>JAOXJK010000012.1:49546025-49562304 GCA_025774025.1 Xenus cinereus
GTGTCTCACTGTCGTTGACTCTTTCACTAACTCCGGCAAAAAGCAGATGTCTATGAAACGGCATTAATTGCCTCTAAACATGCAGATGAAAGGAAATGCCCCATGACTTCCTTACTCCGTGTATCCTGGTGGCTATTACCACTCTGCAATATGTTTTTAAAATATGTAATTTGATTAAATAGCAAATACCTGGTTAAGGTACTTAGGGTTTGGGTTTTTGTTTTTCATTACTGCTTGCAGTGGTTGACTCAGAATGAAAAGCATTAAATGAGCACATAAAGGGGAATTCTTCTTAAAGAGTCCATGTAAAAAATTATGCCTGAGGGACAAACTCTGTTTTCTGTCATACTGAGATAAATTGAGAGGAACTCTACTGAAGTGAATAGAAGTAGCTCACATTAAAATTGCCATAATGATAGTAGGAAAAAAAAAACTTATAATGGCTGTTGGATAATGGATCAAAATCTAACTTTTTTCTTTCTTGTCTAACACACAGAAGTGTTCTTCTGCTTATTCCAGCTGTACCATTTCTAAAATACAGGCTTTGTTGTAAGGAATGAGTCCAGAAAAGTGTCTTTTGTTGTGCCCTTGCTTAAGTAAAGTATAAGTAACTATAAAATGAGAATAGTAAATGATAATGACCAACTTGCAAAACAAAAGGCACGCACAAAAAACGTCTGAAAGAGGTAATAATGGAGCTTTGTTCTTCTATAGATTTGTTACTATATGTCTGACTTCACATTTCACAAAACGACAGCATAGTTGAGGTTGGAAGGGACTTCTGGAGGTCATCTTGTCTGAACCCCTGCTCAGGCAGGACCACAGAGAACCAATTTCCCAGGACAATGCCCAGATGGCTTTTGAATATCTCTGAGAGTGGGGACTCCACCACTTCTCTGGGCATCCTGTGCCAGTGCTCTGTCACCCTCACGGTGAAAGTATTTCAGGCACAGAAGTAATAATCTTGATCCATATCTTGACATGACTGTTACAATGATCTGCCCGTGCAAAAATGAGGCTGAAAGAGTTGAAAAGATCATTGGATGCAAGAGAAGGAGCACAGCCATTAGAAATGGGAAAGCCATACTGCTCTGAGACTTTGCCTTAATACTCTCCCCAAGTCTGGAGCTGATACTGCAGTGAAGTACGCAGAAGTGCTTGTGAAGCAGGGAAAAACACTGAACAGGGGGCTTAATGATGTCTGTTACCTGCTGCACCTGGCAATTGGATAAGCTAATCGCTTAAGAAAATGTTATTTTGTAATCCATCCTGTCCTATTTTTTCCCCTCTGTGAAAGCAAATGGACTAGAAGAAGGCTTCCCGAGATTTTGAGTGATGTGAGCAGACTTTGCGGAAGTCCACAGAGGCTCAGATTTTCAGGAAGCTTTTCAGAGCGAAAGGTTTGGGTGCTACAGGACACCTACTGAGGTTGGTTCCCCATAGGTGATATCCTGCTGGCACCTCCCTGAACAGCGTGGTGGTGCCTTCTTGGGTGGGATGGGGAGGAGAGGCTGATTTCGGGGTGAGAAGGGGGCTGAGCAGCAAAGAGCACTGACTTACTCCGAGGTCCAGTTTCTCTTAAACATTGTTAGCACCTGACCAAAAGCTTTTCGGGGAAGGAGGAAATGTGCTGGGTATTTTGTTCTGAAACACATTTGCCAGAAAGATGACTAACTGAGCAACATGACAACTTTTAGGAAATATTAAATGAGTTCAGAGGCAATTGTGCTTTTGTGAAGTTGCGTTTTTAGGGCACAGATGTTTTGCTTCCACCCATACTGTCAAGCAATAAAAGTTGGGATGATCAAAAGGTTATATTAAATAAAAACAAAACAAACAAACTTTGCTTTTTCCTTAGCCTGTGTGGTTTCCCCCTCCTTGTGTCTTGGTTTCTGAGCCCTTAAGGTATAATTGGGTCATACTTTCCGGTTTTCTCAATAAAGTCCTCAAACTGCAAAAATCCTATTGACTTAAAAGGGAATTAGCATTTCCTCCTTAAGAGTTTTGGAATAGCTGGGTTTGAGATTCTCAGGTGATCGATCTGCTGATTCCAGTTATGGGGGCTAAACGAAATAATGAATACCATACCTGTGGGCAGCGCTCTTTATAAGCCTGCATTTGTGTGTCTTTTCTTGGGGACTGTTGTTAGCATGTGGATGGATGTACTGTGTGGCCACCAACAATAGGATAGGTATTGTATGTTCTTTTCTTTGGGGTTTTTTGGAGAAGATCCCTAAATAGTTAGAGTACTCGAGTTAGTGATAAGCTCTTTAGGAGTACTCAATGTCTCCTCAAAAAGGCTATGCAAATCCCATTTTGACCACTTAAAATTAAACTAAAGTTTGGTTAGGGTTTGGAGGTATAAATTTGAGTAACCAGTGTGGTAATAGTAAATAAGTTCCTGATGTTCCATGGGTTTAAGATAGTAATCGCAAACCATGCTTTGACTTGAGTAAGACCTTAATTTATGCTACTACAGAAAATAAGCGTGATGAATTCACCCACTTATATGCATGAACACAATTCGGTATACATTACAGACTCTACTACTGGCAGTACCAGGGCTAAAAAAGCTTAGAAGAAAAGTAAATGTGATTGTTACTCATTTAGGACTCATGTGAGATGAATTCACTGTATCTGCTTTCTTAATGTGCTTATATACTCAGTATATTGACGGTATACTGCATCTTGCTCAAAATTATTTTCTTCCATTTTCAAGCAGTTGATTCACCTGCAAATTCATAAAATAATGCAACAGATTTCCCCAAAATAACCACAGTGGTTCTGCTTCCTGGTAGCAAATGCATTATACAATTAAAGGGGACTTCAGAGCTGTGAATGGGGAGCTCGCACTGACTTCCATCAGAGGGCCAGACCCAAATCTTTGCAGAATCGACCTCTCCTCTACCCAAATAGAGCGTTTGATTCCGCTTGCTTGTTTTAAGTTTAGTTTGCCACCAATATCCTACTAAAAATGTATTTTTGCAATGGATGTTAAAAAAGAAAATGCAGTAAACAATATTGACAAAAGATACCCAAACCCCCATATGCCAATATGGCTGGATTCTGGTTTCTTCTTTAAAATAGCTCTTCATTTCCATTGCTGTCAACTGAATGTCATTTTCTGATTTTGAACGTTTGAGCATTTATTGAGGGAGGTCTGTAGGTTGGCCTGCCTGAAGATACCCTCTTTCTCACTTGACAGTCTTCCCTCGAGCTTTGCATCCTTATTAACAGAGCTGGTTGCGTGGTTGGCATCCTCACTGCTAATGGTCACCCGGAGTTGCAGTGACAACTGCCTGGGAAGGATGTTCTCGTGGTGCTCGTAGTACTGTGGCGCTTCATAATGCTCTGCATGTTCATCCAGGCAAACTTCTTTTCACAGCTGCGGAGGTTAATGACCTACTGGGCTTGTAGACTAATTTTATTAACAGGAACATACCAGGTTTAGGCTCATGGCGTGATCTCATGCTTCTCCTAGACAGGTGGAAACATTTTCTAAGTAGTAAATGAAGTGAAAATGGGATTAAAAAATGAAAACAGTGCTATGAAGTATGAAAACCGTGTTGTTGTTTAAATAAGTTAGTAGTTGGAGGAAACGTTTCACCAAATTGCTTTTTCCAGGTTTTTTTTCTAATTTTTGAATACATTTTTTTTTCCTCTGCATTTTAAGAATCCCAGTTATTTACTATGCTGGGAATATAGTTTATTAGATGCTCAGCAGATAGTTTACAACTGTGCATTTTACACTGATAGTACAATTACAGAAGCTTCGGTGCGTTAGGATGTAAAACCAGAAGAATAACATTCCTTAGCTGGTGGTGCTGTCGTAGCAGGGGATTTGAGGGAATGAATCTTCTTTTTCTGGCTGTGCAGGCGCAGGGCAGGAGAGGCAGGAACAACCCACCTCGCAATCCATCAATGGGGCTTTGTAGCCTTTCCGTTTATGAGGAAGCATCACTAAGGACCCACTAGGTTAGAAAACCATGGAGGGAGCCGTGCTCCTCTGGACTGCTTAGAAGAAGGCTAGTAGGACATCCAGAGAGCCTGCCAACTTTCATGTCTTGGGCCCTATATCTGTTGGTACTAACACTTACAGCTGGTGGACAAAAGCTTGCTTGAATTCTCAAAAGCTGGGGAAATCAGGCTAGTACGTCTTGTTGCTTTGTCACAAAAAAGCAAGTTATGAGCAGAAGTTGGGAGTCCTTCAAATTCGTACGGAATTTGAAGGCGGGAGGGCTGCTGTCTCTTGATACTGTATTTCTAGCAGTTAATTACAAATGTTTCCTGCACATCTGACAATGAATTGTAATGGACAGTAATTACAGCATGAAGACGTGCTGTATTTTGATTTGAAATCCATTGCTAATTAGTTAAGTGCAGAATAACAACAAAATGGTGGCTCATTTACGCGTCTGGTTTAATTTTCCTTTCTGAGATAAGATGAAGCAGAGGTTTTTATTACGAGGTTTTGAAGATTTTTATTTGGTGGTGGGTTTTTAAAAGCTATTGCCGAAGTCACTGACTTCTGTAAATTCTACCTTCAGTAAATTCGTCTTTACTTCTTCACGGTCGGCCCGTTACTGTCAGTGGAAGCTTCGTCTCTCGTTCGTGTAGGTCTCAGTGTAGACAGGAGCATCTCCTACCTGTGCTGCTAGGAGCTCGGCGCAGAGGGCAAGGTTTGTGTTTCCTGGTGGAAACCTCCCGGCGTGACGCAGCGTGGTGGTGCTTTTATAAACCAGCTTGTGTGTCAGCCGCGGTTGGGTGACAGCGGCGTGTAAATCCCAGCTCGGTTCTCCCGGGGCTCTTGTCACCCTATTGACGTTAGCGGGGCTTGGGTTTGGGACGTTTGATTGACATTTTGGGTTTGGGTTGCGGAGAGGTGCAGGCTGGAGAGTTATTTATTGACAGCTACGAGGCATCAGCAATGAGCAACTCGTCATCACGAGGTGCTTCTTAAAATTTGCCTTTTGCGCAAGGTGACAATGTGGAACAGCATCCTCCCAGCTGATGGAGCTGAAAACGCGTTGAGCTTTTAATGACTGGGGTTTGGCTTTTTAAAAAAAACAAACAAATAAATAAATAGATGCCTGGGTGGGTTTAAATCGGTGAACTAATTGATGCTCTGTGATTGTTGCAGAGTATTTTCCCCGCGTACTGCTGATGAGATAATACTTTGTTTAAGCAAAACACCATCAGTCCCTCAAAGTAACGTTGTTTTTTTAAAAAAAAAAATTAGGAGTGAGGAAACTCTTGGGTTTGGTTTTTAAGATTTCTGTCAGTTTTTCCTTACTTTTAAAGGTGGATAGGCTTCGCTAAGCAGCAGTGTTGCCGGAGGTCACAGCTACTGAAGGAAGCAAATTAACATACAGTATGTTAATTTGTTTTCCCTGTCCTTCAGTCACAGTGAGGAAGAGTCTAAATATTTCAGTGACTGAGATTTTGGATTCCCGCTCCTTGCTACACAACAACAACAACAACAACAAAAGCTATTTATAGCAATAACAGTTAGCAGAGATCCAGCAGCCTCAGACAGCTATAGGCAGCGTCTCACCATGACCACAAATGTTAACTGCTTTTGCACTGAATGCTTCTGTGAAAACAAAAGAGCGCTGAGAAATAAAAGATCAAAGCGAAACCAAAAGAAAGATTTTTTTATTGCTATGTTTTACTTTGCTGGCAGACCAGAGCAAAGGTTTTCTGAACATTTAAAAGATGAAAAAGGTGAAGAATCCCAGAAGCGATTTATCTTGAAGCGAGATAACTCTAGTATTGATAAAGAAGACAATCAGGTTGGTTCTCGGTTCGAGAGTTGCTGAAATTTGTTCTGTTTTTGAAGGTGGGCTGACTGATGTTATTGTTGTTCTTTTGTTGTTGCTCTCCTCCTCCTCTTCCTCCTCCTCCTCCTCCCCTGCCCCCGCCCCACCTCCTCTGGCCTACGTACCACCACCGTGGGGGTAGCATCCAGCCCCGGCGTGGCCGCTTCAGCCCTGGCAGTGTGTGGGTTTGCATGGGTGGTTTTGCTTGGCGCAGGGCTTGCTGCATGCCCACGGGGAGGGGGAATGCCGCCGGCTCCGGGCTGCGTGGAAAGGCTGTGTCAGTCGCATTTATCTCCGTGTCTCGCCTAACTACGGCAGTTGTTCCGCTCCCCCGCGGCTCCCTCCTTCCGTTGTACCCATTCAGAGTTGGATTTCGGTACGGACTAGCGATAAAGTGACGTAGCCCAAAAAAGAGAGAGGAGAAAAAAAAAAACCAACCAACCGACCAAAAAAAAAAACAACAACCCCAAAAAACCAACCAACCAAAAAAACGTCCCAAAGAAACACGTGATGGTGAGGCCAGGTCAATTTTTTTTTTTATTATTTTTATTTTTTTAAACCATCCTAAATTAAATTTTGACCCCAAATAAATCAGTTTCATCTTCTAGCTCCCTCCCTCCTCCTGGTCCCTCACCACCCTTTACTGTCTGTGTAACTTACTTGCTTGTTGTGCATGTACCGTGGCAGACGTCCCCCCCTCTGTGTTGCCTGTGCCATAACACTACCTTACCTTAGTTGAGCCCAACGAGTAGGGGAGCGCCAGGGAAACGTGTGTCTTTGTGCTGCCTTTAAAAGCGGGTGTTGTGCTGTTTCAATCCAGTGTAAGCCGTGTATGTGGAATATATTAACCAAAAAAAAAAAAAAAAGAAAAATCAAAACGGGTTTTGATGTGAATTGCTTGTATGAGAAAATTCTCACAGGTAAGAAGACGGTGTATGCTTTCTTTGCTTAGGTTATATTTGTGGAGGGACCTGCCAGTGAGTCTCTCATTGCCACTTTCCTTCATGTTTTCAGTAAGAGACTGATTTTTCCTGTCTTTCTTTTTTTTTTTTCCCCCCTTTTTCTTTCACTTTGAATGGTACATAGCAGCCTTGCCAGTTGCGCTGCAGTTGGCTTCGAAAGCAAAACCCCCAGCATTTTCAGGGTAGGATGAACATGGGGATCAGCCAAAGGAAAACAGCATGACCTATCTCAGCAGGTGCTGGGGTGCAGGGGGAGAAGGAGCAGTGCTTGAAACCCGATTGCCAACGAAGCATTTCTTGCTCAGGGTCCTCTCCTCCTCTCCTCCCTCCCACAGCACAGCCATTTCCCGCACTCTGGTTCACGCAGAGGCACGAATGGCCATTCTTTTCCTAGCAAAACTGAAGTCAAGGGTTCCTTTACGGTGTGGAAATGGTTAAAACCGTCGTGCTGATTATTTGGGACTTCTCCTCCTCATACACATAGACTTTGGTGGGTTTCTTTATAGGGCGTGCAGCTTAGCTCTTTACTGCCTAGTTTCCTTCTTTTCTTCCTCGATTGCATAGGTGGTGCAGCGCCGCCTGCCCTCCTGCTCCTCGCAGCCGGTAGGAGAGTCGAGAAATCTTAGCAGTCGAGAGCGATGGCGCTTAGGCTTGGGGTGAGAACACCCAATTTTAGGACGGCGGGGCCACGAAAGCCGTGCAGAGAGCCTGGTTTCGGCCACTCGCTCCAGGAACCCACGTGCAGTACCTACCTGGAAACCCTCGGGTGCCCAGCCGCGCAGGGCTCTTCGTGCAGGAACGACAGCTATCGTTTTCGTGCTTCATTTGTTAAGTGAACATTTATTATTCTCGGCTGACAGTTACTTAACGGCAGTTTTTAACAGCTCAACTTATATAACCCTCCTGGTTTTCTTTCTGCTCAGCAAAACAGAATTCTTCCATTTAGAGATGACAGACGAAGTAAATCAATTGAAGAGAGAGAAGAGGAGTATCAGAGAGTGAGGGAGAGAATATTTGCACAAGATGTGAGTAGTTGTTTTAATTGCCTCTTTAGTGCCCTACCTTCGCCGGTAGCCAGACAGTCTTGTCCCCCTCCGACACGAACACCGCAGCCGGACTTGCCCCGTGGAGCTGGAGGCGACAGGGAAGGGCCATTGGAGCAGAGGGTCCCAGAGGAGCTCGAGAGGTGCGGAGGTCGGTTTCTGGAGAAAGGAGGTGCTGAGAGATTGCAGGGAGAAGGGTAGAGGAGAGATGAGGCCCAGCATGTTGTCTGGGGAGTGCTTATCCCGTGTCTTTGAATGTTCATGTTCGTGTGGTCTAGGCTTCTTTCTTTTCTCCTTCACTTCTGCGAAGCAAAGAGCAGTGATTTAAATGGACACTCTCAATAATTTCAAATAGCTGTGTTATTTCATATTTGTTTCGAGCTCGATCAAATTTTCTAAGTGTCCTTCTGCAGAGTCTCCCTCCCAATGGTTTTGTTTCTTTGGACACTAAGAACAAAGTAAAACCACAGGTTAAACATGGAGTTGCACGGGTTTTTCGAAATGACCGGTTAAGGAACTGTACTTTTGCCATCAGAAAGCGTCAGTCACTTTTCTGATGATTTTATTCTGAAAGGAATAAAATTTAATAGGCATTATAATTCTTGCCTTTAACCAAAAATCAGAACTTGCACAATGAGCTACGTTGCTGGAGGAAAATGTTTAAATATGAAACATCTGTGAGCGATACCTCGTGTTCCTGAAAAAGGAAGAAAATCATAATTTGCTATAATACTCTAATGACGGGGTCCTAAAAGGAAAAAAAAAAGAAAAAAAAGTAAACATTTTATTGTGTTATCTCATGTCTCAGTGGGAGCTCTGCCACTAAGAGGAATATGAGAATAAACCCAATTAAAACTGTTATTGAAAATCATATTTGGCAGTGTCCTTTTAAATTAAAACTGTTCATATGTTGCAGGGCTAATAGCATAGGTATCCTTTTATTTTGGTTTTGGAGTCGCACACATCCAAGTTACTTTTCTTTAGCAGAATACATTGCATAGTTTTAAGGTGTGTGTTTTCTCACTTGTGATAAGTAATTTTGCTTTTTAGTAAGTACCTTGCCACATCTAAATGTTTTTAGCCTCACTTTTTTTTCTTTCTTTACTGAGACAATTCCAGTAAAAGCAGAGGCTCCTAGGCTTATGTTTTGCTTTTGGAATGTGGATCTGATGTAAATACTGTCAGGGTATATATGGTAGAGTTACCTAGTCATTCCAGGGCTGCAAAAGCCTCTTTGCAGCTTGTTCCCTATATGAAAGTTGCTGTTTTCTGGCTTATTACAGAGGCCAGTGCCTCTGGCAAAACCAAAAAAAAAAAACCCAACAAAAAAACTTGGGGTTTTGAAGCAAACTTCAAGTGAGACAAAATGTTGTTTAAAAGTACTACGTGGAAAGTTGTTGCCAAAATCATCCAGTTTCTATGACAAGCAGCGGCTAGAAGTGCCAGGCTGGGAAATGGAGGTGGCTGGAAAAGTGTGCTGGAACTTGCTCCGCAAGGCGCTGCTGTTTTTTATCTTTAGATACTTGAGTTTTATAGACAGGCAAGCAGCGAGCGTTTTAATTGCCTACAGCAGGAGGTGGTTGTGGTCCATCGGGTTAGCATCTCCGAGTGGCAAGACCTAAGTAACAGTGGGGTTTGTGGCAGGGGTTTTAAATGGATTGGGAGTGAGCATTTTTAAAGATCAGCGCTGTTAGGTATCTCTCCCTCTCTCTCTCGTATCCGCTCATTTGCTCTCTCTCCCTGCTATTGCAGGCGCTCCTGAGCATCGTAGCGCAGTGAATGTCAGCGAAGTGTACTAATAATATTAACAGGAATGTAAGCCTTAGCTGAGCTGTCTCGAGGGGAGCACTCCTCGAAGTTTTGAGGTGTTCTTAGGATGATGTCCGTGGTTGTGGTGGTGGGCAATGTCAGTTTTTTCAATTTTAGGAAAGAGAGCGATGGCTTCCTATTTCAGGTTGCCACTTACTGCATGTAAGACTTTACAGTTTTAAAGCCCTCTGCGATCATTAATTAATCCCGTTCTCCCCAGGTCTCTCTAAGGTAGGTACCTAAGCCTTGTCACCCTGCAAATTATAGACGTAGAGAGACAGGGAGGGATTAATCACGTGGTATTTTTATTATCTGTATACTGTTTATACTGCTGCAGTCAAGCCTTTATCAGTGCCTTGCTTATGAACCTTAGCAAATGGATTGTAGATTCTTCATTTCTAATGGGAGTATGCATGAAGAGAGTTTGCATGAGAGGTCTCCAAAGGGCAGCCACGAAGGTCAAGAGTACTGCCATTAACTTGGTGCGCCTAGCACCCCTTCTCTAAACATCTTTGGGGTACCCAAAACTCTTTGGATAACAGATCAGCCCATGAGTCAGAACTTTGAACAAAGCTTAGGAGGAAAAGGCAGTCTGGCAACAGGGGCAAAAAAATTCTCTGCACATTTCAAGTGCTGTGAAAAATGTCTTAACCTGGACCCCCCTACCAGCCAATGGAAAGATTGCTTGTCCTTCCTTTGATTTTGCAGCACTCAGAAACTTTCATTTCCAAGTGGGAAGGTTTTAACAAAATAAATACGTTCATGAATAATGCCATCGTTATTATAGTCCTTATGGTGATTATTCTGATGTTAGTCAGTTTAAATTATACTTTCTGGCAAGTTTTCCATCTGCTGTGTTGGCTATCATAAATTTTGACGAGGGGAGCTGGAGGTTTTAATGATTCCTGTCATGTGTAGAGTCATAGGAAGTGGCAGGGATTGAGAAGCATGTTAATGTGATATCTTTATAAAAGGATTGGTGAAGAAATAAATAGTTAATAAATGTGATCGTCCCAGCTCACTGAAATAAGAACTACAAAGCGCACCTCAAACTTTCCAGACTGCTAACAGTAAAACAGTGCTGCATGAACTCTGTTGTGCTCAAAGCTACTATTTTTTAATTGCAAAGTGTGCAACCTTCCTTTTTAAAACTTAATTTTTTGGAAGCTTAGCTTTACAACAATTTGTGAATTTTGCAACCAAGTGCACTGGAGCAGCAGACCTGGAGTATCTGGGTCTTGCAAAGGAGTTGTTTCTTGTCTGAACTGCTTTAGTTGCTCTTAGCAGGTTGAAAAGGAATTGTCCAAGAAAGATGAAGAATAATCTAAAAGAATTTTTAAAAAGTGCATGATGTTCTTGCCCTGTGTTGCCCTATACTCAAAGTATAGATTTAACTGAGAAACCCAAATGCGTGCATAAATGGTACACTGCATTTGGCTTTTAAGCATGCAGAAAATTGATTTTAAAGACTAGCAATCGAATTACGTGGAGGAAATTTCATTCCTCAAGGTTAACGCAATGTATAACCTCATGAGCCAGAATCACATAAGGACCATCCATTGTTCATAAATGTATTCTCTCTTAATCATTGTGTATTCACTGAAAAATGTAGATGTTTCATTACTTACACAAATGCTAGCATTTCCCATGGTACACATGGAACTTATTAAAGGAAATACAGCACGTTTTTTATCTTTTGTCGTTAATTGTAATGGCTATTTTTGACTGAATGTATCCTGAAGAGCCAGATCCTTTAGATAAAATAACTCATGATTCCTCTGCTTAAGAAAGCACTGAGGATCTTTATCACTCTCTGAGTTAAAGAGTCACGAAAGAAATATCTGAAAAGGTGGCTTCGGCCTGTCCTATCCTTCTGGTAGGAAAAGATTAGGAAGAAGAGGGTTTGAAATTAGTAGAAACAAAACAAAGACACACCTCGTGTTGGCTACCATAAACCCGTAGGGACTAAAACTCCTGTATAGAGCCTTTGTTTGTGGCTGCAGATCAAGCAGTAAGCGTTAGTTAGAAGCCTGTGATCTATCACGTCTTGTTTAACTGACGTGACAGTGATTACCTGATGGTATCCACTGCAGGATATTGCTGCATGTTAATAGTTTTATCTATGTTGGCTAATGTAATTATAAACAAGAGCAGCAACCCCTAGTGTACCTAGTGCACTGGCGGAGCTGATGAACGTTTTCCAGTTGAGACTTTAAAAGGCTCTAGGGAATTGGAAGAGTGATATACTCCTTTCATAAATGTCACTTAGTCCCACAGAGCACCCTAATGGAAATCTTGCGTGCAGAGATCTCTGAGGAGGTAAATTTGTAGGTAATCTTACATCACTTTTTTTCCTTTTGTAGTTTTGTTGTCACTGTCTTTAAGTATAGAAGAGCCAACATTTAAGAATGTTTTTTACAACAGCTGTACTGTCCACCTAAGCTTTCCTGGTGCTTTAAATTGAGCATTATTGGTGCTGTAGATCAGGAAAGCGAGTCCTGACCTTGTAGGAGCTAAATTGCTATCCAGAGCTGCTTAGCTATCTGATTTTTAACAGTAAGAATAGCATAATATTAAAGCTTCTGTCTTCTCTGCCCCTCAGCCTCACACCTGTACTGAAAAATAGTTTCCAGGGGTTGTGTGGCCCTGTGCCAGCAACATCAGCCGGGAGGGCAAATGGAATTATTACAGTCATTAAGTCTATAATGCAGTTGATAGTGGTTCCCATTAAGACACGGAGAAGGGAGCAGAGCTCTCTCCCCTTGTTTGATAAAATATAAATCCTGGATATTTATTCTGCTTTATGCCCCAGTCTCTTTAAAAACTTGAAAAAATGAAATAAATTTTCTTTAAAAATTTCAAACAGGTACATGCCCCTTTGCTTTTGTAACTTTGTGGGGACGCAGACCAGTACTCTGGTCTAAGCAAAGGTTTTTACTTATTTGTGCTGGAAGAGTAGCTCTAATGCTGCTTTGGAAATGTGGCTGCACAAATGCCTATTGTGAACCTCAATCTGAAGACCCAGCCCCACAGCTGAGGTCGTACAAGCCCCATGGGGTGGTTTCACTGTGTTCACAGGTAATTAGATTAAGCTGAAGTCTGCACAGCCACATTTGTTACTGAAACCTTGTGAGTAAGGTACATAAAATGAGAGAAAAGGCAGTGTCGTAGTTGTGCAAAGGATCCCAGTGGTTTTAGGGGGAACAGTTTGTGTCTCCTTTCAGCCTGGGGCGAGCACCTAGGTCTGCTGTGGCTGGTGGGAATTTGGTCCCCGGCATCAGAGAACTTGCTCCTGATGTCCTGAGGCTTTGTGCTAAGGAGAGATGCACTTGCCACCGGTGCAGCCCAGACCCTCGTGTGTTTAGTTGGAGTGCAGGGTGGGAGCCCACCTGGGAAGCCCACAGAGCTGTCAGATGTTCCCTGATGTGGGTGCTGGGTGGGCGAATCACAGCTTTAAGGAGAAACCGCATTGCCTTCTTGGGGCTGAATTCCTTCTTTGTGTAAATTGATGGGCCGTCACCAGCTGCGGTGCCAAGGGAAAATTTTGCCCAGGCATCTGTTGGAGCACTGGGAATAAGCAGGGTGTTGCTTCTGGTGTTGGCCAGGGCTCCTTGAGTAGGTCGTTAGCTCACCCTTTTCAAAACAGAAGCATCCCAAACCCGTGCATATGTCATACCATTAGATTTTGACAGGGCTAATGATGGCATTGCATTACTCTTGGAGCTGTTGTTACAGAAGTAATGGGCATGATCTCTGGTGCCCTCCTCACTTTGCCTGCCTTTTGTTTAAATTCAGTGCAAGTACTGACTGTCCTTTCTTCTGTACCTCATGGAGATATAATCCAATGACAGCTACAAGGCACTTTGTGTAGTGTGAACATGAAATAGGAGGGAAATGAAAAAATCAAAGGGGGAGAATTATTCATGGGAAATTGAGCACAGCTTCATTTCTCTGCATAAAAAATTAAGTAATGCTAAAAGAATTATACAGTTGCCCATAGGATTTATTTCTTCTGAGCCCTTCACCTTTCTTGGGATCTAAGTCCTCCAGCAGAGAACCTTTTTGCAATAGAATATTATTGTTGTTAATATTACTATTAAGATGATTATCATCATTTTATATCTCAATGTGGGTATGACTGTTTCCTCTCCAACCATAAAATGTGAAATCACACAGTATTTCTAAGTACTGCAGTATCTTCTCTCCCTTTGAAGAACTTTGTCAGTTCTGCATGCTTTCCTTCTGTTTGTCCTTCCTACCCGCAGCTTTGTGCTCTTCTGCAATCTTATTTTGAGGAGGTAGGGCAGACCAGTGGAACCTTATATTATGTAGGAAAACCGGTTTTCCCCTTCGAATTGCCAGTATTTTGCACATCCCGCCTTTTTCTGATCTCAGGACTGAGAAGTTTCAGTTTGTTTCCAAACTGAGACCCCTTGTTGGCAATGTGTCATAATGCATGGAATTTATTTTACTGGCCTGACCTTATTCTTGACCTTTTTTCCCCTCTTGTCTTCTGCAAATGCAAATGATGCATGAATTGAAATCCCCTTGAGCCTGAACAGGGGAGATAATTCTAAAATCGAGGAAGGAATTGGAACAGCAGAGCATATCTAGAACGTCTGATACAATGCCTTTTTTATTTTTCAGTCAGTTTGCTCCCAGGAAAACCTTTTTGTGGAAAACAGGTAAAAAATAGCTTGCTTTTTTTTTTTTTTGTGTGTTAAACTTAGCTGTTTCTCATTTTGTCTATCGTAGTTCTGTAGTTGCTTATCTTAATGCAAAGACTGTTGAGCAAATTTGTGACCCATATTATCTGCAGTGTTTTTGTGCTTTAAGAAGGGAGGGGGGGAAAGAGATTGCCTTGGGCAGATATGGGGTTACTGCTGCTTTCCCAAGACTTTGCATTTCGGTTCAAAAAGCAGATTGTGGGAGGGAGGGGGAGCCCACCTATGATTTAATTTCCAATGACCGACCTGTTCCTGGGAGTGCCTTTAGAATTTTAACTTCTTGATCTTTAAAAAGCACTCCAGCAGGGGCTGGACGATGGTATTTATGACACCCCACGCTTGTGTTCCTGTTGTTTAACCTGCTCTCCTGTGGGGCTGAGCAGCAGCACTGACTTCACTTGTTGCTTGTGAAGGCTCTCAAGTCCCCCAGACCAGAGCTGCTTTACTGCTGCCTTGTAATAATGAAATGGTGATACCTGAGCCAGCTGCTGCTTTGCATTACTGTGTGATACTTCTTACGGATGTTCTTTGTATTATAATAAATCTGCTTAAAGCAAAGAGACGAAGAAACCGTGTTCAAGATGTACAAAATATGAAGTATTAGCTCCATAACAGCCATCGATTAGCTTCACCGTGTTGAAAATCTTAGAAGTCATGCACCTTTATGGCAGATAAAGATTTTAACCAAAACGCTGGGAATTTCACTGGTGAGGGTTTGAGTAGTGCTAGTCCAAGTCTGTCCTGTGCAGTTTTTAAAACTGTTTACCATCCCCTTGAAGAAGGGGAGATGATCTTTCACATTATTTCTATCTCTGTGCATCCTTACAGCTGTCAGATGATGCATTTATGAGTTAGGCTGTTCCCATACAAAATGGCTCTAAAGTAATGGTACAAACCAGGTTTTCCAATGGCCTGTCCTGTAAGGGGAATGAGGGAAGAGCACTCAGGAGGTAATGGGCGCTGTCCTTAACCATCTAACCACCGCATATTCTGAGAGCCAAGGATATTTCCTCAGCTGCTGCTTCTATATCATGACTATGGAGATATGTTTTATCAAAATAAATCACAATTTCAACAGAGGAACCCAAAAAGCAATGCTCCCACAAACCTACTTTTCCCTCTCTGGAGAAACTGGGACAGTAACCATGATACAGTTGTTACCTTCCCAAGTCAGTATGGAAAGCTCTTGGACACTGGGCTCCTGAGGGTAGGATGGGGACCCTTATGGCATAAACCACGAATTTTGTAGCCAGGTCTCCATTGGTTTAT
Source organism: Xenus cinereus (assembly GCA_025774025.1). Taxonomy (NCBI): domain Eukaryota; kingdom Metazoa; phylum Chordata; class Aves; order Charadriiformes; family Scolopacidae; genus Xenus; species Xenus cinereus. Next base: position 49,561,655 of record JAOXJK010000012.1, read on the forward strand.
GCATTCAATCCCGCACCTGCGTTCAGGAGAAGGTGTCCAGTTCTGATGTTCACACTTGGTTCACTTTGCTTGAGATGGCTGAACAGCTTTCCCGGTATGAGGATGCAAACCCAGGTGGGGACCAAAAAAAGGCCAGGTTGGAAGTTGGGATTCTGTTACTGCCTGTGCTGTTGTTGACAGGGAGAGAGACTTCAGCTGCTTTCCTCAGAACACTTCTTTTTCCTTGCTTCATGCCTTACAGCATTTGATCAGGTGAAGCACTTCAATTCGTACTTAGCTTTGTGCACATGAGGGATCTTGTTAATTTGCTGTGTTGAAAGTTAGGTATGTGTTTAAGTGCTTTGCCTTAACCTGAAGCATTTCTCTGAGCTGCAGAGATTTCCAAATGACTTAGCAAGTGCTTAAAATTATATATGCAGTATTTTGCTGGCTTGCATTTTTTTGTGTTCTTATTAGGTGATATTTTTGTGAATTTTCTTTTGGATTTAGATATGTGGTTCCTTGGCTTCTGAGGATTACCTTGCTTGGTAACAGGAAATGTTAAATGGCTTTCAGCCTCCCTGGCTGAAAATTTCTTACGTTCAGTTGACTGTGCATGGTTATGGGAGGTGGCGGTCAATGCAGTGGTGCTTTCTCGCAGGTCAGAAACT
>JAOXJK010000012.1:49564671-49594845 GCA_025774025.1 Xenus cinereus
TGGAGACATTCAAAACCCGCCTGGACACGTTCCTGTGCAACCTGCTCTGGGTGGACCTGCTCTGGCAGGGGGTTGGAGGAAATGATCTCCAGAGGTCCCTTCCAACCCCATGTGATTCTGTGATTGAGCCTTGGAAACCAAGGGCTGCTTTTTGGGGACGGAGAACCAGCAGCAGGGCTCAGCTGCTGCCCTGGAGGGGCGATGGAAAGGTCAGCTGTGGCTAATGCAGCCAGGAGATGTGCAGAAGGAAACCCCAGAATCTGCTCTGACGCTAAAGGACCTTTGGCCGTGAGCTCGGGGCAGCTCCACGATCGCTGGCGTTGGGATCAACCAGACACACGTTCAGGGTCTGAGCCAGGACGAGCAACAGCTTCTCAGCGCCCAGAAGCACATCTGGAGGGCACCATGGTGAGATGGGCACCGGTCACCCACAACATGATAAGAACAGAGCAGGCAGAACAGACACCCCACGTTCTAACCACGGTTCAAAAACCAGTTTGGCAGGAAAACACTCACCACTTAACGCAAAGAGGTTCCGCGTGTCTTGAAGAAGAGTTTTTAAGGCTTTAAGTGGACAGGGAAGAGTTATATCATACTCAAAGAGTTGCCAAAAATAGCGCTAAACTATGTTTTGCATTGCATTTGCTCTGCAGCGCCAGGAGACAAGCGAGACCCAGGTACAGATGGGAGCAGAAAAAAGGAGAGAAGAGACCAGCACCATCCACTGGAGCGAAGGCAAAGGACGAGGCTTTAGGTGCTGCCACGGCGGCTCCTCTTCTTCCGTGAGAAAAGGGAGCGCCCAAGACGGCGAAATAGACTGGACTCACACTCCTGGTTTCACTGGGACCGAGACCACACGTGAGATGTCCACATCTCATCCCTACCACCACCAGAGAAGGTCACAGATCTCACCAGGCATTTCCTTCCACCCGACTGTGAGGGTCACTAAGGTCTGGGTAAAGGATTTACCCGAGTTTTACAGTGGGGTGGCAAGACCTGCCTACGCTTGGCTGCAAAATCCCAGAGACTGTAATGGTCCAAACTGGTCCACGCGTCTCAACAGGGGTCCCCTTGAAATTAGAAGCACCATTGAAATAAATAAATAGCAAATATAAAAATAGAAAATAAACATAAAAATAAAACAGAAATACAAAAATGAAAATAAAAACTGAGCGGTGTCTACGCAGCGGTTCAGCCGCGCAGGAACCTGTCGTGACAATGAGAACCGGGTCGAGGGAGAAGGTGAGGGATGTGGCACCAACAAGGTACCTCCCAAAGTACTTACTCGTCATGGAAGATCTTGGGCACCGTTAAGATAATTAATATACACTGAAAAAATTCTATCAGGCTTGTTCTACGCGTTTCCTAATCTGGTTACCAGGACGATCTGTTCTTTAAGCTAAATATATCACGCCAGCACCAGGGATATTTTGGGGGAATTCTGCACGGTTGGAGCAGTGACTGCAACTCAAGCAGGGCTATAATTACCCTTGCAGACCCTGTGCTGGAATGGTGACTACATTTTTCAACAAAGCTGACACCTGACAATTACAGGCGTGTTTAACCTCCCTCTCCCCTTTGAGTCCCAGCCCTTTAACTAAATATACATTTATACAGATGCATATACACAGGGAACAGTGTCTATTACCAGCAGAAGGAAATGCCAGGATGGCAGCAAAGCCAAAACTACTTAATTTTGGGAATGTGACGTGTGCCACGGCCACCACCTACGGTGGCTTCTGACATCACGGTGTGACATTTCTGGGTACCGATCCCCACCGCATAAATCCCTCCCCTCCTGCAGAGACGAAGCCCTCAGGGTTCACATCCTGATTTCGGCTTCGAGATCCCAACTAATTCCCAGATTTGAATCGGAAAGGTATCTCAGCGGGAAACTGATGGGGATTTCTTCTCATAGGATGTAGCAGCACCTATGCTAAAATTCTATTAATGTTCATTAATTACTGTGGTTTCCTGCAATTATAACAACTGGACTTGGTTGGTATTAACAGCCAGAAAGGTCCCCCTGGCTCAGTGCTCCGTCTCTGATGGCCACCACGAGCAGCCACTTCAGGAAGGCGTGGGAGGGAGCAAACAGGGGGTGACACACGGCAGATTCCTCCAGCCCCAAGAATCCTCCATGTTTATTAAACCCAGCACATTCCAGACCCACCTGTAACAGGAGTGGAGCAATTCCTACTTTGGGTTTTTTCCTTTTCTGAGCAATAATTGTCTCCAGCCGCTAAAACCCACTGTCAGGTCCTACATTCAAACACCAACCTCTCCGTGAGGATCTCGGCACCGCACACACCTCCCCTTCCAAAATCCATCCCCTCCCTCATCCCCTCTCTCCCTCCGCTCTCAGATCACAGGGAATTCCAGGGAACAAAGCACAAAAGGCCAGAAAACGTGGCTCATTCCTGAGCATCTCTCAGCTGGTCTGAAAGGTTTATTGCATCTCCCAGGGCTCGTTAACTGGTTAATTCTTTGCCATTAAGAGGAAGCAGAAGTTTTATGGCTTTCATTCTGAAGAACATTTTGATTCATCTTGAAATCAGGCACATTTCCTTTCCTAGCATCTTGGGTTTATTTTTTTTTTCCCTTTTTAATCTTTCGTAATGTTCCCTCCCTGGGCTTGGGGAGGCTTGTTTAATTTTTTTTTTTTTTTTTTTTTTGTTTTCTTAGTACGTTACTGGAATCAGAACTATTTGTTCAGGCTGGGGAACGGGGCCCCCCGTCAAGCTCCCCTCCAGCAACGTCGTTTTCACAATATTACAGCAAAAAGGCGGCACAAGCCGGGACTTTGGGCTGGTTAATGGCCCGTGGAATCCCAGCTGAATTCCACACACAGGGAAGACACGTAGGAAGCTGAACCTGGAAAAGCTAAACCTGGGAAAATTAAACCTGGGAAAGCTAAACCTGTGGCTCAGCACAAAGAAGGAAAATCGAATAAACTATTCCAAGCCCCACTCTGAACCAAAGGTGATAACCACGGCTGTTAAGGACACGGAATAGGAATAGGAACCGGAATTGGAATAATATGAAAAACCCAGACCTCGGTGAAGGAACGCACCAGGGCTGGGTTTTAAGCCACAAGAATATAAATTGAGAGAATCAGCCCTAAATTTAGGTGGAGGCTGCTCACTCCTAACTGCCCTGGCTGCCTTTAGCAGCCGTGAGGAAGGATGGGGACCTGCAGAGGACACCCCACCCCAGCGCGTTCACATCATGGATGTGCCCCTTTCCCAAGGTTCCGTGCCCAGCTGAGGCTCTGACAACTTCCAGACATCTGAAATCGGCCAAATAAATCCTGTCTCCCTCGCCATATTCACACGTGGTTACGCAAGAACCCAAGGATGAATATCCTCACACAAAGAAACACACTTTACCCTGATCATTCTTCCTATTTTTAGCTCCATTTTGCAAAGAACTGCACAAGTATTTTCTAAAACAATTGTCCCTGGGAACCACTGAGAAGAGTCCGGCTCCATCCTCCTTCAACCCACCCTTTGGAGACTTGTCAGCATTGATAAGGTCTCCCCTCAGCCTTCTCTTCTCCAGGCTCAAGAGCCCCAGCTCTCTCAGCCTTTCCTCATCAGGGAGATGCTCCAATCCCTCCATCATCTTTGTTGCCCTACGCTGGACTCTCTCCAGCAGTTCCCTGTCTCTCTTGAACTGGGGAGCCCAGAACTGGACACAGTATTGGAGTTGTGGCCTCCCCAGTGCAGAGCAGGGGGGGAGAATGACCTCCCTAATTTCAGCAGCACATTGTGAGCAGTTCACCATAAATAAGCCAAACTCTCCTCCAAATTCTGCTCCCTTTACAGAGCAGATGATGAGCGGAGACAAGGTGCAATAGAAATAAGGAGGGGGGGTATGAAGACAAAGGTAGAGGGCAGGTGAAGTTAGTGAGAAAAACATTGCAGGTGATGGACAGCAAAGGGAGAAGTAGCAAGGGGTCTGCTGAGGGAAGAGACCGGTCAACAGGCAAGAGAAATATCACGTCAGCGCTGCCTTAATATTGCTATGTCAGCCCTTTCCAGGGAAGTGCTATTAGGATATACGCGAAAGGGGAGCAGTGGTAAGTGCTGTGCATGTACAAGGGTATAGCACTGTTTATTTGCTGAAGGCAGATGAGTATGGGGGTCAAATCCCCTGTTTCAGGCATGCTTTCGTAAATGCAGAGTATTTCTTTTTTTCTCTGTTAGGCTCGCTGCAGGTTACCCAAAGATAGACTCTGCCCTGACATGGTTTTGTTTGTGTATAAACCTTTTCTTTCCTGACGTCCACAGGGGTAACAGAGACAGCACGGGGAAGGCATCTGGCAGTCGACAGAGTAGTACGGAGAATGAATTGAAGTGGACAGACCACCAGAGGCCATGGAGCAGCACAGACTCGGACAGCTCAAATCGGAATTTGAAGCCAGCCATAACAAAGACAGCCAGTTTTGGTGGGATAACCGTCCTGACGAGAGGAGATAGCTCATCAAGTAACAGAAGTACCGGCAAACTGTCTAAAACAGGTAGCTAGTACTGTATTGGGTTCACAGCACTTCTTATTGTGGGGTGGTAAATGGCTGTACTGGTACTTGCCTGAGTATGACGTATCGCAGAATGGTTTGGGTTGGAAGGAACCTTCAGAGATCATCTATTCCAACCCCCATGGTTGGCCAAGATGGTGAGTTACAGTTGTATTTCCCGTGCATGGCAGGTGTGCGTGTCCATCTGTGTGTGCTAGTATCTGGGTATGTGGTATTGAGTTTTTAGGAATCGAGAAGAAAACCTGGTGCCTGAGGCTTGCAAATCACAGGTAGGCTTTTCCTGGACTGGAGTATGTGCACGCCCTGTTTGAGTGTCTGCACTCGTGGCCTGAAAAAGGTAGTACTCCTTTCAGACATAGCACAGATTTTACCCTTTTATTAATCTTAATCTTTTCGAATCGTGAAGATTTAAATGCCATATATCTGATGAGAAGTCCAAGAACATTTTGTAGTTGTTGTTGCTAACATGCAGACCGTCTGTGTCTTGGAGTACAGCCTCTCCCGTGCTGCTGGCAGACGAGGCAGTGTGCTGTGGTGGAAGCAGGCAGAAGCTCTGGATTCACAGAGGTCTCAAAATCGCTTGTTTTCTTGCTTAGTTCCCATTAAATGAAAGCACCATTTAAGGAGACCGCGAGCCTGGTGGGAATTCTGCATTTATTTGCATTAACTTCCCAGGTCACAGGGTCTGGATCTAAGTAATTTCAAGCCGTGCCATTAAGCTACTCTATTATATTTTTGTGTAAAAGTGCATAATAAATAATGAGCTCATCAGATGATTCCATCAGTTTGGTTCGTTTGATAAATATAGTGCGGGACAAGTGGTAATCAATACTTAGCACTTAGTGCTCTTTCAACTTGAGAGTGTTTTATGGACAATACTTAATTTAAACCCAGTTGCTCAAACCTGGATTGGTCAAATTTCACTCCTATTCCCAAAATTGTATGTAGCCCCAGTATCAGGATACTGGGGAATGGTGTTTTCAGAATATATTGAGAAAACCTTTGAGTGGGTGGCTACGTTCTGGACCTCCCGATCTTGAATGTAGTTTAAAATTTTGTTATATTTCACAGCTTTAAAGGAACCCAGCTGGTTAGAAAGCCCCTCTTTCAAACCCTGCTGGCCATAAAGCTGCTGCAAGCTTTTGGAATAGCCAAAATATTGGATATATATTGGAATATGACAAATATTTGGTTTATTATGATAAAATTCATAGATTTATAGAATATGTCAAGATGGAAGGGACCCATAAGGATCCTTTCTTAAGATTCTCCTTCAGTTTCACTTTGTCCTTATATATGTGAAATCCTATGGAATTAAGACAAGAATTTGACTTTGAAAATTCTTCTGTATAATTGCTTACCTCTGGCTCATTCCTGAGCATGAGCATATGCAACATAGCAAAACCAGTGTGTTTATAGTTTTGAAGCTACTCTCTCCTGTATTTTTTATTTGTATAAAGGCTGAATAGACTATACAGTGGGGCCTGAAGTATGCAGTAGACCGTGTTTTTACCTCCAGATTTCTTTGCCTCCCACAAACCTTTCCATGGCATCAGAATTCAATTTGTTATCCATGAATTAGGGAGGAGGCGCAGGTTCCTGGTATACCTTTTCATATCATTCACCTTCAATAGAGTGCAGTTAAATGTGTTTCTCTGCAGCATTGTATTGCAGAGGTACGGAACATTTAAAATGGTGTCAGGGATATCCAGTTTGGAGGGTTGAGACATCTAATTCCAAGAGAATAATACTTTTAAGTCACCTTTTTAGATTCAAGCATATTAGAGGGTGCAGTTAGAGAATGTATTAAAGGAGAGATCTCTGAAGCATGCCAATACTTGTAAATGCATCTGCACTCTGTGTGCACCAAACGCAAAATTGCTTTCAAATAAAAGCTCTTACGATACATTTTTAAAACATCACCGATATTAAAATTCCATGTACTTTGCAAAGCAGTTGCATATTGTAAGTGCTTTGCCTTTTTTTAAGCAAAGAGTATAAATTGGAAAACTAGTTGAGGCACAGAAAGAATGGGGAAAAAAAAGAAACAAAATAAAAAGAAGAGGTAGGGAAAAAGAGCACAGCTGGATGTCAAAATAAACTTATGCCTTCAAAGCCAAGACACAAAGTCAAACTGTCAGTCAGCCTGAGGAAAGTCACAGGAAATAATATCTGAATTGCTATTTCTATTCTTCTCTCTAAGATATTATTGAATGGCATTAAAGCAGAAAGGGACGACTGTTCAAAAAATCATGGGAGATGTCCCTTGATAAAGTATTTTTCCTTCACCAAAAAATGCTGAGAGCATTCATACAGCTGTCAGAGCCCTCACGTGCTATTTGCATATGTTTTCTAAGCTACATTAGGTACCAAGTGACTCTTCATTGGGCATGTTTTGCATTAGGTCTTCATTACTCTGGATTCTAGTCATACCCTGTGCTGGATGTCCCGTATCTCAGCACACGTTGAAAGCTTGATCATGTTTTTCTTCTGGGGGATTTTGTTTATTTTCTGTTGTCTTTACACCTCTGTAATCCTATGTCAAGCCTGGTAGGCACCAATTCTGTCCCAGTTCTGCTCTACAGAAAGTACTAGTCTGTTCTCTGAAATGCCTTATGATTCACAGTAGTAAAATTAAAACATTTTTGTCTTGCATATAGTATGTATGAAATCAGTCTAAAGTTGGTCAAAATGTTCTTCATTGGCAAATGACGAAAAATGTTTGTGATCATTTTAAATGTGAAAATTATTCTACATATATGATGGTCATCTAGAAGCGTGGTCAACACTCTTCTTGGAATATTAATAATTCCAATATTAATATTACAGGAATATTATTCCCATATTCGTGGAAATATTAAAACTTTCTGGATTCTAACAGGTGGCTCAGAGCTGCCTTTGAGAATACATACGGTGATGCAATATTAGCATTATAGCCTTTCTGGGTTATTTTTAGTGTTGTCGACAAAATTAAATGTTCTGCCCTTAACTTAAATCAGTAATTAATGGTACATAGCAGAGAAACTGAAGCACAGACATAAGTTAGCTTCCTCTTAGGGAAAGAGAGAGCAAAGAATGTGCTGTTCTCTGTGGTAGAGTCCAGAAGTGTCAATTAATCTTAGACTTAAATTGCATTCAGCTGCATGGGAACTGGAGCTTAGCAAAGGATTGAAGTTACTTCATTCTGGCAAACTTCACAAAAGGGGCTGTTTGAAACCTATTACATAGTTATCTTACTGGTTTTAATGGTTATTTTCATGCACCTGTTGAGTGTTTAGTAAGCCACTGGAAAGCACAGATTGTATATTGCAAGTAAAATTTTCTTCTCTGTTATTCTGAAGCCCAGTAGATATAGAGAGAGCTGTTAAGCTATAATTCAACGTTGAGTGGGGAGTTGATAATTTAACAAATTGCAATCGGATAGCGTTCATACAACTAAGGAGATCATACAAATGTAGGTTAGTTTAGATGTCCAGTAACACAGTGGACTTTCCAGGGCTGTAGAAGTAAGGTAAGTGAAATAGATGTCCCTGTAGGCATCAAAGATGTACCTGTTCGGTCTTTAACACACCCATGAAGAGAACACCTAGTTCATCGACTACCATGTTATTTTCACTGACACAGTACAGCAGGTTTTTATATACTTTATTAGGAGGGAAGACAAGATGTGTTTCAGAGAAATGTCCTCTGTGTATCTACATATCTATTTAAGTAATCGTTGGAAGACTTCAAAGATGTAACTGTTGCATCTTTAGCTTCTGTTAATGCATTTTCCATTCAGTGGAATACACATCTATTGGAGTGTGTTTCTTTTCCCCCCCCATTTACAAAACACTGGCTGCACTGGGGTATCAGCTGTGTAGATACACATCTGTAGGGTTCGTTAACTTCCTTGACAGGGCTCCACATTGATTATGGGCTCCACATTGAGCCACAGTCTAATCTCTCCTGTTAGGTGTTCGTTGCTGCTCCTGTTGGGGAAAGACAGTTACACAATTATACTTGCAGACATTTCAATACGTTAACCTTTTTTTAATTTATTTTTCTTTTAAATAAAATGTCCGGAAAATTATAATTTCTGTCTCTTGAGTTTTGGAACTGGATTTCTGCTTCTTTACAATTTCCTTTAGTCTGGCATCAGCCTGATGGTTCTCATGAGTCCAAGAGAAACTGTAGAAATGTTGATACGTGGGTAATAAATCACGAGCCAACTGCTTCCAGTCATTCTCTTCCCACCAACCAACTGTGCTGAAACATCAATCTTATTTTTAGAAGCTCATCTTGCAGAGAAATAATTGTGTTGAAATGAGCACATACCATTATAATTTAAAAAAGCCAACCCAAATATATTGTAATATACAGAAATGTAAGTGACTTACAAAAGTAGCAAATAAATATTCCTAAGGCAAGAAACTATATCCATGACAAAAATACTTCCAGAGGTGATCAGCTCTCTACTGTTCTGGAAGAATTTACCATCTGGAGCAAGTAATGGATAGCTCTTGAGAGTCCAGTTGTTAAGAAAGGAAAAATTTACCTTGGGCTTGGAAGGTGGGATGAACGGAGATGTTCAAAGTCATCGGATACTGAATTCTGACCCAAAATAAATAGAGCAACACATGTTGCATTGCTCAGTAATGCTCAGAATATTGGAAAATTAATGGTACCCCCATGCTCTCCCTCTGCAAACCCTCTAAGCTCTCAAGACTTTGTGGTGATTTTTCTGTCTCTTTTCTTTTACCACTCTTTGAACTGCTCTATCTCTCAGAATGCTTTAAAAATGTATTAATGGAAAGTCATGAGAATATGAAGGTTATTATTATGTCAACTGTGAAGCAGCAAGAAAATTATAGAAGAATCTAGAAGAAGTAGCCATCATTACATACTGCAAAAAAAGAGGTTGGATTGTGTAATGGGGGCAAAAATCTCATTTAGTCAAAGTTCCTTTCAGAAGTCTTTAGCAAGACATGTCTTAATGTGAATCTGAATAAAGTCAGATGGTCCTTTTTCTTTTTTTTTTCATTTGCTAGAGTACCGAATTCATTATGTGGAGATTTCTTATTCCAAATTTAGACACCGTGAAAACAGCTAATCAGAGCTACAAAGACAGGATTAATTGGTGTTAATTTCCAAACATTAGTGTTAGAATTTTCTTGGCTTAGTATGTCTAGACTTAAAATGATAGGAAATAAGTTGTAGCGATGGGGGGAAAAAAATCATTCTTATACAGGATATCGGGGGCAAAATTGGTTAAGTAGTAATTTCTAGGATTTTTTTTTTTTTTTAATATTCAGAAAATTGCTAAAATGGTTTGGTGTCTTATTTGTGTTCTTTCAAAATCACCACCTTGTCCTACTGCCATAGGAGAGCAGATGTCCCATCTTTTAAAGCAGACATTTGAAAGCTATCATCTAGGCCAACGTAGGGCAATTGCTCCAGTGGTTTTTGCCACTGCTTGTACCTACCATTTGACTGAGTGCCTCTGAATTCATTGCAGTCCTTTGGCTTTTAACATTCAGGAGCTGGTAAAGATCAATCTGTGATTCTGCCATAAAAACAACCGAAAGGGGGAAAAGGGAAAAACAATTGAAATGTCAGAGCCGCGATCTTCTTTTAGGCGAACGACTTTTCTTGAGAATAGCGCAAAATGGGGAGAGAGAAGTCTGAACTCAGGCCTGATGCTACTTAGAAATAGTGGGAGGTTTATAAAATCTCATCACCACTCCAGTATCTCCAGATGGCTTTCTAACCCGTTGAATTCAATAGGTGATGGAGAAGAGAAGAAAGTAAAGAAAGAACTCAAAGAAGCAACATGAAGCACGTGTAGAAGAGCCAGGGAAACGCGGGAAAGGACCTGGTGACTGCTGTAAAAGGAAGATTAAACTCCAGAAGTTGCATTTACATTTGCAGGGAAGATGACAAATACTTTTTGCAGCTTGATGAGGACCTCCAGGAATACCTGTGCAATTTGTAGAACCGCTGAAATGATCCAATAAATAAAACTGTCCCTGCAGGAAAAATCTGTCTAAATTTCCAGCCTCAGACTACAAGGAGGGGTAAAAATATAGCAGCTAATACACTTCTAAGTGTACTTATAGAAATCAAAAATTTCTTTTGAAATCTCTGCTTTCTTGATTGGATCCTGGAGAAGCAGATTTAGGGTCCTGCTTATGGCAAATAGTGCCCAGCTCATAAAGAGCTGCCTGTCTCTCTAGCAGCTGCCATATGAATAAGAAGTTTGAAGAAGATGGATAAAGATGTGTTTTACACAGCAATCTGGGGAAGGACCCTGTTGAGTACCAGGATGCTGGTGTGATTTCTTCAGAGGAAAATTGTTTTGCTCTAATTATGAGGAAATAAACGAATTCTGATATGGATTTGACTGAAAACAAATCAAGGCTCTAAGCGTTCTACTGCAGGGTCTTCCTGCAGTGTCCCAAATAGGAAGGGATGTAATTTGCCCTCTAAGAAAGATCTTTGCTAAAACTGACATCTGAGTTATTTTCTTTTAGTGTATACCTGCAGGTAGGCAGTAAGAAGGTCAGTAATTAATGTAAGATGCCTAGACAGTGCAGAGCAGTGAAATAAAAGAAGTTGCAATTACAATATCCTTTTGGGAGGAAGCATCCGTACAGAGATTTGCTTTTGCGCCTCCCTTGTATTTGCCTTCACATCCTCCTTTAAGGAAGGTATCATCTGAGCCTTACAGACTCGGAGATTCTTTTCCTTTTTATGTGAAGCAAATTGAAATCTAATTAAGTAAAATCGCTGAGGTTTGGAAGTGATATTTGGGTTTTAAAATAATGTGTCTCCCCATCTTTTCAGGCGCAAATGTGTTTTAGCACATTTGGTTTATTTCGATTGATCAATTTTAATAGGCTGGGTGCTGACAAACCCAAGTGGCAAAAGCCTTAGGTAGCTTTAAGTTAATACATGTATGACACAGCTTCTTTGATACTCGACAACCTCTGTTGCTAGGTTAGTTTTTTTCCTTACAGAAAATGTTTGGTGGTTTTTTGTGTCGTGTGGCGTTTTTGTTTCTTTCTCATTTACAAACCCCACGTTTAGTTTTTATACCTTCTAAACCGCTACTTTGGCATGATAAATACATGCTGAGCCTTTTGCGTTCTGTGTGATAAAGTTATTTACTGGCTGGGGGAAGCTGATGTTGTTGGGAGTGTGACCGCGCCGTGTGTGATGGGGACCGTGGTCCCTTGTAATCCCCTGCTGCCGTTGTGTCTCTCTATTAGGCTCAGAGTCTTCCAGCAGCGCTGGCTCCTCAGGATCACTGTCACGAATACATCAGCCTCTCCAAAGTGCATCTCTCGTCCCCGGGGTGACGGCCAGCTCTTCGGGCAGCATGTCCTACCCTGAGAATGGGATGAGCGGCCAGGTGGCCCCCAGCAACACCAGCTATATCATTCTTCCACTTGAAGCTGCAGGGATACCGCCTGGCAGCATCCTTCTCAACCCACACACAGGTCAGTATGATGCTCTCCTGCCTGGTGCTGCCCTTCAGTGTTCAGTGTTTCCAGTGTCATCTGGGGAATTGGCAAATTTCATGTTTCTTGACTTATTATCCTTGAGGTATTTGACGAGGAAGCAGGCAGCAAATACACGTAGAAATGACTTTTGGCAGGTTGTTTGTTCGGATGCGCAGGCAAAGCTGGATTGGCTTTCTGAGGCTGTTGTGGCATGGCCGGTGGGCAGTGATGCAAAACACACTCATGCAGTCCCAGGCAGGGTACTCATCTCGTAAAATCCTGGCTGTGAATCCTCTCAGATCCCCTTAGCTTCACTAAGGACAGAGGCTCTTCCATATCCAGCTGAGATACGGTGCAACTGAAATGTGATGCTCAAGGTTTTAAAGGTTTGCGCTTAACAGCAGAACTTCATGCAGCTCAGAGGCTGAATTAGCACTTCAGAGTTAATTTCCTGATGTGATTAGCAATTGTACTTAAATGGGAGGTTTTGAGATAAGAGAAGGTCGCAATCTTTCCAATTCTGCACCGTGGCTCTGGTAGGTAGCAGCACTTTGGCGCTTGAACGAGGCATTTGCAGTCACCCAAGCAACGTGGACACTTCAGAAACCACTCAGCTTGAACTCGAGTGCTCGTTGAGAGCTTGAGGCAATTTGTTACCTCCGTGGTCCAGATGAAGTCCAGATAATGTTACCCTATTACTCCCCACGATGCTTTGCTGAAAGCATTACAAAGGTTCAGGGAGATTGAGACTGTGATGCTTCTTCAGTGGTTGGGACTATCTCAGTGACCATGACTAGCTGTGCTGTCAACCTTAGCTGAGTTATGCTGGGTTTAAAATAACAAAGCCTACAGAGCAATGTATTTTCCATTATTCTGGGAGCTGAGAGTTGAACTCCAAAATATTATTTCTAAGTCCTTAATAGAGCATTCAGGTGCTTTTTATTGGGGGATTTTTCCTTATAACCAGTATTTTATGTATATTATACCCCCGTGTTCCAGTATTTTAGAGCAAATGCATAAAGCTTATTTGTGAGTCCACTGCTAAAAATATTTTTTTTAGTTACAATGCTGTCAAAAAAACCTGAAAGTTGCAGCATTTAAGAAAAACACACCCTTGACAAAACTATTAAACCAAACTTTCCAGAGACATTTAGAGATAGTAGATCTGGGGCTGATCAATATATATTAGTGTATCTAAAATCAGGGAGTTCTTGTTTGTTTAGGTTCAAACAGGGTAGGTTCTTTGTAGAGAGATGATTTAGAAAAGTACACACTTGTGCAAGTTACTGAAGGCTTCACTATTTATGTGTACTTTTTTAAAAGATACCACATTATTGACATGAGCGCCTAATACTGTCAGCATGAGCGGAGGTCTTCTTCATTTCTAAAAATGACTGAGGGGAGAGGAGGTGGGCATTAGGCAAACCCCATCATTATTAATTGATTTATTTCTGTTGTTCTGGTGGTTGACAGTTCAGTCTGTAACACTGGAATTTCTTGGTCAATACAGAAAAAAGGTGTTTTGTGTGCTATGTGGTCCACTCCCATACAAAACTCAGCAGGCCTAGGCAGAAGTTCCTCCGTAATTCGGGTGAAAGGACCGAGAGAAATGAATGAGAGGAATTGCTGCTGCTTCAAGCCCACCAACAGCTGAGAGGTTGTGCTCGTTCCTGGCTGTGGCAAAGACAGAGGCTGCAGCTCATCACATTTCCAAGCCAGAAGAGCTGTTTAAGAGGAACATCTCCTGCATCTGTTTTGTCAATTTAGCAATTTGCACGGCTAGCTCATATTTTTCCCTGATACCCAGGGAGTCTTTGTCTGCCATAGGTATAATGCCTTTTGATATTGCCACTAGACCAGAGTACTTGGTCTTCTCTTCCCTCCTAGCACGCCCTCGTTGTCTCCAGAGGCATAACCGAGCGCTCCATGTGTGTTAGGATGTTTAATACTCAGGGAGCAAGTGTTTTTGTGTACGTACAATTTTGTGTTTCTTTCGAACTGCATGTTTTATTTCCGTAGCTCCATTGTAAATCCATACATAATAAAGAAAATGGAGGGAGTAGATTCTTCTAAAGACTGGAACTCATTTCGGGCATATAGCTTCACGCTGCTACTTGTGCTGGAAATCAGGCTATACTGTAGCATCTACTGTGTTTTTAACATGCAGCAAAATACAGGGCTGCAAATTTGCCACTCTTCGGGCTCAGAATCTTTGCATCTTATTAGGGTAATGTTACAAAAGAAGCTCCATAGGGAGGAGACTTAGATTGCTGGATGCTGTGATCAGCTATCAAAGTGATGGATGCTGTCAGAAACATAGATGAAGAGAAGACAGTTTAAAGAAAAGGAAAAAGGAGCTTTGTTTCCTGTAATGAATAGATTTTTTTTCCCCGCGTAACACCATTCTTTAGCTGTTTCTTCTCCTCTTGCAGAATGGCTACTTGCAATCCTTTTTGCTCTTTTGATCGTAACACTGTGTCCTTAAAGATCTTTGCTTCCTTTCACGCTGCATAGTCACTGACCGTGCAAGCCTCTAATGGCATCCGCAGATGCTGTCAGTATCTCCCTGCTCTGATTATACCTCTCCACTCTTCCTCCCGTATTGGCAATCCACACTTGCTTTCCCATAGCTGCAGTTCCCTTTGTTTCCTCTCCTCTGCTTTACCCTTCTCCTACCCCAGAGAGAGAAGCTTCCTGCTTGCTTTGGGAAAGGACCATTTATCTGGCTACGCTGTTTTACTCTCCTTTTCACCCGCTTCACCAATCTGTTTTACCCTTTAAAGGATTCCTCTTGACGTGTTCTCTGACTTAACCCCTCTGACAATTTAAGAGCATTTACGTTTCATTCTTACTCCTTGAAATGACACGGCAATCTTCGCCCTTCTATCAGGGCCACAGTTCATAACTTACAAATGTCGTCCCTGTTACCACCTGATCTCTCCTTTTCATTTCTTATTTCAAGATTTCTTCATGAAAGGTCTGTTTTTTCATCTTTAAAAGCATTGCTGGACCTTTTCTCTTTCGGTTCTGTCATCCTTCACTGAGACATGGGAAATGCTCTTTACGCTTCCGTTGAGTGTTTGGCACCGGCTTCGGGAGCCTGTTACCCCCCTTACTCAGTCTGACTTACCCAGTCTCCTAAATTACTTCTGGAGCCCGAGACTCCCGAATCTGGGGAGTCCATTCCAGTGTCAGCCAGCGTGTTCCCAGTAAGAAGCAGGAAATCAGCCCGCGGTCAGAACTGCCCCATGTTTCTCTTCTACTCGCTCGAATCATGAGCTTTCTCACCGTGAGTGGGAGACGTGCCCACTATAATATGGCAGTTTCATCCAGAAAGTCTTCATGCTTTGGAGAGTTAAGGCAAGGTTTCTTTAATCTGGTGCTCCTCATGCATTTCTGACCATGATAAATGAGAGGGGGGAACTGAAAGGCTGAGGAGTGAATAGAACATGTAGGGATGCCTGTGGTACACAAATCAGAAGTTCATTATTTCACTTTTGCTCTCAGTCACCAAATTCAAATTCCCCCAGAGCTCCCTTTTTATTTCAGATACTTTGGTTACCAATTTTAAATGCTATTACTTCATTGCTAAAATCCCTTTTTTTTTCCTCATGGAAACATCTGTACTTCCTTTGATATATGAATTTATGATGGAACTGAAACGAGAACCGAGGTCATGGAAAACATTTTCCCTACAGAGAAATACCATTTCTTTTTTGTTTGTAAGGCCATGACTTGGGTAAACATTTTTCTTTTTTAAATAAACATTGCTTTTGCAAGGTTACTTCCCCCAGCTAGAATATCTGAAGCAAAGAGAGTTCAGCATCTTAGAAGAACTTTGGACTCAATTTGTCCTGTATATAAGAGATTTTCAAAGACATCTTAAGTGTTTCTTCCTTGATAACTTCCAGTGCTGCCTCCTCTAATTACATAAGGCACAGGTTTCAAAAGTACAGCACTATGTTATTAGAGTGTGTAAATAAATGAGTAACAGGAGTGGTTTTTTCCTTTCCATACAAACCACAGCGTGTCAGGAGTTGCTGTGTACAACCGACTGCTGTTGCGTGGCAGTAAAATGTACATGAATATTCTCTACCTCCAGAGCTCACTTTTAGTACTAATTGATTCATCATTGAATGACTTCAGGTAACCCTAGCATCTGAATCATCTTATAGCCATGGTAACCTTCCACCCGTTCCTTGGAGAGTCATGCTGCCAAAAAAAATATCTGCTGTCTGCCTTGCCTGCAAAAAAAACCAACCCAGATGGCTGATACTGTAATGAGGCACTGAGAGTGATGAGCACTTTGCTGTTGTAGCAGGTCAGCTAAAGAGCAACCAGTTAAAGCGAGGTTTTATGATTTCAGACGGGAAACAGCCCATTTTAAAAAGTGCTCAGCGAAGGCAGGCTGTTTTGTTTCAGGTCAACCGTTTGTAAATCCTGATGGGACACCGGCAATATACAATCCTCCCAGTGGCCAGCAGACCATGAGGAGCCAGATGGTGGGACAGTCTCAGCAGCAGCCTTCATCCCAGCAGCCTCAACAGGTTCAACAGCCGCAGCAGCAAATGGCAAGTCACCTTGTCACACAGGTAGGTGTGGTGGCAGCTTAAAAAAAAGAGAAGCAGCTCTCAGGGATGTGAAGGATGATGTAAAGGGTAGGAGGGAAGGATGCAGCTTGACAAAATACCAGGTTGTTCTTTTCTTTTGAAACAAATGGGGTCCCATGAGCTGTATTTTCAATGTGGATGAAACTGATGGAGAGGGAAGATTCCTTTTTCCGTTCCATCCGAAGGGTGGTTTCATTTTGAAAAGGACTGTTAACAAGTCGGTGTAAACTTGTTCAAAATAAATTCATTTCGCAAAAATGGCCCATCAGTGAAAACTAAAGCATTCATCCTCAGACTAGCACAGCCTGTACTTCTCTCCAAAGAGCCAAGGACCTCTCCCTGTCCCTTTCAACAGCAGCGAGGCTGAGTCAAAGAATCAAGTACAATACAGGGCTCTACAACCTCTTCCATGTCTAGTTATATCAGGTCTGAGCTGTGGGTAGCCTGCTCTCTGAGCACCCCAGACCCTGGGTCTTCTCCCTGCACCCCGTGTTCTTGCCACGACCTTGCTCCGAGCTAGAAGCTGTGGAGTTACAGCAGAAGAAGGGAAGAGCAGCGTGGTTTGGGCACGGTGCCACGGCACGTTGGCTCGCTGGCCCCGTGGCGTGCGGCCAGACGTGGCTGAGCGTGGGCAGCAGGGTTTGGGTCTGGTTCAAACTTAATTTTGTGGATTGTGTGCCTGCTCTTTCCCCGAGCAGAGCAGCCGGAGGAAACTACTCGAGCAAGAATGCTACATCCTGCTTACTCCCTGAGCAGCCAAGATCCACTGTGGTTCTAGTGTGGCTTTGTAATTTGGCATGGTTTCATCCCAGGTTACCCAGAAATACTATGCTGAAATTCAGTGAAGTTGCTTTGATTTTACTTGGATTTATGTGGTTGTGGCTCTTGTTTCTTGGTTTAGTCTTAGAAGATGGAGGTAGCACCAAGCCCGTGTAAGATTCAAGTTAAACGAGAGATTAAAACCAAAGGAATAGTAAAGCTATTCAAAGGTAACAGTGCTGTAGAAAATTGTTCTTTCACTTAGATAAACATCTGCTCCAAGCTGACAGGCCTGTCTCTGTTGTTAATTTCCAGACTGTTCTTTGTCAATTTTTTTTTTTTAGCTGTTGTGTTCTGCCAAAAGAGCTTTAAAATCATTATTCCTTTGCCTATGACACACTCGGAGTTGAATCAGTCATTATCAGCAGAATTCAAATATACCCAGCTTGCACTGTGCTGCTCTTCCATTTTATCTCTGTAAATTAAATGTAGAATCATAATTTGGCTTTACCTCACATCAGTGACAAGAAGGTGTATCTGTGACTTTATTTAATCTAACGGCCAGCAAATATCTGAAAATAGGCTGAAAAATCTGTAAGAAAGAATTGTTTGGTATAATGCTAGGGCAAAGACTAAAATCGCGGTACCTGACCTCTTGCATTTGGGCTGGCAATGAGTCACCTGCATTTTCAGAGAGGTGTTTGTGATCTTTGTGCTCAGTAACAGAGTTTGTTGTTGTTATTATCTAAGTAGGTTGTATTTATTGTCTTTCACTGTGTTTATTTTGCAGCCTGTTCAGGCCATGCAGCCATCTTCTCAGTCAGTCCAATATCCAGCAGTTTCTTATCCTCCCCAGCATCTCCTACCAGTCTCTCCAACGCAGCAGTTTTCTGTGGTACTAAAGTTTTTTTTTTTTATTTTTTGTCTTTACTTAAAGTTGGGTGTGTGAGCATGAGTATGCCCCAGAGCCTGTGGGGAGGGAGCACTGGAGTGAGAGCCCCATCTAAATCCCCCTTTGCCTTAACCCTTTTGGTACTGACAAGCATTTTGTAAGAGTGTTCCCACTGATTCTGGTTACCTGACCTGGAGGATGATATTAGGAGCGGGGCTCTACATCGTTAGCAGAGCCTCCAGAAAAATATTTTGTTATGCCTATTGATGGGAGCTTTTGTCTCCCCACTTTATGTCGAGGGAGCTCAAATTGCTAACTTAGGCATTTCAGATTTGTATTATTCCCCTTTTGTGTCCACGAAGACTAAGAGACCTCTAGATACCATTGGGGTTTATTTGGTATTATTTTATCAGTATAATAAATCCACTGTCTGGATTTATTCCCCAGTGATACCAGAGCACTTGGAAAACAGAGTAGCAGCGAACCAGCCTCAGAAGGTGTGGTACGCTGTGCATCGTGACAAAGCACCAATGGACACGTGTAATAAAAATAAATAGAGTGCTCTTCTGGACTCTGAATCTGGCTTGGTGCTTACAGGGCTAAGATTATGCTGTTGTAAAATGAAGCTGACATTTTAAGAGGCACTACAAGATTATTTTTTTTTCCTGTTATTTTTCTCTCTTGCTCTGGTAATCTTGTTTATGACTGATTTTTTTTTTCCCAAAGTAGAGATGTCACATAGTTATAGTAGGAGATGGAAATAAAGCTGAATGGATCCTTGAAGCTAAAATAATGTTATTAATGCCGGGTAGATGAACGGTACTATTTAAAGGACAATAAAAAATGTTCCATGCTTAACAGAAGTTGCATATCTCAGTGCTAATTCTCTTGGAAAGTGTCTCGCAGGCATCTCAGCTTGTTCTAGTGATAGTCTTAGTAAGGCTGATATTTTTAGTGGCTAATTTAATAGTTAAATTTCACCTGAATCAGTGCCTTCAGTGTACATTACAGTATACACATAATGTATAAACTAGAGGGTTTTGAAGCTCTTGGTCTCTATTGTGTAAACGTCGAGACATTACAGGATCAGTGAAGTTTCTTGTAGAATATGTGTGCAGTCAGTCACCATTCAGGTGATGAATACCCTAGCTTTTTAAAGAAACGACTTCTAATAGACAACTTAATGTCCCTGATGGTTCTGTTAATAGCATTATTTTCTTACACCACCTGAAGATGTGCCAAGAGCGTTTAAAATGTTGGCCCATGGTATCCGCTGTCGGAGTGGGAGGGTGAGTCTCTCTGCAGTCTCTGGCAGGACTTTCCACGAACAAACATATTTTTTTTTTAATTCTGTTTTGAAGTTCCTGCCAATAAATACATTGTGCAGGGTGGTTTTAGAGAGTGAACACCGCAGGGATGCAAACAAAATTGAAGAAGCTTCTTTTTAAAAAAGAGCATGGATGTTTTAAGTGAAAAGCATTTTGATAGTGCTTATTCCCTGTCCGTATGGGGGTATAAAGAAAGGACCATAATCTGCATATTGGCACGTGATGGAGTTTTATGCTGGATTTATTGCCGTATAGAGTACATTTTAATGTTGAGTATTTAAAAGTCTTATGATATGGACACAAATGAAAATACATAGAACCATGTTTCTAAATTTTCAACCTTCACAGTATAAATTTGAGAGCATTGATTAGTATGGATCTTTTTGCAAGACTGAACAGACACTGTTTAGAATGCTTGTGCCATTACCAACATGTAATGAAACTCAGGTCCATTGACTTTATTTGGTACGTTCATCCTATCATAGATTTATTTTTTTCCCACTCCAGTCAAATAAAGTATTTGTTTCTTTCCAACACTGAAGAAAAAGCTTTAAAATAGCAACTGAAAGCGTAGCCTTTTTTACCTTCTTTGTGTTTACAACCTTGGATTTTCAAAACAATCCAAAAAGGAAAAAATCTGCACCTGAATCCTATTGAATTCCTCTGGGGAACATTTTGAAAAACAGGTGAAATTACCAGCATGTGTTTGGCTGAGGAATTCTGTGTTTGGGGGAAGAGGTATTCCTAACATTATTTTCATGCCCTTTTGATTTAAAATGTCTTCTTTTGAACACTGTAAAGTTCAGTAGTCATTTTGGAATAAATGGGGGGGGGCAGGGTAAAAGCCAAAATAATTGGCTTGGACACCAAGCGATGCCATTCACCTCGCAGTCTGGGAGTCTTTCGTCAAAGCATTTGTAGAGGTTTTCATTTTAATTGCCTCCCATTTTTTGTAGCTATCCATACAGAGTTTGGCACATATTTGAGCCGAGCAATGCCTTCCCCTACACACAGACACACGCGCGCACACACCCCCAAAAAAATGCTCCGGTTTTGAACCTGTTTGGTTTTGCTAATTTGCCTGTCAGCTGCAGACATGGTGTCGAGGTTATTTTCCTCCTGCCTTCTGCCCCGCAGCGAGATGACATGACAACGCAGTTTAACCAGATGAGCTTAAGCCGGCAGTCGTCGGGAGACAACCCCGAATCGCCTTCTGGTCCCGTCTACCCGTCGCCCATCCTGCAGCAGCCTGCCCAGCAGACGGGTTACATCATGGCTTCTCCAAGCCAGCAGCTTCCCCCGGGGGGCTTTACGGGTTCAGGTCCACCAGTATCCCAGCAAGTGCTGCAGCCGCCGCCGCCGCCGCCCCAGGGCTTCGTGCAACAACCGCCGCCGCCTGCTCAGGTAAGCACAACCTTCTCTGCCAGGTCGGCACGGTGCTCGTTATCACATCAGAAAGAGAATATTAAAAAAAAAAATTATCCAGATTCTAGGTTTGGGTTTTTTTTATTATTAGTTATTTTATTTTTTTCCCTTGGTAAAAGCTTGGCAGATTTTTAGGCAGCAGGAAACTTGCAAAGCCTCTATCGGTTCCTGGGTTTCAGAACTTCCTTCCCTATCCTCAAACCTTTTTCCAAACATATGTTCCTACTCCGGGACACATCTGTACATGAATATGAAGGAGGAGAGTGAGTAAATACCCATAGTCTTTTTTTTCCCTGTATATGTACCAAAAGAACAACATGCACATCAGCCCAGGTAGTCATTAATCATATTTAATTGACTTGGAACATGTGAGATGTCACAGATCAGTAATTTTAACTGTCTTCCTGAAGACTGATTATGTTTTACTGTTCACTACCAAACATCTCTGCTTTTCTCCTGGGTACCTTTACAGAATATTGAAAGTGATTACTGTCAAGAAGTAAAATGCACGGATGATTTTCTGGACCATTTTCAAGGCATACACTTGAAAAAGCCAAATTTCTTTATCCAATTATAGATAACTTCATTTAAACTCTACTTTAAAATGGTATTAATAATATTTCTCCTGTTTTCGTTTTGCCCTTTGGAAGAAAATGTATAAAAATAAAATTAAAAAACACCATTTCCTTTCATGTAAAAGTAGTGTAAGCCTTACTGGGGTTTTTGGTTTGGGTTTTTTTTTTGTTTGTTTGCCACTTCTTACTGAAAATCTCCAATTGTGTTTGTTAATAAAAGAGATCTGAAGGTTACTGGATGCTCACATCTCAGAGGACTGTGACGTCCATGGTTTCTGTAGTTAGAAACGATGCAGCTGTTTTTTCTGAGAGAAGGCTCACAAAAAAAGAATTTTAAGGTGCTGAAGTTCAATATAATGCCACTTACTGTTTTTTAATTGAAAATACATCTAGAAAAAAAAAGATTTCACTGTTTGCCAAATGTAGCATTTTAAAAATAATTTTGGGAGGAGAAAATGATCTGAAGAGCAGAATTCGCTGATGAATCCGTCTCTCGATCCAGACTGTGTCTCCTAAGTGAGTAAGTAGAGGCTGTCCAGGCTCCTCTCCTCATGTACAACCTCCCCGGTGCCCTCGGTGTGTCCGAGCATCATTTAATCAAACCTCACGACGTTTCTAGTGAACCAGATAAATGTGAGCACCTCCGTTTGACAAGCTCTCACCGCAGCAGGCGAAGGGATGCCTTTCCCAGCCCTGCCAGACGGGGTTTGCTGCGGGGGCTGCAGCATCGCGCTGCCAGCCGTGGCTGGGGACCCCATGCCACTTCCTCTCCCCCCCCTCGGGTGAGACCAGGTTTTCAGCCCACTCTAGGGTCCCTGCTAGACCCCTCCATCAGTTGACTTTTCAGAGGTTGCCTTTGCGGATTTGCTTGTAACTCCTGCCTTCATCACCTGGGGCAGGAGCGTTGAGTTTCAGCCTTGCGTGTGCAGCAGGGTGCAGGGTTTCACAGAATGCTGTGGGGTTGGAAGGGACCTCTGGAGATCATCTAGTCCAACCCCCCTGCCAAAGCAGGTCCACCCAGAGCAGGTTGCACAGGAACGTGTCCAGGTGGGTTTTGAATACCTATAGCAGCATCCAGCTATCAAATCTTCCATTATCATCTCATCATTGGATTGTTATTACTTTCTTTTCTGCTTAAAATACGGCAACGAAATGCAGCTTAATAAACTATCTCCCAGCCACAGCTTTTCCCAGCTTGAAAACTGTCATTTGTCTGGCATAAAGAATAACAGCCAGCTCTGCAATTTACCCCATTAGACCCATATAGATACAAAATATCAATATTTAATCACAGCATAGAGTAGCTTACAACATAACACTCTTGAATTTTCCAGATATTAGTTTTTAAGTGTTTATATGGGACTAACACATTGCTTAGCTTCCCAGACCAGGTAGTGTTCCAGGACTCGTTTCTTTGTCCATGAGCATCACTCATGCTCTCCCAACACTCGCTGCCTCTGAGGGCAATTTTTACTTTCTGTCATAATCAGAGAAGAATGTATGCTAAAGGCATACAGATACAGATACAAAAATTTACCTACCACTAATTGAATTGTGCTTTTGTATGTCATAACTTAAAAATATTGCATGTGGTCTTTATCATCTAATATTTACATCTTAAGTATCAGAAAACAGTTATAATTCGGAAGTGATGTTTTCCTCAGAATGTTAAGGAGAAAATTTTTTTCAAACTTTTATCCACATTTTTCTTTCCGAAATGTTTCTGTGCTGGTGGGGAATTAAGATTGCATGGGTATGCTTTTCACAGGAGCAGGAAACAAAAAATGTGGGTAATTGAGTGAGATCTGATCCATTGCTCACTGTTTACAAATATACCCCCTCATGTTCCATATTTGCATCTTTTCCACACCTCCCTGAAAACGTAAAGAAAAATGCTGTCTTTCAATGGTCTGGAACTTGTATTATAGTCATAATTCACTCATTTTGGCATTCTAAAGTACCCACTTTACATCTGCATTCATCATCTCATTTTACATTTGATGACACTGAGTTTCTAACAAGGCATTTCTTTGATTGAGACAACATACAGGTGTAATGAATAAAATAAATAATAAACATAAATAGATAAACGTAGCATAAATCTTGAGGTTCTACTATACTAAAACTAAATTTGTGGATCAAAAAAATCCATCAACTTTATTTAATATCAAGAAGAGGCAGAGGAACACACTGTCATATTTAGTATTTTAAAAACCAAGCAGTTGAAAAAATAGGAAATTAAAACTAGGTAACTGAAAAGAAAGGAAATTCACTGATAAAATAATCTAATACATAACTCAGTAACACTTCATAAGTAAATTCTTCACTGAAGCTGGAGTCTGTGTCTTGCTACTTCTTATCAGAACTGACTGTTATCGTAATACATTTTAGAGTATATATTAAAGCAGGGATTGGGTTTCTGACTAAAGATTTAAAGTTCAAGCTTAACAAAATACTACTTCTCCAGGCAGTGGAGAAGTAGTATTTTGGGTTTTTTTAATTTTTCTGTGGAAAGTTGCTTAATACAGATGAATTTTTTCCCCTCCAGTGTATTTTTTACCAATTCCTATGAATTTATGACTATACTACATTTCTTGCTATTTAAAGCGTTAATCATTTTGGCCATAGAATCACAGAATAGTTGAAGCTGGAAGTGACTTCTGGAGGTCACCCTCTCCAACACCAAATAACGTTTGATAAACTTTTAGGATCAGTGATATTCTGGCAATAAGTTCCACAAGATAGTTCTAATTCACACATTAAAATAATTTCCATTTATCAAGATTAAAAGCATTTTTGCTTTTCTTTTGTTTCATGGTACAGTCCATCATTCACCAATGAGAAAAGGTCAAAAAAACTAATGCCATGGATGACATTCTCAGCAGGTATAAATCATATTCTACCTATGCAAGAAAGTTTTTTTCTTTTTTTCCACAGCTTTAATGCTCACAAGATGAAAGGGACAGGTTTGTTTCCTTCAGATCTTTGAATTTTTTAAAAAAATGAATATTTTAATTCATTAAAGCGGTCAGTAAAATCCTGTATGATATTCAGGCTATAGACTCCATATCATTATTTAGATTACCACATGTGTATTACTAAAAGTTGCCATAAATAATAGTGAATCTGGTTTTTATAATACACATTATAGCAACATTTTACTATTAATATGGAATTATGTATATACTATAAATTATGTACTATGTAATTCTATAGTATAACTATATAGTATCAGTATAGTATGCTTATGCTATATAGTTATATACTATTTATTTTCTGATGTATTATTTATAAACAGTTGTTGCTGAGATTTAACCGAAGACCTTGGGTATTATTTGTGTTATATTTATTATTTTTCATACTGCCAACAGTTGTGACAATGCTTTGGAGCTGTTGGTTCAGCATCATTTATAAGGCATTCGTTCTTTTGGTAGCACAGCCCTTTTCAGATCAATAAAAGCTAAAGATAAACAGCGATAAATTAACAGGTTTTAAATTCTTTTTGAATCTAGTTTTATTACCACCCATATTTATTGTGCTGGTTCTTCAGAGCACAGAGTCCTCATCCTTCATGTCCAGTACTGTGGCTTATATACTTCTTTGCAGTACAAAACACAGCAATATCAGATTTCTTATCAATAAACCAGAGGCATTGTGTGATATGGCAAATGAATGATAGACCTAAAAATTAAAAGTATTAATCCTCTTAGTAGAAAAACCATTTAATCCATGTTTTTCTGTCAATAAATGGGGCACTCATTTTATCTCTCACAGAGAGATACAAAGCTTAATTAATGGGTACACTATTCAGCTGGTACTAGTCCTTTCTTGAATCTGTAAAGCCTCACCATTTTTTCCAAACTCTGGAAATTTTTGCCTGGTATGGAAAAAATACATTTAAGCCATCCATTTATAACCTATGTATAGTAGGGTATAAATGTAGCCTCAGCTTTTCTGAAAAGAACTGGTTAGAGGATTAGATAATAATGTCTCTCTAAATATGCACTAATATTAACCTCTGCACTGTCAATAAAACAGTGTGGAGGAAGATTGGTTCTTACATTTAATTATCTTTTTATTTCATTGAAGTTTTCTAGTTTTCTCTTTTTTCTGCTTTTGCACCTCATTAGTCATGATCAAAGTGTATTCCTCTTAATGGTGCCTTAATGTGCTGCTTTGATCACATTTTCTGACTAATTTGAAATTAACTGAATTACAACAGAGCCTGGTGCATTTGAAGTTTTTGGAACCTTTTTCCTGGGGCCATTTCACTCTGAAAAATTTTAGGTATTTAATTGAGGTTCCCAGGAGCCTAGTTGCTCTGGACTTCTATGATGGACAGAAGAAGACACCTCCAGTGAAAAGTGAATTAAGTATCTCCAGAAGATGATTTGGCCCTTTTATGTGTCAAATCTTTCTCAGGTGGTTTCCATTGACTAGAAAAGGAGACTCTCTCAACCAGGATCCGACTTAAGAAACCTGTTTAAGTTCCTAGAAATAACTAGGATAGCTTTGGTCTGTTTCAGGAATTTGCCAATGATTCTTGTCCCTGTCTTAATGACTCTCAGTTATGGGTATCAACTGACAATGAAATACATCCATGAGCCTTAAGAGCATCTCTCTATGGGCTCTAGAATAACCACCTTAAGCATAAGTTATTTTTTATACACCTTGAACTTCCATACACAGTATATCCTACCCATTTCAGCTATCTACATCCTTGCTTTCTTAAGCCATCTTAAACCTTGCTGGCAGAAATCTTTTGGTCAAAGGAATGGACGCACTCCAAAATTCATCCTCAGAAACATACCCAGAGCAAGGTTACTTCATGTAAGTAACTTCCACTGTCGATTTGCTTCTGCCTCTGAAACTTGTCTGGTGAAGGATGTCACGTAGTCAATGGGAACAGATGCGGCAAGGCCACATGACTGAGTATCACATGTTCAGAAATCAGTAACTGCTTCAGACAATGGAATAAAAAATGTTCAGTAGGTAATTAGGAAAGCCCCCAAGAAGAACTGTGTCAAAACCCTCATTAGTTAGAGGTTGGCTTATACCCTCTCTCTGTGAAGGCTCGGTGGAAAATAATTCCTAAGAAATTTTACAAGATTCTTCACTATCCTGCAGCCATATTTCAAGAGATGCCATTAATCTTGTTGCTCCCAATAGCCAAGACACTGGGTATCAGATGAATTAAGACACAATAGTCATTAATTTAAAAAATAGTAAGGGCAAGAATCTTTGTACTGTGTCAGATTAATTTAAGCAAGTTTTTCCTCTGACTCTTGGAACATGCTCCCTAACCTGCAGCTTTGTGCTGTGCAGTGAGACTTCATCCTCCCATCAGCACAATCTTTGAATTTCTTTCCTTATTCGGTGAACACAGATTTATTGTTAATTTGTGCAGCTGCCCAGACGCTCACAATTAGCACTTCCGTTTTCTTCCAGTTGTTTAGTCGCATCTAATCTTTGTGAAAGATACAGAAAATCTTTTTGAAAAATCATTGAGTTTTCAAAAATGCATCTTGACAATTTTATTTGGCTTTATAATTTATTGTGTTCATTTTCTTACCCCTGGCAATGCATTCTAATTCTTATTACCATACAAACCCCAGCTGCCTCTTATTCAGCTGATCTAAGCTTCATATAAAGAAACCACCAAGTCTTTAACACTTTACAAAGGGTGGCATTTTCCAGAGTATTAGGGCCTGGTCTAATTAATAATAAAAGTCTTCTAGAGTGAAATCTTCCATTCCAAACACTAAGTCTTGCTCCTGACTATAGATAGCTGAGTCTTATTCCTAACTGAAGATCCAACCGAGCTCTTGAAAATCCAGCTGCATTTTGTTAACCATTTAGACTTAAAATTAATTCAGTTCCAGAGTGCCTTTGATTTTATTTTTTTTTTTTTAGTTAGTGTGACTTTAACACATATGAGGAAGAGCTGAGGTGGTGTGCTACGGGTTTAAGCACAAGAGGCAAAAAAGGCAATTTAGGGATTATTTCGTTGGTTTATTCGATTATATTGGATGAAGGAAAGGAAGCCTCTCCAAAGATAAATTTTAGTAAATCAATCCTCTTTCTGCTGAGCTAGCCAGGATGTACAAGCAGATGTGTTCCCCTTTCTTGGCACATCATCTTTGGCAGGCTGTGACACCCTATTCCAAGAAGGCAGGAATCAGAGCAAGGGCAAAGTGTCAGAAAGCAGAAAAGCTGAAAAAGTTTTACAGCAGAGAAACAGAACTGCTGCAGCAGCTTACGACATGCTGGGTGCAGCGTGGGCTGCCTGGAATGGAGTTCAGAGCAGGACGTAGAGAAGCTGTGAACTGCAGGAACCCTGCGGAAGGAGGAATTGAGAACTGCTTCCAAGGTGCTGGAGCTGGATGCCGGCAGGTTCCCTTTTTATAGAAGGAAGTTGAGGTGAGACAGAGGAGAGCCTCAAAGCTTGTGGGACCCGGAGCCTGGAGCTAGCCCAGGCTTTTAAAGAAATAATAAAAATAATGCTTTGGGCAGTGAGTTAACCCAGATGAAGAAATGAGATTGCTCTCCTACAACACTTTATAGTTAGATCTGTTGCAGTTTGAACATCGTTGTTGAGAAAGTTCTGCCACAGGAACCTGTGTGTATACTTTTGTGTGTGCACATCAGTGTTTGAGGAGAATATTTACATATGGTGTGCCACCAACCAAGACAAAACTTGTCTTGGTTCAGCCTGAAGAACTGATCTTTAAAAGGAGTGGACAGGCCCTTTCAAACTGCGCTAAATTTTCCTCAAAGAACATGAGATAAGGTTTTTACTCCAGATTGTCATGGAGCCTCCGTACCAAGGATGTTTGCAGCTACCACCCTGCCTTGTATCCAAGTTACCTTCTGGCAGCAGCTAGCAGCTGGAGCAATTAAGCCCTTTCCTGCTCTAATGAATACCTCAAACAGTTTGGGCTATGCCACGGGGAAGCTGTTCTCTATTTCAGGTCATTCTCTCAGGCTTAAATCTTCCCCAGAATGAATTCTCTGAGAGAATATAAAGGAGGTGGAGAGGTTGCTTAGATAAAAATGCCCCTATACACCACTTTCATTCTTGAACATGAATTTGGAATATGATCTGAATTATGCCAATTCCCCAGTAATAGCTTTTCTGACTATGAATTATTTTGACTTTGCTGACACTTATATCTAAGGGAAAGAATGCCATAAAATTAAGTAATCATTACACAAACTTATGTTTTATTTTGAATGGTTTTTCACTGTATCTCCATGTATTTAAACTATAAGGGAGCATCAACTTGATGCCCTAGTTCAGGTTCATCACTTGTTAAAATATTCAGCTGCATAGACAGCAAAAGTGGCATAACGATTTTGACAATAATACTCCAAAGAATAGAGAGGAGATGCAACAGAACAGGGAATTTATCTCAAACATAAACAAATACAAAATTCAGTAAGAAACTAAATCAAATCAGCAGGAAAAATGACTGGTTTTCATTAAGAAACTGAAACCGGGGTGACGTAGTTTGAAAAGACGGACAATGAGGCGACATAACATCTGACAAAATTCAGTGGGCTCAGGTGTGCTTTGTATTGAACTTGTTGTTCTTAATATGGGAGATATGAGCATTTATAAATATGTTCAAATTTTCACCAGCTTCCCAACAGGTAAACAAATAAAAACAGCTCCTTGATTTACAGACACATCAGGGTTTTTAACATGTGAAATTTGAGCAGCGGGATGATGGGACAGTTCCTGCAGTGGCTACTACATTAAGCGTTTTTTTTTTTCTTCAGCTAGTTTAATTATCTTGTTAAAGAGACTGTTGGCATATTTTGCAGGAGCACTGAGTCTAACTAAATCTGACAAGAGCTAAGATCACATACTCTTCTTAGCCCTTGGAAATGATGTGAAAAATAGATTTATCTGGGCTTGGTTGCTAAAGTGGAAGCCAGGATATATCTGGGCAGGAGGCTAAAATGTTTCTCCCAGAGCATGCTTGTCCAAAAACCACTTCCCGGGCCCCTGCACCACTGACTGCCAACAGGCAGCTCAGCGCATCCTGACGGGGAGCTAGATCACACGAGGGCGAGGTTGCCTGGGTTGTTGAGGTTGGTTGATGAGTGATCTTGCCAACAAATTGCAGCAGGGCAGCAATGACTGAACGTGTGTGACACACCAGGAGGTTGTGCCACCACGCAGTAAGATCTGGACAGGTTGGAGAGTTGGGCGGAGAGAAACCTAAAGAAGTTCAACAAGGGCAAGTGTAGGGTGCTGCACCTGGGGAGGAATAACTCCATGCACCAGTACAGGTTGGGGGCTGACCTGCTGGAGAGCAGCTCTGTGGAAAAAGACTTGGAAGTCCTTGTGGACAACAGGATGACCATGAGCCAGCAATGTGCCCTTGTAGCCAAGAAAGTCAATGGGATGCCGGGGTGCATCAAGAAATGTGTGTTAAGAAGGTCAAGGGAGGTCATCACTTTGCCCTGGTGAGGCCACATCTGGAGCACTGTGTCCAGTTCTGGGCTCCCCAGTTCCAGAAGGACAGGGAACTGCTGGAGAGGGTACAGCAGAG
>JAOXJK010000012.1:49599677-49614716 GCA_025774025.1 Xenus cinereus
TCCCAAGTCCCAGGCGATGGGACAAGAGGAAATGGCCTCAAGTTGCCCCAGGGGAGGTTCAGATTGGAGATGAGGAAGAATATTTCCACGGAAAGGGTTATTGCACATTGGACTGGGCTGCCCAGGGCAGTGGTTGAGGCCCCATCCCTGGAGGGATTGAAAAGCTGGGTTGACCTAGTGCTTAGAGACATGGTTTAGCGATAGTTCTTTATCAGAGTGAGGTTGATGGTTGGACTAGATGATCTGAAAGGTCTTTTTCAACCTGGACAGTTCTATGATTCTATGATTCTAAGCCTTTGCCCTCTGCAGTTTGTTGATACCATACGCTGCTGAACTGTCACGTACCCACAGAATCCACTCCAGCTGGAAATGAAAAATTTTGGATGCTTTGAACTTGCCAAGGGTCAGTTGAAAACTGTTTAGCTCAAATGTCTCAGTAACGGTGGTGGAGGATGTATAGGAAAAAAACCTTTAGCTCCAGTCACCCTTAAACTTCCACGTTGACCTGTGTGATAGGGTGATGTAGTACATGTTGCTCTATAATGACGATAATAGAAAAAAGAAGCCCACCTGGCAGAACTTGCTGACTCAATGCCTCCCCTCAGCTCCTGCAAGAGAAGAGCTATGATTGTTTTTTTGAGCTGTAATTGTATCCGCGCCAAGTGTGAGAGAGGCTTTACAGGGAAAGGTTCATGTAAGGAAGGATGCAGCTGTTAAAAGCATGAATTTAATAATCATTTCTTACAAGTGTTAAGGGCACACACGGTCCATCTTTCCCTCTATCTCACTTGTATATATTTTCACTCCAGGCCATTCTTTGCTTCAGAAAGACCATTTTCTCCAGAGTTCACTGAATGGTTCAGCATCCTGTCTATATGTATTATGTTGATATGGAAGGTGTTTGCATCCATTTTTCTGCAGCATTTGATATTTTACTGTGATTTCTTTGGTATATATACAAAAGCTTTTTATGCATCTTATATGTTTTTTGTGTCTTTCAACTAAAATTCTTCTGTTTCTTAAAGTATTTGAGAAGAAATTTGGGAACCGATAGCCCTTTTCCTGGCAAAGCTGAAAGCAAGCAGCAGTTCTTGAAGACACACAATGCGAACCTCTCCTCTTGATTGCGGTTAACCACTAATTTGCTTGACTTGAACTCTTTTTCCCGGCCTGGTTTTGTTTTCTTTTGTGAATCTTTGATCTTTAGAGTCCGTAGTTAGTTGCTCTTCTCTTTCTTTGCAGATGCCAGTGTATTATTACCCATCTGGTCAGTACCCTACCTCAACAACTCAGCAGTACAGACCCATTGCCTCAGTTCAGTACAATGCACAGCGGAGTCAACAGATCCCACAGACTGCACAGCAAGCAGGTATTCACATCCCTTACTCTTTTCTTCAGGTGCTCGTGGTGCCTTTGCTGGTGA
Source organism: Xenus cinereus (assembly GCA_025774025.1). Lineage (NCBI taxonomy): Eukaryota > Metazoa > Chordata > Aves > Charadriiformes > Scolopacidae > Xenus > Xenus cinereus. The sequence continues at coordinate 49,601,101 of JAOXJK010000012.1, forward strand.
AACCCGTTGGTTGCGTTTTAATTTTTGAAGCTGAGCAGCAGAGGAGAAAACCGGTCTCTGTTCTGTTTGAAAATATGGTGAAAATTGCAAATTGAGAAACCCATTTCTTGGAGATACTGAGCAATGGAAGAGCACAGGTTGCGTTCTCCACCACTGCATGTCCTCGGTGTCCATGTTCCACCTGAGGGTGCGCAGAGAGAGGCGGGAGGGAATGGACGTGAGCAGTCACACGTTGAAGCCAACTGTTGAGATTTGTCCTTCATCACGCAAACTCCCTGAATGCTTGTAAGATTCTCTATGGTGGACAGGTTTGCGGTGATGCAGAAGGGGCCGGTTGTGCTCCACCACCTTTTGCTCTCCCTGAGCTGGAGGAGTGGTGGGGTGGCCCGTGTGGTTGGTGCCCGTCGGGACCAGCTTCCAGCAGCGACGTGCGGCTGGAAGGGGGGCCGTTACACTGTAAGAGAGTGAGTAGCAGGTCTCACAGTGAACCGGTCTCTTTTCCTGCTGTGTCATACCACTCCTGATGACACCAGAGCGAGAAGGACGTAGGCAGAGTTGGGCTGGTGTGTGTTGGGGGGAGGGCAGGGGTTGAGCTCATGAAAGGGTCCTCGCATTTTAAGGGAATGAGCATTCTTCTGGGTTTGGAGATATTTTATTTTACTTTTAAGTTGTTGATTGTGTGATTCTTTAGTGCACACCTCCCCTCGTAGGGTGTCTCAAACAGGAACTCTTAAGGTGTGTGGGGGGTGTTTTTTTGGTAGGGCTTGCAATTACAGACATGCCAGGTAGGACAAAGCATTCGTCTTTCTGTCTGGGTTTGGCAGAAACCCTTCTGAATGGCAAAGCAGGTTCCCTGCAAAGGCATTGATACAAAAGTCTTTTAAGATGCAAGTCAAGAGCCCAGACGGGAGACAAGAACAAGACTTACGGGGTCGTCCAGCCCATCAACCTCTCCCTGTGATGCCACTGCTAGCAATTCTGTTCACACTCTTTCCGGTGCTCAGGGAAACAAAGACACAGCAAACACAGCTATAACTAAGCAATTGATTGCTTTTTTTTTTTTTTTCCTCTTTTTAAGCTGCTCTATGTTCTAATAAAATGAGTGTTTTGGTCAATGTCACGGTGGCTGACAGGATCTGCTTTCATAACTTTGTATTTTTACATTCCTGAGAGAGAAATGGGTGAGGTATTGCTCAAAGGTCATCTGTCTCTTCTGACTTCTCCTGCCTAACAGTCTGGTACCGTATTTATTATCTCTATCTAGTGGGCCTTTGAACCTAAGTGCAAATCAACTTAGATGACATTATCTTGGTCTACTGTGTTGTTATAAAACCATATTTATCAGTTTAATGCTACATCCATAGCATAGTGGAGATTATGTTAAATGAAGTGCGCAAGAGATGGCCTCAAGCACTTGAGTGATGTTCTGGAGGATATCCAGCTATTTGATCTTGAGGAAACCCTAGTTTTAAAAATATATTTTAGCAGAGAAGCAGTTACGTTTGAGTACAGACAATGCAGAGATGCAAATGCTAATTTTGTTTCTGTGTTTACCGAGTTGTTTTTCTTACATGTTTGGAAAACATGAGTCAAGGAGTTTGTGTACAATCTCTAGCACGTCAGTCTTCTCCTGCAATTCGCTCTTTCAGCTGCCTGCTCAGTTGGAAACTTTATCCTTATCTCTTGTTTAAAAACGAAAACAGTGTGACTACGGTTTAGACTCCCTGCTGTGGCGATGATTTTAAGCATTTAGCTGTTCTCAGATCTCGAGCCTTGGCTGGGAACAGATTCCTCAAGCTGGTTCATCCCTTTGGGCTCAGATATATCCTTTCCCATAGCTGGTGTCCGAGCGTGTGACAGGCATGCCGGGAAGCAGCTTGCGGTTTCCTACAGGTTTTTTATTGCAGATGGTGAAGGATCATTCAGATTTATGTTCCGCTGCATCCCTTGGCATTTGGAAAGTAACTAGCTTTCCAAAATGTCACATAATTTGTACTAAAATAAAAGAGAAATTGAAGTATAGGAAAGTATGCTATTTATGCTACAGATTTATTGCAGGGAGTTCACTGTAAGCACCGAGACACCACAAAACCAAACGATTCAGTGATGGTTTCAGGTGGTTTCATGCCCAGCGTCGCTGCATTTACTTTTCTTCCCGTGAGCCTGCCCACGCACGTACATTTTGCTCCTTGTGTACCCTGTGGCCTCAGCCTACCTGCAAAATCCTCATCTCTTTTGGTTCTTCTTCAATGCCCGGTAGCTGCTTGCTGGGCAGGAGACAGTGTTAGGGCACCGGAGCAGATTGACCGGTGGCACCTGAACGGAGCAAGTAACTGCAGCCTTTTGACAGGAGGGCAGGTGAGCTGGGGCATGTCTCTCCTCTTTCAAGCCACTGATTTTTATGAAACTTTAGAAAATGTCATGTCTTTGCAGCTTCCATCTCTCTGTCAAACATGACAGAAATTAGCTGACGAGCTCAAAAAAGTTACTCTGAGGGTTATTTGAGGCAAAAGCGACAGAGTAATCGCACTCATCTTTCCTTCAGAAACCAGTTTAAAAAAAAAAAAAATCAAAACACAAAACCAGCACAAAAACTTCTAAATCTTCTTAGAAACTTGTACATGACTGGAAAATAGCAATCAACAAGCGCGTTTCCCTTCCCGTGCAGCCTTAGCTTGGGATCCACACGTGAGCAGGTTGCACGGGAGCCCGGGATGACAAGGGGGCAGGAAAATGAAGACGTGAAGGAGAAACAGAGAACGAGGTGGGGAACAGATGGGAAGGAGGCAGAGGAAAAAAAATGATTTCTGAAACGCTTTCCCTGAAGACCTCACAACACTTGCTGCTGCTGCAGGGAGAGGACGGCAGCAGCGCAGGCAGAGAGCTCCCAGGGGAGCCCGGGCTGGCTCATACGGCAGCATGAACAGGGAGACAGCCTCAGCCCTGGCAGCTCACAAAATGTTTTATTAAAATTAAAAAAAAAAAAAAAAGTTTGCCTGCTTGGAGGAGCTTTTGGAATCTTTCGAAGCAGCAGCAAGGGATTCGGATCTTACTTTCCCTTACTTTGGGCTGCAGAGGTCAAAGTTTGATCTAATGCCAGCAATTTGTTTTCATTTTTCTTAGAAAAGGTCTCTTCAGGAGCGGAGCAATATTGATGACTTTTACAGCAAACAGCTAAAGTAAAATGTCAGCACAGCATCTGTGGTAGCTTAGGGAGCCTGTACTCTCTTGTGGCTCTGGAAGGAGAGCAATATTAAGTTAAAATGGCTCCAGGGCAGAAAAAAAGATGAGCTCACCTAAAATTAGATTAGAGCTCTGGCAGCAATAAATCAGTTGGAGAGAAGGAGGAGAACTTTCTTGTGTGTTTATTTACCTTGGGGTTTTTTATTTTTTTTCTTTAAGTGCTGGCTTGCATGAGAACATAAGTGACCCATTTCTAGGAGAAGCTTGGTACAAAGAGAGTTGTCCATGAAGATTTTATAAAAACCTCTGCCATTTGAATTACGTTTGTTTCTGTTTGAGGCGAAATTTGGTATCTGAACGGTGTGGTAGCATGGTCTGTAAACAGAAATACTTTAATTTCATTCGGATAAATACCATTGTTGCTTTTCTTCATTGTGCATCCTCTGCACCATCCTTCTGTCCCGTCCTGGTTTTTCAAAGTGTGGCCTTTGAGTGGGGCCAGGGTCCAAGCTGGTGTCTCTCACACCCTGGCACGCGTAGGACGTCGTAGGTGGATTCGCAGGACACGTTCCGGCAGCTGTTCTGCAAACCAATATGCTCATTTTTCAAACTATTTGTTTATGTTGCTGTTGGTCATTTCTGCATCTATAACGGATGATACTTAAGATATGGTGAAATGCCCAATTCTGTAACCACACGGAAGAGTATTATTTCTGTATTCCCCTCTAGCAGTATTCTGTAAATTGCATGTTTAGCATCATCAGTATTTCATTCCTCAGTCATTGCCTCTAAATTGATGGTTTCAAAAGCTTTCAATCCTAGTTACTGTGTTTGAATAGAAAAATAGAGATATATTGATGATAGATCAGTAACGATTTCTATTTTATTACAATAGAAGAAGCCAGCAGAGTGTTACTTTATATATGTGTCTCTGTATTTTCTTTCATTATAGCAAGTTCTGCAGATTTTTCATCTTTAAAGTCCTTCATAAACGTGAGACAGATAAGTACATGAGTATTACTTTGGGATATGCGACTGTTCTTATTGCCGTTCACAAATGAACAAGCTGCGGCAAATTACATGATTTTTTTCCTACATTGTTGTATGTCTTCCAGATAATTTTACAGCACGAAAGAGATATTTATGAATGGATAAAATAATCTTTAGATTCGTGTTTGGGCAATAGTTCTAGAAGGCAGTTAGCTTGGTTGATCACCAAATTGTAAGGTAAAAATCTGTGACATGTGTTTTGCATCAGTAATGAAGATCGTCTTTTGAGATTAAAGCTAGACCTATAGCATTTGGTTGAAAAAATCTTCCAGTCAGAAATTTGCACTGTAATATTTCCAGAAAAAATAAGGTGGTATTTGACATAATTGGATGGTCTTTAATTCCTGCAATTAATGTAATGATTTTAGGATTTCTCATTTGAGAATCAACAGGTGTTGCCATTGTAACTTTTTTCAGTGCCCAGATTGCACAGGAAGGCTCAGATTGCATAGGAAATCTCTGCTTTTTCCTACAAGCAGAATAGTGGCTTGTGTACAGTAGCACCACGGGCAAAAGGAAGTTGTTACATAGGGAAAGTATAGATCTGAACGCTGCCTGGATGTGGAGTCCATTCTTAATAAGCATCCATGGATATTCTGCGAATGTTTGTCTTGAGAGAAAGGTAATATTTCTGGTGGAGTACTGTATTATTAGCCTTTACAGCTTCCAGAAAGGAAAAGAGGTGATCGTCTCTTTAATGCATCCCTGAAACAAATCTTAAGCGAAGACAAAATTTACCTTAACAGAGTTCATAAAATTGTTTAGGTAGAAATCAGAGTCAAATTGACAATGAAATACCACATTTCTCCTTAATTTAATCATTTAGGTGTCAGCATAATTGAAAAGCATTATCATCAAATCTCTTTCATCCTCTTTGTCTTCTGAAAGCATTTGTCACTATAAACTGATACTGAGAGGGGAAAAAAAAAGCAGGAAGGGAAATGTGCAGCACTAAAAAAAATATGGTTTGTTATCATGGTCATTAGAGAACCTTATAAAGAAAGATTGCAGCTTTCTACCTTCATTAACAACCTGACAGGAGCTCATGGTCCATGAGAGATTTGTTTGCATAATCCCATCTATAATTTCTGTGCTTATATAAACATAAAGAACTTCAATTTTTAAGTATCTAATTATCTGAAGAAACTATTTCTCCAGCAGTAATTGCTTACTGCGCTATTGAAACAGATTTGTACTGAAGGTGTCCATCTGTGTTTAACGCTATATATTTTTACAGCAGATACTGCTTCTCCTGACAAGCATTGCAGGGGGTGTGTGTCTCTTTTGACAGGGGTTTGACAGGCATGGGAGGGACAGAGCTCTACTGTTTTAGACACTTAAGCGTAGTGCTGCCTTCATTAACGTTGATGTGAAGCTTTTTGAAATGTAAAAGCATTTTATGAGATGGTAGGGCCGGGTCAAGAAGGACTTTGCAGCAATTGCAGTAGGAGGACTAAGTTCAAAATTGTGATCTTGGAGTGATCCTTACTGATATTATTAGATTCTGTCCAAATATTTCATGTTTAAGTTGCCCAGAAACTTAAAGCTTTGCCTACAACCACTCCCATTTTGACAGTTCTGAGCGTCTCCAACCAAGAGCATCTGCAAGGCAGAGAGAAGCGCTCCTCCTGCCAGCTGCCTCGGAGACTTCTTCTGATGGGTATGCCATGGAAGTGCCTGGAGCAAACCTAGGGGACTGCTCCTCAGGCTTGATTTTGGGTCTTTTTCTTAAATCACATCTGGAGGAGAAGGAGCCCTTGTGGTTTTTTTTTTTTTAAATTTGATTTTATGATCTGGTTCCAACATTTTAGGTATTCCCATGGTATGAGAAACCCAGATGCCTTGACCTGAGAGGGTTTTAACCCGTGTAGTGCCCTGCAGGGGAAATGATCTCCGGGATCGCTGCTGTTCAGGGTCATTCCCCATCTTTCTTACAGTGCTTTCTACAAAGGTGTGAAGGAACAGAGAATTAAGTGCATTAAGAAGTACAGCATCAAGCAAGAAACTCACTTTGTTCTGATTACATATTTTATGGGTTTTTTGCAAGTTTAGGGTCTGGCTTTTGTAGTATTTCACCATCGTATATGGTGTGTGATTAAGATTAGCTCCAAGACCCATCCTCCTCCTCCTCAGTGTTTCCTACTAGCTACCATAGGGAGTTGCCTACCTCAAGTTTTGCACCCTGGATTTCATTCCCCTGCTGCTGGAGGAGGATTCTGTGACCGAATGTTGCATTCAAGACTTTTCAGAAGCTTGCTGGGGGAGCCAGGACTACAGCTTGAAAGTTTTTAAATTGTTAGTCTTAGAAGCACTGAATTCTGATGTCCTCCTGACATTACACAATAGCGCTGCGCCAGTACTCAACCACCGTTCAGCTTTAAAGAATATCTGTAATTTAAATTAATACCAGAATTAATACTACCATGCTCCCTGCAGCATACTCGATTCTTAAAATTAAAAGGTAAAATCACTTTTGTCAAAAAGCTTTGTTCTTCCTCAAATGACTTGTTTAATTATTCAGCGTTCACACCAAGAGAGAGCAAATATTGAAGGAAAAGAAGACCGGTAGGCTCGACAGTCATAAAAGTCTTAAGACAGGCATTTATTTGTGGTTTTCTTTCAAAGCTTCTCAAATTATGTTCAAGTTCTCTAGTACTAATTAAAATCTAAGCCATTTCTGACAGTGCTTCTCCAGTTTCACAGTCAAATACGGATTTTTATTTTTTTTTCTTTTTAGAGAATTAGTATGTGTTAATCTTATGTCAGCTCATATACAGGAGGAAGCAAAGAGAGAAAAGATTTCTAACAGCATTATGCACTGGATAGGACTTCAAAATAGTCTCTGTAAAAATTGCAGAGGCCACACTGGGATGTAGGAAAAGCTCTAAGGTATTCAACAATGTCTACAAAGAATCTTTATATTTCTGTCTTTTCTTTGCCAAAAAGAGTCATACATCATCTCTGTTGCTAATTCTGTGTTGGATCAATGCACAGTGCTCCCACTTCTTGCGATGGAAATTTCCAGCACTGAATAATTGAGAGGATAATATTGTAGTCCTTGAGAGCAAAGACAGATTTCATCTCTTCTTTTTTTTTTAATTTTTCTTATTTTTTTTTCCAGTGCCGTCCTGCCATTGCTAAAACTAGTGGAGCCCCACCATTGACAGAAATGCTAGAAGGGCTCCCTGGAGGGGCAGGGGCCATCTCCAGCTCTGCCCACAGTAGGTCTATAGGCTTTGGGGCTCAGTTTTCTGTTACTTTCCCACAGATGAAAGCGCGCAACGGGATGGAGAAGTGCAGGAGGGCTTTGGGTTTAAGCTAATAATTGAAGAAATACTGTGAATGTACACCAGGGATCTGCGCTGGGCGTGTGTGGGGGGGAGCTTTTGCCTTACTGTTGCTATCAATTGGGAATTTAAGAATTGAAGCACACTTCACAGTTTTAAAGCTTAATAGGACACTTATTTAGATTGGGATGCGGCAGAAGAAATAATGTGTGGGTGTGAGCTGCCTGGAAGAAGGGCCACAGCATGTCTTCAGGGTTAGGGCAGAGGAACTCAAGAACTACAAGTAAAGTAGTATTCTGCTGACTGGCCCTGATATGTAAAGAGCTCCCAGTGCCTTTACCTTTTTTCAACTTTTGTTACAGTCAATTATTGTTTTCCTAAAGCGTCCTCAAGAACAGCATCCCTCTGCAATTGCAAGGATATTTTCATTTTGACTCACCAATGTTAGATATATAGAATGTATGCATTTATATAGCAAGCGAGCAATTGTCTTAATTTCTCTTTTGTTTGTTTGCAAATGAAATAAGGCTGATAGTGTGTGAAGGAGGCAGCCCTTGAATCTTCTCAAAGAAAAGAGCTGTTTTCCCTAGCAACAGGCAAGGATACGTGATACCTCTCCAAACAGTTCTTCACCTCTTCCCCAGGTCCTGCTCTCTGTTACAGCTCGTTCATTATGCACCAGAGCAGATAACATTCCTGCAGCATGAGCTAATTGTAATGCGTGAGGGCTGGTAGTTGTCATTGGGATTGGACAGAAAAGAAAAAAAAAAAAAAATAATTGAATTTGCTGCCTGAGTGCCTGGTTCTAACAACAGCTTGATTATTTCTGTTATTATTAGTGACGCATAGTCCCCGCCGAGGTTTCATTTCCAGTGGGTATCGCTGGCGTTCATCATTATGAACGATAAGGATAAATGCAGGTTTTCTTGCTGCAGACTCCGGTGAGGGTTCCCTCATGGCTGGTTGGATGTAGATTGAGAAGGGAAAGAGGCGATTCTTTACTCAGCCTTTGCTGCCAGTCTAAAGACCTAGCTGTAAATGTGAGTCATTTTACGTCAATTCACTCTAGAACTGACGAACTGAGGTTGGTTAATACTATTCAGAGCTGCTGTTTCCGCTTCTGTTTATGTGCTCGTGGCAAGACGTGACTATATCCTCATCAGGAATGTTGTTTTCAGGATGGAGAGACAAATAAGCACTCTGTTCGGTATGTGGAGCTTAAATTCATTTCTACAAAATGCTCTGTGTAACCTAGAGATTTCCATAATGTAGAAGTTTGAATCCCTAAGCCAACTCTACCTGAATAATGGGAAGTTAGATAATCTTATACCCCAGTATATCTGGAAGGAGATGAGCTCAGAGTGCTTTACCACAGATTTTCTTTCTGTATTTTTATGTATTTAATTTAATTTTTATTTTCAGTGCAATGCTCAGGTTCCTAATGTCTTAGCAAGAAACACAGTCTCTTGGCTACCATCATACAAGCGCTTAAAAATAAGGAAAGGAAGAGAGGCCAATCCGTGTGATAACAATTCTTTTGCCATAGTCGTGCCACGGAGCTACAGCTGGCCTTGGGAGCCCTCTGTGCTAAGAACTGGATATATAAATGTGAGGAGATTTTCTATCTGTTTCACCCCTGAGATGCAGAAAAGAGCTTGCATCCAGGGCTAAAGGAATATTAACGTAGACACCTTAATGGCCATCCCGTTCAGGGCTATTGTCTGTCTCTAAGTTCCTTAGACAGCTTAGGTAAATAAGAAAAAGAAAGAAAAAGCTTTTACTGTGGCAGCTGGTGGTTCATTCATTACCTGTAAATGTTGGGTACTCAGAGTTCCCACCGAGTTCTGAAAAGGGTAAGTAGCTTTTGGGATCATATATGTGGGATTCTCATGTGTGTTCGCCTAAATATTACTGTTTGGAATAAATTGTGGTTTTGCAAGTGTTTGAATTTCTCATCATCTTCAGTCTTCGTGTTCCTTATGTTTGCTTATAGAATGAAAACCCAGACCCATAATGAGTGGACTTTGCCTGTAAATAAGAGCAGTCTTTTGCATGTTGCTAATCATTTCTCTCAAAAAGACCTTAGCCCTGTGGCATTACTTAAAAAAAAAAAGGAAAAAAAAAAAACCCATCCATTTCTGAGCAAGTAAATATTTAGGCTATATATATTATCCTTGGTCTTTTTGTCAGCTTGTGTTATCAAAACAATTTATTATATGCTTCCGCACTCTCCTCCAAGCTGGTGAAATAGAACATCTTCAATAGCATCTGCTCAACAATGCTGCATTTCCAGTTTGCTCTTCATTGAGAGCTGCCTTTCATCAGGTACCGAGTCTGCGGGAGTGCAAAAGGCTGGATTTTATGGGTCCTACAAAGGAAGCTCCACAAATTAAATTTTTAACGTTGCCAAGTGCCACTTTATAGAATAAGCAAAAGAGGGGAAATGTATTAAATTATAAGAAGTAATGTGCTACTTCAAAATGATTGCTGTGTTAATAGTTTGTATCAAATGGCAATTTTAATTCTGTCTCTATTGGAGGAATAGAAAGCAATTAATCTTTTGTAGCACATTGTGAAAAATAAGGGCTTAAACGGGATCTCAGTGAGGCTGTTCCTTCACTTAACCTTGAGCTGGGCAATAAATAATTATAAATGCAGCTACATGGCAAGGCAAAAGCAATTTGGTGAAACAGAATTATCATATAATGCAGGAGTTAGAAATCTGAATTAGGTTTCCTGATGTTCTTTGTTCCAAAGAAGTACGAATTTGCCAGTGATTTGTGTGTGGAAGAGTGGAGCCAGGTTTTACAAAGCACCTTTTTATACCCAAGCTATCACCAAATTATTTGGGTGGCAGTGCTGGCACAGGCAAATGCTCTTGTGCTCTTTCAGCTATAGCTCACCTTTGATGATAGGACTTGTTTTATGGAGGGAGAAGGTGATGCCGAAGGTGCATGAGTGTTTTAACATCTTTTGAATACTTTCCTGCTCTTCACTCAGGGCACCATATCATTAGTGCTGCCTCCATGAAATTTTTAGCGGTACCGCCATCGTATACAGTTTCTGCTCTGCTGTGGTGAGCTGCTGAGGAGGCTGAAGATACAAGTCAGAGCTCCTTTAACCCTGAGCCTCTCTCTCCCGCCCATTGCAGCTTCAGGGGACACACTGCTGTTCCTCACAGCTCCCATGCATGCCTTGTTGGTCCCAGAGCAGCCTTGGCAACCTTGCTTCACCTTGGGGCTTTTCAGCCAGCTTGGTGGAACCTGGTCAGTGAAAGGATCAATGAAGCATATGTGATGTGGGTCATCAGTTCCTATCACGGACCTGTGTACAGGATGGCTCTGGTAAGGAGAAGTGAAGGATGTGGAAAAATACATGCAGGAGGAAGCGAAATAGCTGTATTTTCCTGCTCTAGAAGCGTGCTTCAACATACTGGCCCGCCGGAGCAACAGTCAGGAGCCATTCAAACCCCTGGCTACCTCTGTGAAAATGGGATGCCATCGTTTGTTATGTCAGGGTTGTGTTAAGGAAGAAAACTTTCCTAAGTAAATACAGAATATAATATAAATATTATTCTGCTTTTCTTTGAATCAATCTCTGTCTCCCAGAAATATGGTCTTGCAATATAAGGAGAAAGAAACTTGTTGCTAGGAAACATAGTTAGGAGCAGCACTGGGTTTGTAGGGTATTGTCTGAAGTCCTTTTGAGTCCTGAGCACTGATCCCACTAATTTCAGGGAGGTACCATATTTATATTTCCATGGTAGACACATCACAGTGGTAAAGACTCACCTACGTCTATCCGTTTTGTCCACGTGTTCGATAGTGAGCTATGGAGTGTTTACAAATGGAGGAGATATCTTAGTTGTGTAAAATGTGAAAAAATAATGTAATGTGTAGTTGTACGCATGCTTTTCATTTCTTCTATGCAAATTTGAGACTAACTGAATGGCTCCAAAAGCTGATATGATATGCGTCGTCAGAGGTTAATAAAAGGAAGTGTAGCTTGTACTTTTTTTTTACCTTTTTTCCCCTACTTTGATGTTACTTGTTACATTATAAGGAAGAAAGTGGCAGTGCAGAGCTATTCATATGATTTAAGAGTTGTAGTCAGGTGAGCAGCGTGTGGTAGGGACAAGTCTTTTAAGTCCTCAAACAAACCAGTTTTCTGACCGATTTGAAGCCCGGAGGAGAGCACAGTTACTTTAGTTTCTGTCTTTTCATTCTACTTGGTTCTGATTAATGTGTTGTATGAGTTTACAGCATTGTCTGAAAGGCATTAGACAGCTCATTTGGGCTATAATATGGCCCATTGTGTAAATATAGAATGGTATGATTTATTGGAGAAACAGGTGTGAGCACGTGGAAATACAGTTTGCCTTAGAGAGTTGTTTCTAATTGACTAGTAAAATGCTGTTTCCGAGTAGTGTGTAATTAATCAGCAAGAACTCTTTTCCTGAGTTTCCTCCTGTAAATGAACAGACTCAGCACATCCATCAAGTAGAAACTGAGAAAATGAGAGGGGAAACAGCCTGAGTCTCCAGTGAGCAAAGTGGTTGGATTACCGTGAAGCAGTCCCAGCATGGCGCTTTGCTGAGTGATGGCAACATTGCCTTTGAAAAGAAATCCTGAATTTCTCATTTTTTCATAGGCTTCTTAAAGTTTTATATACACTTGCAGTGGCTGCTGCGTACCCAGAAGGAGGTAGGACTTCACTGTGCACGCTACGCTGGTGATGGAACAGGGGTAGATGTTGGTAGATCTGAAGTGTAGGTGGTTGATTTCAGACTCCGCTTGAGCAGATTCAAGAATATCTCATTTATCTTCTTGTTCAGCAATTTGGGAATGAGTTTTATTTCTTTAATACCTGGAAGTCAAAGGACTCCCGTTGTTTAGTGCAAGGTCCGTACAGGTTGCTGGTTAGAGAAGGATATTTGGAAGGAAGGCAGGGCATCTTGGATGAGGAAAAGAGGGGAATGTTTGGGTATCCGTTACAAGAATCAGCCCTCAGAAAACTACCCGCTTAATTTGCAAGAGTTGACTTCTCTTCAAAAATCTTAAGAACCAGCTTGTTGGAGCGAAACCCAGAAGCCCAGTAGTTAGCCAGGTTCAGATTGGAGATTAGGAAAAATGTTTCCACAGAAAGGGTTCTTAAGCCTTGGAATGGGCTGCCCAGGGAGGTGGTTGAGGCCCCATCCCTGGAGGGATTCAAAAGACGGGTTGACATAGTGCTTAGAGACATGGTTTAGTGATGGTTTTGATCAGAGTGAGGTTGATGGTTGGACTAGATGATCTTACAGGACCCTTCCAACCTGGACAATTCTGTGATTCTAAGAATTCTCTTCTAACACAAGCCGCCTCGTTTCTTTGCCAGAAGACTCTTGCAATCATCTGCTGAGTAGTATCACAGTGATATTTGTAAAGGCTTCCTTTTTATGTTCTCTTGGACAATGTAGTTTTGTCTTGACTGTTTATCAGCTGCATCGTTTTGGAATTATTTCACAGAAGTTGCTGCAGCCACTTTCATACTCGGGAGTAATGCAAAGGCCAAATCAAACACTGTATGACTTTTCCTCCAGTTGGGGGATTTACCTGCAGCTCCCTGGAAAGCTGTGCCAACAGCTTCTTTGTCAGTTCACCTGATAAACAAAGAAGCCTGAAGGAAAGTTAACCGTTACTGTGCTGAGGTTCACAACTTTCCAAAGGCAGGTGCTGGGTTTTAATTCACCTAAATTAGAGGTCAAGTGTGCTGCTAGGAGCCCATCAGAAGCTAGGAGCTGCTGCTCTTCGAAAAGATAAGGTGTTACCTGAGGTAATTGGTGATATCTTGTGTTGGTTTGGAGCACGGGGCCCAGCTCTCACTGCCTTTTGGGGGTGCACACCTCCCCCCCAGCTCTGGGTGCCTCCCAGGGCACAGTTCCTAATCTGCTCTTGAGCTTTGCCCAGAATCTGTGTCATGGGCTGTCAATGGCTTTAAGTTGGAGAAGAGCAGATTTAGATTAAGCATTAGGAATAAGTTATTTACTCTGAGGGTGGTGGAGCACTGGAACAGGTTGCCCAGGGAGGTGGTTGAGGCCCCTTCCCTGGAGACATTCAA
>JAOXJK010000012.1:49641816-49675698 GCA_025774025.1 Xenus cinereus
GTGATTCTGTGTGGTGATTCTGTGTGGTGATTCTGTGTGGTGATTCTGTGTGGTGATTCTGTGTGGTGATTCTGTGTGGTGATTCTGTGTATCTTTCAGTTAATATTGCCTTTTCTTTCTAAGGATGCAGCTAGCAAATTCTTTACACAGTGGAAAACTCTGTAGCTCTGGTGTGAGGCTGATAGTATACATTTTCTCGTCTAGGAATAATTTTGGAGGATCCTTTCTTTTTATTTCTGCTTTAGTCCAGAAGGCCTTTTTTAAATTATATGAAATGGTGGTATTCTTTGCTGCATGCTGCCGTTGATGACCACAATTTATAGAAAAACTTCTGGAAGAAAAATCTGATGTAATATTTAGACAAAAGCATTGTCTCTCGTTAGAAAAGTCCTCTGAGCCTCAGATCCTGAGAGGCTGGAACAGTATTGTGGGGAAGGAATAGGATATGTTTTCCCAGCCCTCTATAGTCTTCCTAAAGTGTTTCCTGTCAGTTACAGTCAGAGATGGAATGAAGTGCTGGATTAACTTCGCTCTGATTCAATGCAGCCTGTTTTCTCCTTTGGTGTCTGCAGGTACCAGGTTATTGTTTAACTGGCATTAAGATCTTTATTCTAGGTGAAATAATGTGATGTGAATCTTGATACATCCTCCTTTTTGTTAGTGTATAATTTTAAGACTCTATTAATGTCCTCTTCTGTGCCTTTAGGGCACCTAGTGAGAAATATATGAAACCCCATTTCTGACTAGGCCCTTTGGAAAGTGATTATTTACAAGTTCATGAATCTGAAAATGATTCTCCCAATAATACAGGATATCTTGTTTAGATAAAATAGCCATATAGATGGTTAATAGCTTCAAACATCCAGATTGATTGAAGTGGCAGCTGATAAAATAGGACTTGACCTATTTCAGTCCTCATTGTGTTTTTGCCCTGGGTAGCAAACAAAAGTAATTTAGTTTAAATCCTATTGCTTTTTTTTCAACTTCACTTTTAGCCCTTGCGTTCTACCCAAATCAATAGGAGGGAGAGTCTCTAAACAAGATCCTGTTAAAACAGTGACCTTACACTTCAGCACTGTTCAGGTGGGCTTAATAATTCAAACAATTGTTTCTCTGGGGTGTTTTGACCCTATGCAGACAACAGGCAGATGCAGTTAACACTGGGTTCAAAGATTTTTCTCGTAGATCCCAGTAGCAATCTGAGGAGTCAACTTTCTACAAATTTGTTCTGGACGAAACTAATATGCAGGAACTTTGTCATTTTGCAGCCTTATTTTAAAGCACTCGGAAAGTGGTTTATGTCAGGTTACCTAAAGTAATATTGAACTTCTGCTGCACGAAGGGCCTGAAGTATATCCAGTCAGAGATTTCCCAACAGACTGTTCTCTGGTTCAAAAGTACCAATTCATCAGAGGTTGAACTAAGTTCTAGTTTGAAAAAAATAAAACTAATAAAATCCCCAAAACAAACACACATGCCACAAACCCAAACAGAGCCCTGTGAAAACAGGGGAGTAAAGAATGCATTTTGAGTTTTGTCTTCTGATACGTTTGGCCTAGGGTTTTCAAATTGTGGGTTATAATACAGGAAGTTGAAATCACAATGTTGTACTTTTGTATTTTGAACTGAATAGTTTGGTCTGGACCTTTTATGAGAGGCTTGCTGGGTTTTTTTGGTCATTCTTCATCGTACGGCTTTTTTGGTTTTGCTACTTGTACTTCTTTTCTGTAATGGAAATCTGAAGGGTTTTGTGGAGCAGAGACGCTATGGAGATCCTTGAGTTCTTCGTGTAAAGTGGAACTGTACTTCTGCCTGGGTAAGAGTGACATACAAAGGAGGATGTCACCAAAATGAAAGGTCTTCAGCTGGCTCTTCCCCAGGGGATTGCACAAGCAAAGCAGTGAAGGTGAAAGAGGGACAGGCACAGCTCCTGCAGTAGGGGACAAAGAGTGGAGAAGAGGGGGAGTATGTATAACTGCACCCCAACCTTCTTTCTTAACTAGGAAATAGGCAGCTAGGTGATGCAATTCAAGAACAAACTCTTCTGGTTGTGGTGATTTTTGTAAAATAAGTCTCACCTTTGGCGTTTTCCCTTTACAAGGCTGTCTGGGTCCTTCTGGTTGTACCTTTGTGTGCCGGGTGAGAGCTGGGGCTCCTTGTCATACATATGTCCTATGAGAACTATTGTTCTCTATAAATCTTCCATGTTATGACCTTAGGTATTCTGCATAGTAGTCATAAAGCAGAAAATGATAATCTATTTCTTATCCAACTGTCTGCCTTATAGAAAATGACTGTCTGTAATTGGGCATGAAGTATTTTAAATTGGGCCATCAAACAGACTGCATCTGTTGTTGTCCTTATTATTATTCATTACACATCACAGCCACCGATGTTGTGTTTTCATTAATTTTTCTATTAACTTTTTGCCATCAATGTGATTAAAGATTCATTAATCTGAACCAGAGTAAAACAACCTGCCACCACCACCCTCCAAACCTGAGATCAAATCAAAAACATCCCGCACGTAACATTAGGCAAAAACTGATTCAGCCTTCCTTACACAAACGAAATATCTCTGAAAACAGATATGTTAGCAAAGGATTAGCTGTTCAAATGGTGAAGTCGAACAAGACATAATCAGGGCTAACTTTGCACCTCCTCCTCATTTCACTTCACCCATCTGTGATTTCACAACCTTTTAGATGGGAGTTTAACTTAGTAGCAATTATCTTGTACCAATTATCTAGGTATTTAATTTGGCCATGTAATAGGCAGACATTTCCAACTTGGCTAATTTTTTTATATGCTAGGTATTTAATGTAGTTGAAGGATTTTTTTTATTCCCTCTTATTACAGTCTTTTAAGAAATATGTGAGCTCTCCCTTCTCCTATCTCTTTCTGGCTGTTATAAGCAGTGTTGCATTTAGAAGTTTGAAAAGTAAGGTTTCTAGAAGCTTGTGAAGAATAGGAAAATGATAGAACTAGAAGCTAGAATGCCTCTAGACGTGGTGCATTCATGTGTATGTAGCAAATGTAGATTTTAGGAACCCATTGATGACTGTAGTTTCATCAGTATTTTGTTACATAAAATACACAGGCATGAGTTTACTCAATGTAATCTCTTTTTTTTTTTCTTTCCCCATGAACTGCTAGTGACTATCATAATGTTAAGCCACTCTGACACAAAGGAAATCAGAATAATCAGGCATGGCAATAGTCTCATGTTTAAACCTGCCTTTCCTAAAAACTTCCACATTTTCTGCCAAGCTGATTTCAACTTAGTACTTTTAGAGAATCAGTGGAAGGGTTTGGATGTGCTCCTGCGCTTTGACTGAGGGCCTTCTGGTGCTTGCTGGGTTCTTCCACTGTTTTAAGAACTGTCTGCCAGTCTCTGCTCAGTTATATGCTGACTTTCACTGGCAGCAAAGCTTAGAATCGAAGCTAGTGCTGATCATAATCTCCCTAATGTGAATTAATTTTCTTCACGGTAACCAGTATTTAGGTTTTGATTTAACAAAGCACTCAAGCTTACCCTGGAAAACCGATGTTACTTGATTTGGTCTTGTGTGCCTTACCTAATGGAGATGGATTAAACTGTGTGCATTGGAAATTAGATCACAGTCTGATTTCCCAGCTTTCCTTACAGCTGGGAAGGACTAAAACTGATGTCCACAGAGGAATTTGGGCAGGGATGCTAAAGACACTTGGCCAAAAGGCTGCTGGCAATGCCCTGCCTATTTTATGTGCTTTGCCAAAATGTGAATATGTTAATTAAATTACTTATTTCACCCTTTATAGACCATGGTGAGGGTGTGGGTTGTCTTTGTCTGAGACCCATGAGGGTGCAATACTTCTTATCGTTCGCTTCACCTGGGAAGCATGTCAGGAATGAGGCCATACACACAATACATCAAGGCAAAATGGCAATGAGGTGGGGAGAGGAAAGTTTGTGTTTGGGCCACAGCTGCATGAGAAAGCCAAAAGGAAGAAACTACCTCCAGGTTGTCCTGAACCAGTGAATCGGTCCACTTGGGTGTTGTGTGGTACCCATGCACTAGCTTTGAGCTTTGCTCTACCCAAATACTTTGTATGTGTTTCATGGCAACTGAGATGGTTTCAGGGAGGACAAAAAAAAAAAAAAGCTAGCCAGATCTTATTACAGATGTGCTTCTCTTATTTCTTCCTGACTTTGCAGAGTCTACTACTGAAGGCAGGATTTTCCGAGGGTCCTGAATTCAATGGAGTTGCTTAAAGGACTCTCGTAATCTGCTGCCATTAATTATGGCCTGGCCAATGCTACCCTTCCAATTTCTGGTCAGTTTGGTGCACAAGCTGATGGTAAGTGGTCAGCAACTATTCAGCGAATGAGCCGTGGGGTGCCCTTGATGCCTCTGAAACATCTGTGATCTGTGACTTCAGTCTCTGTATTGACTGCCCTTCCTGTTGTTGGTACCAGCCCATTTGAAACGACATTTTAACAGAACAACATTGTGGTTCTAGAGAAGGGTAACTTTAATTTACTGTAAGGCAAAATTGACAAAACTTAGGTCTGCAGGCAGAATGAAGTGAGACAAAAGCAGGATTTACAGCGACAGATTCTGTAAGATCTCTTTAGTTTCACCCATCTAAAAAGCTCCGTGACTGGGGTCCATCTCTCTTGCAAAACTTCAGATATTTTTTGCAGATACTGTTTTTATCAACCAGGTTTGAGGAGAAGTCTCTGCTGTTTTCTCCTTGGAGATGCCTTCAGCTTTCAGAGCTTGTAATTCATAAAGACAATATTTAATTGAGGCATCAGGAGGCGATAAGTGGGGAAACTTCTTGTTTCTTGCACTTTTTGTCCCCAGGTGTGCTTATTGTCCCTGCTTAATTTTGAAAGAAGGAAAATGCTGTTGGCCTCTGGACATGGCTGTATAGGGCCATCTTCTGGTCAGGCAATAAATCAAACTCTCTACCGAGTGTTAATGTGGCCTTAAGACTAGCTGGGCAGTAACTTGGCAGTAAACACTCTTATACAGACAAATAAATGAGAGAAATATTTCTTTTAATAGAGGATATGTATGATTGTGGCCCAACAGCGTTGAGGTGAGAAGTTCTGCATGGGAAAATGCTTTAGGGGGCTGTGATTTTTAGAGATGCAGCAGTTCTGACATTTTGGAGGCAGACCTGTCTGGATATCTCATAAGCCAGACCATACAAAATAACCTCAGCACTAGTGAAAACTTTTGAATCTTGGCTATTTGAAAGGCTGTTAGAACTAATAATTTTAAACCAATGTTGACTGACAATCCTATTCTGTTCGCTTTGTTGTATATTTTAAAAATGCTACTCTTAAGATCATCCTCATGCATACTTCAAGCGAGGTCCAGGGCTGCATTTTTATGCATGCATTTTTCATTCCAATTTTTTGAGAAAAGCATGAGAGGCACGTACCACAAGTGAAGTGAAATTTATTCAGTCTATTTGAGATAGTTAAGTACAGCAGACTTGGAGGAAAGATAAATAATTTTATCTGAATTTACACCGTACTGATAATGGTGAAGGAGAAGAATTGTCTGGGAACTTCTTAATTTCATCATAGAGTACTGGAGGAAAGGCTATGTGGACTAGCTCTGGCTGAGTGGAAATGTCAGAGAAGCCGATTTATTTTTTTTTAATATGTATATTCAACATTTTAGTTGATCTGATGCCTGTGGGTACATTTGGCACACAAGCAGAGCACTTTAAAATGATGTGATGTTAAATTGGAAAGAACAACAGTTTAAGACAGAATTGAAGAGATGAGATGCAAACAAAACTGTTTACAGCTCTGAGGGAACATCTAACACTTGGATGATAAAAAGTGAAATCACAAATTTTAGGAGGAAATATTGCAGTCAATAGAGATATTGGTTCCCCTGGAGACAAAATCAGTAGGAGTTATCTATATTGCCCTTCAGAGACGATGTCTTTTTAGCCTCTCTTGATCTTTGAGGGAAATGCACTATCTGAAAATCATATATCCAACTGTGACCCTTTTAACAAGACTATTTGCCAGAAATTATGGGCTGCCTAAACTCCATCCGGACCATTTAAGTCTTGTACTGCTCGGATTCTAACTACGTCAATGCTACGTGGTACAAGATGGCTGCGTCGGAGTTTCGTACACAGCCGTGCAGGGAAGGAATCCATCCCACGGAGCAAGGAGGCAAGGAAGGCAGCCCAGTCCCCGGCGAGAGGTATGTTGGTCGGGGCGCAGTGTATGGTGAAGCCTGGAACTTCACACTGTCTAGAAATCATCTCGCCTTCAAATTAAAGGGCTTTGAAGTCAGCAGCCAGCTGTTGGGGTGTGTGTAACTTTGCTTGGATCGATTGTTTTTCTGTGCGGAGCTGCAAATGGAAAAAAAAAAGAATGCTGGTACCTCACTTATTGCAGTGTTTTATCAGATAGTGAAACACAACCTGGAAAACGCCGCATTTTTACGTCCATAAACTTGCCTCCACTCCTCCATGCTTATCCACCCCCTTCTTAGGGTTTTAGCAATTCGATACCTAAATAATTATTTAACCTGTAAGTACGTCATAAATTACCTATTTTACAGCTCATAAGGAGGAACACAAAAGGACTCATGAGTTCACAAATATTATTTTTGCAATTTCATCAATCGAAAGCAAACTGATGAAACAATTTATCCAACTCATTAAATTAACTGACCCTTGAAGGTTAATGCAGAGCTTCTGGAAGTGGCAGAGCAATGGAGAGAGGGCAGTATCAGAGTGACTATGGCATGTACAAAAACTGATTGCCTCTGTGCAGAGAGGGCCGTCGGGTGGGACTCGGTTGAAAGAAAGACTTTTTTGTTTATCCAGGGCTTCCTGAATAACAGAATAGCTTGTGCTCCAGAATATTTGCCCAGTGGTAGTAAGCTGCTTCTCTCACTTTTTCTCCAAAGAGCCACAGATCTGAAACCTGAAGAGTGTTACTCATTACAGGGAAATGCATCATTCAGTGAACATGGAAGAAAAAAAGCACATCACATGTGAAATTGTAGCTGTTAACTACATGTGGTTAACAGGTCAGTGGCAGCGTACAATGAGTCTTTCTCCTCCAAGCTGTATCAGTTTTACAGTGGTGCAATTTTACTATCGGCAAAAACGTAACTGATTTCTCTGAATAAGAGGAGTAGCAAGCCAGTGCCACTAACGGCATGTGCCACATGGCGGACATTTCATGACATGCCCAACAAAATAACTTTCCATGCAGTAGATATTTCACTCAGCTTGAAGTTGTCAGACTCATCTGACATAAGATAACAATGACCATCTGCCATTCACCTGGGAAGCCCGTTGGTAGAGAGAGGTTCACTACCGACTTGTTCCTCTAGCCCTGTCCCTAAAATTACTTCTGGATCTTCCATATTGCAGAAAGGAAGAGGTAGAGAAAGTGTTAACTGTTCAGATACAGCACCCACTTAAAAGGTTGCTGTCTCAATTGAGTTTGCAGAGAGCAGGGGGTAGTGTGGGAGGAGGAAGGAGGCAAGGTCTCCAGCTGTTTGAAGAATTCCTGCCATCAAGCGTATACCTGAGGTCTGATGGTAGGCTTTGTAAAGTGCACTTCATGTTGATCTCTGTTTCATTTCGGCTGATATTCGCTGCTGACAACAAGCTGCTCTGTATTAGCTCTTGTTATTTTCCCAGACAGCACCCTTAGGACTGTATAAATGGCAACAACAGGAAAAAAAATATTGAGAACATCATTATTCTCTAAGTGAGTTTCTGTTGTTACAGAACTTGGAGAGTCAGGAGCACTGAGACCCATAAAAATGTCTTTGATTATTAGTTCTTATGATTTTCATCTTTTTTTGCTATGTTGGAAATGAGCTGGGATCCTGAATGAAACATGCATTTAAGATGAGATGGTATTTCCTGGAGTATATGGCACGCATGCTACAACATGATGAATTGGTATAATATGTTTATCTTGAGTGTTCATAAGATAGGAATACTCACTTATTCCACACTTGCATAAATAAAATTAGAGGTAGTTTAGAACCAAATCTAATTCCTAGACAAAATATTACAGGACTCAAATTAAGAAAAAATGTTGAAGAATGGCTTTTTTCATTTCTCCTTAAAAACACTGAAAAAACATGGCACTGCTTTTCTTCCTCCAAGATTTAGATACACACTGGCATTATTTTCCATGCAAAATCCAAAAGATACTTGGTAATGCATCTACCTTCTTGTGTTTCCAAATGTCACAGCTGTAGTTTAAGCTAGCTTGTGATGATGCACTTATTGGCCAATATTACTGATAGCATCAGCATAACTGACTCGAGAATTTTATTTTCTCCTTGCAAGGGATTTAGGTAAAGCTTATAACGCTGAGCAAGTCATCAAATTTGTCCCTGAAGGCAGAAAGCCTTTTTTATTTTTAAATTAACTGCGTGGAGATGGAGCAAGGAATGGAGGAGCTGCCCTGTGTGACATGGGACTGGCCCTCAAGATACCAAACAATGTCAGGGCTCTGACTAAACATTCAGTGAGTACAGCAGGAGTTATAACTGAGCTGAAACTTTCTGTTCATGCATTCCTGGTCACTAGGAAATATGAGGCAAATTGCTGCTGCCTACCTTACAAAGGAAGAGTATGTAGTTGAGCTGTATTACCTTCCTTTTCCTATGGACCAATAAGCTAAGGGAGCTTATCAGATCTTGGTAAGAAACAGCTTTTCCACTTCTTAAGAATTATCCAGGCTCTTTTTAATGCAAAACATGGAAAATGTATCTTGAGATTTTCCTGTCCTCTTCATAGGTCTTGGAGCACCTTGTTATCTGATTGTGCTTTTACAGGTTCATTGATGTCATACGTAGGGATGTAGTTATATAATTATACGAAGTCTTCCTGAGAAGAACAGACTTACCAGGTTTGAGAGATGCTCTTAGGCTCTTCCTCCATAAAGAATTTTGGGCAGGCAAATCTTTTGCTGCATTCTATTTCCATGTCAGCTGAGGCTCTGTGTGTGCTGCTGTCCCTCTAAAGGGGTCTTGCACAGAAAGGGGCCCAGATCTAGAGCCATGGGAATGCTGTTGTAGTCTAATCATGAACTGCTAGCTCATTTTTGTCATGTGAGCAAGTGACTGGACTGACCGTGTGAAGATATTATTACTTGGTTATAACCAGCCTGATACCTCATTAGTCTTAATCTTCTCTTGCATGTTAAATATGCAGATAGGACAGCATTTTTTCTGAAGAAGTTTATTTCCAATCTCTATCTTGCTGATTATTCAGGCTTTGTCATTAAAGTCCTGTCTGTAACTGGTAGAAGTCCCCAAGACCAACCTTTTCAGGGCTTGCTTGTGCAATGGAAAGCAGTCCAGGGATTCTTGCCCTTCGTGCCAAAAGGGATGGAAATAAAAACTGGCATAAGTATATGTCTAATAGGCAGTTAATTGTCTAGGGCACAGGACTAGTGTACCGTGCTTTTGAGACTCAAATGACTGTCTGCAAAGTGGTGGTCAGGCTTAGGAGAGCCAGCCTGGAGAGCTTTTGTGGCATGCTGCAGACATAGCTGTAAAGGCAGTTCCAAATTCCCATCAGAGGAACAAATTGCTGGACAAAAGTTAAATCTGAAGAAGTATTGTGGCTGAAATTTGGAGTTGTAATGGAAGTTACTTCCCTATAAATTTGGTGTATAGGCATAAAATTTATTTGCTCTATGTCACTGTAGCTTGCTAAAATGGCTCTGCCTTCCTTTAGGATGATGGCATAAAAAGTACTGATTGAGAAAGATCTTCTCAAACTGTAGGTTTACTTGTGGTCTTTATATCTTAGGCTTTTGTAGTCCTTGCAATATTTCCTTGGAAACAAGCTCTTAGTAGTCAGCAGCAAATTATTGCAGGAGGGCTTCAGAACCAAGTCAGCAGAACATTACCTCCTTGCTGTAAGTATAACAGCTGTTGCAATGAGTCTCATGTTCTAGTGAGGCATCCAGCAGAATCAACATATAGTATTGCTGAATATGTTCACCATAAGGACATAGGAAAGGTGGCCAACTGATTCCAGATCTTATTCCAAAGTATGGTTAATTGCCATTTCTGTAGGTGTATAGAAGGTAACCGAAGTGCTGTAAGTGACTAGTCCACCATGTTTAAATGGACATATAAGAGAGGTGACTTGTTTTTTTTTATTATTATTTTCTTTGGTCAAAAACATCATTTTGTTGTCTACTGCAAAGGAAATGGTTGGATAAGGTATTGTAGAGGCTATGCTGGAGTTGCCTATTATGATGAGGTGTCAACTGAAGGTCAAGGTAATATTTCTGCAGCAGTTCATTAAAGTGTTTAGTAAGAAGATGCTTCTTGAAGAAATTCCTCTAGCTGAGAAAGGTCACTTGATAGGGGAGTGATAAAGTGGATATGCTTGGGAGTATATGTTTGAGGGGAAAAACTACACAACAAGAATTTCTCATAAAAGGAAACGAGAACAGCATTAAATAAATGAGTGAGCCACGCTCTAGCATCTGCTACAGGTTTGTTCCCAGGGAATGTCTCAAGGGTGCTAAGAAGATCATTGTTAAGCCCTGGTGGGGGAAACCAGTCTTTCTTGACAGACAAATACCAACCTGAAAATAGCAAATATTTTGGGAAATGGTGCTGTAGGGACCCAGACAATTGTCCCACTTGGCTCAGGGTAACAAGGTGGCTGCTGTGGGAAGGTCTCTTTGAATGGCTGCCCACTTGACAGTATCATTAAGCCACAGAACAAGAATTAGATGATGCCTCCAATGAAAAGGCAGGGTAGAAGATGCTGTAACGTGATGTCAACTGGGCTTCAAGCTCAGTGGAGAAGCATTGTGGTGGCATTTCCACCTGGAAACCCCTGGGAGGATGCGAGGTGATAGATCAGAAATATAACTGAGGCAGCTCTCTTCTGAGCAGGGGATTTAATACGACTGGCAGTGCTTGGGGAGCATTGTGATCCCAACACAGAAAAGCTGCTCACAGGTGATGACAGGGGAGGCTTTGTGCAGTCTTTGGTTGCCAGCTTTGAGTGCCCAGCTCCTGCTTGACCCCGTGGAAAGGGTTATGTGGCCCAGTGTAGTCCACGTGTTTGTTCGTGCGCTTTAGGTGCTGTACTGCAACGTTGGTGTGTGAGAATCAGATTCTGCTGGGTTGCTAAATAATTTTTTTTGAAGTGATTTTACATGAAAAGCCTTTTCTTGCAGCTTATCTAATGTATAGCAGATCTAATTTGAAAGCTGCAACTCTACATTTGAAGAGGTACTAAATGAGAGTTAGGATCTGTGAAAGCCTTTTCTTTCTTTTGGATTTTCTTGATTATTTTTTTTCCTTCAAGCCACGTGTAGTCAAAAAGAAGCATATGGAAGGGTAGATTAGTTATGTCTGTTTTCTTTTTCTCATTAGGAAGATGCATCAGTAATTCTTCTTTATCTTATTGTCAACATTTTTGTTTGGCATTGACTATGGCTACAACTTTAGGGTTTCCCACTGCACTCTAGGAAAAATGAACAGTCGTCTGCAAGCTCAGGAAAGCTAAGTTCTTTCTCTCAATCCTGACCACAAGCCCAAGCTGTTCTTGTAACTTGTGAAGAAAGCCTGGAGTTGTCTGGTTATTTCATTGTTCTGCTGTGAAATGCAAGATAGTTAACTGCTTTCTGTTTAAAAGGGCAACATCCTTCATGTACTTCTTCTTTGCTTTTCAGAGACTGGCTATCATCTATCTTCAGCCTGACAGATCAAGATAGTAACTGCAGCTCAGCAAGTTACTAACATAGGGGGAAAAGGGCTGCCTCTTTCTTGGCTGTGGTTGTCTGCAAAGTGGTAGATGTCACTTCCAATTTTACACCAGCTGAAACTCTGGTGTTTTTTGTCTTGCAGTTATTCCCAGGGAGGGAATCCTTGTTCCCACATGTTTACATCTTGATTGATAGCAGGAGTGTGAGTAAGTGAGGGCAAGAATGCAACCATTACTGAAAAAGGCCCAACACGTTCCCTTCCAGGTCCTTTGATCTGCTTTTTTCCTCCCTGTGTTAGGATTCCTACACTTGCCCACATTAACTGGTTTGTTGTGTGGGGTTTTTTTTAAGCTGGTGACTAATTTATTGACATTACAGTCAAATAATCACCAGGGGAATCAATGTAGTGTGCTTCAACAGAAGTAGTATTTCGTATGTCAGTTTTCATTAAGCAAGACTGATTATGTAGTTAAATACTCGAGTAAAGCATTCCATGTCGGGCTGAGGCCAGTGGGCTTTCACAGACAGCATGCCAGAGCCTCCAAGGAATAGATTTAAAAGTTTCAAGTGAATGTAAAAGAAAAAAATGGGCACAGCCTCATGCTGCTGAAGAGGAAGAAGAGAACAATTCAGCTCAGGAGGTACAGAGGGCTTCCTACAAGCAAGTCTCCTTGGTTGGCTTATAAAGGAAAACTCTTGCTGAGCGTGGACTGGGTGCTGGCTCTGTGCACAGGCTGGAATGTCATGAGCAATGTGACATCTCTACTAAGAGCAGTGCCCAAGGAGGCACCTGTGGGAGTGAGCAAGACAGCATTCTTGGAAAGAAAATAAAATAAAGGGTTTAATGGGATAACGTCCAACAAAACCAGTCACACAGTTTAGCTAAATTAGGCTGAGTCAACATTTGAAAGAGTCTCTCAGTCTCCACTCATGACAGTGGGGCATCTAGGGAGACTAGGCAGCCAGAGTAGTGATTTTTTTTTTTATTATTATTATTATTTTATTTCTTTTTTTCCTCTGCTCCACATTGGAAAGAGTTATAAGATGAAACTGGGATTACCCCATCACAATAAAAACTCTGAAGGATACTGGAACACACTGAGGGGGGGGGAAAAAAAGACCAAGCCAAAGTGATTTTTAATGTCTGGACACAGCTATGGAATCAAAATAGGGTTTCTTCTGTGGCAGGCTCCATGCTTGCTGTTTTTCTGCACCTCCATGGAAGCATACTGAGGTTCAGATGTGGCTTTAGGCATTCTTCATATGCATAGAGGCTCCTTCGCTATGCCTCCTTACGTTGCATCTGCTATGGGACAAACACCACCAAAAGGCAGATCTACAGTCACTTCAGGGTCAGAAGCTTCAGCTGGTCAGGCCCAGAAGACCCAAACAGTCTGACTCTTCATGCCACTGGATCATAGTCTGTGTCAGGGCAAAACTCTTTTCTGATTTTCCTAGCAATGGTGGTGTATTATAGTTTTTAAACACTGAAGAAAAGCCTAAAATACCCAAATTTTGTACCATCACTTTTGAGCTCATAAGACAGTCAAGGTGCAGGAAGCCTTTAATCACCTTTTCTCCTACTAAAGCAATATGCTATCTTTGAAGAGAGTCAGGGTTCAGCATTTCTCCTTTTACTAAAAATAGGGAATCATGGTCATCTTTCTGATTGAGACCTCCCTGACTAAGAAACCAGGCTCCCATTTCTGGGATGGACAGTAGGATCCAGCCTTTCTGTGTACAGTAATCAATGCTGAACTGGAGTTCTTTGCAGCATCACTTCTGGGAATCCCATGGCTGCTACAACAACAACTCCAGCTCTCAAACCGGTCTCTCAGGTAATCAGCCTCTCCCTTATATCATGTGCTGGGTTTCTTTTTAATTAGAAAAAAACGCTGTTTCTTACAAGCAGGAGGCTTCTGTCATTAGCACTGTGAGTCTGTCTTTGGGCATTTGGTCCCAGATTAATTTAGAAGCTGAAGCAGGAGCAGTCTCATGAGCAAATGAAGGTTTTTCCCCTGTCATCATGGGAGATCAGTACTGCTCTAAAACACTTTTAGGAAGGTCCCACTTTGAAATGGCCTTTAATACCAGTGATTTCTAATGGGATGCTGAAATATGACAGCAGAAATGTGTGCAATGAGTTCTGGAAGTCTAATGACAGTCTAACATTTATCTTTTGTGTTGCTAATCTCTTCTGGTGCCAGGAGAATAGCTTTCAATATGTTGAAATAAAAGCTCATTCACCCTTTCAGGTCCCAACACTATACAATTGGAATATAGGTTCTGCTTGCTTTTTTCCATCTCTGGGTGCCTCAAGCTGAACTTTACTATGTTTTTTGCTTTCTGTGCTGTGTTTCTGCCACCTTTGTTTCCCTGCCTATCTCCTTCACGTGGCAAATGGCTATGGATCCACCTCAGCTTGCCACCTTCTTTCCGTCTTGTTTTTCCTGCCCCTATTTCTGTATGGTGCTACCTTTCTTTGGCAAAATCTACCCCACCGTCCAGCTTTTGTCCCATACTGACCATGGGCAGACACCCTCTAAGCAGCACATTTTGCCCAGGACCCATTGCAGCTCCAAATATTGCATCAGTGTATGTGAGAAATATGGCCTTTTGCTCCCTGATCATGCTTATGCCTTCCTGCCTCTTGGGGAATTCCAAGTGGAAAGAGGTGAAGCCGCAGCTACAGTGGGATTATAGCCTGTCTTGCATAAGATTGGCTCTGCAAACCTATGTTATGCCATGATTAAAATGACGGTGCTACTTGGTTGAGGAGACTAACAACGTGCTTCGCATGCAGCTCAGATTCTCTAACATGTTTTCCATTTGGAATTTCCCTGCAATACTGTCTTCAGATGTTCAGTTTCATTCGTGTCACTTGGCATAGATTAATGACATTGCAGCTCTGAAGTATTTTATTACCTACTGCTGTGTATTGATGCTAATGAACTATGTTATTTCTGCATTATTATGTGTTGTCATCCTTCAGTACAATTGAGATACAACGTATTGGTACTTGAAAGATGTCCTGCCACTTCTTACGACTTGAACTGTATTTTATTTCCATGAGTTTAGATTTTAAACCTTCCCTGATTTATATGGCTCATCTGATGGTACATATTTAAGTCCCTAAGTGACTGCCTAGGAACTCATTCTTTCAGAAAAAATACAGATTATGAAACATTTAAGACACTGCCCAGACTTCCCCAATGTATTTCCATCAACTCAGTGATAAAGGAATACACTCATTCTCAGAAATTGGTTTTGGAATTATTCACTAGATATATTTGGAGACTTACACTAGAGCTGGTGCGCAAGGGTATGTGTTGTAGGCACCATGAAGCCGACTGAATTATCCAATTGAAAGATCTTAGGGGATCACTTAGATACTTTAAAACCTGAGAATTAACCGAATTCTTTCACCTCAAGTGTGACCTTATTTTTCAGTTCAGATGCCCTGATCTTTTGCTTGTTGTTTATTGTGGAATATGCTCACATCTTTTTGCT
Source organism: Xenus cinereus (assembly GCA_025774025.1). NCBI lineage: Eukaryota > Metazoa > Chordata > Aves > Charadriiformes > Scolopacidae > Xenus > Xenus cinereus. Next base: position 49,657,067 of record JAOXJK010000012.1, read on the forward strand.
TGTTCAGTAAACTGGGACTTAAGTTAAACATCAGTTATCTGTCACGTTTTGTCATGTATGATCCCTCTTATGCTTTAAACCACATTCTGGTCATGGCCTGTATTTATGACAAAAGGCCTTTATTCTGCATTTACATTGGTATGAAGAAATGGAATTAATCCATGGGCATATAAAATCACTTAACATCTGCAGTCATCCTGGTCTATTAAAAAAAGAATCTGTTATTTTTACAGAGGAGGTGGGGAGAATATAAATAAATCTAAATAATATAAATAAATTGCACTGCTGCTGTAATAACTATCTTGATTTGTTTTGTTGTTTTTTAGTGTCCTTCAGAACGGTATCATTTGAGCAATATTGCTAGTGAGGAATCAATGCGCTCAGACAATTACCAAAATAGGGCAGTGCTATAAGATTTGTTGTGTTGCTAGTCATAAATAGAATGAAACACTGTCGGTAAGGGCAATAGAACACTGCCATGAAAAGCCTGGCTAATTATGTTTCCCTGCAATTTGTTGATAACAGCACCTCGAGAGGTATTAGACTTCAGAATGAGTACAGTAATTTGGGCAAGGGAGATGAAGTCAACAGAATTTACTAGGTTATGAGGTCACATAGGGCTTGAATTAATTTTAGTTAGGTCTGCTGTCACATGGAGTACTAGCCAACATAGAAGGGTTTTTTTCTGGTGAATGTAAATGATCTTGTTCAGCTTGACAATATTTTTATTTAAAAAGGTGAACCAGGTAAATCACTAGCTCAACTGTCAAGATTCCATAAATGCATCCCTACGTGTGATCCTAGACTCTGTACTAATATTAAGGTTTGACTTTTAGGACAGATGATCTTCTATTCTAGATGCCATCTGAAGTGGCAGATGTCTTTCCACAAACAAAGCAAATATGGTAGTGTTAGGTACCGGGGCAGGGATCTGGGAGGTAATCTGCCTCTTAGCTGCCTGTTCCTTCCTAGATGGTGTCTACAAGGAGCCTTTCCTTGGAACTTGGCATTTGCGGCATCAAACTTGCCTGCAAATTTGCAGCTTATCAAGATGCGTGTCCTAATTCCTGACACTTTTAAACTCACCTGAACTTGCGGAAATAGCATACCCACTATATATATATACACCCATATACATATACCCACTATAATAATTCTATTTTTAACAGATTCTTTATCTCTGAGGAAGTATCAGCCAGCTTCAGCTAAACTCCTGTAGTTCTTGAGAACACTGCAAGTTCTTATTAATAAAGCTAATGTATTCCCGAGTACAGAGCTGGAAACAAAGTTATGAAAGAAATTATAAAGAAAAAAAGCAGACACAAATTCTTAATATTCTATGACATCTTAATATTCTATGACAGTAGTTAGCAGTAGTTACTCTCAGCTGTGCCAGCATCCTAACTTTCTCCCTTGGGAACTCGAAGAAATAATTAACCTGTTAAGCAAGACTTCTCTTAGTTCTTTTAGCCACCATCTGTCTGACACTTCCCAGAACTCGGCCCTAAACTGACTGACTATCTAGCACCCCTGGCTACTCAGAGCAGCAACCTTCTGAACTCCGTATTTCTTTTTCAAGACAGCTCACTTTATCTTCCCTTTGTTTACTTATTTGCTTCCTAGTGCTTTCATCCAGAAATTTATAGTTTTATTGACTTTATAAACTGATTATGATTACTTTGCCAGTTGGTTTGTTTCTGGATATGTTATAGGATTTTTTTCTTAATGATTGTATGACGTAAATGATTTGTGAAGATTTTCAACAGGATTATGACATTAGGAAGTGAGTTGATGCATCTGGAATACACACAGCAGTGTGTAGATATTTGCCTTTGAACACATTACTCCCTTTGTGATATATCTTCCCATCACCTAGACGTGCTTAACCTAGTCTTCAGTGAGAATTGCTCTCCTTTCCAAGAAACCCTTGTAAAGCTGAAGGAGGTGCAAAGTGAAATGGATCGTTTTAAGAAGACATTTGTCCTTGTGCAACAGAAGCCTGGTGCTTTATGCCCAAGCTGTACAGCAGTGCAATGATTAAAACATTTGTCATCACCTGACAAGTTGTACTGCTCCAACAATTTGATCATATCTCCTTATCTTTCCAGCTGCATCTCTACTGGTTTTCAGGAGAGAAAGTTACACTGGCTTCACACAGCAGCATAATTCTCTAAAACTTATATTTCATTCCCATGTAGCCTGCTGTGAAATGGAGGAGGTATAAACATATGGCCTTTTGTGTGCTTCTGTAATCTATAACAGTCGCAATATATTATAGCAGTCTCTAAAACAGTCTTACTACTGAAATACCATCATGTTAAAATGGAAGTTGTATTCACAACTGTAAGCTCATGGGTTTTTATGAAATTCTCTGAAAGCATCAAGTGAACTATACACTAGAACAGATTTAGTGAACTTCTAATTTTGTACTGGAAATGGTTATTACATAGTTTAATCCTCAATGCGAGATTAAGGAAATCTGCAGTGAATTACTTAGTGTCAGGACTACATAAATCATTAGAATACTGCAGCACTTAAATAACTGCACTTAGTAATGTTTTTTTTTTTGTTGTTGTTCTCCTAGCCAGACTCTGCTTTGACTTCTCAGGGAATGTACCCAAATGAGCATGGATTACACTGAAATTCCTTTTTCCAGGGACATTGATGTTCATTCTCATCCCTATCGCTTTTCAGTTTTTCAGCTTTATGTGCCTCCTTGATTTTTTTTTTTCTGTCCTGTGTTCTAAGCACAATAACAACGAAGGTAAAGTTTGAATTCAAATGAGAAAAATGCTTTACTTCCAGTGTCTGAAGTTTCAGAATGGTTCTTTTGAATGTACTCTTACATGTACCTCTCTGTCAAGGAAAAGTTTTGTTGACAGGGTGGTATCTCTGCTCTTTTTTGAGCATTGTCTGTTCAGGTTCGTTTCAGCAGGGAAAAGAAACAGGCTTTAAGTCTAGAAATACAATGAATGAGAAAGCAAGGAGGGTGGATTTATTAAACACACAAGGGAAATGCTATTAAGAGAACTTCTAGGGTGTATATCAGAAACAGCTTCCTGTTGGAAAGAGATGTGGATATAAAATAGGGAGGTGGTTCAAAAAAAGTCATGATAATGGGATGTCTATACACAAATACATCATCAAAATCTTGTTTTAAAAGCGTTTTCTGGGATAATGCTGGAAGTTAACTGGAAATAATATTATTTTTTTAAAAAGGGACTTGAGGAAAGCACAGTGAGTAGGTGTGAAGGAGGTGAATGGATAAAAGAATGTCCATGGACCGAGGAGAATTCAGGTCAGTGCTGCAATAGAACAACAACATCAAATTTCAAAAGGAATTCTGGAAATGGCTGTAATAAGGTATACAGTATATATTTGTGTGTATTTACACTAGTACATATATTACAGGTACTGTTACGAAGATGAAAGTGTTAAAAAATCCTTTTTCCTCTAAGCAGTGCCTCTGTAACCAAAGGCTGGATTTCAGGAGGGAGATTCTGAATTCCTCTTTCCCTTCTGATTAGCTCTTTGAGACCATCTGTTCTTTGTTCTGCTCCAAGCCTCAGCATTAAATCTCACTCTTAGCCCCAAATCATCTTCATTTGATGCAGTCATCTGTGAAGTTCTGACCTGTGGCTTTAAGGTTTTCATACCCAGATATTTTATGAAATATATTATCTTTATATATCAAATCCATCAACACTGCAAAGTCTAATGTTTGTGATCACTAAGAAGTGGAAAAGTACGGTCTAGAACTTCTCTCTCCATGTATTTGGTATCTACTTCTCCCTGGTGCATTTCATCCTTAGGAAAGTCCATGGTTAAAGTATTATAAGTGTCCAGGCAAAAGGGAGATAATATGGAAGCAGCCATAATACACTGGCTGTGTTGGGTTGAGTGCCGTAATCAGGAAATTGAACCAGTACGTGACCTCTTGCTCACCGTGAAAATATTATTGCAAAGGCAGTAGCAGAAACACCTAACAGGTCGTAATATACTCACATAAACAACTTGTTAAATACCTTTGAATACTAATATCTTCACGTTGGAAGCATGTGGGTCATCCAGACAAAAAAAAAAAGCAAAGGTTATTAAATTAAAGTTTCTGTGAATTTGTCATTAAGTAATACATGTGTCAGCTGTGATTTCAGCACTAACACTGCTGCTGTCATCAAGAAGAGGTATTGTACCCTTTAGTGATCTAGCCCGTGGAAGTTTCCTTATGCTGCAGAGGTTACAGATCTAGAAAGATGCCAAACCTTCTTTGAAGCAATGGCTGGATCCTGCTGTATGTCCAAAAATAATAAAGGGAAGGCATGGGACAAATTTTTGAAATCTGGTTATAAGATGCTAATTACAAGGAAAGGGTGGAGGGAGGTTAACTCTGGAAGGTTGAATGGTGAAGCAGTACAGGCTGATCTTGGCTGTCTTGACTTCTCTGTACGCCTTCCTAACTCTCCAAGGCGACACACAATCAACTTGCGCCCAAAGCAAGATTACTAACCCTCCCAACAGCTCCACAGACTAAATACACATCACAAATAATGTGGATTTTTAGAGAGATTTTTTTTTGTTTCATAAAGAATCATGCTGGAAGGGGCCTAAAGAGGTCTTTTCTTCTAATATCTGATCTGAGACTGGAGAAGGATCATGCACTGTTATTTAAAAGGGTGACCTCAATCTCAGGTAAAGCATGGCATCCTTTTTCAAGCTGTGCCTGTTTTTGTGTATACAGGATTTCCTTAGTTTCCCTCTTTTTTTTTTTTTTTTCTCCCTTGTAGGGATCCTCTTCCTTCAAAATATTCCTGTCCTTACAGTTTAATTTCAGTGTATAATGTATATACATTTCAGTGTAAATGTATAATGCATTTATAATAACAGCAACTTTCAGTGTGCATTCTAGGTTACAAACAATTCTGAGATTATGTCTATTTTTCAAGAGTACTGAGAAGTTTGAGTGCCTCAGGTACTAGGAGCTTTGGGAAGTTTGGTTGTTTTGGTGGTTTTTCCTTTATTTAGAGATGGTAGCAGCAGTCAATGCACATGGCTTTGATAAACACTGAGGCTGAACATAAAGATGCTGTCAAAGTACTGGCATCACAGGTTTAATGGCCACCTGTGGAAGCCTACACACTTAACAAAAAATCTGCCCCTTGATTAAAAGATTCTTCTGGGACCAGACCACAAATCTTTTCTCTGAGTTTCATCTCCAGGTACCCACTGCAGTGTCTAGATACTTCTTGCGTCGAGTCCCTCTGCTATTCCCAGTACATTCAACCTTATGTTGGCCAGGTGGGGAGTCACAGGCAAGCTCTGGGCCTGGAGCACCTACTCAAAGCTCTGCTGGGCAGGGTTTGACTCTTTTTAAAACACACTTTCCCTGAGGCGCCGCTGTGGTGGCTGCGGGGCTGAGCTGTGCCCTGCAGTGGGGCCATTGGAGCCGGCTGGGCCTGGCCCTGCCTGGCCCAGGGCAGCCCCGGCCTCCCCTCACAGAGACCCCTGTGCCGCAATCGCCACCCACACCCAGGACAGGTTTCCAAAAACGGCCTGTTGTGATCTCCTTCTGTAAAGATCTCTTCCTGCTGGTGCACTGGCCTGTCTCACCTGTGACCTGGGTAATACCCTGAGAGACTAAAGCAAATAATCAGCAAGATGGGTGTTCCCAGCCCAGGTAAGAAGCCTGCAACTGTCCCTTCCTTGGCCTCTTTCCTTCCCTTCTCCTTATTTATTTTTTTCCACTGCTGAATGGCAGGGACACAACTGCCCAGATAAAAGTAAAAGTACCTCTGCCGCCTCCTCATTATTTCTGGGGGGGAATGGTGGTGGTTTTTAAGCGACCTGCCTCATGAGTTTCTTTGCCTTCCTCACTTAAACCGTTGTTGTGGTAGCAGCTGTAGGTTACTTGTAATTGCTCTGTTTGGTACCATGGAATGTTATTTTTAACCTTTAGCAAATGTTGCTCAAAGCATGAAGAAGTATTTCTGTGGCACAAACATAAATACGTGTTCCTGCATAGTCAGTACTCGGGCAGTTTAGTTATTTATAAAAATAGATTTTTCCAAACGTGTATAATTCCATAGTTAACACTAAACTGAAAGTATTTAAAATACAAATGAAAAGAAGCCAGCCGAAAGCGCTTGCAATCAAATAGGGCCAAAAAGTCATTTAACCTAGTGACATGCCCAGGCTGGTCTGGGCTGTTGAACTGTCGGCTCAGCCCTGGAAGCTGAGGAGAAGACCAGGCTGAACAGCGGCTTAATTAGTGTGGCTCCACTGCTGGATGGCATGGCTGTGATTGGGGCTTGTCGGCTGAAACAGCTCCACAAAACTGTTGCTTTCTATCAGCAATCAACTTGACAGGTGAACTGAATGTCATTAATATATTTTTTGTCATCACTGTTAGGGTAGAGAGTTGTAGAGTAAATTTTATCCTTGGCCTGTTAGGTTTTCAGGACAGTTACGCAAGGTTAATTTAGGCCTGGAGCTGCAATGAATGAAGCGGTGCTGGAAATGAGCCTTCTCTCTCTGAAGCTTCTCTTCTGTTGGATTGCCTTGTTAGCTGTTCTAGCAGGTCATTGCTGTCTCTGGAACACAACTTTGACAGCTGAATCCTTGAGCACAGAATGCTTCCCAAAACCAGCTGTGGCTTTCCTAGCAAAGGCATGATAGAAATGGTCATTTTCTTTTGTACAAAATACAAGCATGAAATAGCTGCAATACCATGTGCTTCCTCAATAAACTGAATACTGGCTTCTTAAAGAGACATAGTAAATACTCTACCAACAACAAATATTACATTTTTATAATTTAGATGTAGTTGTGTTGTTGCAGCTGGTGCCTATAGTTAGAGTTCTGCCGGACTCCATCTGTGAGAAGAAATACATTATTTGAATCTCAGAAGATCCTTTCTCCCTGCCTCAGGAGTTTAAAATCCAAGAATGGTCTTAGATTAATCAGAATGAAATACCTTGAATACCTTCACAATTATATTGTATCAAGACTGTGTACACAGGCAGTAGGGCAATGCAGGATTAGTCATTGACTATTCCATGTCTATAAAGGGTGAGTGAGGGCAGTGAGACACCGGAACAGGTTGCCCAGAGAAGCTGTGGATGCCCAGTCCCTTGAAGTGTTCAAAGCCAGGTTGAGCAACCTCATCTAGTGGGAGGTGGCCCTGCCCATGGCAGGGGATTTGGAACTACATGATCTTGAAGGTCCCTTCCCACTCTAACCATTCTATGATTCTAAAGCAATAATAGGCTGCTTCCTGTCGGTAAGAGAGGGCTTGGATTCCTTATTTTTACTGCAACCATGTTGTTGTGGTAACCTCACTGCTAGGAGCACAGGTAAGAAAGCACAAAGACCCCCACCATGAAGAAGGGGATTGATCACCGCACCAGGCAGTGCCAACAAAAGCTTCTCTCCTTCAAAGCTGTGAACGTTTGATGTCAACTCAGATTCAGAGTTGTCATGGATTGGGATAAGTATGGTAGTGCTGCGTGCAGCACTGAGAGCAGTGGTATTCACGGGCTGGACTTGATCAAAAACATGGCCAGCAGATATCACCTAGCTTATTTTCTTGTACATAGCTGCAGGAATGAATCACCAGAGGCAGACAGTGTGGTACAACTCTTGTCCAAGCAGCAGAATTTGGATAAATTGATTATCTGGGCACAGCAGTATTACACCATCTCTTATTGGCATCCTTCTCGGGTGTACACAGTGGCAGACGCAGCTGAATTTTGCTCTGTGCAGCAATATATATGTTGAAAGGGTTAGTGGGCAGATGCTTACCTGGTATAAATTGATGTGGCTTCATTAACTTCAGTGAGACCATGCTGATTTAGAGCCACAGAGGAGCTGGCTCTGTGAAGCAGTCAAATTTATAAATGACTGCATAATCTACTAGAAAGTCAAGTCAGGCCAACCTCTGTGCTGTGACATTTCCTCTGAAACTCACTTTAATAAGGTAATATTTTCTTCCAGTTCCATAAATGCAAATCAGCTGAACCGCACTTCACATACTTTCTCATTTAATTAGAAACTCTTAGTTCAACTGTACTGCAACTACAGGTGAATGTGAATTATTCTAACAATTTTTCATTTTAATTATCTTGATTAGGTTTTTCCTTCTTTGCAACTTTATTATATCTCATTTCACAAATGTCTTTTAATTTAAGACAATAAATAAACTTTTATTTAGCAAGCTGGGGAAACTAAAGGATATGATGCAAAGAAGATTCAACTCATTAAGCATTAATGTTACTAATATTCTTACACTAATTATTCATTAAGTTGATTGTCTTAGCAGAAAAGTAGGCTTGGCTTCTCTTGTGGATCATCACATTTTATTTGCATATGCCACAAAAAAGAAAGGAATAGCAAAGCTTACCAAAGTTAATGCTAAAATACTTCAGAGGACATAATACTTAACACTTAATGAATTTTTCACCACTAGATGTATTTAAGGGCTCCCATTTGGTTTTTAGCTGCAAAACTCCAGATAGGTCCTTTCATACACTTTTAGAGGAAGTGATGTCTGCTTCTTTATCGTTTCTTTGTTTCTGACAAAAAGAAGACATCTACGAAGGGAGGAAAAAGTCACCAAAAATACACGCTATCTCCCCTTCCAGCCTCCTGAAAATCCTATCATAAATAGAATTTGTAATATCTTAAAAAAAAAAATAAATAAAAGCTGGAGAGTGTTAGTGTGCCCACTAAGGATTTTGTTGCTATGTATCTTACAGAGGCAGTAGTGTGTCTCTCTTTTCCCAGTAAATCCATATACTTTACGTTTTCAAAGACAGCTTCAAGAATGGGGCGCAGGAAAGATGATTAAACCTGAAGTCAGCCTGTTTATGTAATCCAGGAGGAAAGTCAAGGAATGACTCGATCGTGGAGCCTATAAAGTCTCCCACTACTAAAATATCTGATACAGGATGCATGTGGAATTCAGATCTCTAAATCTAAACCTGCATTTCTTGTAAAACCTCCTCTTAGCAACTGTAGTACCTGGAGATGCCTGCATTTTGCAAATACCATCTCTATTTGACTTCGAAGCTCTCCACAGGACTGCAGACCAGAATTGCCTCTGTCTCGGTAACAGAACAGTGCCTACTAGCCTGTCTCTTGGCTTGACTAATGTCCCCAGCATCTGATATCTGCTCTATCTGTGCTTCAGGGATGTTACCTCCTAAGAATAACTGATGTGCTCCATGTTAAATGCAGGGAGCTTTGCGTCAGCGTAACATGCAACTAGGTTGTGCGCCTGTCTGGGAAGTGCGGGACTGAAGTTTCCTGTGACTTCATTTTGCAGGACAGTGCCATGACTACAAGGCTCTCTTGAGAGGTTTCTAGTGGTGGGAACCGCTCTTCATGCAGTTCTCAAAACTGTGCCACTCTGCAGGAAACCATGCAAGACTTGAGAGTCCAGGGAGTGAGAAAAGAAAATAGAACACAGGTCTCCATATGTACCGGGACGTGTTTTGAAGAAGAGAATGGTGATGTGAACGTGAACTTCCTCTTTGATCTGATCTGAGAATAGATTTAAACCTGGGTTTTCAGATTCCCATGCGGGCGTTCTGTCAATGAGCTTATTTAAAAGGCAGTCTTGCATAGCTTTTGGAAGAAGGCTGAATCCTCCATAGATTTTTCCCTTTACATTTAGGTGGATGATTCTGTCCTGGTGTGTGTGGGGTCATGTATCCTCAAAAGCCAGAGGTGACTAATTCCCAGCTATCAGAGATGCAGATGTGGCTCTGTCCTTGATAATCCCTCCTGACTAGCCTCCTACTGTATACCAGCAGTTCGTACCATTTTGGGACAAAAGCCTACCCCTATCTATTGTGTAAGGAGACTAATGCCTCTTGCTCCCAGTTAAGGATTTCACTCTGGGATGGATCAAGTTTTGCAATCTTTTTATGGGTTGACCCACAGATTAAATAAGGAGTTTTCTGAAAGATAGGCTAAAGACTGAAATCTGAAGTTAGTCAATTGTCAGTAGCAAAAAATGGCACAATGGCACAACTGTTTCTGTGAGAGTGCGTAACTGCTGAAACTATTTGTGATGCTGTAGTGGGATCTCTGTGATAGAAAGTCTTTAAATTCAGCATTAGGAGCCTTCCGAGATGATCTATCTGAAATGATATGCTGTGGGTGACAAGCTTTTCGCCCTTGGTGAAACCTCATATCAGAACTGCGACGGATGCGTTTATTGGTTTCTACACAATTTTATGCTGTCAGGCTTTGAAATTGGGGTTTCTGGCCCGCAATAGACAAAGGGTGAATCAGACTCATACTCTTATGCGGTGTTGTGTAAGGTCCTATTCACGTGGTGCTGCTTGTTGTGTCAGAGAAATAGCTGAAATCAAGTAACAAAGACTACAATATACTCTTTGAATCTGTTTTCCATTCTTGTTCTGTAGCACCGGACTTTTTAAGGACTTCAGGCTTGTTTTCTGAATTACAATAAAAGGTCTGATTATCTGCAAAAGTTTCAAAACTCTAATCTAGCTATGGAAGGTGTGCATAATAGACCCTAGGGACAGAATGAGGTGGCCAAAATGCAGAAGGAGAACCTGATCCAGTCTACCTTGGAGAAATATATCTAGAAGAGTTATTTTTGAAGACCAGGAGAGGCTTTAGAAAAGCATCTTGATAAGAAAAAGGGTATTTGGCTTGGTTTAAAACTGGAAAAGAGATGCACTAACATTCATAGAAGAGGAGTTTCTCTTCAGTAGCTGATTGATTCACTTTTACCTCTGACTCAGCATGACTTTGTCCACAATGCCAAAGATCCTGTACACGTCTGAAACCCACATTTTGAAAAATTAATTAATTTTCTATTATTATAAACCAGATAAAGTGAAAATTTGATAATTAATGAACTTACACTCTGATACACACTTTTCAAACAGTAAAAATTAAATTTGCTTTCTATACCAAGTCTTTCAACCCTTCTGAGATTGCCATGCTCAGGAAATCCTAACGCTGATGAAACAGACAATTTGAGAAAGAGAAACGTAGAATCATAGAACAGTTTGGGTTGGAAAGAACTTTTAAAGGTCATCTAGTCCAACTCCCCTGCAATGATCAGGGACATCTTCAACTAGATCAGGTTCCTTAGACCCCTGTCCAACCTGAATGTTCCCAGGGATGGTGCATTTCCTACCTCTCTGGGCAAACATGTTGCAGTGTTTCATCACCCTCATTGTAAAAAACCTACTTCTTTATATCTAGTCTAAATCTACCCTCTTTTAGTTTAAAACCATTACACTTTGTGCTATTGCAACACAAAAACATTCGTCCCCAACCTTCTTTCTTATAAGCCCCCTTTAACTACTGAAAGGCTGCAATAAAGTCTCCCTGAAGCCTTCCCTTTTGCAGACTGAACAACCCCAACTCTCTCAGCTTGTCCTTATAGGACAGATGTTCCAACCACCTGATCATTTTTATAGCCCTCCTGGACCCTCTCCAACAGGTCTGTCTTTCTTACGCTGAGGGCTCTAGAGCACAGCAGAGGAGCAGAATCGCCTCCCTCGACCTGCTGACCACACTTCTTTTGATGCAGCCTGGGGTATGGTTGGCTTTCTGGGCTGCAACTGCACACTGTCAGCTCACATACGGCTTTTCATCCACCAGTACCCCCAAGTCATTCTCAGAAGAGCTGTTCTCAATCCTTTCTTCCCCCAGCCAGTATTGATGCCAGGGGTTGCCCCAACCCGGGTGCAGGACCCTGCTCTTGACTGTGTTGAGCCTCATGAGGTTCATATGGGCCCACTTCTCAAGCTTGGCCAGGTCCCTCTGGATGGCATCCTGTTCCTCAGGCGTGTCAACTGCACCCCTCAGCTTGGTGTCATCTGCAAATTTGCTGATGGTGCAGTTGATCCCACTGTCTATGTCACTGATGAAAATATTAAACAATACTGATCTCAATACGGTCCCCTGAGAGACAGTATGTGTCACCAATCTCCATGCCAGCCCTTTGCCTTTTTTCCCAGCCTCTGCTACTTGCCATTGTTGGAAGCAATCCCAGGCTACTAGTTAGACTTTTCTGTGGTTCCTGTGAGACTATTTGTTTTCCCAGGTGGTGTCGAAACTAATTCACGTGAGGTCACTCAATGTTTCAAACGCCTGGCCTGTGTTATTGATATGAAAGGTACATGGGACCAAGCTGGCACCTGGTCTCTGTTCTTTGATTTATTGAGGAAAACAAGTTTTCACAGTAGACAATATTTTTGTGCTAGTAGTCTATCAATATTCACTTCAACCTAAAGCTCATAACACAGGTTTCAGTTGAGCTGAGAAGAATCCACAATGACAGGTAGTCTTCTGTTTTTCCACAAAACTTCACACTTTCAAACAGAAGAGACCTTAGACAACCCAGTATAAACACAGCTGAAGAAATAAGATCTCAAAGGGATAGCAATATAAGAAATGGTGAAAATGAGAGAAACTCATGTACACTAGTGTGAGCAGAAAATAATCTCTACTGCAATTCATTTTTTCCTTTCCTTTCTTAGAATAAATCATCTTGCAGAAATGAAATCCTCTAAGGAGAAGTTGACTTCCAGCATCATTGAAGGTGATAGAAGAGTTTTTATGAGGTTCTCATAGTGGATAGCACTGACTCCATTAGAACTCTGGGGGTGGCTGGCCCTGCCCTCTGAGGAGGTGGCCCAAAGGCATTCATTGTAGAGGTGGGTTCAGTAAAGTCCTGAGCAGGAGGCATGTTCCCCTGCTTTCTGGGCAGAGGGGAGTCTCTCTTGGGTGGAGGCGGGTTCGCTCCCTGGTCCTTGGGACTTTGAAGAGCACTGATGTCTCACATGTGTTAGGCTCCTGGCTTCTTGCATCACATTGCCTGCCTCCTGTTGCTTTTGTCTTTGAATTCAAATAAAGCATGTCTGAGAGAGCTTTTAAAAACCAAACCAGCCTTGATTTCTGTGGAGGATGGAGACAACAGCTAATGGTTCTATTTAGAAATGTTAATTACTGGCCTGTATAGTTTCAACTTCTGTGCTTGTCTTTTGCCTCTTTCTCCTCCCCCTTTTGACCTTGCTACTGATATCTTTTCTTCATCCTCCTCCTTTACAGCCTTCATCACTGCAGTGAGAAGGTGGCTGGAAGGGGCATGTCCCTACCGTTTTTGCTCCACATGCCTACCTGTGGAAGAGGACTGGCAGCCCCATCTTCTCAACCCTTTTCACCCTTATCTGGTTGGTTCTTGTTTAGAACCAATTGCCCACTGAGAAGGTGAGAGCAGGGCTCAGGAGAAGCACACTTCTCACACAACTTTGTTCATTGAGAGGTAGGTCTCGTCTCGTTCTCGTATTCGACAGTGCTTTAATCATTAATTTTCTCTGGAACCACAAGGCAGCTGGTTCCAGTCATGAAGGATCCCACTACATTAGGAGTTGTAACGGCAATTTATTTACTGTTAAATTTCACTTAAATACCTGCTGTATTGATTTCTCGGAAATGTCTTAAGTGTAGTTTTTCTGGCTTGTGTTCGTTGTGGTTCCCTCTGATTCTTCTTTTAAAGGTTGAGTTAAACCTAGGCTGTAGGTTTCTTTTGGAAAAGACGAGGAATATCTGTGTCATTGATGCGTTCAGCTCTACCTGTGCAGGGAAACTCTCTTCCGTGGTTGTTGTGGGCTTAGTTCTGTCTTGGGACATCTCAGCCTGGCATTAGCTTTCACCCACTGGAAAGAAAACTTTAGTTCAGACATACTTTTGCTTTCGGGAAGGTCCTATCTGACAGGTTGGATCCATCCAGCTATAAATATTAACAGCTGCCAAATGTCAGGTTTAGAGTTGTGCTGTTGAGCTGGCCAAGGCAGCAATTACTTGTATTTTAGCTAGTGCTGCACATTGACTGTGGATACATTAGCTTTAGTGGAGATTATTTAGAGGCTCAGTAGCTTAAAAGCAGAAATCACTTACATTCATATTGGATATTATTACAGATTCAGGAGAGTTGGCCATAAAAACACTTAGCTTCCTGTAACAAAAGGCCTCCTAGCCAAGCAAGTAAAATGTTAATGAGACAGCAAGCACTCATTTTCGTGTCTGTAGACTTTCCCTCCAAGGTTTTGCTGCTTCATACTGAGGTTCATTAGATTGGAAATGGTTGACTTTAAAAAAGAAACACTAGCTAAATTGCTAGGGTGTAGAATTTCCTTTCAGATCATAATTATAGGTGATCAACGGAGTGTGTAATTAGTAAGTTGGATGAAGGATATTTCCAGAACAATCAGCAGCAATTTCCTCCCTGCTGTTCCTTTCTCTGCTCTGAGGACCTTTTGTCTGCTTTGGGTAGGTACGGCTTTTTCTAAAGCCCAGAAAACACAAATATAAGAATTTGTGTCAGCTAAGAGTGACACAATAAATAATAAGAAAATAAAAAAAAAAAAGCCTGCAACAAAATATTCTGTCTTCACTGTAATAGGCCTTACTGATTCCATGATGTTTCCAGCACTTGAGCACAGATGTTGTCCAGAGCAAAACAGACAGGCTCATTTCTGGACTCCCTTGACAAGCCTGTGAGACTCTTGCTAGAGCCTGGATTTGCAGTTGCACAGCAAAAATGTGAGAAGCTGTCATTGTCTTCAGATATCATGGAAATGCTCAGGCTGTTTCTTGGTACTATGAATAATTCATGGAATAATTCAATGACTCTGTCCAACGTGTCTAAAAATAGCTGGGTAAACTGAGTGCTTTTGACCTTAAGAAACAAAATCTGTCTCAAATTTAAAATAAATAAATGAAAAGCTACAGAAAAATCCAGTGGAAGCAGAGATGTCAGTCTGTAAAGATATGTTCGGTATTGTATCCTGGGTTGAAATATGGTTCCTCTTTTCCCTCTTTTTAAGAGGCTTCATCATCTTCACACAACTGTTTGGTTAGAAGAATGAACATTTCTCATAATTTGGATGGATTGAGGCTTTTAGTCATCTCTCTCTATCCCTGCGGATAACAGGCACACTGGTAGGGCATGGCTTTGCTGTGGCCCTGCATAACAGCTGTCTCCTCCATCCCTGATCCTCGGTGAACAAGTGCTGCAGGAATGGTGGTTGTGAAAAGGTCAGGGTTGGCATCCACCGCAAAGACCTCAGCCGGAGCCTGAGCAGCTCTTGCGTATGACAACGTGGAGCACAAGGCCCTTAGTGCTGCTGTCTGGGGTGAGGACCGTAGCTGGCCCCCTGCTTCTGATGACAACTCCTATGCATTGTACACTCTAGTGTACAATGGGGCAACTCTAGGGATCCTGCTGTCAGAGATTTCCTGCCACTAAAGCACTGAAGGTTTTTTCCTTTTTCGCTTCCGCCGCTTGTATTTTAGAAGCCATGGTTGGGCCTGTTCCTCATGGATTTGTTTTGTCCTGCAACTTGTTTTGGCACCCTCCATAGTTACAAGGCCACTAATTAACTTGGTCTTGTGGTAATAATAATAATAGCACTTCCTTTTGTCACCGAAATAGGGAATAAACTCCTTAACACCAATGTAGTCTTAAGAAGCATGCATTCTTTCATTCGGCGACGGGGATGTGGGGGATCTCTCTACTCAATACATCTACTCAATCCAAGATTCACAGAGACTTCTATCCATACAGAATATGCGTAGTCATTACATTTCCCAGAGCTCATTATAATATTCACATCACCCTGGCACATGCGAATTAACCCCTTTAGGGGCTACATGGATGGTATTGGGTGGTCCCTAGTGGTGTTTGGTGGTCGCTCAGGAGTGAGTTGTTGGTGGCTCTTTCCATATGAGGCCTTGACTTGGAGTGTCCTTCTGTTTGATCTGTAGGGCTGGTTTGTGCTGGTAACTCTTTGTGAGGATTGGGGAAGGTAAATGCAGAAGTTTTTGCAACGCCTCCATTTATTTTGCAGGCTTGTAAACAGGTTCTTCCTGATGGTGTTTTCCACCTTTTGTTTCTGCTTGTATTTGCAAAAGCTGCCCTTAATCCTTTTAGTTACACATTTACATATCAGCTAGGCTCTTAGTTCCTGATTGTAACACTTTTTAGTTAAGCTTTTAGTCCTTCTAAGTGGTGCCTTCACTAGGTGGCCTTTCATAGCACCTGCTATCGCTTTTGTAGTATAGCAGTATCTTCCCTTGATAGGAAGAGCTGGACCTCTTGAATGTTGTGTTCAGTCAGCCTCGGGCTGCCTTCTGGTCAGAATATGTCCGGAGCTGCTATTTAGCGTTGCCAGACTCCTACAACAAGCCTTTGCAAACCCTGTGGCTTGTGGAAACTGAATGCCGTGGTCCTAACCCATCTGGCCTGCGCAGCGCACGGCAGCAGCCAGCCAGCTTGAAAAACTGCCTCGGCCTTGCAGCCAGACGTCGGTTGCCAGAACTAAATGGTGCAACGTCTTCAAACGGCTGCCTTTAAGCTCTGTTTATAAGGAGAAATCTCAACCTTCATTATCAAGTTGTTGATGTGTCACGGACAGAGTGATCAGCTTCACTAGTTAGAGTGAAGTAGTGAAATATTTATTAAGGTGAAACAGTGATTTAACAAAATAAGCAGTAAGTGCAATAAAACCAGTAGTAAATGCGATAGTGTTTTACGAGATCCAATGTCAGGGTACGCTCTGTTATTTACTGCATAGAGGACAGGGTCAGACACGCTGTCAGGGTGTCCTGTTGAGTCACGAGGTTCCGAAAGGACCCCCTTGCTTTCTAAACTCCTTCTCGCAGAGGAGTCTAGGTCTGGCTGGATCCAATCCTAGTCCCAGACTTGGTCAACGGCTTATGTCTAAAGGATTATATATGCGCAATCAATGCTTTATATCACTTAGCTAAGATTTCAAAGTTTAGCATGCTATTAGTCACTCACTGAGAATCTGTTGCGGCGAGGAATCTCTCAACCTCGAGGAGTAGAACCTGAAGCGAGAGTCCCCACTCAAGGGGAGATCCTGGTGTGCCACCACTGCCCTGCAGGAGAGCTCCAAGGGCTCTTGGGCTGCCCACTATTTATAGAGTAAGATAATTGACCTATAGTCAAATTCCCATGGGAACAAAGTATCTAGGTCCCCACCGGGACCTAGCCTAGGGTTTTGGCTGCATTGCCAGCCATCCCCCAAAGTCCAGGTGCAACTCATCACAACTCCCACTGATGGTCATGGCTTCAGCCGGAGCCAGGGGGGAAAAAGGGGAAAAAACAGGGAGAGCACACCACCACATCTTCAGGATGGGGCTTCAGGAGACGCTTTAGAAAGATGGATCCCATGTAGACACCAGGCGACCTCAGACAGAGGTTCTTCCTTCTTTTTGCTATTTCCACATGCCCCACTTAGGGCAGCTGTATATTTCAGCTGATCTCACAAATCAGTGCAATGCCTGCACTGGACTGCATCCTCTACACGAACCGCATGTGTTTCTGAACAGAGGATTTTGAATTTCGTTGTGGAACCAAGCACCTCGTATTTGAGTGCCTACCGCGTTCACTGGACCCGTTGGCTTTTGTGCGCTTTCACTAAATAGAAAAGAGGGAGAGAAAGATGCGTGTTCGAGGTCACCACATCATTTCAGGCCATCTATTAATTGTTCATTACCCAGCTGATACCACCAGAAAGAAAACCAAAAAAAAAAAATATATTCAAAACCACAGCTATCATCAAACACACACAAAGCCTACAAGAGCTCAAATGGAAAGGTAACATATGGGCAAGGCTGAAAAAGCTAATTTTAACATTATTTAGTTCAGCAAGGGAACACATCCCGATTCAAAATGTAGCTTTATTCTTATCTCACATTTGTTATACTTGGTTATTTTTCTGGAGATTGAGTCTCACTTTTAGCAATTATTAAGACATGCTGTTTTGCAAGTAACTGAGGTGTTTTTACTAAATCTGGTACTTTTTCTCTGGTAACTGGAAGAATGTACAATTAAGTAACAATTTTAGACTGTATTCTATTAGAAAAAGGCAGATAATGCTTCTGTTCTAAGGGGATTCCTTTTGATTCACGATTTGAGCTGAGCTAATTTAGATGGAAATTTCAGTCACATATAAAAGGCAAAAACTTGATATGCTGTAATCAATTAAATGTAATTAAATGTGGAACACTATGAATAATAACAAAACATTTATTGAATTATATTTGAAGTTAAAACTATCTGAATAAGGAATTATTCCTGACCATCTGTTCTTCAAGATACCTAGAAGCAGAGGAGGTTAACTCCTCCTCTATTAGATTTTGTCATTAGGCTAATTATCCAGGTTTCAACTCCCAATCAACTTGTCAGCTTCTAATGGTCCTCGCATGGAGTTTATTTTTTCATGCAGCAAAAAGTAAGAGTATCTACATATAATTTATTACTTCAGCAAATTCTACGCACAAAATCTCTAGAGGTGATTTCACCTATTTCATTGACTGGACTTTTGTGACTGACAACAAATGCAAACTTTTTTTCCAGGTGTAATGTACAAGAATTTAATAAATCTGATCTGCAATATACATTTTCATGGCAATATTCAGGTAATAACCTGTTAACATATTTTAGCAGAAAATATCACAGAACGGTTCAGGTTAGAAGGGACGTTAAAGATCATGGAGTTCCAACCCCCCTGCCCTGGGCAGGGACACCTCCCACCAGACCAGGTTGCTCAAAGCCCCAT
>JAOXJK010000012.1:49685156-49710918 GCA_025774025.1 Xenus cinereus
AGGGGGAGAATGACCTCCCTCCACCTACTGGCCACACTCTTCCCTACGCAGCCCAGGATTCCATTGGCCCTCTTGGCCACAAGGGCACATTGCTGGCTCATGGACGGTTTACTATATATCAGGACCCCCAGATCCTTCTCCTCAGAAGTGCTTTCCAGCAGGTCCATCCCTAACCTCTATTGGTGCCTGGGAACCTGGTAGCTCCACAGCACAGATGGGAACATGAGGAAGCTGGAGTTTTCCATTTCCTTTTGCATTTGCAGTGCAGTCTTACAGACCAACAAACTGCCCTGATCGGGTGGATCAGCTTTAAAAGTTCTTTATGGGTTTGAAAGGGATTACCTGAATCTTTTTGTCATGGCTCAGTCGATGTGCTGTTCTGTAATACAATGGAATCCCTTTGTTCCTTTAGCACAACCTCACTTTCCTATCAGCATCTTGACTTCTGCGTGTGGTTTAGCTCTGACCTTACTCCTTATGAAGGCAGAGTGTCCATTAGCCTTGCCTGCAAATGCTTACTGTATTTTCTTTGCCAGAGCCGTGCATAGAAACTCCTTTCTGCCATCCTGAATGGGCAAAAAGAGGACTTCACTGCATAGGACAAGTCCTCTCATGCAGGTGAATTGGTAGAAGAATGAAACGATGCTGTCCTGTGTGGCTCCTATATCCATCTTGTGACTAACTGATATAACACAGGCTGCTTGGTGCGCAACAAAGCTTGCTGCTTTAAAAGGCTGTGTCCTGCAATGTGATTAAATAGGATGTCACAGCTGACTTTACCTGGCTTTGCCCCTTGGTAGCCTCACAGGTGGTTGCACTCTTCCAAATAATGATTCACAAGAAGCTGTGTGGTGTGTCTCTGCAGAAGTTACGTCCTTTCAAAGATATATGTCCCATATGTTTTTGGTTTGGGGTTGGTTTTTTTTTTATTTTATTTTGTATTAGGCCATGCAGCGCAGCAGAAGATGGAATGAGAACATGTCTTTCTGTTGGGAAGAGTAATAGTATTGCACCCTAGTTTCCTAACTCTTTTTGCTTGGCTGCAGGGGAAAAGTTTGTCCTAAAATTCACGGCAAAACTCCTATTGACTTCATCTGAGTATTCAGTGGGATAACTGTCACTGGAAAGACTGGAAAAGCACACAAAATTGGCCAAATTCTGGAGTAAAAGCTTTAAAGCACTCTCTAAAATGATGAACAAAGCCTGCAGCGCAGGATGTAGGACAGATTTATGTTCCAGCTGTATGAGAGTTTTTTAGGGGGAGCCGAGAACATCCCGCACCATCATTTCGGATGATGATTTGACAAATAGGAACATCTTTCTCTTAGCACCTACTTGGATTTTTTTTCTAATGCTCTATCCCCGCGAGATAAATGTGTACACAAGAGGATTTGATTTTGTACACATAAGCTTGAATTGTATTTTCTTTTTGCAGCACTCTAAAAATGCAGCTGTGGAGTGGGTTTCTTTTGTTCTTTTTTTTTTTTTTTTTTTTAAATGAGGATTTTGAGAACTTCTGTGTGTGGAACAGGAGATGGAGCTATTTCCTAGCATGAAACATATTTTGCAGTTTAGTTAACCGCTAGCAGTAGTTGCAGACTGTGCTTTATCCGGTTCTTATGTTATCACGATTGCATTCCCCCTCTAATCCCTCTCTAGCCCTGAAAATAGCCTCTTTTTTTTTTCAAGCCTAATAGTAGTTGTCAGCAGATCGGGATGGCATTTTATTCATAATCCGGGTTCGTGATTAATGGAATCAATAACCAGGACTCCTTTGCTTATGTCGCTGGGGTAAGCAGCTCTCCGAGGTGACAGCTGCTTGTTTGGAGGTGAAAGAAAGGTTATTTGTAAGGCTCACAGCTGCATGTTCCTTTCAGCCACCAGGCAAAACATGAATTACTCTTGCAATCCTTTTCTGGTTTGTTTCTAGTATCCTCTTCCATGAGGTCATGTATTTATTCTCGGGCACCTAAATTAAATGTAACTGTTTCTTTGTTTGGTTTCCTAAGGAAATGAGGCTTTTGGAGTCATGTTCCACGTGGATGTGTGTGTGTGTCTGTCACTATTGCAATTAACTTCTGAACCATTGGTCAATTCTAGTGACATTTGGCAAAGGGGCAGAGGTCTTAAAAACAATTACATTCCTGCAAATGGCACAGAATTGACAGCTGGGTGATAGAGAAAAACCCTGTTAACACTCTTCTAGAGGGGAAACCATCAGCATTCATCTGTTATCGAACATGAGAAAATCCACTTAGAAACACAAATCTCTTGGAATACTGACTTCATTGGTTTTTCTGTTCCTGGAATGCTTTTTGTTTGTTTATTTTCACTGAAGGGGGGTGTTAAAAAAAAAACAAAACTGAATTAAATGTATTTTATTTTCATCCTAAGAGTCACGAGGTTGTTCTGGGAGAAAAAAACTGAAACAGACTTAATGATTAGTTTGGGGTTTTTTTATTTGTTTGTTTTTGAAAGATGTGCCAAGGAAAGAAATCATGCCTCCCCCCTGCTTCCTTGTTCTGGCGGGAAATAGAAACAGAATAGCATCAAGAGAAAATGTCGTTTCCTGGCTGCCTAGAAGCAGGAATCCTTAAGAAGTAAGAGTGTCTCTTAACATATAGCTGTCCTATTCCATCTCTGTTGTTCCTGGGAAGAGACACGCAAACCCTGAAATCATGTAGGTTCTCTCTCTACCTTCATCCAAAGCACCTGTGGGCCTGATCTATGAACAAAAGAACAGCAGTGTCTAGCCTGGGTTTATTTTCCTTTCCTCAGCATCATGCTATACTGAAGGCGACTCATTCTTCTTTTCAGACGTGGAGATGTCTCTTGGCATCACTGCTGTCATTGTAACTGCTATCCCAAGTCATGCTGCAAACAGGGAGCTTGCCCTGAGCACGCTCTTGCTCAGTAATGCAAAGACTTGCAGGTCTGTGGAATTTGAGATATGGTCAAAGGAAATGCTCCATCTGCTAGGAAAGATAGGTCTTGTTAGGCAAGGAGGAGTTTTGTCTCCCCTCTCTGGAGAGCTGAGCTGGGAGGTAAGGAAGGAGATATTAGTGTACTTCACATGTGTGTGTGGTAGAATAGAAAGCAGAAGATGTCCAGCAGTTCATTGTAATTAATTTTTTTTTTTTTCCATTGTGAAATATATTGCTTGGTTGCTCTTTTTTGCTTTTTCCATGTGGTCAGCTCATCTATGAGGTTAGGAAATGTTGTGTTTCCAACGCACGTTGGATGCATCTTTCCTCCTTGCCTATTAACACAGACCCATGGCCCAGCCCTTGGTATTTCCCACAGGCTGCCTGACCCACCATCGTGTCTCTTCAGCACTGCTCTCAAATCTATTTTTTGCCATTAACTGATTCTGGCTACAACGCTCCAAACGTTTGACAAATGCAACAAGAGTAGTTCACATCTCATCTAGTGTAATAAGAGGCAGTCTTTTCATATCCTATAAACTTCAGTGTCATTAAATTAAAGACCAGTCTACAAATATTACAAGATGCTTTCTTATCCAATTTGCGGTGGGGACAATTGGGATATTTTTATATGGAGTTTAGCGCTACGCAGGCTGCTTCTAAAATACTGACATAATATAACTAGACCAATGTTTGTTTATCCCGAACCCAAATAACTACTTTTTCAAATGTCTGGTTCATATTCATTCAAAATGAATTTAGCACCATGACTTCAGCAAAACGCACATGCAAAGAACAGCTAGAGGGAAAGTATAGTCCAGGAAAAGCATTGCGGGGCTTGGAGAAATCGTGGTTGGGGTTCTAGTCCAAGTGACCATCAGATTTCTGAGGTCCTTTCCCTAATTTCCTCTCTTTCTTATATCGTACACTTATACAGCGAATTTTCTTCTGGAGGGGCTGTATCTAAGTTGTCTGTTTTATAAAGGAACTGGCCTTACTTGCTGTCAAGTTTCAAAGCTGAAAGTGCTACCGTGTTTCGGGTGAATTACTACGGAGATGTACTGGCTTACAGGAATTACACTGCTCAGACAGGGAGCGTGCAGGTCGCCCACCCATCCTCACGTGTTACTGCAACGCAAGGCAGCGTGGCTGGACCGGAATCACCTCCTTCCTTCCACACTCACCTTCGATGCAAATCTGGGGACGTTTCCCTGCCTCTGTCACCATCACCCGGGGCTCTCGACCCATCTTTGCCTTCAAGCAGACTTCTCCCACGGCTTGCTGGTGCTGAGCCCCAGCTGGCCTGGCTGCGACAGGGCTTGTCCGAGCTGAGGAGTGTGGTGCAGGCTTGTTGTCCAAGATCGTTCCTAGCTCCAGATTCATGGCACTTTTAAGGCTATATTTTCTCACAGATGGGCTAAATGCAGCGTGCAAAACCTAGACAGCTACGCATCTTGTGTTTTATGTGGGTTTGGAGGGTGGTTGTTGTATACCTTGAGTTAATGGGGCATTAACTTGGGAAGCAGTCCTCAAAATGTGGGTCATTAAAAAAAAAAAAAAAAAAGCCACCCGAAATTTATTTGAGTAGCAGAGCATGCACAGTTTCAGCATTATTCATTAGAGTTAGTTCAGTTAACTGTGAAGAATTTCTGAAGAGATGACGAATACATGTTTTCTTGCAAACTCACTGGATATTATGCAATGAGAGCAAACAGCAAAGAGAATACAAGCCATATTTTTCTCCCAGAGAACTATTTTCAGTCTTTGCTTCCATCGGTAAAGATGCTGACAAATGCACTTATTTTTTTGGAAATATTCACCAGGTATTTTGACATACAAAATCCTCAAAAGTGGTATCATATAGTAAGAGATACAGTATGTACTTTCAGGATATTTTGAGGTCACCTGTTCCTATTTCCAGATTATAGGGGGAAAGAACATCATGGCTAGCCAGAACAGGATTCGATAAGGGTTGATCATCCATGTTACCAAGAGTGAAGTTCTCCAACTTCCTTACCTGCTCTGCAAGTGTAAGAAAATATCTAACTAAGAACTGAGCTCTTTCCTGCTGCTGCCATACTGTGTAAGAGCAGATAGACATTAGAAACAGTCTAAACTCCTACAATGGGTACAGGAAAGGAGGAGGGGGCAGGTGTTCACATGTGTTCTGGAAGCAGAAGACAGAAAATGCCACCAGGATGATTTTATTGTAGCTGGGGAAGGAAGTCCCGAATGCTGGTGGATGTGGAAACTGTCAAACTCGGGCTGTTCTGTCTTAATCCATTTTTTTTCTTAGCCTGATCCTCTTTTTGGTCAGAGGTGTTTGTTTTAGCAAATACTGTATTTCTCGAGACAGTCAAACTGTATGACACAGGTACTGACAATAGAGGACTACTTGTGCTAAGGAAGTAATAGATTCTGCCTAAATTAAGAGAGATCATAACTTTCCAGGAGGCTGCCCATCTTCCCTGAGGTAAATTTTCTCCCTGGATTTCAGAGATGTCTGCCTAAAGCACAGAAACTTGATCTTTTATTGGAGTTATGGTCTTAATGTGGACACAAGAGTATGAGTAAGATGATGCAGATTCCCTTGCCTTGTGTTCTCAACCTAGTTTCCCACAGAAGTTTGCTTCTGGTATGTTTTCTTGACTCCTTAAAGCAGAATAACTTGTCTTCCAGTGTGATGGTGAACCTGCCACTGTGCCAAACATGGAGCCTTTAATCAGTGACCTAACCACAGCCCAAAATGAAAATCAGTTTGATTAATATCTGAAATCAAACTGATATTTTAAGTCTTGAACTCAAATGTGACTAAAACATTAAAACTTCACAGCTGTGCTGTAGCTGACCTCAAAATGCATGAGACTGCCTCCCTGACTGACATGTTCAATTGCCCTGGCTTCTGGGGGACTGCATGGTCTTCCAAACTTCTAGCATACAGCAAACTAAATTTTCTTACCTTCTCATCAACGAGGTCAGCAAGTCATAGAATTAGAGAATCATTTAGGTTGGAAAAGACCTTTAAGACCACCGACTCCAGCCATTAACCTAGCACTGCCAAATCCACTGCCATTAAAAACTGTCACGGTGTGAAAGCACTGGCACGCAGCGATCAAACCAATTCTCAGTCTTCACTTCGATAAACTCAATAGATTAAGGTTCTTAATCAACAATGTAGCACTTCTGCAATCTACTTTTGTTCTCTTTCACGTTTCTACAGTCTTCAATAGGATGAACACCAAGCAAACAGGTTTAAATGCAAATTCCATTTTTAATAACAAAATTGGGAGCTATAAAAAATTCAAGGGTGTTCCCTAGTGGCCACGTATGAGGTTTATTATTGTCTCCATGCTCTAATAGTCAATAGTAGGCAATGCTATTTTATTTAGGATCTGTGGGTTCTGATTCTTAAAATAAATGCTGTGTTACTTAATCCTTATTTCAAAACCATTTACTGTGAGTTGATATTTCTTCCCTCGAAGAGAGATCAACAGAGTTTTTTACTGCATACTTCAAACAAATTAATAGATTATTATACTGTTTTTTGCTATTTCATTGTATTTGCTAGACACCCTAGTAGAGTAGGATTTAGTTCCGCCAAGCAGTGGATAAGCTTGAGCTAATATCTATTTTCATTTCAGGTTATTTTTTCCCTGAAGTGTCACAGTGAAGGAAGAGGCTACTTTTGTTTCCAATTAATAACTCCCCATTCAAATATAGCATAGATCTCACAAGTCTTTGTCACTTGAATCAAACTACTTCCTCAACAGGTTTCTGTACTACGTCCACCTACTCACAAACTAAATTGGGCTGTGCTTCCTTTTGTTTATTAATCCAACTTCCTCTCCTTTTCAGATGAACTGCCTTTTACGCTTATCATCATGTCTGGGTTCCTAACCTCCAAATTTTTTATAAAGTCTGTTTTATAATTACTGTCTCATTTGGCAGCAAAATAGTTGTTAGTATCGGTAGCACTATTCCCTGGCTGATAGTTACCTTCATGGCTTTTCCTGCTATCTGTCACAGCCACAAATATTTCATTAGTTAGTGGTTTCCTCTCTCCCTTCCCCCCCCCCTTCCAATTATATAGGAACTGTCAGTCACACAGCAAATGAATGCTGCAGGAAATCCACACTGCCTTCTCATATAATCAGCACTATAATTTCCTCATCTAAATCTAGTACTGTTAAGAAAACCAAACAATATCTAGTGTTCTCAAGCCTGTGTTGGTTTTTTTTTTTTCTCGTGACTAGCCTGAGAGGGCTTTTCACTGTAGGATGATTTACTGCCTGGTGTTATGATTTAATCTGTGTGGCTTTTACAGGGAGAGGCTTTGTGGCTCTGCAGCTTAAAGGAACTTGAAAGTCCACAAAAAATGGCTCTGGGAGGATGCAGAAAAGGCTATGTGCGTCCTTCGTCTTGGCATATGTTGAGAAATGAGGAGAAGTTTTGCAGAACATGAGGGCTATTCAGTGTCTAATTTGGAGCTAATTGAGTCAGGAGGGAGTCTTCTGAGGTTTTCTGTTGAGCGAAAGATGAACCCATCCGATATTTGCAAGATTTCTTCAGATACTGAGTCAATATGCCTCCAGAAAGGAACTGCGCTATAGTCAGCTGGCCACTTTTTTTTTTCCTATTACACATCAGCATGTCAAAGCCAATTAACAGTAATCAGCTTTTTTAAAGGTCTTCAATTCCAGTGTGGATGTGGTGTGTAACAGCTCTTCCCATCCTTAGTGTAGGGGCTCTCATTTGGCTATTGCAGCACGCCATCCTTGCATGGATGTCCTTTAGGGACATGAGTTTGCTTCCAAATAAGCAGTTGCTTTCCTCTGACGCTGCAGAAAATCAGTTCACTGCAGTTTAGTTGAAGCAAAACACGAGAGGATGCGTTCCTGAGCTGTTGAGTGCATTTGAAATTATTTGTCTTCATTAGTACAATACTCTGTAATTACCTTTTTCCCAGTGCCAGCATTTGACTAACAATATTTCAAATTTCAGTCTCCCCTGCAGCCTCCTGGCAAAACCCTTAGAGTTGATTTTTTGATGTCTAATAAAAGCGTGTTGGGGTAGGGGGGAATATGTACAAGTCTTTCCCACTGTGGATGCACCAGTGGGATCTCTGAGTTGCAAAGGATGACTGATTTTCATTAAACCAGTCAGAGTTTATACTTGAGACTTCATACCACTTTCAGGTTATAAATTGTTGTGTTTCCTTAGAATTATCTGTTCTTTAAAATTAGCTGTTGCTAATGAAGACCCCGCCTATCACTAATCACATGTGAAGAAATGAATCCTAACTGTTTGGGTAATGAATACAACTGAATCATGTTCTGTCTTAAAGAACTTGCACCGTCACCAGACATTTCTCTGTCACAGTTATTCTAACTGGAATTATCCTAATAGCAGATTGGCTGTCTCATTAAGTGGCTAATTAGTACGTATTTATGTTAAAAGGACATATTAGTGTTGCTTTCCGTGTTTTCCCCCGTTCCTAAGGCTTGAATGAAAATTTTAATGCTTTTGCTATAAAAAGATCCTTAATTAGGTTACTCTGAGGGTGCCAATTAGTAGAGATTTGAAAGTAAGTTCCCAGAGTATTCCTTGCACTGCTGTCATCCTCACAGTTGAAGTAGGCAATGATAGTCACACATTTGCATCTTGTGTAGCAGGTGAAACATCGGGGTCTGAGCAGCAGCTCATTTCCTTTTTGTGATTCCTGATACTCCTTTGCCGATAGTCTGAGATTAAATCCATTTCTTTGGTCAGCTTCTAACAGCTATAGAGAACACGTTTCCACCCGAGCGGTAATCCTTGTGGAGTGACAGCTAATGTTTTCTCTCGGAGCTGTTCATGAAACAAACCCGATCCCCAGACTGCTAATGGTGTTCTGGGAAGCAACGTACTCCAGATCCTGGTCAAGGATGCGTAAGGGTGAGGGTCTGGCTGTGACTATTTATTTCACATAAAAATAACGCACACGCTCCTATCCCCGCCAGTGTTTCGAACAGTAAGTGGAGACATTTTGTGTAGTGGAATTGCTTGAGTACAAGTGCCATATGGATACGAAACCTATCGTTCACATACAGAATAATGTTCTCTGTCCACCGTCACCTTGAGGGAAGCATGATATTTAGTGAAAACAGTTCTGGAGTTGCAAGTTTATTGTTCAGAGGTTTGACTTCTCCCCTGCTCCCATCGCAACAGGTCAGCTCTACCGGGGATCATTGGTGTAGCCCAAATACTTGCGGTAGTCCTTGAAAACACAACTTTTAGCTGTACGGTAACCTGTGGTGTTAAGAGAGAGGCTGGAACTATTAGGAACTATACAGAGAATTTAAAATATATATGTGTGCATACACACACATGCAAGTATTATTGTTAAGGCTGTGTTCAACAGTCAGTTGAAATCCCCTAGAACTAATTGTTATTACCTTTGCTCTTTCCACTGAATATATTTTGTGCTAGCATTGGTCAGTCCTGTGACATTTATGGTAGAAAAAAGTAATGGGGAATTGTATTATCACATGCTGTAGCTCATGTTTTGTTTTGGGGGGTGCTTTTTTTTTTTCCTTCAAAAATAATATTGCTCCTCAGGGTAACTTGGATGGGCTTTTTGAGAAGGAAATGTTCTTTGTTCGTTTTCATTCCTTCCTATTTCCATTCAGTGGCACTCCAATCAAAGCCAGAGGCAGGAGTGTGGAAGAATAGCTTGTACTTTAAAAAAAAAAAAACAGTGTGATTAGTGTGCTGGGTGCTTTCCTGTCAGCGTGGAGTGAGAAACAAACTTGTAAGCAGAGCTCAGACTCTCAGGCCAACCGCCTGCTATTTATCCTGTGTATTCATAGGCAGAAGAGGTGGATGCAAGTTGCCTTCCAAAAAGGAGCCAACATTAGCTTCTTTTTGTACCTTCCAGGTTATAAACCTGAATTAAAACAAGAAAACTTGTCACTAAAACAAAGTAGTTCACATTATTTAACTGAAGTAGCAAAATTTGTAAGAACTGATAGTGAAATACTATCTGTGTCAAAATCAACAAAGTAAGCAAACTCTTTTCGGTGCTTGATTAGTTAAATCACCGTGGTAACGCTGCAGAATAAGCAATCCTTGCTGTCCATTGGGTATGAATCTCACTAGGGAACCTTATCACAGTTAGTCAAACCTCTAATTGGAATCTAGCGAAGTATCCTCTTCCGTCTTCAAAGGAGTTGGCATGATCTTGTCAGGATCAGATAAATTATGTCATAGTTTTAGAAAAGAAAAAAATCCAATTTAAGTCAACTATAAAAACATCTAAGAAAATATGCTGGCATAATAAAAACACGTGCACAATGTTCATTCAACTGCAAACTAAAAGAAACCCTTCAGTCTGTGATATATGTTAGCTATTCTGCTGTGTACTAAAGACAATATTCTAACTAATTTTGACAAGCAAAGCAATTAAGAATAGTGTATGTTTGAACAGTAGTACAGACAGCTTTACATTTTAATACAGAACATTTATCTATTAAACATGACAAGATGAAACCATCAAACGCTAAAAAACATTCCCTTTTGTAGATTTGCCTGCTACCTAAGTATTTTCCTCACAGCAGCCAGTTTGTTTTACAGTTGTAAAATATTTTGTCATTTTCTTTTGGCTTTTTAGAAAAATATTATCTAGGCATTTAGTATCTCACTGTGCTTTGTATTCCTGGCAAACCAGGACTTCTATTTTTTAATTCTCAGACCCTTCCTTTTAACATGGGTAATTAAATTACCATCTTACAATGTCTAAAATTTTATATGTAAGTTAAATAGTAATTACAAAATGCTACTTCTACTATTATCTGTTGGACAATTCGAAAGAAGAAACCAATTCTTACAACCATCAATAGGAGGTTCAAAGGCTTTTCCTTAAGTATGACAAGAAACAACAGATTCAATGTGGAGAACTTGTATACTTAGTTGTATTATTAGTCCATAACTGTAGCTATGAGTTGGATCCAAGTTAGGTAAACGATGATTGCAAACTCCTGGCAAACGTGTTGAGAACCAGTTGGTCATCTAATAAACATTTAGGGACAATTCTATTACTCTACTACAGAATTCTTCAGCGACATGAAGGTTTTTCGACACGTTAAGTTCTGCCATTTCTCAAAAGCAAGTAGAGCGGTCTGTACCTCCATTTTATGGAGGCAAGAGCCATCAGTGGAGTTATTGCTGGTTCAGCAGAAGGTTATGGTCAAGACAATCTTCATGAAGCTTGAGATCTCCAAATTCATTGAATGAGGGTGGTTTTTTTTTTTCATCCTATATTTACCCTTTTCCTCTTTGAGCAGTGCAGTCGTTTATAATTTTGAAAATTGTGTGTAAAATATTGCATACACTTGCTCACAAGTGTAATCCCAGAGAAGTTCTGGGCTGCCGAATTGCAGCCGGAGCACTTCTTCCTGTTTCCTCCAAAATAACCTGTGTGAGAAATCATGGTGGGGGAGAAATAGCTGCAACAAAATGCTACAATATTTTTGTCAGACATATTGCGTTTGTATTATGTGTATTCTCTGATTTTAAAATTATTCAAAGTGCCCGTGTGAAAACATCACTTCCTGCTAAACATAAAGAATTTGGTAAAGACTAGGTATATTTTTTCTTGTATCTTACAGCTAGAGGCATGAAGATGTCAGAAGTGACTGCTAGACATCAGTCATAATGAACTAGGGACAGAACCCAAGTTCCTTAATTTCTAGTTTCCTACAAGTACTGAAATTTATTTAATTTCAGAATTTTAAAGGAACTCAAAACTTAGTTTCACCTGGAAATTTTACTTGAAGTAATACTGAGGAATTGTCATGCTTTGATCAACCGAAGTGAAGCGTCATTTGGATTTTGACCTTTCATCATATTCCGTTATAGGAATATGCTGTGGAAGTTTTGGTTTAGTTTTCCAGAAATTTTGAATTTACTGATAATTTTAAAGGTTATTGGTAGAAGTGGAAGACTTTTGATAACCTTATTTTTTTTTCCCCTCTCTGATTTCAGATTCGTGTTGCTTCTAGTGCAATGCTGATGCTCTGCCCTCGACAAAGGAGCATGAAGAGTGAACTCAGTCTAAATGAGTGATGTCCACCAAGAGAAGCAGACCTCTCCATGGCCGGAATCAGCGTTGGCACTCAGGTAGGTGTAACATACACTTTTTTTGCGTTCTGTGCGCCTGCATGTGCTGACCCACAATTACATCCTGATGTGCCTGACTAGCCTTTGAAAGTGATAGATAATTTAGGAAAGCAATAGAAGAGGGAGGAGGAGGACGGTCCCTCAACTTGCAGAAACCTGCATTAACTCATTCATCATAACTCATTGATTTCACTGCCATGACATCAATTTATCTAGTTCAGCATCGAAGCCTATCTTAAAAAGATTACGCTGGCTTTAGGGAAGCTGTGGTGATTTATGCCTACTTAAAACCTGCCCTCTGCAACAATGCGTGCCTAATCTTAACTTAATGCACACGGAAACTTGTTTGAGGAGTTAGAGCTGCTGCTGTACTCTTGATGTGTGTCAAGTGGCCGCAGAAAAGTGAGAAAACCGCAAGTAAGGCACAACCCGTATCTCAGTACATAACCTGTTCTTTGTAACAATAAATGCATTTATTTGCATTTATTGCAAATACTACACCTCTGATAGTGCACCTCTGCGTCGACTCAGCTCTCCTTTATGCAAAACTTCTGTCAGAACTTCCCCTTTGCTCACAATCAATTCTAGTTGTGGATGATTAGCATAATAACTCGTTGTACTGGCCCAGTGTGAAGAACAGTATTGAAGGTGATGTATTGAGATTGTGTGACTGGATTTTTACTGGTGTGGAGCGCTGACCAGAGGACATTCTGCCCTGGTTCACTCAGCATGGCCCTACCTTTCCTCTGTGCTTTCCTTCATCAGTAATGAGGCCTAAGTATGCCTGCTCTTCGCTTAGTAGTTGCACTGGTGTGGACTGGAACTGGACATTTGTGAAGTGGAATTGGTTTTATCCTTCACAGTGGATTTACCCTTGGATGCTTCTGGTGTGCCCTTGGCTGGAAATGTGGTTTTATAGGAAATATGTTTAACATGGGAACCAACTATAAGAGCTACAATACTTTCTACCTCCATATTATTCTATTCTGTTGTAATTTGGAGAAGTGAAAGGAAACCATGTGGCTATCAAATTATTGATGCCTTTCAGAAAGTCTAGGATTGCTGAATGTGGTTGGTGCTACTTGAATGTTTAGATGGACAATATAGAATTGTGGTCATTTTTTTTTTTTTCCCAGTATAAGTAATGATTCTAAGCAAATGATGTCTTACTTTATTTTTTTTCCAACATTTTGTATTTGTCTGGAAATGCAGCATTGCACTGATATCTTATCTTACCACTTCTCAACTATTTGTTCAAGAACAATTGGTTTTAAGCTATAACTGTTGTTTTTCAGCATATTTGTAAACTCTCACTATATATTCTTTGAAGTCTGAACATCCTCTAAACCTTCCTTTGTACCTCAGAAGTTAACTGGAACGTCTCTGATTCATTCAATAATAGAAACAGCAATATAGAGTGAATGATATTTAGCAAATGTCACTTTTCTGCTCAGAATAAGCTTCATCCTGACATAGTTTGCATAACCATATCACATTTGACATCTCTGAGAGTGAGGGTTTGTATTAAGTTAGATATACAAAGTTGGGCACAAGCTACGTGTAAAATCTGAACATGCTGAAGGAGCAGATTCTTCTGTGACTTTGAGATCTAACTGAAATTTTCCATCAGAATGGAGAAAATTCTTGGTTTAATTGCTTGTATTTGATGTTTGACTGCTCAAACATAGGAATTATTCCCTTATGCTCATGAATGAGCAGGCAGAGTTGTTTCACTAGGTACCTCAACTGTGTATATTGACAAACATAGAGTGGTGTTCTACAGATGACTCCCTTTCTTATGATAAGAGGGGGGAACAATGAATCTGTCTTTGATGTAGACAGATCCATCTTGTCAAGGATGGAGTGGGCTTGTTAGTATTCAAAAATACTGAAGATGGGTTTCTGTGGGGTGTAGCCTCCTTCCTTGTCGAGTTGGAGTGGCTAAGCGTTTCTCAGGATCGGGGCTATACTCATCAGTCTTATCAACTTTCAGTGACAATAGAATCATAGAATGATTTGGGTTGGAAGGGACCTTCAAGATCATCTAGTTCCAAACTTCCTGCCCTGGGCAGGGACACCTCCCACCAGACCAGGTTGCCTAAAGCCCCATCCAGCCTGGCCTTGAACCCCTCCAGGGACGGGGCATGAGGAATACAGAAGGCAGAGAAGTGATTTTGTGCAAGATATTCAGCAAATGGCTCTTTACTGACCCTTTATCTTGACATGAACCTGACACTATGCTACTAGAGACATGTTTGTTTTCTACTTCATACTGGGGTGTCTT
Source organism: Xenus cinereus (assembly GCA_025774025.1). Classification (NCBI taxonomy): domain Eukaryota; kingdom Metazoa; phylum Chordata; class Aves; order Charadriiformes; family Scolopacidae; genus Xenus; species Xenus cinereus. Next base: position 49,699,521 of record JAOXJK010000012.1, read on the forward strand.
CTTACGGACTGTTGCCTGCCAAAGCAGCATAAAAACATGGTGTCGGTGTAAAGATAAAAAAAAGAGAAAATCTGCTTTCTCTCAGATGCTACTTTGCTATCTAGTTTGCTTAAACTATGTAGGGTTTTTTTTGTAGGTGTAACGCTCTTCCCTTGTATCTGTTGACCTGAACGCCTGTTTCTTCCCAGTCAAAGCAGCACAATCATCTTGAGTTGGGAGAGCGTACAGAAGAGCTATCTTTTCTGTAATGACTTTTGTAGTTGAAAAGTAGCAAGTAGAGTTCCGGTTATGTAATGCTGCATGTAATTTTCAGTGAATACACGTTAGCACTCTGCTTTTTTATATTGCAGGTTTCCGAGCTGGTGAGTCAGTATAAGCGAGAGCACTTGACGGTATGGGGGAATGCAAATTACGAGGTTGTATCCAAGTGTCTTAAGGAGGTAAGAATGAGCCCAAGCTAAGCTTGGTTCTTGCCTGCTTGTTACTGTGTGGCAACAAAATATACAGAAAAGCACCCTGCAAATCCAGATCTAGCCAGCAATGCCAGGCTTTCTGATGTGATGGGAGATTTTACACTTAGGTTGTATTCTGCTTACTACACCATTACAATAAACCAAGCACAGTTAACGCCCATATACTCTGCAATAAAACACTTGAGGAATTAAACTTCATCATGTTTTATTCTTGTTCTATAAAATACAGGGTGTTATGATTGTATGCCAGGAACTCTTAGAGCCTGTTTTGCACAACATTCATCTGTTACAAAAGCAATTTTTCTAAGGATTGCTTATTGTGTGTTTCTTTTTATGAAAATAATGGATATGGCTACTAGTAGACACACAGTTATATTAATATAAAGCTATTTTTCAGCTACAGATTCTATTCCTTTTTGTGCTGAGGAATTGAACAATTTAGAACTAAATTAAAATTGTGCTTAGTCCGAAGGAGTTACGCACCTGAGTGAAATTGATCTAGTTGAGAGTACAGATACTGTTCTGATTTATCTGTGTAGGACACTGCACCATTTCCTACCTGAACAGCAGTTACATTTGTTCATTTTCATAGCATCAACGCCCAGATATTTTGGTGCATAAACAGCATCTTTAAAAATGTGTTGTGCAGTGAGTTCATGTGATACCAAACTGTAACAAATCCTGTGTTAAAGCACAGCTTGTTCTTTGTGGTAATACTAATCTAAGAGAAAATGCTGCGTAGTGGGATGCAGTCTGGAAAGGTGATGAAGGCCGGTAACAAAAGCAATACTGTGACAGTGAAACTTTACCTTTCAGGTCCCAGTGCCCCTTCAAATTGTGTAAAACTTTGGATTACAAGATACCATAAAGAGTAATTTAAATTCAGTGTCAGGTCTACAATAAAGAGTTGACAGCCTAATCTTTACGTGCAAGTGCTAAACTTTAACCATGCATTGATGAGTAAATTTAATCGCAACAGTCTCAACAATCTACCAAGATAATTTAGAGTCTTTCTTTCCTGGTTCCTGCAGAATGCTGACATTCCCATCATCTTCTGTTTGCAACGTGTCCTCCTGCTTCTTGGCCTCTTCTACACCGGTCTGCTGCCATTCATTCCTTTCAAGGAAGAATTCTTGGAAATTCCCATGCCTTCCATCATCCTCAAGTGAGTGAGAGTCCGCCGGTGGGTGCTGCACTGAAGTGGTAGTAAAGCAAGTGAATGATAACCCCAGCTTGGGCACTGGTTTAGTCACTATCGGATATCGCTGAGAATATCAGCTGAGGATACTATTTTGTTAGTTTAGGCACTTTTGTATATTCCCAAGAGAAAGCTGTGCAAATCTGCTCCTCTGTGTTTAACCTGTCTCTCGCCAGCTCTGAGTTCCTCAGCTGTTAGTGCCTGTGTATATTGATGTTTCCTGTTCACAGCATCTCCTGTAAATATTGTCTTCATGCAGCTGCCTTTACAACGGAGCTTGTGCTGATGCCGTTAGATAGCAATACGTAGCAGTGCTCTACAAATAGCTAAATCTTGCCCTTTCTTCCCTCTTTTTTGAAGGAGATTGCTGCTGCTTCTCTTAAATGTAGCACATTTCTCTTGTGTAACCCAATTCTAAGTCACAGTCTTAGACAGTGAAATTACTGCACTAATTTGAGAAACTGCAAGATTAATTCTTCATGTTCCTTTTGCAGGAACATCTCAAATAATACTTTAAGCTGTGCTCCAGTAATTTTTTGTTTCCTCTTCCTCAACAGGCTGAAAGAACCTCAGAAGATTACAAGAAGCCAGAAATTTGTTATCTGGCTAGCTGACACGTAAGATTTTACTCTTATTAAATTTTTATTTATATTTTGCCTCAGTATTAACAGTTGGCTCAAGCAACTAAGACTAGCTATTGCTATAGGTACTTAGCATGTTGCGATTTTTTTTTTCAGTTTCTTCTAGCTTTTTTGTCAGCGCAGCATAAATCATATTCACGTCTTACGTAGGTGTTCCTGGATGCTTTTATTTTTCATACACTGAAACATACTGAGGTGCGGTAACAGTGGGCCTTATTCCAATTTAGTCTATTTAGTTTCTGTCGTTAAGTGTGTTCAGTTAATTAGCTGGCAAGTAGATTCAGAGTGCGGCTTTTCACGTTTCACAGGATTGTGACTGTTTCATAGTGTTGTCAGAGGAAGTACTGTTTGGCTCACGTGGAACACATTGCATTTTAGGAGTATCTGTGCTTCAGAGGCAACTGAAGGAGTCATCTGCTGGGTTTGATCTTCAGAAGAGTTGATGCAAATATCCATTTCTGGGTATCTGTGTTAACCAGCCTTGAGTTGCTTGAACTAAAAGGTTTCTGTGATGACGTTTCTAATCACTTTCTTGTGGAAAAAAAAATGAATCTAAATGCTGTATGGAAAACTTACTATAGAACATCAACAAACATTGCAAATTTCATATATACTTCAAGTTCTTAAACGGGGTTGTTCTCCTTTCTGCAGATTGCTAATGCGGAAAGCACTTTTTGACCACCTCACTGCTCGAGGCATTCAGGTACAGTGTGGCAAAGCTAAAGGAGATGGCCTTTGAACCTAGTGAGAATTTGAACCAGCCTTAAGATGGGTTCATGTTCTCCCCAACACCTTCAGCTGTGTTGCCAGTTTATGCTGTTATATTTGCAGTTCTGTAGTTGCAGAGGAGGAATTGTGTGCTTGGAAGAAGACTCTTTAATTTAAATCCCTTTAAGATTATTTTTTTCCCCCACTTCAGACTTAAGGCTACAAAATCTGCTAAACTGCTTACCTATTTTGGGCTTTTCACAAAATAATATTTTGACTGGTGGAAATATCTGTAATGACATGGAGGTGGAGTCACCTCTAGAAAATGCCCCCTTTAGGAGGGCAAGGAGGGAGTGGTTGGATATGTTTGTGTGCATGTCTTTGGCATCACAGTGTAATCATTTATCATTTTAAATATATGTGCCATCATGTCTCTCACATGAAACAATTTAGGTCAAAAGTCACTTTTTTTTTTTTAATTTGAGTATTTCCTGTAATAATTTGTCTTTATCTCATCTTACAGGTGTATATTTGGGTACTGAATGAAGAACAAGAATACAAGAGGGCGTTTGATCTGGGAGCAACTGGAGTGATGACAGATTATCCAACAAAACTTAAGGAGTTTTTACACAATTATCCAGCATAAAGGAAGAAAACCAAGGAGGTTCTTGCAGGATAGCTTGTGAGCCAAGGATTTTCTTCAAAAAAAAAAAAAATTGAAAAAAAATGAGCAGCATACACAGATCATTCTTTGAAAGATGTAATTGGATGATCTATTACCTTGTTGTCAAGTTGCTACCTAATGTAAAGGTTGTCTATTTATTTTAAAACTTTAATTACATAGTTTACATTTGTAAATAGCTCGTTTAGCAACGGTGCACTTCACAAGTAGCGATGACTAGAAAGAAAGTTGCTGGGTAGGATAATAAGCTGTAGATAATAAGCGTTATTTTACCTGTCACGAGTGTCCCTAAGCAGATATCAAGACATGTCAGTTATTCCAGTTTTATATTCTAGTGGGCAGAAACTAAAGAATTTCTGAAAGTGTACGCTGTGTGTATGCATCTCTTGTGTTCCTTTCAGTTTTCAGATAACTTGTAGGACAAAAAAGAAAAGCAACGCACGGGAGAAACAGAAAGCAGACTCTGTGGGTAGCCAGATAGTTTAGCCTGTGGAGTGTAGTCAGTAAAGGCGGTCACTTTTTTATCAGATTAGCTCACTTGGTCAGTATAGATTTACTCCATTATTCTTACTGATAAGAATGTTGAATTTGAGTTGCACCTGTATTTAGACCCCGTTCTGATGTGATGGTAATAGCGTGACTTACTGGTCAAGGTCTAAATACAGCATTTAAGCCAGGTTCTGGGTTTGGCACCAGGTTCCACTGCGAGGGGCTACATTTGCCTCTGGTTCTGACCTGCCTGTCAGGCTGCCGTGGCATGGCAGTAGTTAGCTTTCCAGAAAGGAAGATAGCACTTATTACGCTTTCTTTGAAGTAGTCTTTTCACAAAGGAAGCCAATGTTCTTGCACATTTGTAGTTCTAACATCTGTTGGCTTGGTGAATGGAAAGTTGTTTTTTGGGTGAAGGACCAAAGAAGACTAAGTTTGGTCAGGAGTTTCAGGAACAAATTAAAATGTTCCTGTTAAACGAATTCACCCAAAGCAGATTTATATGAATACGTACGAAAGGAGCAAGTGTCAATCTTGGGGTGCTTGTAAATTTTAGTCGTTTCTCTCTGCAAAAGTACATTCAATATTCACTGAAGTTTATGTGCGTGGACATGGAAGTAACTTTACTGGCAAAAGCCATGAAAGCCCAAGTGTAATGGAATGGGGTTTGATAAGAATGTGTTTCTGGAAGCTTACATGCTGGTCTGTCATTGTCAACAGGTGTTATGTGTGTGTCAAACAGGTTTGAGCCTGCCACACCTGCGTGCTTTGGTGTTGTCATGTTAGTGGTAGGGGTTTTCAGAAGGAATCTAATTACTGTAGCTTAATTATACACAATGACATGTATAAAGCTCAGTCATCTAATCATCAGATACTGCTGGAACAAAACTATTTAGTGAGAGTATCTACTTCTTTAAGGAACTTTATGTGAAAATCATGAACCTTAATAACAAATATAGGAGCCAGATGCAAGAGTATATTTACTGCGAGATATACTCGCTGTTAGAAAAACTTGAAAAGTTTTTTTTTTTTTCCCTTGCTAGCTCGGATTTGGAAGGGCTGTTTTGTCACTCCACTGGCTGCTGTGCCGTACTTGTAATCATGGAGCATCTTTGCCATTTCATTATGTTTCTCAGTAGGCTGTCAGCGTTAGAATGTCAGGTCCATCTGCATGGATAATATTTGTTTGTGCATTATAATTCCTTTCTGAGGAATATTTCTAAGTGGATGAAGTGGAAGAAACTACTGCATTTACTATTTAAGTGAACACGTGATGATGGTAGCAAATGAGTTAATGGTGTCCTTCTAAATATCTGCCTGGTTAAGATGGCTGTAAATTCAATTTCCTCTTAGTCAGGCTGGTTGCTTGTTGAATGGAAGAGAGGGAAATGTAACTTCCTCCTAACTGTCCATAGGAAAAAGGATGAAATTATTTATTATGTACTAAGCTTCTTGTTTCCCTTTCAGACCAGTTATGGGTGGTCAGGTAACTGCTAATAATTAGGCTAGTCATAGTTCTGCTACTTTTCAGTAGTCACAGAATAGTTGCAGAATAGCCAAACATATGCATCTCAGTAGGTAAATTAAAAACTGTCTTAATTTGGTTTACTAACCAGTGTGTAGTTCCAGACAGTTTTTATGCAGTGTGATTTTTCTTCAACTCAATTTTATTGCTATTGAATTTCCAACATGGACACCTATATTAAGGTGCAAATATAATTCTGGTTTTAGCCAATACTACCAAATAGCACTTGCACATTAAAACTTTTTTAGGCTAGGAAAAACGAAGTTTTAAAATACCAGTCTTGATTTCTGTACTTGATCTCTCAAGGGACAGGTGATGACTCAGTTTCTCTCAAGTTCCCCTCATCACTGTGTAAATAAGCTATTTTATTTTATTATATTGAATGATGAAGCACAGGTATTGGAATGACAAACTAAAGTTTTTTTTAATTTCATTTTAAGCTTTTTCTTCTTTCTCTCTAGCAGTGGTGTTGGAAACTTCTGCCTTCAAAGATGCTCAACGCATTTTTAAACCACTAGTCTTCCTACATCTGATGTAGCTTTTGACTGTGCTTTTTATACATGACCTCTCTTTGATAAATCTGTTTGAAATTTGAGTCAAGTTACGTGGGAGGGAGGGAGTTCAGTGCTGGAAAAGCTGATGAATTTATTCAGTCACCCATTTGGGCTTTAGTACAAGAGCTGGAGTTTGATCTCTGGAGACAGATAGCGTTGCATGGATGGGGCTGTGAATTTGAGCACCAGTGCACCAGGGCTGAGGCCATGATAACTGTTTGTAACAAAATAACATGGAATTGAGGTAACTGTAGAATGTTTGTTCTATCAAATCATTGTTTTGAATATTCCAGAATTTACTGTGTGATTTTTAAACCACTTGTACAGAAAAGCATTTGTTGAAAACTTGCACAGCTGTCCAGGAGGATGTTCAGTTAATCTCTATCTCCAAGGAGAGATTCTCTTCAGGTACTTTTAAGTATTGTTTAACACTTACTGTGTTCTCAACCCAATTGCAAAATACTTTATGTATGAAGGATGCTGCATGTATTTCATGCACTTTTAATTTGCAGAAAGTCTTGTGGACCTCTCTAGCTCCAAATCTATGAAGTGATTTTTCTTTTCTTGTAAAGAAAGACTGATGCTCTTGAAATGTGACACATTAAAACATCTTTGCTCATAAAAGATCTAAGACTAAATATTTATTGATGGTGACTTCATTGTCTACAATTTTGGAGACTATGATATTATAGTATAGTAAATACTGAGCTTTAGATGATGGTCTTTTTAACATGGATGGGGTTGCTGAAAAGAAGGGGGTGTCTTATGTACTCTGAACTTTTAATTAATTTTTGGCAATGATACTGATTTTTCTCCTATAGTAGTTGTAGCATCTGCAATTACGTGCAGGTAAATGAAGCCTGCAGGAGACTTAAGCCTGCCTTCTCCACGTGCAAACCAAATTTTAAGTAAAAGTCTTGAAGTCAATTCCAATTTGATTTTTTTCTGTAATTTATTTTAAGACAGAAACAATAGTTGATAAACGCGGTCAGAAGCGCTCCCGTATGCGGTGCTAGAGAACAGTGCAGAGATTTCTGCTGGCTCAGCGGCGCAGTACGTGCTGTCTCCTCGTTGCTTCCCAACAAAGGTCTGTCTGCAGGGCAGGCATCGCGTGCTTCAAAGCAGGCAGCTTGTTCTGCACCCCTGAAAACTCAAACAATCGACATTTAAGCTGGGAGAAGGCTGGGAAGGTGTAGAAACTGGGTACTAAACTCTTGAGATTTTACTTTATGTTATTCAGTTTGAAGTAGACGGGTCTCGTGTAATAAAGGTAGGGGGAGAAACAAAGATGAAGATCCCTGATTCTCTGTATACGTTTTTGCCATCAGCATCTTTTAAGTGTAAAGAACAGGCAAATGCTGTCCCCTTGTCTGGGACTGTAGCACCTTTAACTTCAAATGGAGTCTGTAGTTCTGTGTGGATGAAAACAGCAAGCGGAAAAGAGACAAGAAATGGTTCTTAATTTAATATTCTTTTGGGAAGCATTACATATGCTGGTGTTTCCACAGCCGTGCTCAGAAGTGATTGCGTGAGAGCATTGGCCTTTGCACTTCAGTATAAAAATGGCTGGCTGCATCAGAGCTGCTTTCTGATTATTTATTTTTAGAAATCATGATCCTTAATTCCCAAGCACAGTAATGCATGCCTGAATAAATACCAGCTCTTTTGGTTGGGGGACGTGTCTCTTTTTTTTTTTTTAAGTATACTGGCTGATGCTCATCCAATTTAATGATGGCCCAATTCTGGCAGCGTCGTAAGGTTGTGTGTGCACATTTATAACATTACAGGTCAGGTTTTGGAAACACTGACAAAATCATCTTACGTAGCCTGATTCTGGGCATCTGCTCTGACCTATAATCGGGCTCATCGGTTTAATTACAGAATGTAGCTGTTCAGAGATGTGGAAGGTATCGTGTCCTGCCTGTGTATGTGCATCACATCCGAATTGAATGGGGGAAATGAAAACTCCCAGTTACCTGCGCGTGTAAGATATGGCAGCAGAGGAACTGGCCTGGGAGTGAAACGAGAGCCTTTGTTTTAAAAGGGCTTTATCTGCTTTTTTCACTCAGTTAACAACCATAATTTTCTATTTGGTCTCTGCTGAAATGGTAAATACCTGATAATTTAGACTTAATTTTAAAAATTACCTTTTTGCATCCCTTAAATTATCCTGAAAGACCTTTCCCTCATGTCCTAAGGACACGTTTGTTCTAATTAAGCTATTTCCCCCACCCAGCGCATCTTCTACGTGCTGCTTTTCCTAGAAGACTTATGCAAAAGATCGTGGATGATCGATGAAAGATCAATGGATTATGGATTGTAAAAACCCTTTGGCAGTTGACAGGTGCCTGCTTCTGAATTGGGGACAGCAAACCGGCTGTGATTTGAATATGCCCAAATAATTTCATTTCTGGCAAGTTTCTGTACAGCGTTGTGCTGTCCTGCATTAGGTGACCGTTTGCTATAAATAAAGCGCTTTCTTTTTCTCACGATGAGCAGGTTAACGTTTCCCCGAGTCCTAGAGGTAAACTTCCAACTTTCCTACTGGATTTCCATTAAATTACATTAAATACTAGGTTTTAAGGTCAAGTGTAATTTTAAAGCCTCGAGGCCTCGTATTAGGTAAGAGAGGTAAAGTGGGGTTTTTGCACGTGAGTATTTAGTAACTTTTAAAGGATTTTTGGCAGGTTGCTGAGAGGGTTTCCCAGATTGCTCTGGGCAGTATTTTATTACTTGCTGCACATTCTCAATGGTTAGTTAACCAGAACAGGGAATTGGGAAGCATTAATGACTATTCACGTGTCTCTTGAAGACGGAAAAGTGTCCATCTGTGATCACTTCGGCTTGTGTAACCCATTATAATCTGCAGTGCTAACGGACTTGGTACTCAAACAGAACATTCAGAAGAATTTAATACTTTATCCAAAGCAAGAAGGCTTGAGGTGCAGCTGCTTTCATCTATTTTCGGGTCATGCTTTTTTTATTTTGAGCGAGATCACTGACGTTGGTAGAATTCTCACCGATCTTGGTTTGTCCCTAAGGATGTCCAGCCTGGGTGGGGAAGGGATTGCTTTCCTGCCTGTGTGAAGTGCCCTGATGGAAGTGTACGGGGGGGTAGGGGGAAAGCTACAAAACCTTAAAAAAAAGCTACAAAACCTTAAAAAAAAGCTACAAAACCCTACCAAAAGCCGAGCGATGGGTCCCGCCTGTGCTCCTGCCTCCGGCCGCGGGAGGCCGCCACCTCCCCGCCGGTTGTCGGGGCTCTGTGTGTCCCCCCCGGCTCTTCCCGGGAGAGGGAGAGCTGGTGGGGAAACTGCAATGCAGGGCTGGGCTCCGAGCGGATCATGGAATACATCATAGAATCACGGAATCCTCTCGGTTGGGAAGGGACCTTGGAGATCACCGAGTCCAACCATCAACCTGACGCTGCCAAAAAAACCCCATCCCTAAATCACGTCCCTAAATCATGCCCCAGATGCTCATCCGGTTCCCAATTCCGAACGTTTTGCCCAGTTTCTGGGGCTGGGTGAGGTGGGCAGTGGGTTTACAGATGGTCCGGTTCCTCGCTGTAGGATGTGATGAGAAGTTTAAGGCAGGTGACCACCAGGCTGTGGATTGGGAGGGCTTCACAGATTCGCACCCAGATGTCTTGGTGATTTGGGGGGGGACCAGATGAAGCGCTGGGGAACACTTACTGTTTTCTTGGACCAAAAATAGTGATGCTGCAAGTTGGGGCGGGGGGGAAATATCCTACTGCTGTTAATAGATGAAGTCACCTTTCTTCCATCTGAAGTACTTGAAGATGTTGTTTCCCGGAGTCTCTGGAAAAGTTTGAAATATCCCCACTTCACAAATAAAGAAGAAAGGCAATATTAGGTGAGGTACCATGATTAGAAGGCCAATAACACCACCTACAAATAAAATTTGGGAGTGCTGAGAACCTGGGATTTTTCACCGATTTCAAGTGCCACTTAATTCTAACGCAGCACAAAAAATGTTAAGGCAGTATCTCAAGGAGTGATTTGATACTTTCTCCCCTCTCAATATCACTGTGGTAGTGGGACAGCAAAAGCTAACCCCAGTCAGTGATGCTTTATTAATTAGGCTTTTCTAGTCTAATTTATAATAAAAGTTGAAACTAATGGCAGACGCCGAGCAGGGAAACACTAACTGTGCTGTTCCGCCTCCAGAAAAATTGATATTTCTGAGTAGAGAAATTAAAAAAATCCTGCTTAGCTGTTGAGTTGAAAGCGAAGCTGTCAAATAGGTCAGATCCGAAACTCAGGGTTGTTTGTTTTGTTTTTTAAATGAATACATTTCTCAGCAGCTTAGCCCGGTAAAAGCATTCGCGGAGCTGATTGAGCTGCGCTGGCAAAGTTGGCGACCAAACTCCCTGATGCGGAGTCACACCTGAAAATGTGACTTGAAACTTGGGTGAGAAGGTGACAAGGACCCAACTAGCACTTTATTTTTTCCCAATGGAGCGAGATGCTGCCAACGAAGCACTGCTACCCTGAGAAAGCTTCCAGTTTTCATCAATCATAAGGATTAGCATATAGTCTAAAGGAAGACATTTTGGGCTTTAATTATTTTTTTTTGTGGTCTTATTTTTCTACGGCTTTTCTGTGGTGATGCAGAACTTACATCAATGTCATTCCACTTATGCACCATCTCAAACAAGCTTATTGCAACAGAGACCTCTGTGTAGATAGACACATAAAGAATCTATAGTTTTGCCTTGTAAATAATGTATTTTTATGGGTGAGCTGAAAGTTCTGCTGCCCAGCTCACTTTGGGGCGAAAACAGACGTTCATGGTTTATGATGATGAGTGGGTTTATTTGGCTGATGGTTTCACCTCTGGGTTCTTGTGGTTGCTTTTCGGGAGCTTCGGTGATTTAAAGTTCAAGCAACTTTTTTGTCACCACTTCCTGTGGGTACCCTGCTCTGAATGTGTTACCCTGGTGAGATGTTCAGAGACTCTATTTAGAGAATCACATGGGGTTGGAAGGGACCTCCGAAGATCATCTCATCCAACCCTCCTGCCAAAGCAGGTCCACCCAGAGCAGGTCCCACAGGAACGTGTCCAGGTGGGTTTTGAATGTCTCCAGAGAAGGAGACTCCACCAC
>JAOXJK010000012.1:49721024-49737761 GCA_025774025.1 Xenus cinereus
TACCTCCTGCTTATGGACTTGAAAACTTAGTCTCTGAGCAGTTTCTACTTCGCCTTTTGGGGCAAATTTGGCATCAGTGAAAAACAGCCCACAACTGTTAACTGCTCTAAGGGTAGAAAAGTTTAATTTCCAGTGAAAAAATCTGCAGTAAAACTTTAAAGTAGTGATCAATGGACCTTGAGTGTGGTCACAATACCTCAGACTGAAAAAAATTAAGTCTAGTAACTGTTTCAAAAGTACAGATTTCAGGACAGTCTCAATGTCCTCTTTGATCCCATCAAAAAGTTCAATTTTGAGAACACCATTACTGAGCTAGCAGTGAATCTGTGCTCTGTAAACAAGCATACCCCTCTACAACAAATGGAAACTTTCCCCAGACCACCCTTTTCATCACTGTTTCAGCCCAGTCTTGCTTAGCGTGGGTGAGACCAGTCTAAGCAACACGGTGTGCTGTGCTATGTCCATCTGCTTATCCAACTGCTGTCCCGGTCCAGCTTTCCCTGACTTGTCATTTAAATAAAATCTAATTATTAAAAGACTATTTATCCTCACAATAACGGCTGCCAGGGTTCCAACTAACTGTAGCTGAATTTCAGTGTCTATGTGAGGTAATTTATTTCCTGCTACCATTGGTAGTAAATGACATTGTGAGGCTTTCACTGCACACAGGAAAAAGCATGTAATTTTTAGTGAAAAACAACCTCAGTGTTTATTATATCCATTTATCTTGCAATACATACAGACATACATAAAAATTAAGAGGAAGCCTTTCAATGGCATTAGTGAATTCTAAGCAACAAACACATGAACTTGTGCAACAATTATTTAGAAGTCGTGTAAAGAATGGTTACCTGTAGAACAGAAAAACGTGTTATTTTCTTACATTACAATAAATTCCCATCATACAGTACACCAGCCAGGAGCTATCAAGTACTACTTCCACGAAATTTAGTGAGGGTTAGCGAGAGGGTAGTTAAGATAGATGCCTTTGTGAGAAGAAGCCACAAGCAACACTAGGTTTGCCTTCTAGTACAGTACTCTCCTCCCCTGCTAAAGGCAGCACTAAGAGGGGTGGGAGGAACTCACCACACCGTCACTCTGTGCCTTAGGTTGCTTGGTGGGATCCAAAGCAAAGATAGTATATTCAGAGAGAAAAGCAGGTTCTGCTATCATCCCGGCTAGAAGCTGTCATTCAATGCAAAAAGTAGGAAAACGAAAATAAATCAAGTAATAAAGTCAAGAACGTTGCACAATTTTACTCAGTTTTTCCACACTACTGAAAACATCGTGATTATGAGGCAACAGAAACTGATAAAGGCAGGACATCACCAGAAAACATGCATTAGATCATTTCAGAACAGCCAAAATACATTTTAGCTCATTTAGAAGTAGAGAAACACACCAAAAAAATCCTAGTTTAGCCAAAGATAAAGATAATGTTTCAGGCACTAATAATGTATATTTTTAAAACTTCCGTGAATGACTTATCTTCAAATACCACTGAGTCTTCTCTGCTCTCCCTTGTGTGTAAAAAACTTGCTTTTCTAAAAATTCTGTCAGTATTTCAGTTATAAACAATATAAACTGCATCCTTCTGACTATTTATCTTCTAGTGCTCTTATGCACTAGAATTCTAACTACAGACTATTTTATATTTGAAATATATTTTATAATATAATTTTCATAATAGCAGACTGTTTTGCAAAAGCACTACAATTTGAATTAACCATTTTATCAAAGTGATAGAATCACAGAATGCTATGGGGTTGCAAGGGACCTCTGGAGATCATCTAGTCCAACCCCTGCCAAAGCAGGTCCAACCAGAGCAGGTCCCACAGGAACATGTCCAGGCGGGTTTGAATGTCTCCAGAGAAGGAGACTCCACCACCTCCCTGGGCAGCCTCTTTCAGGGCTCTGCCACCCTCAAAGTCAGTAAGTTCATCTCTGTAGCCCTCTGCTGTACCCTCTCCAGCAGTTCCCTGTCCTTCTTGACCTGGGGAGACCAGAACTGGTCCCAGTGCTCCAGGTGGGGCCTCCCCAGGGCAGAGCAGAGGGGCAGGATGACCTCCCTCCACCTGCTGGTCACACTCTTCCTGATGCCCCCCAGGATGCCATTGGCCTTCTTGGCCACAAGGACACATTGCTGGCTCATGATCGCCTCACTGCCATCTGATGGACTGCCTAGAAAACCTCCATCAGATCTGAAGGCCTCCAATCTCCCCTCACAGAAACAGGAGATTCAGGGACTTGTCTGAAAGCTGAGCCTGCTTAATCTGACTCTATGAACACTCTGACTTCAATGTGTTTGGTATTTTACTCCAGTTTTGAGGGCTGTGGTTTCATCCTGCTTTAACATGAATCAGCTTTGAAGTTACATGAGACTTCAGTCTTTTCAGGTTCAAAAAACATTGAATCGATTTTGTTTTGATTTTTGTTGTTTCAGAGTCTTAAGTCTGTATTGAGCCCTAAGTGAATAGAAGGGGTGGAAGTGAAACAGTACTTACTGTGTCTTTTGACTCGAACAGTGAAATAACTGATCCCAGGAAAATTTTAGTTCAGCTTCTTGGACAAAGATGGTTAGATAAACTGAAGATAGAAAGACAGCCTGTAGTGAGTCTGCAAAGCCTTCCAGTCTTATTTTTCATCTTAACTAACTTAATATTAAAGTCTCACGAGCCTCATGGTTTTTTTCTTGGAGAAAATGCAAAAAAAAAAAAGGATAATAGAGACCGAACAGCTGGTTTTGAAATTTGTGGAAAATTGCAGAAATTAGTTTAGTTTTGGCCAAATTTTTTTTCCATTACCCCATAACTACAGTTGTTTTTTGGGGAAGGTTGTTACCTGTACGGCTCTCTGTCAAGGGCAGGAAGACAGCTGTACGCATCCATTCTAGTTGCTTTCTCCTCCTGCCTGGGGGCTTTATTTTGCTGGAGGAGAGCGTTGAGGTGAAGGTACAGTGTGCCTGATACAAATCGTAGTCTCTTTGACGCCGAGTTTGATATCTGAAGTATAAAAGCCATTTGGAAGAAATAATGGCAGTTTCTGCATTTCTGGTTAGTGAAAGCAATTAACTTCGTGCCTCTGAACATATCATTAGCTGGATCTCATTTTAAAGGGCTAAATATTGCGAATATTTACAGGGTCTATTTACAGATCAACCATTAACCTCAGTGCTTGATTCTGCTTTAAAAAAAAAAATATAAAATCCCATTATGTCATCCTAGAGTGAAATAAACAAGAGGGCACCACATCTTTGATGAATTATGTAGCGTGAGAAGTATTTTTCCTTGACAGTTAAAATCTCCATGCCCTGTCTGAATGCCTGAGAGGATTGCCTTGCTGTTAGCACACACGGGCAGCTACGCCACTACGGCTCTTGAAAATAAACACATCACTTGATAGAACAAAAACAGGGCAAAAATATTTTTCCTTCCTGGCTGTTCCAGCTAGTCTGTGATATTTTACAAAATTCCTATTATTATGGTATTCTGCCAGATGGCCTGTCTCTGAGACCCCCCTCATCATCAGTGTAAATCTGTGGGAAAGGTAGTGGTAAAGTGAGGTGAGATGTGCATCGTGCTGCTTATGAAAGGATCCCGCAGTTCAAGTTGGTTACACTTTTTTTTTTTTACTGCAAGGGGGCATCTATAAAAGAATAAAACTGATCTTTTTTGCACTGTTTAATGGGAGTTGCACAGCCATAGAGATGTTGCACCAAGGATCTTGTCCAACGTAGTCTTAGAGGATGACGCAGTGGGGCAGATCACGTCCCTCCATTTCAGAGTTCTCTCTGCTGTCATCCTCCTAGAATATTTTCTGTGCTTGTGTTTGTGACTGCGTAATTTAAAATACCTGTCTGTAGCATTTTTATCTTCAAAATAAAGGATATTTTACAACTCCCCAAATTATAGTGCACTCAGTGCTCAACCCCCCCGCATTAATGGGGCCCGCGAGTACCTTGGCAGGGCTTCCCACTTCAATTCCCTGCTTCAATCCTGCTTTCTGGCATCGAGTGATTCACAAAGAGCTGTACCAAGAGAATGTTTCAATGCTGCCCTGCTTCCCTTCAGGATTCAGGTCAGTGCTACAACTCTGTCCTTAACCTCATTTTGCCCCCACATGCATTTCATAACCAGACTACAGACCTTATGATTCTTTCTTGTTTTTTCTTCAATTCATTTTTACTTGGCTGTCAATAACAGGAGTTTGGCAGTTGGAGCTACTTCTTAAATGCCCCTGTGTCACACTAACCAGCTGACATTTCTTTTGTAATCTGTGATGATTATTTTATTGCATGTATTTCCAAGAAGATCATATTATCACAACTAAATTGTGCCATCGGATTTTTTCTTTTCCAGTTTCTAGAACTGGGCACTATTGGGACATGAATGAGGAGGAAGGGGGTTACATGAGTGTCTTGATGAGCAAGTCCTCAGGCAGTGCTCAGGGAGGAGAAAGATTGATTGTTGCTCTCGTGAGGTTTGGTCCTAAATCTTGGTTGCTTCAGAGCTGCTTTTTTCCAAACTCCCATCCAAGCCAGGAGGGCAAAAATGCAAACCTTGAGTTTTGTTCTGAAATAATTTCTGTTGTGGTATCTGGGTTATGCTCTTTTGAAGAATTTTTCTTTCTCGGTTCAGCTCTTTGACGTTGGTTATGTTTTCTGTTGCTCTTAGGCTTTTTGTGATGCTCCTCAGTCTTTTATGTGCCCTCTAGTGATTGTATATGACACTTTTCTATTTGGGAAGCATGAAATGTTCAGGTGGATGTCAGATTTGTTATCTACAGTTTGTCTATGAAATGGAACTGTGGGACCAAAAAGCTAAGAATTAAACAGTGATTCTGTGACTTTCCCTCTTTTTCTTTAGTTATTTACTTTCCGAAATGATAAGCAATTTGGGGGCAAAAAGCGCAGCACGTTCAGGTGGAAGGTCTGGGTTTAAATATAAGACTTGTAGTATTTATAGCAACAAATAAACAATTCTGAGAAAGAAAAGCTTGGCCCTCAGGAGTCTGTCATGTCTCAGGCTGTAACCTCACACAAGCCTCTCATATCTTACAGAAAATAAGATTCTACAGTGACTCAAGTGTGCTACATTGATCCAAATACCTGTGCAAGCTGTGTTCCAGCTTGTGAGTGTGAATGTGAGAATGCTGGGCCAAAAAAAAAGGTAGCAGTTCTGTGGTTTTGCAGACCCATTTTGGGCATAGGTACTTCCTCTTGTCCACTTCTCATTTGGCTTCATTGGCAACTGGATGAAGATGTGCCTTCTGGTCAGTATTTGTCAAACTCAGTTACTAAATCAAACTTCTACATTCGTACTTGCACGTTTCTTACATAGACAACCTACTACATAAAGATGCTGATAATTCTCTTTCTCCTATTTACTGCTTCAGCTTGTTGGGTTCTCAAAGCTGAGTTGTTAAACTACAAGAAGAATCAGTTCATGAGCTACCGGTAAGGCTGTACGTCAGCTCCAACCCCTTCAGGACCATTATGATGTTCTCAATGTCTCTCATGAGTAGAATTGCATTTATGGACTTGTCTGAGGTCGAAGTTGCGAGGCTACAAATGTTTCCGTTCAGATGCCCATAGGCTTGCCTGTGAATGTCTTCTTCCTTTTTGCAGGGATTCAGTTTATTTCCGTGATATAGAACCTGGTGGAGGCTATTGCATGGGGGAAGGGAACAGCCCTATCCAAGCAAAAGCTGTCAATTGCCTCCTCTCTGGGGAGCTGTCTAAAGACAATAATGATCATTATTCTCCTGCTCTAATTCCTTTCTATTTTATTTCACTTCCTTCCCTTGCTTTCCCACAAAATATTGCAGAGAGACAATGCTACAGCTATTGATTACTTTTTGTTCATGTTAATGACACTACTCCTTCCTCAGGTGACTCTGTATTAGAGTCATTAATCAAATGTCATGGCCTACGAGCATATGGTCTCTGTTCATTGCCAGGAAGCAGTAATTGGCAGCAAGGTAGCAATAGCACACCCTGGAGAGAAATTTTTCCTAAAAGTGAAAATGCCATTCTCCCCTCCCATGGTAAGAATCACTGGAGTGCATATGTGCAACTGTATATAGCCTTTCCTTACAGCAGCCATCCCATTTGTAATCCTCTTCTGGCTATAATGCTGCAGTAGCTTGGCTTGCAATGTACCATTTTTAGTACTTATCACATAGCAGCAGACAGCTGGGCTTTTGCATTACAAAATAGCCACCAGTACGGCAGCGGCTTAGATGACAGTGAGGTACTGTCCATAATGAACGATCTTGCGCCGTGTCTAGTAGCCAGAATAAAAATCAATCTGACATCTCAAAAGACTAAACGCAGCTGAACGTGCTTGTTAAAATGGGCTGTAACAAGCGGAGCATGCAGCAGAACCAGGAAAAGAGACAACACGTTTGCTCTCAGGCAGACTTAATTACCTGGGTTACAGATTACTGCTGGGTTTTAGAGGATAACGTCGCAACTGAAGCTGAGGTAGTGCTACCAAATGGGGTGCTTAGGATGTCTCTCTTTGAGAGTTACACTCTAGGTAGCTCCATCGGCTTTATGCCAAGACAGATAATGACCACTTTACATATTATCCTATTCTTGAACAGTGTGCCCTTTATTTTTGCATTTGCTACTATTGGTAGCTTGGGTGAACGATTTTATTTTTGATATGTATTTTGGGAATGACAGTTTGCACAAATAGGTGGTTTTGCTTATCAGACTCTGCGTAAGCGTAAACTCCCTCCTTAAGGATTACTTGCTTTGTTCCTGTTCAGTGTTAGCCACCCCGTTAAAGAGACTAAAACAATGGTCATTCTTATTTAAACAAAAAAGTGAAATCTTGAGGGCCCAGCAACTCTTGAGCCATTTAGACAGCAGAGATTCTGTCTGAATCAGCCAAAGCAGGTCACTACAGTTGAACCTCCTAAACCCAACATTTTTAGTCAAGCACATTATATAATCAAGTAAGGTTTATCAATCCAGACAGAAAGGCAGATTACCATCTACTGTCCGTGATGGAGGATTGCATTTAGCCTTCCCCGTTTTGGGCAGGACTGAGCCTTGAAGCACCATCTCTGAGGGAGCTGCACGTCTAGAGGGAGGCCTGACGTTAGCGTGAGTAGATCTCATTCACTTAGAAATATGATGGCTCAGGCTTTCTTCTCATGAAGATTGAATCTCAGAACCCTACAACTGTTCAGAAATCAACATACTGCCCTCCCTTCGGGCTAACCTCCAAATGAAATTTGCTCAAAGACTTCCCATTTCTCCTTGTAGCTTGCACAACTCCTGAGCGCTGCCACTTCCCGTGTTCAGCTTGGCAGCAGTTGCTGGAAGTGGTGAGGAGGAGCTCAGCTGGGTTAGTGCCAACCTGCTGCTGCAGGCTCTTCGTTAACGTACACAAACCGAGGGGAAGGCCGCTAAGATGTGAATAAACTCATTTGACTACTTGCGGAGAAACTGCAGTGGGAGCTCAGGGAGGAAGGCTTGGTGGGAGGATTTATTGCAGAAGCACAGTAGGAAATAGGTTCTGGGAGAAGGGGAAAATTTGGAGGTAGGACAAGTTGAACAGCCTGAATTGAGGTGAAGCTAGTCACGGTAGAGAGGGATAAGATTCCCAATAACCTTGAGAAGTCTAGAATTTGCTTAGAGAAGACAGTGTGTATGCACTTGGAGATATGCCAGGTATTTATTATTTAAAAAAAGTATATGCTTCCTTATGTAGGGGGAGACAGAATTCATTGCCTAATTTAGAGAATGACTTTCTGGAACCCCGACTGAAATTTCCATTATGTTGAGCTCAGCTTTGCTAAGCTCACGAGTCCTGGAAGATATTTGTTGTCTGTTGAATGTGATCTAGCATACAGGGTGGGAATTGGGGACAAGATAAATTTAAATTGGAGATGAGTGTAGATTTCTGTAAGACAAAAGTCTGGAGTGCTGCACAGCTGCCGCGACAGTCAGCCGCAGTGGACCATGGAGAGAAAAATCTATTGTCTGGCATCAAATGGCAATGGGACCTAATCAAAAGTCCATTGCAGTGAACGTAGACCTTGCTATCAATTTCAATGCACTTTGGATCAAGCTTATAATTCCTTGATATACCTCAAAAGAGAATTTCTAATAGCTTTAAGTTGTGCTGAACTCAGAGTTTGCATTTGGTACTGAGTGGTAACTGTTTGCCAGTGTTGCTTTTTTTTTTCATATGTAAATAGGTCTCCTTTGTAAGATGTTCATCTTTGGAAGCTTTAGCCAGCTGTCTTCAAATGTAGGCATTTCTTCTAAGCTGTTCTGCATCTGTAGCTAGAGAATACAAATCTGGAGAGGGAGAAAGGGACATCTTAAAATGTACTTTCTCACTCTTATAAGGCCACAGAATTCTTCTTCATAGACCAGCTTCATGCAGAAGTGCAACTTCTGTCACCTTATTAATGCGCTCTGTGTGGGATTTCTTTTTATCCTTCTTTTTTTTGTGTTGGTGTTTTGCATACTTTTTTGTTGCACTTGGAGGATCAAGGGAATATACAATAAAAAAAAATATACTGTGAGAGAAGAAGGAAAAGGAAGCAAAATTTCAGAGAATATCCAAAGTTAAGTTACAGTTTTAATACATCTAAAGCATGCTAAATGAAAGCTGGTTTTGTGCCAGCGAATTTCAGTGAGAATTAAGCAGAAGAGAAATTTGAGCCTGATTTTATGTGGGTTGATGCCTCTCACTTTACCTGACAGAAGCCAAACAAAAATCACAAACACCGAAACACCGTGATTTCCCCCTGAGGTAGTGTGTGGGTACGTTTTAACTCTTTAACTCTCCCTGCAGCTCTCTATACTTGATAACAATGAGTTTATTTCACAATTGTTATTAACAAATGCTGTAATAGTTTTAATAGTATTGTAATTCTACTGCTTTAGCAATAGTAACTGTAGTCACCATACATCTCTAATAGATGATGAATGGCTTGGCTGGCATATTAGCAGGCTGGAGCTGATCATCTGCTTGCATTTACTTGCGTCGTGCTCACCAAATGCCGTACCCCTTAGAAGGTGGAGATGCCAGAGTTGTTTACACAAACAGATGAAATGGCTTACTAATAAGCTGCAGATATTTTTGCCAGGGGTTTGGGAACAAACCAGGCAGTCGGCACTGCTTTGCCCTCTGAGCTCTTGCCCGGTGATCCAGGGCTGACCTGGCCAGGGCTATTCTTGAACCACGCACGAAACCAGATGTTCCGTGACCCAAACACAAGCCAAAACACTTACCTGTTTCTGCGTGAACTAGAAATTTCCACGGCGGCTGTGTGCAGTGTTATCCCGCTCCAGCAGATGGGGCGGTTACAGTGCCTTATCAGTCCGCCCTACAATATCTCCTTATTCATGGGGCGTGTTTTCCCCCGCAGAGCTCTGAAGCTTATTTTTCATTAGGAAACGGCTTTTTGTGGTTAATGGTATTATTGGCTATTGCCTGGCTTAATTCAGCAATCGCCGCTGATGTATGAGTGTTCGAGGCACTGTTTTTCAGGGCAGTGTCCCAAGGGCTGCATCCTAACGTTGTTCTGTGAAACCACGCAAAGAAGTGGCCCGTAGCAATAGCAGTGAAAAAAAAATACTTCATTTCTGTTTAGTGAGCCAGGTAATCTTCATAACAAGCTCCCCACCATTATTCCTGTTTACAACAAGCCTGAGATATGTACCAGATTTAAGACTTTCGTAGTTTTTGTGCGAGATTTCAGTGAGAAAGCACAGATTCTAGATAAACTGTAGTGATAACATAATTTATATGCAAAGTAGTGCAGTCTTTTATTATTTGACTTTGCAAAGTAAGATGGTCTCTACACACACGCACACAAACACACATGGTTTTTTCTCCCAGTGAGGTGATAAATTAAGGATCTGTTTTTTTATATCCGTAAGAAATCACATATGTCAATCTGTTGATGCAACTACACATTGTATTCTAAGTGCCATGTTATTTATTGTGACAGAAGAAAGTCTGTAGACTCCAAATAGACTGGTTTTCTAAGGTTAGTTATGACTTCTCTTTGGAAAAAGGTATTTTCTCAAAGTTCAAACCTCTCGTAGGAAGGAATGTGGTTTCACTTTTGCACTTATTTAATGAGGGGAGGGGAAAGTTTCTTCAGACCAGATGATACTTGCAGCGTGAAGGTCAATAGCCAGAGCAGTGATTTGGGATACGGGAAATTTCAGTTCAAGTTCATTCTGCTTGATTGAGGACATGGACCTGAAACTCTAGGACCTTATACCTAGTCAAGGCAGGGGTTCTTACGTCCTGTCTAACGATCCTGTGGCACCTGTAAAAACGTGTAAGCTAACGTCAGTGAGAGGCTCACTTCTGATGTAAGGATTCTTGCCTATTTACATTTGACTCGGCATTGAAAAATGTCTACAAAATAGCATTGTGAGGTGTCAGTTTATCCATATGCAAATGAGCAAGAAGGGTTCTAGCATGAGCTGTTCTTCATACAAGCTTGCTATGTTGTTTATCTTCCCTCAAATGTCCCATACCTGAAAACTTGCAAATTAGCTCTTTTCTTAGGAGAAAAACGCAGAAGCTGTCATTCGATTCCCTCAGTTTCTTCATGTGGCAGTTTTCTATTAAGGCTTCTTGGCTGAACTCTTTCTTTCACTTAATGTTCCTGCCAAGATCTCCTAAAATATACTTAGCCTTTCACCATAAGAATGGGAAAAGGATACAAGACAGGGAGGTTTAGTCCAACTGTTCATCTGGACACATAGAAAATAATAGGATCGTGAAGCACTTGAAGAACAACTGCAGGAAGAGGAGAATAACCACTTTGAGAGCATTTCTGTGTTGAGTGATGTGGCAGCTTCTGTCTCCTTCAATGCAGTGGGAGCTACAGCTGGTCAATACAAATAGAAAAGAAGCTCAAAGTAACTTAAATAGGATCCCACAGAAAGCAGAAATAAAAACTGCATTCACTTCGGAGGAAGAATGAATTCTGTAACCCAGTTTAGCTTTTGAATCTGCAGACTCTGTTTCAGACATGAGGAAGTGTTTGTATACCTAGACCATGACAGCCACAGCAAAATTCCATTTTTATAATCCTGTATGGAATAATTAGTTTATTTTAACTTTTGATCACAGAAGGACAATATATGACCTCACCGAGAATATCAGAATACATTTTAAAAAAATGTGTCATTTGTTGATGACGGTTTGAAAAGACTCAAGAATACTTTTGCCTTATGATGTGATCAAAATTAAGACTCTGTTACAGACACAAATCTAAACATGTAATAAACTTTTTACTAAGGCCTCAGATGTTCATAGTCTAGGATTAATGTTCTGTATGAAAACAGTACAAAAATCTATTTAGAAGCAGGATACAGCTTAAACCACTAAATACCTTGGAGTGAAGCAGCGCTGTATGATGGGGATAAAGAGCTGGGAATCAATTTACCGTACAAGGTGGTTTTTCACCATTCATTTCATTTGGTAGCTCTGAAAGGCAAACAGTTGTCATAGAAACTGTAAAATAGGAAATCCATTTGTTGGGACTGGGTGATGTTCTTCCTTTTGGAAATGTAAATAAACGTTCACTGGGTAGATTTTTGTCCAGTGTGTATCCTGCCAGAACTTTTAGTTTGGAATAATATACTTTTGGTTGTGTTTGTTTCATTTAAATGGCTAATCCTTTCCATGCTAGTTGGACTTTCACAGCCTGCTGTTCTAGTTTCTGTGATTTCATGTTGTGACTTGTAATCTTAGACATTTCAGACCATATCTTCCTACATCCCCGCAGAGGAGGTTTTGAAAATTTGGCTGAAACAAACATGTTAGGACCTCTGAGGATTCATTTCCGTACTCCGTTCTCATCTCCTTTATTAGAGCCATTGTGCACATCGAAGGCACAGACTGCAATCAGGCTGTGCGAGCTTTTAAGCTTGTAGTCCTCTGCCTGTTTAAAGGGGTAACAGTTGCATAAACTGCTGTTTCAAGCATCTCAGTCTTTGGCCCTGCCTAGTGAAATAAATGGCTTGGGGACGCATGGGAAGGACACAGAAGTGTAAACCGCATCACTTACTCTAACACAAAACAAAAATTGGGAGTGAGCCTGAAATCTGGATTTAGGAGTGAATTTTTTTTTTTTTTAGCCTCTGGCAGGAACAGAGCTAAAGGTACAGGCTCACTGCCATGATAGCAGCAGTGTATACACCTCCAAGCTTTCTTTAAACCAGCTCAGTTTCCAGTACCAGTGTCGTGGCTGGAGCTCAGTACAGCCTGATTTACTTTGCCTTTTTGATAAGTTCTGTGCTTCCCTTGTCAGATTGTTACTGTGGTACTCAGGCCAGTTAGTGTTAAGCAAATCACAAGGTGCTCTGAAGAAGACAGTTCGGGCCCCTCAGAACATCTCACAATATATTTCAGCCAGCACGTGCTGTGGTTACACATTGACTGTCAAAATAAATCCCATCGTGAAATATTATAGGTACTTTCTGGGAAAAGATTAAGATGACGCTGGCACCCTGAAAAACTTGGAACACCATAAATGGTCATTTCAAAAAAGGACCTATAGTTCTAGAAATAGGGCTGAGCTGGGATGAGATACATAAATGCCTGGATCTCTTTTTCTGGAATGTGAGAAAACCTTACCTGACTGAACCAGTGGTTTTAAATCGGTGAATTTAGAGCCAGTTATAAGCCATTGAAGGTAAAGTGTTTGACAGAGGTCTTGAAGAGAAAAGAGAGTTTCAGACCAAAAAAGAAGTCAATCAGGCTTTTACCACTGATTTCAAGGACACAAAATTTCACACTTAAATGTTCCTCAAACTATGGGAGCTGCATTTGGAAAAAAAACCACGATAACATAAGCCTGTCATTTGAAAAGTAAAATATTTTACCTTCCTGCCAAGTTCTATTTCTGACAGTCTTGCAGCACTATATATATATATCGTATACACAGGAAAAGATAAGTAAATTTAGTAAGTCTGCTTAAAGAACTATAATTCCTTGATATGTAGAGTAATAATAAAACCTTGAGAGAGTTTCATATTACTATTTTATGCCCAGTGACTAACAAAAAGGAAATGATTACCATTCCTTTAACTTCAAGTAGAGAACCTCAGCAAAAAATATTCATTCATCCAGCTTTACAAATGCAGATGTCGGGAAAAGTATCTGAAGCGTGTCTGGAAGCAAATATTTGCATTATTTTTTCTTGCGTTTTCCTAGAGCTCTCTATTCCATAGGCAAATGATGGAGACGTGACTTCTTCACTCCAGCGTGGAATGGGAAAACAGGCACATAGGGAGGAATGGATGAGTTTGAAGTGGATAAAGAAAAAAAAATTGTGTGCTTTTCCCCTGTAT
This sequence comes from Xenus cinereus, assembly GCA_025774025.1. Taxonomy (NCBI): domain Eukaryota; kingdom Metazoa; phylum Chordata; class Aves; order Charadriiformes; family Scolopacidae; genus Xenus; species Xenus cinereus. The sequence continues at coordinate 49,734,373 of JAOXJK010000012.1, forward strand.
CTAACTGCATATCTTCTCGAGTTGTAAAATGTTCAAAATGGGCTTTTTCTTCCTCTGTTGTTGGTCTCTACATGGCTGTGGTTCTTGGTATGGTCTGGCCAAGACTAGAGGCAGTATTGACACGATGTTTTAAGAGCCATCCTCCTGAGACTTCTTCCACAAGCAGAACCACAACATTCTCAAAGACTTCTTGAGAAACTTAATATTGAGAGGATTTAATTCCAGCATTTTAGATTAAGAAAATTTGAATACAAGTTGGAGAATCCTATGTATTTCAAGGGGTTTCTTTTTAATATTTAAAACTATAAATCTTCTAAAGTTCACCTCTTCTTTGTGTACCAATGCACTTTCATGAGAACTACCCCGAATAATGAAAATATTCCTCTGTTACTAGGAGAACAATGCAAATTGTGATGTTTCCTTTGAAAATAACTTGTTTCAGGGATACGTAAGGATTAAAAATGTATAGATACGTGGAAAATAAAGATAGCTCTATTATCTACTATGCTGACAACAGAGATCAGGCAGGTGTAGAGAGATAGATAGAGGGGACAGCGAAACCATATTGCTCCGGGTAAGTTTCTGGCCTTTGGTACATTACTGATACCTCTTCTACGTCTGTCTTCTGGGACAACATAGGGGCAAAATACATGTTTCCATTCTCCATTTAATGTTTTTAATGAGTGACTTTGTCTGGAGGGTTTTTTGTGTTTTTGTTTTTTTTACATTTAACAACTCCAAATATCACTTGGATTTGGAAAATGCTTAGGGGAAGGGCAGTTGACAAATTTAAATCAAGAAACCACTTGCATAACGAAGGAAACAATGGAGTAACTGAAGGGAGGCAACACCATCTGGAGAGAAAGATTGATAGCTTATTGAGAAGCCAAGGGTCTGTGAAAAAGAGATGGCTCTGGGCTACATAATTAACTTGGTATTTTATTTCTTTATGGTGTGTGGGTTGTGGATTAGTTCAGAGACCAATGAAACTCATGCAGTACTCTCTGAAGGCGGGGAGGAGAGATGCACAGAGCTTAAAATAAAGCTGGGGCATTACATTTATTTCCATTTCCTGGAAACAAATGTCTTGATTTGAATTTCCTGGAAACAGTCTCAACTGAAATAAACCACTTTGTTTAAAGTTTTCATCATCTGCATAATTTGACATCTCTCCTGAGTTTGCTGGTTCCAAACAACCTCATGATTTGGCAAATGTCACCGCTGCTCTTCGTATTTGTCATAGCCTAGTGGCCTGTAGCAGTAAGAGGAGACCAGAAAGTAATAATTAGGCTATTCCAAAGCATTTAGTTCTTCAATATAAGTGTTGTGGTTTAAACTGGCAGGCAGCTAAACACCACACAGACGTTCACTCAATTCCCCCTCCGTGGGACGAGGGAGAGAATGAGGAAAAAAAGGTAAAACTCATGGGTTGAGATAAAGACAGTTTAATAGGACAGAAAAGGAAGGGAAAATAATAACATTGGTAAAAGAACATACAAAACAAGTGATGCACAATGCGATTACTCAGCACCCACTGACTGATGTCCAGCCAGTCCCTGAGCAGTGGCCACCACCCCCCACCACAGTTTTTTTGTTCAGAATGACATCGTATGGTATGGAATATCCCTTTGGTCAGTTGGGGTCAGCTGTGTCCCCTTCCAGACTCTTGTGCACCCCCAGCCTCCTCGCTGGCAGGGCAGTATGAGAAGCTGAAAAGTCCTTGACAGTGTAAGCATTGCTCAGCAACAATTAAAACATCAGTGTGTTATCAACATTATTCTCATCCTGAACCCAAAACACGGCACTATACCAGCTACTAGCAAGAAAATGAATTCTATCCCTGCCAAAGTCAGGGCAACAAATCAAGATTACTATTTTTTATGTCCCTATTCAAGTTTCTTTTTCCCATGTTGATCATCACTTTAACGGGATGCAGTATGCCCCATGAAACATCTCCAGGACATAAGAACTTCGCTTCAATAGTTATGGGGGAGAGGGGAGTTGGTGCCACCCATTTTATCATTCTGATGTTTCTTTCTCCTTTTCATTAAGCTGGAACAGATATTTGCAAGAATAAAATGTGAGAGATATAGCTAATTTTCATAAAAAGTAATCTAGTTTTTCCATGAACCCAATAAGGATGGTTTTTTTTGAAATAATGTTAATGGTTGGCTTTCTAAGTATTTCCTCTTTACGTTTTTTCCGAAGTGACTTTTGTGAACTATGTGTTAAATAACTTTTTTTTTTTTCTTTCACATCTTGATTTGTCCCATTGACTATTTGCTTTTGAGGTTTACCGGAGTGGTAACGCATCTGTTCTCTCCCATGGTAAAAGATAAATGAAAACCACGTTCTGGGGCTGTAGTACTGGTTTGTACAGAAGTATAGGTGGGTCTTAGGCATATGTTCACTGTGCTGCTTTAATATTTAATTTCATCAAAGTTGATTTGGGGAATATTTTACGCTTAAGCACTTTCCTCAGCTTTTTAGCAGTTTTACAGTCTTTAAGCTACACATAAAACTGGAAAAACAAAAGGGTACCAAGTGATTGAGGGAAATAGAAGAATAATATGTTCTACAGTGGGAACGATTTAGCTGTATAAAAATGTGGGAGAATCTGCACTAGGCAACAACTGTTGTGTGCATTTCTGGGTATGAGAATATAGATTAAACTGCTTTTTGAGAGCAAAGCTTTTCACCTAAATGGGATCACCAGAGTTACAAGTCCATATAATAGTAAAAATCAGAAGATTCAGTTGAGTTTAATGAAGAAGACCTAATTCTCAGTTTTTGTGCTGGCTGTGAAATTGCTGTGCTGCTTTAGCATAGAGCTGCTGTATGATAGTGGAGAATAAGGCTGATAGATTTTACTCAAGTTCACTCCATTGCTACATGAGAAATAGATCTAACATAAGCCATCAGAAATAAAAGGTCTCAGAAATCCCCGAGGCTGTTCAAGGTAGCAGTTCCTTACCAGAAAACATGCATTTATTTCCTTCCCAAACAAATACAAACTCTTAAAAGAGGTGGTACATTTAACAGTAGCTCTTTCTGGTGAGAGGTTTACTTTAGGTTAAGCCCAGTTTCACTGGGTACTGCGGGCATTCACAGGCTTGTTAACAGCACCTCATGTGCATGAGCTGTCATCCGACCAGCAGGATGACCATGAGCCAGCAATGTGCCCTGGTGGCCAAGAAGACCAAATGCATCCTGGAGTGCATCAGGAAGAGTGTGACCAGCAGGTTGAGGGGGGTCATCCTGCCCCTCTGTTGTGCCCTCGGGAGGCCCCATCTGGAGCACTGGGTCCACTTTTGGGCTCCCCAGTTCAAGAAGGACAGGGAACTGCTGGAGAGGGTACAGCAGAGGGCTACAAAGATGATGAGGGGCCT
>JAOXJK010000012.1:49751248-49763663 GCA_025774025.1 Xenus cinereus
GGGCACCACTGAAAAAAGACTGGCCCCATCCTCCTGACACCTACCCTTTAAGTATTTATAGGCATTGATCAGATCCCCCCATCTTCGTGATCCTCTGCTGTACCCTAAGGATGAAGAATTTAGGTAGAAAGGAATTATTCTGAAGGGGAAAACTAACAGCCCAACGAAAAAAAAGAAAAAAACTCAACCCAGAAAGTTGTAAGAATACATCAGAAACAGTCAAAAATTGATATGTTGATCTGAACAAGGAACCCATTAAGAACAAGATGTCAGGAACTTCTTTGCTTGATCCTTGCTGTCTAGAGTGTCGATGTGATTAGCAACACAAATGTTCTGGAGTAGACAGAGATTTGCTAACTAACTCAGCTGTGGGATTGAGGTGAAGCTATCTGACAATTTCTTCAGTATCATGTATAGCAAGCTGGATTCTGCCACAAAAGGAAGACTATTTAACAACTGTGTCTGCTTTTCGTATGTATTTATTTTTTATTTTATGTGTCCGCTTTCTTCTTGGTCTATATTCATCCTTTGATTCAAGCCATTTACTGCTGCCATCATTTTTTTTTTAATGCCTCAGCCTGCTGTGAGCAAGCCTAATGGAAACTGGTCAATATGTATTAATTGTAAGTCTCCCCACATGAGCCACCGGGAGGGATCACGTGGAAACAAAATGAGTGGCAGGTTGCTGGAAATAGCACTTTCGCTGTAACCATCACACAGGGTGCTGCTTTTTATAGTTGCTGTTTGTTGGTTTTTTTAAAAAAAAAAAATGTGTAAAAATTAGGTTTCTTGATAAAAGGGACATTCGCTAATAGCTTGTCAGGTACGTTGTAATTTTCAAGCAAATTAAGTTGTGGATTTTTTTTTTTCTTTAAAGTAGTAAAAATCTGGAGAATGCTAAGTTGAAATATTAGGGAGACTATTGGGAAGTTTTGATAGTCCGTGCTTGTGAATTTTAATGTCTAGCAACAAACAGCTCTTAAGCAGAGTTCTAACGCATCTTTTTATGTTCAACTTTATGACGTGCACCAGGCAGCGCCAAAACATGTATATGAGAGCAGATGTGCTGATCAGGGCTACAGAGTCGTGATAAATATGTGTTTAATGTACTCGAAAATTTAAGAACATTTTGGGAGCACAATAAAAATAAAACATTTGCCCCACGATACTTAACTGAGTAGAAACAAGAAGTTACAAATGCAAGACACACTTATGGCTTTTTCACAGAATAAAAAAAAAAAAGGAGAGAAGAAATGTATGATCTCTGTTCTTCTGTCTTTAAACTACACCCTTTTTACTACAGCCATATTGTCATGGTGATTATACAGCCTAGGTGCTGGCTTTCTGAGAATGGAGAACATCCCTAAAAATAACTGTGGTGGTGTTCCACTTTGAATGTTTTTAGAATTTGACACAAACACGTATTCCCTGAAAAGATATATCCAGATCACAGGAGGAAGAGAGGTGAAAACATATGTTTGGGAAATTTCATCTCTGAATGATAGGAACAGCCTCTGTTATATCCCATTTCTTGCGCGTATAAAAACTGCACTGTCTTCATTTTGTAGTTCGCATTATACAGAAAGAGCTGAAAATTTATATTCGTCTCTTAAAGGGGTAGGTGATTTTAAGCTGGGTGGCATTAAACTCAGTAATTTTTTCAAGTTTTCTGCTGTGTAATTGAGATCAGGAATTCAGAAGTACCTTGACATTCTTTGTCTCAAAGTCAGCCTAGACCTTGGAGGTGACATGTATCAGGCCACAGGTGCCACCATAAACAAATAGTCATCTAAATGCCACAGTTGTTTAACAGAGACTAATCTCCTCACTTTAGCTGCTGTTTGAAATGAACTTGTGTGCTTGTCTGTTTTTCTCTAGCCTGAACACTGGGAGGAACGTAGGAGCACAAATTAGGTACAGATACTCCATAAAATTAGTTTCTTGACTGACTCCTAAGCCCTGTTCCTGGCCCTTATTAGCTTCAATGGGAACTATGCAGACAAACAGGTTTATAGAATCATTTAGGCTGGAAAAGACGTTTAAGATCATGGAGAAAGATCAGAAGATATTTGTTACACAATTTACCTGAAAGCATTTCATCACTGCTTTTTTTTTTTTTTAGTCATTAAATAGACCATTCATCTCTTAATATTTAAATTGCTCATTTTTCCCCTGAACGAGGACCCACCAACTCCTCCTATACCATTAACAATGATGTAGATCAAAAAATGATATGAATAAAAGAAAAAAACGTGCAATTCTGTTAGTTATCATTTAAATAACAGAATTACTTCAGTGGCTGTACTGTTCATACTGGGAATTGGAGTATACTGGCCGTGACTGGGGAAACAACTTCTCAATATTTATCTAGTAGGTACAGAGTGTCTCCTTAATTTTTAAGATCTGTGATGGCAGTGTTCAAGGCTCTTGTCTTTTGGTTATTAACACGGCTGCCACATGCTTTGGAAATCACTAAATAATAAGCCAGGTGCTTGTTCCTGCTTTAATCTTTTCTCCAGCTCAAAGCCCCCTGATTTTAATGTATAATTAAGAAGGCTTAAGGCTCCATTTCTTTCTTCCTTTGGGGATGTGCCCTTAATAGTTTTAGCGGTTTATGTTTGGTATCCTGTTCACTTCCTGATGGTCATAGTGCTTACAAGTGTCTTTGGAATTGTCTGAGACAAGCTTGTGATACTCGCTGTTGTGTTTTTCTTGCTGGAGACCGCTTCTTTTTAAGATCACTACTGCTGCCAGGAGATTTTTGAGGACAGTGTCAATATGTGTAGTCATTGAAGCAATAACCTGGTAGCTCCTGTAAAATCTAGGCAAGCCATGTGAAATGCATCATAATTTTCAAAAATCTCAGAAATATTTGCTTTCGAATTTCACTTGATATGACCAGTTGCAAAGCCACTGGCGTGTTCCTGCTCAGTGCATTGCTTTACCTATGAAGCCTCGTGATGTATTCCTTCAATCTGAGAGCCCTTAAGCAGAAAGGAGAGGGATTTTCCTTTTTTTATTTCTTTGTTTCCTTTTTGTTTTCCTCTTCGTTTTCCTTTTTATTTCTTTGTGGCATGCAAACCACAGCTTGCCCCAACTCTCGTACTGCTCTCTCTACTGCCTGCTTTGGCCAGTAGTATTACCTGATGGATACACGTGACATGGAAATAACACAAGCTGTGTTTCTCAAGGATGAACAGGAAGGTTTTTTTTTCTGTAGCTACTGTGTTGTGGTATAATATACTCATGAGCGAGTAACTAAAAGTTGTTGGAAAGCAATATTATGTAATTAAAAAGTCTCCTTTACAAATACATTTGTAAAACAGAAGGACAAGAAAGTGAATTGATTCAGCTATTTGCAATGTAAAACGTCTTCGTGGTATCTGTGGGGTTACAGCATATACAATCGGTTGTTACACATGCAAATTGAGTGTCTAGGTAATTGTTGCTTTCCATCCTTCCTACTACTAATTAGTTGGCATTCTTTTACATGTGTCCCATGCTTAACAATTACTTTGCCACTTCCCTTTTCTTTCACGGTCTTGGTTACTTCAGTTCCAAGTAACTAAATTACTACAGTAATGGATTTATAGCAACTAAAATGATGACAGTAATACAATTATAGAAATGGGAATGTCCTGGAATGGTAGAAGAGAAATAGAGTTCATATTCTTGCCCTGGTTTGACTTACGTCAAATAAACACCCTGTCCTTTATTCCTATTTTAAATCAATACATATGTACGTAAGATGCCTCAACAACTAAGTGATCCTGATCCCAAAATTCAGATAAGTCAATAGAGAGTTCCTCTTTGCAGAAATACCTGTCAGAAACTCCTTTTGTGTAAGGATGAGAACTGTATTGCAAAATTCTCTGCATAGTGAAAATGGTCTTTAATGCTCTAATACATTCAAAAGCTCTAATCTTTGTCTTGATACTTAGAAGAGAATTTAAACCTGCATTTTCGTTTTATAAGGTGTTGGGAGAACAAGACCATAGGGCTGTTGCAAGTCTGGAAAGAGTGGTAGTGAGACTTCGGTTAGTTGTGCCTGAGCAACAAGCCTCTTGAAATCCTGAACAAAAAGGGTCTCCAGAGGCCTGTAAAGATAGTTTGCCCCAAGACTTTTCTTCTTGTTTTGTGGCAGTGTGACCCAGATTGTTTCCCTTCCCAAGCTAATACAGAAATGAGGATGAGTTCCTTAGCCAAAACTGTGCCGATTTAGGTTTTCCCCTTGGCTTCATCCCTGGCTACGTTGGCCAAAGGATGGTGATAGTCATGCGAGTGAGGATCCTGTTGTTGTGGGACAGCTGCTGCTATTTTGTGTAACACCAAATCAGCAGTGGTAAAAGCACACACAACGCTATGGATGCCTGAAGCGTGTGACCACTTGTGAGCGTGCTCTGTAGGTGTGTTATGTCTCCAAGGTGATAAAGAGAGAGCCCCTGGTGAGACAGCCAACCTGTGGCAATGCACACCAATACGAGACTCTTCCCCGTCCCCTGTCTCCTTTCCACCTACTTCCATGAGGAAGCTCAAGGGGTTTCCAATGGCCATGGTGAGGGGGATCAGAGTGAAGGTACAGCCCTACCTCTGACAGGCAGACCACCAAGTTGACCTAGCACACACCAGAAGGAAGGCATGGCCATCTCTCTCTGGCCGCACACCATAGCTGGCTGCATAGTGTTTTCACAGGGAGACTTTGGAGGACTTCTCAGGTCCCTGGTTTCCAGTGTCTGACTTCACCCATGCCTGCGTCCGCAGTAGCCTGAGATGTGGGTGCGCACCATCCTCTTTCTCTTGCAAGACGTTGCTTTTGTGGCATGGACAGCTTGGTACATCAGCTAGGAGGGAAGTATAGCCTGCTCAACACAGGCCTGGCACACACAGAGAGCACCTGAGCAAGTCTCATGCCCCGTTATGTAGGGAAGTAGTCTCCAGAAAGCTGTCACCGTGGATGTTATTTCTGTCTCTGAAAGCAGATAGTGCTGGCACTGGGAAGAAGTGCTGTCAGACCCCCCTGCAGGAACAAACAGATGTGAAGTAACATTTTCCAAGTGATTTTGGAGTCCAAATGACACAGAATTACCTTCTGAAGTCACTTTTGAAACTGTTCCCTCATAGTTCTTCTGGTAATGGGACTCCTGCCTGCATCTTTATTTTGGAAACACTGCCTACTCATGCCAATTTGTGAAGTTGTGTCACAGCACTGTGCCTGCTTCATCTCTTGTCTCTTGGGACCCTGATCAGTGTGCAGCCAGAGGCAGTGGCTGAAACTTCAACCTTGACCTTTATTTATTTATTGGCAAAGTCAATCTGAAGTTTGCTGTGGTCTTTGGATGTGCTCCAGCTGCTTAACCATAGGTATGCTGATGCAAAGCTCTCCTATCCGGGACACAGAAGTAATCCCAGGAGAGGATTCTGTTGCGATTGCTTTGATTGTTGTTAATACTCCCACATTTAGAGGGGCTGGGTGGGGTTTAGTGGGTTTTTTTTCTGGTTTTGCAAGTCCTCTTTCTCACTTGGCCTTCTTGTGAGTGGCTCTTTAAATTTCGACAAGCCGGAAAGCTGCTGGTTCAAAGTGACTGTTTAACTGCGTGCTCGTTATTGCATCTCCTGTTCTTCCTTCTGGTGGGTATTTTTAACTTCTCTCATATTGTCAGTAAGTGCTTCCTTTTCATTCCCGAAAGTTCAGATTATAAAGTTTGGATCCAGCAGGAGAAGCAGTTGAGTTGTGTGAGTGCCTCTTCCCATGATACTCCTGACACCCCTGTAGCAAGTGTTTCGAAAGTTCAGGTCATTTCCAGAGTAATTGTATACAATCTAGGAAAATAAAGAAAAATAAAAAGCACAGTTTCACAAGTGAACAACCTAAAATTTTATTTCGTGTTGTTTGGTCATCATTCTGAGCCAAAATTCCTGGCAGAGGTCAGCTTTGTTCAATATCTACATTATACTCTTTGGTTTTGTGCAGCTGCAGCCTCTGGACAGAACAACAGCCATTTCCAAATGGTTGTGGTGAGACTGCCTAAAAAGTACTGTTCTCCCTTCCATCATCTGTCAAAAATATTAGTAACAAAAATAATAAATCATAATTATGATACATAAATAACTATTGCTAAACAACAATCATGTGACAGAGCCTTTTAAAAGTACATGAACAACCTGCTACTTAGCAGTTTTCTGTGGCTTTCTGCATATAGTTATTCTGTGTAGTTTTATGCAGCTTGGCTGTTAAGTAAGTCTTTGTGTTCTGCTTGTATTTTGCCTTGGAGAGTTGTCCCAGAGCCCAGAAGCCAGGTCCTTGCTTCTTGCCTCCCTTCTCTTGGGGAGTTCTGAAAGGTGTTGCCTATTCCCTGTGAAGTGTCCGCATCCCATCTCCCATGATACTGCTGCTTGCTTCTGATTGTAAAAATTCATTGTCAGGGAAAAGTTAGCAGACCCTGGGCCCCAAAGCCGTAAAAGTTTTTATAGTATCCTTCTCTCTTCATAAAACTGAGGTCTGAGGTACTGTGGCCTCACTTTCTGATAGCATTTTTTCCTCTGTTTTCTGTTGTATAAGATTGTCAGCAGGTAACCATCTGCTTCACTGCGTAGTGATACTAAATTCATATAAATAATCCCATACATGGCTGATAACTGCTTAAACACGTGCTGGACAAACTAAGGTATATGAGATATATGATGTTTAGTGAGAATGAGTACGTAAAAAACCCAGTCACTTCTTAAATTTTATTATCTATGGTTAATGAGGGCTGAACGCAGTAAATAGATTTGCTTGCAGCCTCTGCAAAAGAGGTCCTGTGTGGGGTTCCCCCCACCCTGGTACCGAAATGGGCTCTTTTGCTTGACTTGACCTCTGTTTTTGTCATACGTGACAGCCTTAACAGCTTCCTCAATATTTCTGTTCGTCTGAGGACTCATATAAAATATATTTGGCCCTTTCCCTAGGCCTATAAATAACCTCTGTATACTTTATAACATGTTCCTCTGTAACATCTAAGGAGTCAACATTCCTTTGGCATTAAACAAAATCCTCTTTAGTCCCTAGAACTGCTTTTTAAATTGATAACGCTGCTGCGGCATTTGCTTTCCTGACCACCCTATGCTTACAGAAGGAATTAAGTTCCTCATACTCTGCTCCTCAGTAGAGGCTCTGGCAATCATAATTCATGTACCCTTTGAAACCAGGCATTTGTTTGTTAGTTTCTTTTAATGTAACAGAAATTGTATTGATCACATTTGTCGAATGCTCCAGAGAGTGTATATGTAATCACTGAAACTCCCTTGGTTTGGATTTTCCTATTACGTATTTGTAACCGAAAATGCAACCCCTTTGCTCTCAAAGGCAGGGTTTTTTTGCTGTGTCCTTGAATGTCTGAGTGCTTTCGTGTATCTGGTGGGACACTTAACTGCTTTGTCCGTCCCCTGAGAATATTCCAGTTTGTTTGACTCCAGGTCTCTGGCATTCTTCAATAATCACTTGGAGCCAAGCTGCCTGGAAGAGTTTGGGTTCACTGGGGGCCTGACTGTCCAGTACTGCACCGTGTAAACGGCGCAGTGTTCAATTACAAACACTTCTCATCCTAGAGACTCTTAGTTGCCCAAATCCATGATTTCTTTCCTGAAGAGGAAATATTTTAGCTTAATATTTCTGCGGTCAAAACCCAGAGCACCAGAGATTGTCTACGCCTTTGTGGAAATGAGGTCAGTCAGCCTTGCTGATAGGAAATCTGTTTGTGTTCCTCAAGTCGGGCAAAGTAAGGCTGATAAGACAAGTATCAATAGAGACATCAAAATAGATGTTGGAAGAATGAGAGCCTTCTGCATAGAAATCTTTCTTCCTTATTTTATTCTCCTTTCGGTGTATTACTCTATTTGGTATCCTAAACTAAGGACATTCTTAGCTAAGGGCCTGTGTTTTAAGTGTTATTTTGGGTTTCTTCCTGCTTCTATTGCCAGCACTTCGTGCCCTCTCTATTATGCAGAAATAGTCGCTTGCTGTGGCTTTGCTAAAGTCTTGAAGATTTGAGTATGCATTTCAGTGCTTACCCTTGACGTGTTTAACTTTTGCGTAAGTCACTCATGTCAACTCATATTCAGGAAAAATAGTGAACTGAAAAATGTGTATTATTTACTACAGCAGTAAGAAAATGGCCTTGATTACGGTAAGTGGTGCAAAAGATTGTTGTCTCTAAGGACATAAAACACCTTGATAAGCAGTAATTGCGGAACAATAGGTTTGAGTAAAAATCTGAAGGATCTCTAGAGTGTTCACTTTCCACATCCTCAGTACAGTAAAATGTAGCACAACAGAATTATAAAGTTATCAGACTTTCCCAGTCCGGCTTTTGGTTTGCTGAAGAAGGAAGGCAGTGTGCAGAGTATTATTACTACGTTTATTATTATTACATTATTATTATTATCCCTACCTACCACAAACCCAAGATTTAGTGTCAGGAAGCAAATCTATCTTTTACCAGCTTAATTATTTTTTTGCCTGATTTTATAATGGAGGGTAGGAGGGAGAAGAACATAATTCACTTTCTGGGGTCAGTGGAGAATATTAACACATTTTCTGTTACGGTAAGGCCTTGAGATGATGTCTTTGGCTTTTTGCATGTGGCACTTTATTAATCATTTTTTTTTTTTAAATTTGGCTTTCTACTACAACTGAAAGGTAGAATATGAGGGTATTTTGGGGATGATGGTATGAGAGGGCACTCTGCTGACCCTTTTGGAGTAAATGATGCTTCTATGGTTTGGCTGCAACAGCAGGAGAGACTGCATTCAGCAATCAGTTTGTCCTTCCTAGCACAGCTCTCCAAAACAAGTAGTGGTTTGTGTGTCAAACGCACACAACCTGCCACCCTTCCACACCCCCAGTTTCTATCTGTCTCTACACAGAGCATCCTACATGCTGGATGGTCTAGCGTCCACCGTGTTAGAAGGAAGTCCTTGGATACTTTGACCATGGATGACAACAAAAAGTGAACCAGCGAATAGCTGTGGGATGAAATTACAGGAATTCTCATGGGAAAGGCCAGTTAGATTCCCTGCAAACAGTTCACTGCTCCGTAGGGTGGCATTGCTGCCTGATTATATGTTCTCTAATAGGAATGTGTTTGTTCAGTCTCACTTGGGAGGCATCTGCTAATGCAATATTCACTCTCTCTTTTGTGTAGACTTAGCTTTTAGTATCATGGAATAAAATGCTTTCTCTGTTTTATGAATAAAAAAAAAATTCAAACATTCTTTTTTTCCTCCCAAAATTTTTAAGGATGACTTATCCCTGTTGTTGTTATCATTCCTAAATTGCAATATTTACTTGAATGAACATTCGATTTTTTTCAGGCCTCTCGTTTCTTTTTGTGGGTGAAAATGTTAACTGTCAAAAGAAACTGAAAAAGGAAGGGGTTAAAAAAAATCAAAACAAACCCCAAAAGCCCCAAACCCATTAAGACCAGTCATTGTGGTCTTATTTTATTATCATTATTATCATTAAGATCCACATTGTGATGTGGAAAGAAAGTCAACAAGCTATTGGAAAAGCCTGAGTCACCGCTCATTGTTCATGTCAGGGACTCCTCAGGGTTGTTTTAATCTTGGGACATACATTCCTAGAAGTTCTTCTCTTGTGAATTTGAGAGATGCACCTTTAACACAGTGGTCAGTGTTTGCCATCAAATCAGTGCTCACAGGAAATAAATACTATGTATCTGTCAGAGAAGATTGCAAATATCAGGAAAAATAGCAGAAATATCAGGTCCTAGTGGTATCTCAAGACAGTAGATAGTAAACTATGCTTCAGAGGAAAGTGTTTAAAAGTTTCAATTCTGCTATGTAAAATAGTAAAGTAATTTTCTTGACAGAAGAGTGGAGTTTGACATAGTTCAGAATGTTTTGATCTCTATATTTATAAGCCTGCCTACTTTTTTTTTCTTCTCAAGAATGCTTTATCTTATGGAATACTTCAGCTAAATATTAGTTATTATTAATTTTTTAATTTTATGCAGTGTTCCCTTTCTGTATCCTGACAGCAGTAAGTAATGATGGCTGGCTGACTTAGCATTTAAAGCAACAAATAGCTTTGAAATTCTCCACTAGCTGCCCCCTGCTTCTTGCTTAAATAGGCCTATTCATTTGATTTTTCCCTTTGCTGGAAATCTTCCTGTCTTTCTTTCCTTTATCTTTACATATTGTGCTGATCTTTTTGAAACAAGCTTGGCAAATTACATGCATTAATCAGGACAGGGGCAGCGTACTAGCTTCTTTCTAGCAAGAAAGACTTGTATCAGTGCTAATACCCAGTGTTATTTTAAATTCCATTTTTATAGGCGAAAATCTTGCTTTGTTCTTGCTGCCACTTTGTGTTGACAGCATAGTCTTATTTAACTGCCCGCTCTGATGCTCAGGTCTTCTCCTTGAGTGGTTACAGATGACAGATGAATTGCATGAGAGCAATACAAATTACTTTTTCCCTGTGTTTGAATATGAGTTCTTAAAGCAGAAATTTGTCTTCTCTCTTGCTCTGGATGCTTGCTGTTCTCTAGAAGAGTCATCTATATTTGAAGTAACTTGAATATCTCTGTAGAGATCACAAGCTTTACCACCTTGTTATTCCTCCAAATGGTTTAAAGCTCTGACATAGTCCAGCTTGTCATTCTGTACTAGTGCCCTGAAAAATTTTGTTTATAAACTACCTTGTCCCCTCAGTTCCCTTGGTTAGGGCCGAAACCTAAACCAGAAATAAAATAAATAAGCTAAGCAAACATCTGATCTAAGTTTAGTTTAATCTCTGCTTTCCAAGTTTTGACTTAGTTTTCCAAATCAAGTTTTTAATTTAATTGTTTGAAGGAAGAAAATTTCTCAGACATTGAGATCATGAGGATAGTAATTTATCTGCAGATAACATTTATGAGAAAGTAGGTATTGCAAAACAAGATTAAATATCAGAGAAAAAAAGATGTACATCAGGCAAAAAAATTCCATGGAAAATGATGGCAAATTACAGGTATTTTATAGTACATCATCCTGCTTCTCAAGGGAATCCATACAGTCAAAGGGTGAAAGATTTAATTCATAATTTTTCAAGGGTCTGATGCTCTTTCCAATGATTTTAAGCAGAACGCTATTTTCAAATACTCTGTGCCATGTACTTTGTCTAAAGCTGTACTATAACTAGATACTTCAAAATATTCAAGAAAAGAATCCATTCCAAGGTGTTATGACACCTGGATAGTCTAAAAAAACCTATGAGTGTGTTTTAACTAGTGTCTCTTATCACTTGCTTTGGGTTTTCATATTTAAAACTAATAGTCTAAGAAATTGTTTTTAATTGCCTCATTAAAATTTTTGAGCTGTAACACTCTACATAGAAATATTAATTTGGCATAGCACAGAAACGAGTTGTTTAAGCTTCGTCAGCTTCTGTGAGAGAGAAGCATGTGGTTAGGTGTGCTTCTGAATGAAAGTAAAAACTTTAGTGGTCGTTTCTACAGCGTATCTGCTATTACTCTGGTCGGGGCTTGATACTGTCCTCTTGCACGAAGTGCTTTATGCTCTCTTGAGCCACTTTTTGCGTACGTAGAGACTACCGTGCCGTAGAACTGAAATCCACTTTTCCTGGAGGAAAGTGAGACTTGGGTCTCACTTGGGTCAGAGGTTCCACTGTACAGTCAATAACACGTTGCAAAGTAGCAGACAGAAAGGAAGGGGTGATCCAGTTAAGACTACAGGACAGTATTTCAGGGTGCAACTTGGCCACTGTGTTTTTTTTTGAAAGTCTTGCCTAGAAAATGTAGCAGTTCACACCACTGAGTGAACACATGGCACTGTTATCTTTTTGTGCTGGGGTGTGTTTGCAATGTCACAGTGAATCCTCTGTGCCTCAAATCTCTACCATTAAAATACAGAATAATTTCTGAGGTACATAAAAGCCATAATTCTCCCCCAGTATCCTCCTGGAGAAACTGGCTGCCCATGGCTTGGATGGGAGGACTCTCCACTGTGTTAACCACTCTCTGAAGGCCAGGCCCAGAGAGTGGTGGTGAATGGAGTTAAATCCAGTTGGTGACTGGTCGCGAGGGGTGTCCCCCAGGGCTCGTTGTTGGGGCCGGTTCTCTTGAACATCTTTATCAATGATCTGGACGAGTGCCTCAGTCAGTTTGCAGAGGACACTAAGTTGGGTGGGAGTGTCAACCTGCCTGAGGGTAGGAAGGCTTTGCAGAGGGATCTGGCCAGGCTGGATGGATGGGCTGAGGCCAATGGGATGAGGTTCACCAAGGCCAAGTGCCGGGTCCTGCCCTGGGGTCACAGCAACCCCTGCAGCGCTACAGGCCTGGGGCAGAGTGGCTGGAGCTGCCTGGCAGAAAAGGACCTGGGGGTGTTGGTCAACTGTTGGCTGAACATGAGCCAG
>JAOXJK010000012.1:49794644-49811589 GCA_025774025.1 Xenus cinereus
TCTCCTTCTCTGGAGACATTCAAACCCTGCCTGGACACGTTCCTGTGCAACCTGCTCTGGGTGGACCTGCTTTGGCAAGGGGTTGGATGTATCAATCTGTGATTCTGTGTGAATAAATTTTCTAGTTGTTACAAGACCAAACCATAAAGTATGGAGTATGGCAAGGATAAGAGAGGGTGACATGGTAAAATAGAATAGAAAAAATGTCTTTCTTTTGATATTCTCATTAGGAACCCATTAAGACTGTGCTTCTCTGGGCAAGAGATATAGCTATTTGAATTGTAAATTTAACTGATGATGGTTCGGGGGCCTTTGTTCTGGCAGCAGGAGTTTCTTTTCCTAGTAGTCAGTTACTCCAGGTATGCTTAATTTGAGGTAGAATAAAGTTGTAGTTGTACTCTATCATAACATTTTATTTTCAATTCAATTTGTTAGTTTCTAGAAACAGACCGTGTTGCTTACAAAATTTTCAGTTCAGCCTGCTTATAAAAATGGCATGGAAACTAGGTAGCTGCTAGGTCATCTTGAATAATAAGTCTTATATCTCAGTAGACTTAGAACTTCAGCAAATTTTCATTAGCATGCAAAATGTCATTAATATTTCATATTTTTACAGAAAGTGTAATGACTTCCAATATACACATACACGTTCAGAGCTCATTTGCTGTAATTTCTCCAGTGCATATAATGTGTTTACATGCAAGAACAAACTGCAGTTTTGAAGAGTGGCACTTACAGTGAGCAGTAAGATTTCGAAAGACAATTAAAGTAGTTACATGAAGCGCTACGTGGAACCCTAGGGAACAAGAGTATCTCGGGACCAGGTTTGGGGAATGTAACGGCTACATTAGGACAATTACCTTAAAAAATGACTATTTGGAGTGTTCTCATTGACTGCTATGGCTGATTCTGGATTGATGAAATGAGTCTGAAATATTTTCGGTTTTCTAGTATTGTACGCCATTATTTAAGTAACCTCTGCAGCCTGACTTGTAATTCAGTCTGACAGCTTAAGTATCTGATGCGTAACAGATGTTTAAATCTATAGACACGTTTAAATATTAAAACCAGTCTTCTTTAGTTTCTCGCCCCTCTCACTCCCCCCCACCTTGCATTTATAATTGTTTGAGCCAGTTTCTTTGGCATGACCCACATCTCCTCTGTCAACAAATACGAAAGCAACAGAGGAATTGTTGACAGCTCTGTGATTCTCTACTTGGCTGGAGACTGACCTTGCCACAGAATAGGCCGACTTCAAGACTTCTCTAAAACTGTTTGTCCAAAATTTGCATTAAAAACATTTGATGGGGACATGTGCAGTTTTCCCACCGCACCCATCTGTCTATGCTCAACATATTCCAAGCCTAGACATACAGTAAATCAATCCCAAAGAACCCATAAAATCAAACCAGCAAACTTTGGGAGTACTGTGATGACTCTTCTGATAATGCCTTGTTCAGGCACTGCTTTATGAATACTTTTTTGTTTTTCCTTTCAACATTCCTGGCCCCATTTCTTTTTTTTTTTTTTCCAGCCTGAACTCTAAGCTACATTTTAAATTACTAGTCACAGTTGCTATGTTTGGGTCATGTCTTGGTTTAGTTATTAAGAGGAAATACATCTCTTAATAATTTATTCAATTATATTAATTAAAGTGTATATTCTTGCAAGTGCTAGAATATATAGCCCTAACCCATCTCCATTAAATATATCATTTTCTGCTGTTTTTTTAAGTCATTCATTCATTGAGAGACCACAACTTGGTGACAAGCCTTGCATGCTGCTCTTTCCTGAATTGAGGCCATTGGAAGGGGCAGTCCCATGGCTGAAGGTATAGTCTAGAAATGAGACAGAAACTTCACTTCCCAGAAATTTTCCTTGAGATTTTGGACAAGTCATCTGATGTCTTCTCACCTTTATCTCACCCCCAGGTTAGAGAAGAAAAAAAAAAAAAAAAGTGAGGGATTTAATTGCCTGCTGCTTTCATTTATCTGAAGTGCAATTTTGGTGAATGGGTATTTATAAAGACTGAGATTTCTGATGACTTGGGTACCTATCTGGAGACTTTTGAGGACAGTTGGTTTTGGAGAAGTTGAATTATCAAGCTCTGTAGAAAGTGTTGCAGATGAAGCACATAAAATGGCTCATTTCTGAATTTTTTCCAAGGTACGTTGAGGTAGTTCTGTGGAGGCTATTAAAGAGTAATTGCCAAGTGTCATTATTTACATCCTTAGGCTGGCTTTCTACAGACTATTTGTATTATATCCATGTTTATGTCTGGCTTCTATTACCTTTAATAAAAAGACACAGGTCTTCAGGACTTAGAAATTGAAACCCATATATTATACTTAATATACATATTTCAGAGTGATTATGTTATACAATGAAATTGCATAGCATAGGAGACCGCACGCAGGGAAATTATTTCTCAAGGGTATTGTTGCAAAACAGCGTTGGTTTAATGTTGGGGTATAGAGGAGATATGATACCATACACTAAAAACTCTCTGTTCACTGCTTTACTTACAGTCCCCTAGCAATTCTAGCTTTGGGATCCTGTCCCCTAAATGCCCTATCTTAATTAGATTGTACTTTTGGTAATTAGTTTTCCTAATGCAATATAGTCAATCCTTTCTGAAATTTTCTTTTGATGCCTAGGGACGTGTTATGTCTAAACCTTATGAGTGCTATAAGCTTATGTATGCAAAAGAGGATTTATAGTCAAGCTCACCCTTCTATACCAACATAGTGAAGAAAGGAAGGACTAGAACAACAATCTTTTTGACATCCCCAGCAGAAAACCCAACCTGTTCTTCTTCTATTATAAGGTTAATCTCTCTCAATGCTATGAACCGTAGGTATTCGCCCACAGCCACTGAGGGTGGCAGGTGTTTTCTATTTCCATCTTTCGTTTATTCTGGTTGATCATCAACATCTGTGCTCAGGGGTGGATGTATCAGCCATGTGCACTGATCACCAGATAGCAGCTGGAACAGAAAAGGGCAACAATTTTTTAGATTTTTTTTTTTTTTTACACCCAAAAATTGTAGCTTTGACTTGACCAAATTCATTTGCCAAATTGATTTATTTTGCTGAACTGCTTAGAAAAGCAAAAGGGATTATAACATTTTGTTTGATGCTTCCTTCAGTGACATTTTGCAGACTGATAATACCCGATAAGTCTAAGTATATTTAGCTGTGAATAGCATGTTGAAAATAATCAACTTTCTTTAATGAAACCTGGGGTTTTGACTTCTTTTAAATTTCTTTGCACACCAGGGAACTTCCTGTACCCTATGAAAGGGTGGAAAAGTCAAATTACCCAAAAGAGAACTGAAGTGCTAAGTCCATCCCTTGAATATGTTAAATAGCTTTGTTAAATTATTTCCATAGCAGCTTATTTTATTATACTCCTTGAGTAACTTGAAAGCACTACACAAAGGTTGATAAGATACGTGATTTTTAAGGACGTTGAAATAAAAAACCCAAAGGATTTTTATCTCATATAAAACTATAGGACATTTTGTCAGTTGGCAAAAGTGGAAAAATTAGAATAGCTGTGAGGTAAAAATTCTCAGAAGACTTCCATTTTAGAAATGTTTCAGCAGTTCCAATTAAAATTCTCAAAGATTGATTCCTTTGAAACTACACAATACTTTGAGGCAACTCATTATAGCACATTGTCTCCTAAGCGTGAATTTTTGAAAAAGATTAAAAGTTCAGAAATTTCAGTCCTTCTGGCTCTCCATCCAGACAGAGCATCCATCCCGTGGCTTGTGTCTCCCATAACACTCTCATCCCTTGGGTGTAGGGAATCAATACAGTGAGATTGGTGGCCGAAGGGGACATTACACAGGGACAAGCTGCACTTGGGGCAAAAGCCGGACAGAGGTGCTCTGCTCCCCGGTTGCTCTTTCCACTCCCCTGTGCTGACGCAGATTTTGGGGGCCACAATGTAAACCAGATTAAAAATAGGCTTCCAGTACAGTTGTTGTCACAGGCTGGATCAGCCCGGTGATCCAGGTTAGAGCACAATCTCCTGGCAGATGGCATGGGAGGTAGAGAGCAGGAAGGTGCTGGAACATCTTACATCGTTTTTGCTATAGAAGGAAGAGTTCTGTGTATTCTTACCCTGAAAGAACTACACTTCTAGGGAATGCGATACATGGGGGAAAAGATCAGACCCTGACCTCTTTTTTTCTCAAGTCTATGCTGTGATATGAGGGACATTTCAGTGTAATATTTTATCAAACTGATATGTGGTTATCGCTTGTGGATGAACTGGATAAATTGAAATATTTTGGGTTGAACAGGCACAAACAACAATATTTATTTTTCTTCATGTAAAATCAGTTTCTTCTTATTGAAAAACTTTTGATCCACTTTTGATTAATCTAAATATAAAGTATAATGGACACTTTAAATGAAGTTTTTAATGTTAGTGGAGCCTTTGCTGGATCCAGAAAGTGTGCTCCATTTTAAGTGCAGAGACTTAAGTGCTACAACTTGTAATACCCCTAAAATGGGAATGAACTAAAATGAACTCGTTACAACATTGTTTATGGCAGGCAGAAAAGAACAAACCACAACTATGTTACTCAAAATGTTTTGTTTTTCTAATTTTTTTTTGTGTCATGTTAAGGAAAATCAGAACAAGGAAGAAAAGTCCAGTCGTGTTCTCACTTGTGAATACAATTTAATATTGTGCCTCAAAACCAAAAAGCAAAGCTGCAGACTTCCTGAAACTGAGAAAATGAGAGCTCAGTATTTAAAAGAGCCCAGGAAAAGGGAATATTAAAGCAATTTCTCATTCCATTTGCGTGCCGCATTTCTGCAGCTGTAGCTCAGCTATACCAAGGCAAGGGCTTGTGGTGAATGTGATACAGAAGAGGAAGGATTAGTGGGTCAGCCTGCAGGGTGGCTATTTGACTAGTGAGGGGCTGGTGCTCTGTAGCCTGGCTGTGACCCACACGCCCAGCTCCCTTCTCCACAGAAAGCACACCAGGGGGATGGAAGACAGAAAATGGTTGTCCTCCAACCTGGGGTTCAAACGCCACCAGGTTGAGCTCTCGGCTCTGGGAAGGGATTCCCGCAGTTTACCTGCAAATTTCTGGCCTCAGCTTGTCTCCAAAACAAAACCAGGGCAAACACTTCCCTTGGCATCTTTTCTGTGCTGGACGTGCACTGAGGATTTTAAGGCAGTCTTCCTCATCTTCATAACATGCAACACAGTTGCTCAAGGCTGAAAACACTGTCCATGTGGGTATTTTAAGTGGGCGTTTTTATCGTGGAGGGATGTTATTCCATGAATTTTTCGTTCATTCATTCTCTTAATTAGGGGCATTTTCTCTTACTGATTTCTAAGGCAAGGAAGCCTGGGATGGGACATTTAGTCTGTGAAGCCAATGAGAGGATTAGTCTAATTTATTGTGTTCAAGTACCCAATACAGCTATTGAACACAATTTTCCTGCATTTAAAGATTGCTACACGTCATGCAAGAAACCCCTTGCTATACTTTTCTTCATTCTGTAGGAAAATATGGGATTGGCACAGCTCCATTGCAACATGGGTCCCGCTGATCCTTATTGCCCTTTGTACTGTAGAGAAGGGATGACCATTTTGCATTGCAAGAATCTTCTCTCTTTCACCAAGATCATAGAATCTAGAATCATAGAATTGTCCAGGTTGGAAGGGACCTTTAAGATCATGTAGTCCAACCATCAACCTCACTCTGATAAAAACAAAAAAACATCACTAAACCATGTCTCTAAGCACTATGTCAACCCGGCTTTTGAATACCTCCAGGGATGGTGCCTCAACCACTGCCCTGGGCAGCCCAGTCCAAGGCTTAAGAACCCTTTCCATGGAAACGTTTTTCCTAATCTCCAATCTGAACCTCCCCTGGCACAACTTGAGGCCATTTCCTCTTGTCCCATTGCCTGGGACTCGGGAGAAGAGACCAACCCCCCCTGGCTACACCCTCCTTTCAGGGAGTTGGAGAGAGAAACTGCATAGAAGCTTTCTACCTGAGCACAAAAATGGTGAGGTTTCCTCAGGCAACTTTTCAATCTCTTAAGCAGCAAGTAAGTTCCTAAATTTTGGGCAAAGCTAAAAGAACCAATACTGAGCTCCATAACAAAGATTAAGGGATGGGGACTAGTTTCACTTAAAGACCCGATTGGAAACATTGATGGTTAATATAACTAATATTGGCTGTTAGCAGAACTAATCAAATCTTTGACATTTACACCACGTTAGGCTTAGGGGGAAGAAAGAGCCTTTGTCTTGTTTCCTAGCACTTTCAGATTTGCTCGAAACCTTGGAAAAAATGGTGATTGGCTTAGCATCTTAAATTAATAGAGGCTCTGAGAGGAAGACTTTGATGCAAATCCATTCAGCCCTCTCTCTATCAACACTGTGATCTTTTTAATTACAGCCACAGTATGTTTTGTAAATATTTGTTTACATCTTCCTGCATGAAAGCACAGGGAAAATATGGAAATAAATTTATATAATTACAGTTTAATGATCTGCATTTTAATTGAGATTTTACCAAATAATTTTGTAAGAAGTCAGAAATGCTACATAAGTGCTGGTGCACGGTAAGGCACTTGAGGTTTGAATTCTTCTGGATTTTTATATTAGCACCTATAAGGGCACGAAGGCAGGGCCATTACAATATTTTAAAATGTTAGGATTTTTTTTCCTTGCTCACATTTGCTATATCCAGAAAAAACATGTCTTCTTTCCTTCTGCCTGGTTTCTTCTGATCAAAGTGTGTTACACAGTGTTTGGAAGAAGAACTTTAATTAAAGTTGATAGTGATGTCTTACACATACTTGCAAAACACTTAGCTGTGCTGTTGCTACTCTCTGAGATGCCCTCTTCCAAATTCTTCTCTAAAGACAAAATTTACTCTCTCCTTTTTTCTTTTTTGAGTAGTCCTCCAGTTCCTGCCCTATTTTCCCAACTAATACTCACTTGACAGATATTGTCACTTACCGAATAGAGAGTTAGGAATGAAGTAGTAGAGGAAGTTTTCTGAACTGCTCCTAAGATATCTTTTTACATAATTTATGAATGAGACATTGCCACGTTGGCTAAGTGAGTAGGAATTGAACCAAGATCTCTAATGGCTTGTGGCACTATTTCATCCTTACTTGGAGCTGTAACAGGCTCTTCTCCCCTGTCCCTTTTGACCAAAGGACAAACATACAATCAGTAATGCTAAAATTAATGCTCTCCCCATTAAATGGTATTGGAGGCTAATTTTTCAGGGGATTTTGCTGCATTTCCTAGGACAACAAAATGTTGATGATCACAAAGACTGGCTACAAATCTCCTCCTGGTAATTTTATTACCATTAGTAAATCTTAACCAAATATGCCAGAAGCAGAGAACTTTTTGTGACGACAAGCCGGGTGGAAGATGGAGACCCAAGCTTGTGTCACTCTGGGAGAGGTGGTGACCTTGCTCTGTTAGCCATGTCTGTGCAAGTTCTCATACTTCAGATCTGTGGGAAATCAGGTCTTGTTAGTTGAGGTATTGGCAAAGCATTTACCAGTCCATGTTTTGCTGCTTTCATTATAACTCTTTTGTGTGTGTGTCCCCATTTCAGATCAAACACCGAGAAAAATACCAAATGAATGCAGCTCACTGTCTTCAAAGAGCTCCTCTCTAGTAATTCTTGTTTCTCTACTACTATGTTCATGATACCGGGGTTATCAACATAAACTTCTTTCCTTCCTTTGTGAGTTTTCTTTGCTGCCAACTGCTAAGGCCCGCTTAACAATTGCTAAAACTCAAGATTTGCCATTTCTCGGTTGCTACAGGTGCTGGGGTTTGTGGGTTATTTTTGCTATAATAACAGTAGATCAGAATGTTCTCAGCAAGTGCACCAAATGAAAACACAGCTCTTCCAACAGAGAAGGGTAAAACCATTTGAATGTATCCCTCTGGATATGGTCATTTTCCAGATGTGCAGAGGGACTGCTACCCTTTTGGATTTAAAAGAACACAACTGGGCATGGATTGAAAGTTTTGTTTGAATTTGGTTGTCATAGAGGTAAGGTTGTAATGTTCTAACTTTTTATGTACCACTTTTATTTTTCTCAGAAACCTTTTTCTCTTCAATATCTCACCTCCACTGTCCAGCCTTGCCTTTTCTCTTGTGAGCTCTTATCCATTTAAAATAGTAATCTTCCTCCGGGGGGGGCATAAACAGGTAATTAGAGTATTGTCACTTCTGGGCATTGAGATTTTCAACGTGTGACTGTGTCTCTATCATCTCTCTCCGAAGTCACAGAAGACTATTTGAGTGTGGACTTGAGTGGCTAGCGTGTACCGTTCCCATTAAATATTGGATTTGGAAGAACTACCTGTGTCACACAAAGTACATAATGAGCAGAAAGCCTGTGCTCATTTCTGTGCAGGTACTTTTCCAACTGTGTGCGTGTAAAAATAGATTATGTACTTAAATCATGCACTGAAGTCATCCATAAATAACCTTCTCATTTGATTAAGAAAGATCCCTTGTGCAACACACGCCTCTCTCTCTTTTGCATGTAGGTTTTGTAATCCATGTCTTAGATTTTATCCTATACCTGATTTTACTGGGTATCTTCCAGCTTAAATATCTTTTTCATTTTATTATCTTTCTCTGTGCTTTACATTTTTCGTAAGACAAGCTTTCTCTCCCAGACACAATATATAGCTACCTCTAGCTATATTGTAGCTGAGATTTTCTGGCTTTCCCTTCTTGTGATTACCTTTGTATCTTGTTTTCAGATAATGCATTCTGTGTTTTGTCATATGCTAAGCAGCCAGCCTGATGAAAAATATACTCTCACCAAACAAACTGGTACTTAAAAACAGGAAAATCAGCGTTGTAACTAATTATCTGTACTCTCATTTAACCCTGCCTGATAATTCTATTAGATTTTGAAGCTTCTAGCAAGTGCATGCGCATCCCAGGAAACAATTAGTAGTCAGTAGTACTGCATTCTTTTCCACAATGAAAATATGGTCTTATCTCTGCAAAACAGCCTTGTGTACTATTGGTATTCCACCTAGGCTGATAAAAAGTATGCTCAGTTACATTAAACAAAATTCAATGTCATGAAGTGTCTGAAATCTTGTAGCTTAGAAAAGTTTAGTACCTTAGAAAGATATTTTGCAAAGGACAGGCTAGTCCATAGTATATATTTTTTGCTATTCTTTATATCAACCTACTGACCAGTGGTGGAAAAAACAGAGTAGAGGGAACTTCATTGCGGCATCCTAAAGGTAATTCATATCAGATCAAATTTAAATATAACAAGTTGAGCTGTTTTCCCATACTGGAACCAGCAGCAAAGTTTCCAGTGGGACCACGGACAAAGCAGTCGAGTTGCTTAATGCAAGCCATAATTCTCAGGAAGACATCTCAGGCTTGATATTGTCCCATGACTAAATATAGGGGAAAACTAAGCCTTTCTGTCTCGTTTATACTATCGCAGAGTTGTGAAATCCTCAGAGGATGAAAGGGCAGATCTGAGTGTGAAAGCGCGTGATGTTTTCTGAGCGAAGGATGTTAGTTTTGTGAATCTAAATATAGAGGTGGACAGACTGCGTAACAGTCACAAACTTCTAAACACAGCGTGCAAGAATTCTAATTACAATGAGTGTAAAATTGGTGTTTATTTAATGTCGAAAGAGTCCTGACCCGTGCCAGAAAGAAAGAAAGGAGCCAGCGTTTTCAGAAAGTCTTATTATTCACTGATGAAAGCTCTTGACGTAGGCAGAAGGATGTATCCTGTCTTGTGAGAATGGATTTCCTACACAGAAGGAAGATATATACAGAAAGGAGATGATGAGAATATGCAACTTTTTTTGAGGACTTGGGTTTCAAAGGATTAGCTGCAGAAACTGAGTGTAAACAAACACCACTCCGTTCTGAAATTGTCTTGATACAGAAAGCCAGATTGTATTGCAGAACCTTTTAGACTTTTTGTCTGGCTTTCCTCCTTGGCACGCGTTTCCTGACATCGGGAAGCATGAAGCAAATTCATCTTATTCTTCTCCTTCTCTTCTTCAGAGTAAGCATTAGCTTACATGAAGTTTTCTTCTTCTATGCCGCCTCCTTCATCTCTTTGGATGTCATTAGATTCACATTTTGAATGTTATAGCAAAGCTGGGGTAGGTTTCTTGAGAGAGTTTTGTGGGGAGGCATTGGCCTTTCGATTGCGAAGATTGCCCAGCTGCCAGTAAAGAAGGTAGATGTACTGTAGCTTTGCACAACTTCTTATCCAGGGAAAACTATACAGATGGCCATAAAATCAGAAGTGATGAGTGTGAGAAACTCCCTTTCAGTCTAGGGGGAGGGTGGTTACTTCACACTCTAGTGGTCTTCCCTTTCCTGCTGCCAACAGCTATTTCTCTTCTTTTGACGACAGAGAGAGAAACCGGGACTGCTCCTACACTTATTGCTGTCCCCATTCATTTGTTCATACTGTGGGGAATCGGGCAAGAAACTCTTGTTCCTCCCATTAAATGCAGAATTTTTCTGCCTGGGGCTGAGCAGGGTGGTGATGCTGCATTGAATGCACCCCACTGCACTCATCCGTTGCACTGAGGGAGGCCTGTTGAATCATATCCCTTTGAAAAAAAAACATTTTTGTTCCCTCTCTACTGCTAGGGTTTTTTTCCGAATCCAACAGTGTGGATTGTTAGTTGGTTTGGTGTGAGTTGCTAGTTAGGAAACAGTTAGAATTATTTACCTAGAGGGAAACTCATTTAAAAATCCTTCCAAACCAAAAAGCTATGTCTGTTCTCTAATGTCTCTCTTTTTTTTTTTTTTTTTTACTTTGGTCATAAAATACAAAAATAATGTTGAAAAGCTGAAGGGGAAATGTTGAGATTGTGAAGAAAATAATTTGATGGCTCTAATGAGTCATAGCACTGCTTTGCTTATCATCAGTTTCTTGTTAGCAGCCGAATGGACATACACACGGGATCGTTTCCTCACACGGGCTAACAGGAGAGCCATAGGTTCCGCTGCTTATGATCCCTCAGCCAGTCATCTCCTCTGACTTCTGTATAATGACTCTTCAGGATGCTATTGCAACGGTCGGATGTGTCGGCCATTTCCAAAAATAAGCCCTTATGAATGTCCCTGAGTTTTTCGATGAGTCATTTCAGACTCTGAATCACTGAGATGTGCTACCAGGGGAGAACAATAGCCCCAATCAGTCGTAGTTAAATTTATGACTAAAAAGCTATAAACCCCAAGGCTTGTAGAAACAAGATTCTAATTTGGTGAAATACTCCCAACCCAAGATGGAGAGCAAGTACAACAGCTGCCTCTGAGCAGCTTCTTGTCAAGCTGCTGTCTGTGGTTCAGGGTGATGAACTGCAAAGCTGTCCTGGGCTGCTCTTGGGAGACGCGAGTCTACAGCCTCCTTTCCCACCCGCTGTTTAGCAGAGCAAAGACGGGACACTCACCTCTCCTGGGAGGCGTTCAGATCTTCCAGAACTTGTTTAATTCCCAGCAGATGCAACCAGTAACAACAGTGACCACTGTGATTTGGACATGTATTTCAGGCGTGCTCTAACATGGCATTACCTGCTAGCCTTGCCTGGCATGGCTGCAGCATGTAATTTGCCCTAATTAATGCAACTGAGAAATTGCATCTCCAAAAGAAGATTATTTTGCACTAACTCCATGAGTTGGTAACATCAGCCACAACTTAGTAGTGTCAGTTTTAATGAGATTGTTGACATCTTCAAATGGACAAATAGAATAAAATGGCTCTCTTGGCTACAGAAATTGCTATGATTGATGCCAATGAAGCCCAATAGGCCCCGAGGCCATGGGAGACCACGTGAATTTCTGCTACACCCTACTCTTCTTCAGCTTCATCAGTGAATTGCAGGTAAAGGCAGGGAAAAGTCATCCTCAATGATTTATCAGTTTATATACGTATGTGTTTTTCTCAGGAGGAGCACATTATGGCGTACTTGCTGTAGAACGTAGGGGCTTATAATATTTTTTTATCCCCTCTTCTTTAGATCACCGAAAATATACTTACATATATAAGTATAATACGTATTAAGTAAAATATTAAATAAAAATATTAAGTAAAATACATATTACTTATCCATTTTATCTTTCTAATGCTTTTTTATTTCCTCCCAGCCATAGTGGGACTATCTTCCCTGTTCCTGACTCTTTTATTATCCAGCTACGTTTCTGTACATTGTTACATACAGGTTGTTTTGAGGTCTTTTCAGCATTGTAATTCTGTAGGAGTGGATTTTTTTCTGTTCTGGTATTCTGTAGACCTTCTTAAAATGCATGTCAGACATGCCCCTACATGGCACCTCCACATTTTTTGAAGTGCACAGAATGTTAAAATGTGGGCATTTGTCTGCAAGCGTATTTTATAAATACATTACTGTGTGTGGTGAAATGTCTTTTTTTTTCTTCTGTGATTACACATTTTTCATATATGGTATGATATTCCATTTAGAGGACCTGAGGGCCCAGTGTTTTAATGCCTGTTAGTGGGTGCTAGTAAACTCTTGGGAATGTACAATCAGAAAAGGCCAAAGCTTTTAATACACTTCATATAAATGTGTAGTTACTGAAATACATATGATTTAGTTGAATGTGCAATTACTACCTGATTGACTGACATATCAGATGGTAGTTTTTAGGTAAGTGTTTTTTAAGTAAATCTGGAAAATAACCTGTGAAATGAGGTTATGATAGCTGAACTGGTTTTGACAAAAGTGGATGTAATGTTAGATTTAGGTTGAAGTTTTCATCCGCATTGTTTACTAGCTAAAAAATCAATTTCTGCATGACCTACACATTCTCTCAGTGGGGAATGAAGTTCAGAAGAAAATTTCTTTTGGGAAAATTGAGGACCTTATCATAACATTCTTTTTCATATTTCATGGGGCATTTTCAAAGTGAAAACATTTTCTCTTTTCAAATCCACAGTTTAGATTATGATAAACAAAATTAAAATTTAGGAAAGAGACAACCAATGTCATCAGAAAAGTGCAGCTTTAAATTTTTAAGACATGCTTTTACTTTTTTAATCTAGTGAGACATTGGAGGAGGAGTTCAGAAAATTATTACAGTTACAGAAATATTACCTCATTCAAATTAGGTTTTGTTTGTTGCTGGCTGGTTTATGGTTTCAGTCATGAATCCCAAATAATCAGTTATTTCTACAGTTCTATCTTTCCAGGTGCTGTGCTGAAAAACAGCTCTAAAGTTTTGAGACTTAATTAATTATTCCTACAGCTATGGACTTTTGCCTTCACACAGAGCTTGTAAAATAGCTGAAGGAAAGCTGACTGTCTTGCTTTTATGTCTGGGACTAGAAGGCTGAGTCTAAGAAACTCATGGGATGACCTATTTTACTTGTCAAAGTTGGAAAAAAAAAAAAAAGCTGCAAGACATTCAGAGAAGTATTTAAACAGCCTCATCCTACTGTAACTGATTCCTGACCTTCCCATCGTTTAAGATTCTGCCTATCTTTAATGAACTTCTTTCATTTGAGCAAAAATAACCTCCTCCCCTCCACCTCTTCCAAAAGGAATCAACTGTAGGGAAGAATATAAGTTGTTAGCATTTGGTTTTTTGGCTGGGAGTTCAAATTAATTCTTCCATGTGTTTTACTGCATTCCTCATGAAAAGAAATGCTATTTTAGAAAAGTGTTCTTGATTCTGAAGTGATATACAATTTGCTATAATAACAATACTGCTTCTTTAATCTTCTTTTAGTGTTTTTGTCCTAGTAAATACACTGTTTTGGCTACCTTAATAAAGAGTGAGAAAAAAAATCGATAACAGGCATTCATCCTACAATTTCCTTGTCAATCTAGTTAGAAATTAGCTGTCAGCTTAGGAAAAAAAAAAAGAAAAAGGGTATAAAAAATCCAATATGCATTCATGCTAGCACAAAATAATACAAAACACTTGAAGATCTTATCTGGGACCTTGCTGTTTATCCTTCTGGCTGTGAATCTGTAGAAGTGAAAAGCATTTTGACATTTCATGGTAGTGGCTGTGTCTACATAGTCCTGTGAAGACATCCCCAGCAGCAAGTTCAAGGCCAAATGCCTCAACTATCTGTCTGCTGTGAAATTCTGGGAACCGTCATACAAGCACCTCACCTGACATGGTGGGAGTCCACAGAGTATATTTTAAGTGCACCTTACCCCTGTTGTGCTGCCAATAGGAGCTGGTATGAACAGTATGGCTAAAGCTTGCTCAGAAAGGCCACTAGACCTCCCTCCCAGGCCTGTGCACCACTGTAGCACTGTGCTGACCACGTCCCTTGAGAAACCTTGAGCCTTACCACCCTTTGCCTTACTGGGCAACCCACAGGGCTGTTGTGGCACCAGGCTTTCTGCTAGATCCATGCCTTTTGCAGGTGCCTTTCCTACTGCCTTCACCATGGGAGAAACATGTCCCATCCACACGTCACCTGAACCTGCTTTGCAGCTACAGGCCATGGGCAGCAAACTACCCTAAAGAACCACAAAGGCAACTGGCACACCTCTGAAGGCCTTTTTTTTTTCTACTCTGCTTGCCTTTCCACAGAGATTTGCTCAGGGATCAAAATCTCAGCATGTGATCCCAGGGTGGCATTGGCCATCCTCCTATGCCTTTTTGCAGATGTGCTTGGGTTCTTTCTATTATCTTGGGCCTATTCAGCTTCTTTGCCTGCCATCTCAGCCTTGCCTCTCTCTCTCTTCTCATCCTCATCAGCAGACTCCAATCCAGACAGTCTTACTAGTTTCAGATAAGTACCAGTTTTGCTTCTGGCAAAGAGTTATAGAAAAGTTTTGCCTTTATGGACTTCCCAGGCACACACCAGTCCTAAACTGGGCCATTCTCATCTGCTCCACTTCTCTGAGTTCTGCTGGCAAACTTACAGCTCTGTCACCTTCCTCATAAACAATTTCAGGAGAATCTCCTTTCACCTAACGTGGAAGTCAAGTGAGGGTACTGAGTCATACCTATAGATGCCCTCAAGAAGCAGGGAAACAGACCTTTGTTAGAAGGCCAGTTTTCTACCCCAACTTCTTTTGTTTTTCCTTTTTCTTTGGTTTAATGAAATGTTAATTAGTTTTAGAATTGCTTGTATCTCTTGCCTGTTTCAGTCAGCGGTTCTTAGACCA
This sequence comes from Xenus cinereus, assembly GCA_025774025.1. Classification (NCBI taxonomy): domain Eukaryota; kingdom Metazoa; phylum Chordata; class Aves; order Charadriiformes; family Scolopacidae; genus Xenus; species Xenus cinereus. The sequence continues at coordinate 49,809,825 of JAOXJK010000012.1, forward strand.
TTTGTCTTTGGGAATCTAATCTGAAGAAAAGATAGGTGGTCCTCACATTCTGGGCCAGATTTTCTAAACTGATTTAACTCACAGCAAGCATTTAGGCACACAGCAAAGAGGTCGGATTTTCAAGAGTTCAATAAATTGTGTTGTGTAGATGCTTAAAATTCCACCAGAAATGCTACACCAGGAAGGCATTGAGAGTTCTCTGGTTTTCAAAACAAACACACAAACAAAAAACAAATTCTTTGTCTTGGTAAGGGAAGAGATAATTTGAAAAATCCTCCTACATTTGCAGAACTAATTTCTGGAAACGGTACTGCAAATACTCTTGGATTGATTGTCCAATATATTTGGTGAAAACCCAGTTCTTCCTGTCACGAATATAGAATTGCAAGTCTCCTGTGGTAGCAGAGAAAGTTTATATGCCTTTGTTGCCAAGTTTTCTATATTTTATTTTTCAGAATTTAAATCAAACTTGTTTTGCAATCCAAAAAAAAAAAAATGTTCGGGTCAGTGCATTTTTACTTCTAGTTTAATTGGAGGGCAGTGTATCTGGCTGGCTTCGTTTGTTTGATGGGGTTTTCAATTCCTTGAGGTTACAGTGGTTTGTAATGTCTTTTACTTGTAAGTACTTAAAGGCACAGTCAGCATACAAGCTTTTTTACAGGCCTTGTTATTCTAGTATAAAGCTACCACGGTTATAAAGGAGTCGGTGCCTGTTGGTAACGAGCAACAATCAGTACTGTCACGTAGCAAAGTCACCCTTTTCCTCTTCCTGTTCTTTTATTTTGTCTTCAAAATTCCCTTCTGTCTCCAAATATTCCGCGTGGGCTGAACTGTTGCTGGTGCTCAGTGAACACAAAAATAGTGAGGTTGGCCTACAAGGTAGGACGGATCTCACTTGGAGGGCAAGGCTTTAGCATAAACCATCTCCAAGGTACAGGATTAGATTTGCATCGGGGAACACAGGCCAGAAGGCTGCTGGCAGTGGGCTACGAGATTAAGGAAAAACTGCGCAAGTGTTGATGCCGGCTGGAAATGATGACTTGCTTTCCAAGCAAGATGCACCACAGTCTGATGTTGTTGTGGAGGATTCCCTGAGAGAGCCCCCTTGATCTCTGCTTGTCCTGGGGGCTGTCAGCTGGGGGGCGGCCCTGCTGAGCGAGCCTGGGGGGAGCCATCACTACCCCCGCTCATTTTAAACGACCCATTAACGTGCCAAATTGTCATTGCCACGGAGACCAACTTCAGGGCAGGTAAGACTGCGCTGGGGAAGGGATCTGTGGCGAAAAGGGCCGACGAGAAGCTCTTTTTGGGGCTTTTTTGAAGCCGGGCCAAGGCCTCTGCTTGTCCTGGGGGCTGTCATCTGGGGGGCGGCGCTGCTGAGGGAGCCCGGGCGGCGCCATCGCCACCCCCGGTGGATCCCGCCTCCAGGGGATGAGAGGCCTCAGGGAGGGCAGGGCCTAGGCCCCGCCACAGGACACAGAGCGAGCCCCCAGTGCTGGGGTGTGCACCGGCCGGGCCCTCTGCCTCGACTAGCGTACAAGGTAAGGTCTGTCACTCCCGGGGACTCGGCTACGGTTTCTACCCGGTCGAAGGCTGTCTTTAGGAAAGCTGTGGGCACTCAGGCAGAGGCCCCAGGCAAACATGTGGGCGTGCAGGCCTCTGGCTGCAGAGAGTGCCGGAGCCTGGCACTGGCAATGGAGGGCAGCGGGGACAACACCTGTATCAGATGTGAACAGGTGAATGATCTGCTCAGCCTGGTGGCCCA
>JAOXJK010000012.1:49832455-49848519 GCA_025774025.1 Xenus cinereus
CCTGCTCTGGGTGGACCTGCTTTGGCAGGGGGTTGGACTAGATGATCTCCAGAGGTCCCTTCCAACCCCATAGCGTTAGAATAGATTCTAACTATTACTAACTTATGATTGATATTATGATAGTGCCTGACAGATCTTCCTGTGAACTTCGTAGGGATGCTATGTGCTGTGTAAACACTTGAAAATAGGGAGGTCCTTGTCCCTGGGAGGTTACAGCTGGGTCGAGCCTTAGGAGATACCATATGAGCAGAACAGCTGCTCGACAGGGAAGGTTTGTGCTGGCCCGAGTCTAAAGGCAGCGGCTGCCTGGGTCTAACGTAGGAAGGCTGCTACGTCGTTCCACAGTTACAGCTCGGTTTCTGGAGAGTGAGTTGAAATTATCTGTCTGTGTGGGTAGAATTCTGACACGGGCTTTGGGATTATTTTTTTATTTTTTTTGTTAGGTGCTATACTCCAAGGAGGAGAGCTAAGGTATTCCCTATGTAAAACAGCCTCTTTAAAAGAGCTCTCCCAGCAGCAATAGCACACACTATTCACTCTACACATTCAGCACTACTGGGACACTGCTGCAGTTTTCCTGGTTAATGGGAAATGAAAAGTAAATGGGTTATTGGTTTTAATCCCAGGCTCTAAAAGGATTTGGTTGATCAGTACCTAAATCCTTCCCTGAGACCACTTCTCTGGAATTGCTAAATTGTTATTTGGCCAGTGGGAAACTCAGCCCCCAAGTGAGGTCCCAGAAGGAACTGGATCCTTCACCGCACTGCCAGCACCATCTCCTCATGGATGCTGGGCTGTGCACAGGGCCTGGCGGGCTGTGCGCTCCCTGTGCTCCCAGCTGTGGTCCTCACTTAGTCCTGGGCAAGTGGTTATGGAGCTCGAGGTGCCACTCACATAGTCAGGCACTTCATTACAGTGATGCTTGAGGGACTTCCTCGCTGGGTCACGGAGCGCCGTGCCCAAGACAACCTGACCGGCGTGAATCCTAACCTGAGAGAAAGTGAAGTGCTGCGTGTAGGGTTCCTTCTTGCTGTTAGTGTATCTATGCACTTGCAAGGATGGCAACAGGCATTAGGCATGTGTGCCCAGAGAACAAATAGACTACAATCTGGTTTATAATCCAGTGTTATTATCATCAATTTTTCCAGTCTTGTGAGCATTTGAAGTGATACACTGGAACAGGCAAAAGCTATGACTGTGCAGTTAATGCCATTACTTGCAAACAGATATTTTTAGTAAACATATATTCTGCGTATTTACATTTTAGAACCGGAAATATGATCAGAAAGCATGATGTGTTGTCATTTCAGTAGATGGAATCAAAAGAACCTTGTGATCACTGGGGTAGTGAGATAAGATTTATTTTTTTTGGTCCTAGTAAATAGCAGGATGGAAAAATTCTCAATGATTTCATGAAAATGTGGTTCGTGCTGATTGTTTTTTTTCCTGAGAGAACTGATGTGCTTCAAAAGCTAAAGACTGCAACACAGGCATGACAGGGTACGTGTCCAAGCGTTTATCCATCTGTGTCCCTTGCTGAGGGACCTGTCCTGTCATTCACAGAGGGCTAAGCTTTCTTCAGGTACTCTCTCTTGCACAGGTTAACAAGTCCATGTCTGCTGCAGTTACTGCAGAACAGTTTGTGCAGGATCTGATTACCCCAGAATTACTTGTTTCTGTGGCAAAACACTATTATGACTCCAAATATAGGAACAGAAACAACATCGATAATAGCAACCTTCAAAGTGCATTTGAAAACATTTCAGCAGAAAAACAATTCTGAGAAACTAATGTGGGACTAATGTGGCAAGCTTGCTTCCAGTCCGGTGTAATCGTAGACAACTGTGGCATATAGTCCCTTGTAATACCAAAGTCCAGAAAAGAGTTTTCTCTAGCACACTCCAAAAGATGTGTACTCAGAAGATGACACAGAGGACATATCGCAATCCCTGACTAGCCTGAGCTTGAGGGACAGAACTTCAGGCTGTTACCAAATGGCTGAAATTTGGAAGAATGACTCTCATGTGTTAGTCACACGCCCCTGTCACAGGAGAGCAGCTCACTCTTTCATAAATGCTGAAGCCTCCCACCGCCTTTTCCTGTGGATTAAGAGCACATTTAGAGGTGAGCATACTCAGATGCTGAAAGCTTAAAGACTAGACTGTCATGCGTGTCCTCTTCATCATGAAGACCTTAACACCTGGACTTTAGCACAACTGGTCAGAATGAGGAAATTCACATACACTTTGAATGCACCACATTTCCTGGGCTCTAAGAGCAAATCTAAATCCATTTACATGTTCATTACAAGCACGTGTTTTCCCTTTAGCATAGTATAATATATATTTTGCTCTATATAGCAGCTGTCTCTTTTGGGTTGTCTGTCCTCAAGTACTTTAAACATAGCACCTTCAATGTACTGTCTCATTAATATAACTTCAAATAGGTGTTCAAAGTGTTGCAAACATGCCATAAATGGGCTGTCCTGTAGCACTATAAATACCACTGTTGTGCTAAAAACCCTAGAGCTTGAATAGTTAGGAATGTTGCAAAAGTAATAATTAATTTATTACATTAGTTTATTGGCTTTTGAAGGCATTTACTTCACACCTAAGTATGACTTGAGTGGGTACTAGGAGAACAACTTCAGGAAGGGACCGTGCAAATACACGCAGCTGACAATTCTATTACCTTCATCTGTCTATAGTTATGGCTCCCACGTGTTTGGGTCCTTCATATCTGGCTTCCAAGAAGGCAAATGACCAGTTTGCGAAGGACTTCTGTAGATTTACAACTCAGAGTGGGAAGAAGTCATTAGCTAATGAATCCTAAGGGACAATTTCTTCCTTGTGGTAGCAATCAAAGACACGCTGCACACTTGTATAATCACTAACTTAGCAATATAAGCAGAAATCTAGTAGCAGCAATTACAGATCATATTTCTGATGTCTCTTATTTAAAGGTACCTTGGAATTTAGTAAAATTTGAAGGAATATCTGTCTAAAGAAAAAAAGTCCTACACCTGGCAATATTTCTTTATGTTTTGGCATAGTTGGCACATAACTCTGTTGGCTTTATCCTTCTTGTATTTAACTTGCATTTCTTTAGGAAGAGGAAAGAGCCCATCTGCTAATTTCTTTAGGTGTGAGTCAAGCCATCGCTGTATTGTCAATATAGGCTGGAGGTATTCATAAATAATAGAGTACATCTTAGAAAATTCCCTTACTGCTCTTAAGTTTGGGGAGAATGTTTGAGCTGCTGTCAGCAGGGTTGGTCAGCCCTGCTGATCTTCAAGCTATTAGCGTTCAAGCATGTTAAATATCTGTCAGGCTCTCTCATACACCCCAGAAGGGGTATCAAGCCCTGTCCCTGCCATTTCAGGCAGTCTGTTTTGTAAAAGTTACATATTGGTAGATATCAGTGGATAGCTGTGAAGGACAATTTTTTCACAGCTTTGCCCATTTCCATCTACTTTATTTTTGAAGTCCAGCTGTAATTGTTATGTACTGCAGTCATGCATCTTTGGTGTGATGGCTTCAAAATTTTCCGCTGAAGCACAAAATCACAGGCCTAACACATTGCTTACACTCAGGTCGGTTAGATAAGATGAATAGCAGAAAAATGAAAATAAATAAATAAATAAAAAGAAACTAGACCTCCAAATAAATATAGCATCAGGACTAGGTATTTCGCAAAATAAATAAGTCTGTCTTAGTCTGACACTTCCATACACTGACTATCCAGTGGCCAGCATTCAGGGAAACACAGACCATTATCTTCAAATGCAAGGACAGCAATTCAGGAGATGTAGCACAATTGTTCAAACGCTGGCTTAACCTTGTATGTAGTACATAAAATGGAAGTTGCTGAAAAGTAGCAAGCCAAAAAAACGGATTACGCAATGAAGTTCAAGACGTAGGCTTCATTACTGTATATTCCCACATCAGTCAAGAAGATTGAACATACTTTCCCCTGTCCTGCTGGTCCAATAGACCAATAATGCATATGTGAGGTTTCAAAACCAGGTGTTAATATTAGATACTGAACTAATGTAAACAGCTTGAAACTCTTTGGATTTTAATAGGATTGCATGGGATTTAAGTCATCTAGGATTTGTGCTATGCTGTTAGGCAGAGATCTTTCCCACTTAAAGAGTTAATACTTTATGAGGCTCCATAAATGGTTACTCATCAATTAATATTTTAAAAGGGCAGGGAGTGTGGTGTACAGTTAGTGTTTCACCCTCCACACCAGTGATAAATATCCAGTATGTAAACTACTGCCGTAGTCTTCAAAGGAATACCGAACAGCTTAAAAAAATCCTGTAAAAGGGGAATAAAAAAAGGTTCTCCTTCTTAATCTTACCTCCATGCCTCTGCATAAAATGGTGAGTACATACTCTGAAGGTAGGACTAAGGGAAAGAAATAAGCTTAAGTATTTTTATGTATTTTGACGAAGCGTTAGAACAAATTATGTACAAGAGGATTTCATTAAGAGCAACAAAGTAATAGTCTATCCTATCAATAATTCCTTGAGCAGTCTTGTTCTTGTATTTACATTTATTTTGACTTTTGTCTCTTTCTTACTCTTCTTCTGATCAAAACACTCTGGTATTGCTTTTGCTTTGATATATATGTCAGAGCAGTTCCTAGGCACATTAAGATATCTAAGGCAAAATAGAAATGTGATCAATTCATTCACTTCTATCCACACCTTCTACCTTACCAAAATGAAGAAAATGTCTAATACCTTTCAACAACTGAAGATGACTTGACTGGAATCTGGTGTGGTAAAAAAAAGGATTTACTAAAAAGTGTAAATTTTCGCTGAAACAAAACTAGTTGTTTTCAAAGCTGGAAGACAGTCCAAGTTCCACCTCCATCTCTGATTCCGTATTATTTTTCATAAAGTCATTCTGTTGAATTCAGGTTTTACCACTACTTTTAAAAGGCTCTCCCAACACCTGGATGGTGTAATGGCTAAGGGATGCCCTCGCTCCCATCTAATTCCAGTCTAAGTTTATTTCTGGACAGCTTGTGTGGCATTGTAATTTTGATAATGTTGCTTTAGCTTAAACATACCTTTTCCATTCTTGGTGCAGGTTTCCATCATGTAAGAATAGACTTTTATATCTCTTCCCAACCTTCTATTTTCCAGACTAAACAAGTTAGGCTGACATAAGATAAGCTCTCCATTCTTCATCTCATTCTAGAGCAAATCTGTGCACCTGTTTCAGTTTTGAATAATCTTGCTTGAAAAAGGGTGACTGAATTTGTGCGTGGTATTCTACACCAGATCTTGTACAGCGTCACTAATGCTTCATTAACCTTCCTAGAAACCATGCTTCTGATGTCTGTTAAGGTCATTACTGTATACTGTTTCTGTCTCCTACTCACCCCTTGGTCAGCCAGAGATTGCCATTCTATTTCTCTGTAATTTCCAGTGGATCTGGGATAGATTTGTCTGTCCTCATCTAAAGTGGTTTAGATTGGGTGCACAAGATTGCATTTCCACTGTAGAACTTCATCACGTTTCCGTGACTGCATTCCTCAAGCCCCAGGCCTCCTCAGTTTTGACAACTTCAAATCCTCCCTCCAACTTCATGTCAGAGGGAAATGACCTTATGACGTGCCTCATCTTTGCATCAAATTCAATAATAAAAATACAGAGAGCAAGACTAACCCTTAAATTAGGCCAGTCCTGTTCTTTGAAGAACTCTACCAACAACCTTCCTTCAACCTAGTACTTCTCCTTTCAACACTAGCCATCTTCCATTGAACTTTACTTAAAATTTCTTCACCACTTCCCTCCTTTTCAGTCTAATAAATTCCCTTTTGGTTGCATAGTCAGATCTACAAATCTGTATTTGCTGGGATCGCTTTTCCCACCTCTTGAAAAAGACTTCTATTTTACCTTGTATCTTTTCTGGCTTGACAAAGCTTGTTAAGAAAACTTGTTCCCTGACTTCCAAAGTAGATTTTGTAATGGAGATTAAATGGTTTCTTTTCTCCTTTTCAGCTCGGCAGGCGCATTGAACTGCTTTTTTAATATCACGCCATCCATTTCTGCAGCCTCTCTCCCATTATTCCTATTATTTTGCCCCAGGACCATTGTTATGGGAAGAAAGTAAGATGAAGTGTTTGTTAAATTCTGAGCCAGCCTTTTATCTCATCCTTACTGTACCACAGCCTCCTGCTTCTTTAACTTCCCCTAGCCTGAATCGATCCATTGACGTTTCCTTAAGTACCTTTTGCAAGCAGTCCCTCAGCTTTTCTTGACAACATGCTTAGGCCTAAGGAACTCTGCTTGAAGGCTCCAGTTTTATTTGCGTACCATTTTTTTTTCTCTTTTTCTTTCTCTTGGTCCCTTACCCACCATTCTTTGTGGACGCTTTGCTTATTCCAAATTTCCTTTTTGAGGTAACTATTTTCATGCAGTTTGCCAGGAGCACACATTCACAGAGTGGGGTTTTTTGTTTGTTTTGGGTTTTTTTTTCCTATTTCGGGTATTATTAACAGATTTGCTCTGAAGACATTCTATGCTTTTTCACTCATTCAAGCACGTACAAGTACTTGACCCTTTCTGATCACTCGTCTTTATCAATGAAGCACGTCTCTAACCTGATACCTCCAGGCTAGCAAAGGTCAAGGCTGTTCCACAACCTGTGATCGTGTGGGTCCCTGAGCAGTCGCTACTTTCCGAGACACAGCGCTCGTTAGCAGATGCAATGATCTGCTCACACAGCTGTGCTGCTTTCCAGACCACTACTAAGACCTTCATACCTTCGGACAGACACACTAGCTTGAGTCCTTCTCTCTCACACTCCAAAGTGCGATGTGGTTTAAGTATATCCCTAGGGAGCTGAGACTGCTGAAGGCTTGGAATTCCTTCAAGGGAACAGAGCAATCAAAGGCTAACCTCTTGAAATCCAAACTTGGCTTAGAGGTTCGTTTTTCCCTTACGCTTTATTTAATTTAAATGAAAGCAAATCATAATCACCTAATAGAAAACGATAATTCCTTGTGTGATGAGGATTTCTCCCATTGCCTACCTGAGCCATTGCTGTATACTCTTGATAGGTAGAAGATATTTGGTAAATTTGTGCTCGTGTTTGTCAGGCAGAGGGTTGACCTTTCAAATGTGAGCATGAGTTGGATATTCTTAATACAGTATTTAGTCCTACACAATGTCCGGTTGCATAGACAAATGGTTATTCAATGTTAAAAGAGCAATCAATGTTAAAAGGCCTTTTCAAGGCAAGTGAACATCTAGATTCTAGCCGAAGCATAAGCAACCTTTGCATGTTCATTAGCAAAGAGGACCAGCTGTGAAAATGAGGAGATCTATGTGTGAATGACAGAAATAACTTGACCTTGTTTCCCTTTGACATACGCCTCTGCTAGAGGAAACTCCCTTGGTTCAGTAGACCAACTGATAAAGTATGTGCTCCTTGTCAGGGAATACAACTCAGGAACTCAGCAAAACTTATTTACAATGGATGTCTGAAAAGCAGACTTCTTGTGTCTTTGACATCAGAAGTTAAATATGACAAATGGGACAAATGGCTTACATATCTTCTTATTTATTTAAAAATGAGCCTTATGTCTGTACTTTTGCACAAATGTTCTAGGCGCTCATAGAAGTTTTCCAATTGACAGGTCAGCATTTCTTACCTGACCTGTTTTTAGCTGATGAGAGTAGATTGCTAAGCACTGTCAAATGAAAGCATTATAGTTTAGGGGCTGCAGTGGCAAAACTTGAAACTTAAAAAATGCCATAGCATTAATAATTGTAAGAGAGAGGTGTTTCCCAGCCACAGGAGGCTGCAAGTTCAATATGGAATTGCAGGCAGGGTCCTTTAGGTGAGTAACAGTAAGAGCTTGAATGCTTTTCTTTTCTGTAGACTTAATATGCTCTGTTTCTGAGTGCCATTTAAAAGCTTTATTAAAATGCCACACATGCGCTGCTTTATTAATAAAGATCATTTTAGCAGTCTAGTGTTCTGAATAGAAAAGCAAAATGCAGCTGGCCTATAGTAACTGATGATTAGGTTTAATTCAGAAAGGAGCAAAATAGTATAAACTGGTATTCACAGAGCTATTAAAATCCACATTTAGCATATTTTTTTTTCTTAGCTTATTCATCAAAGTAAGACAGAGAAATGTAGGATACGGAGGCACAGCTCAGGTGAGAGAGCAAAGTCAACGTGGCAGGTTGTTATAGCAAATACTGTTGAATATGAACTTAGAGACAGACTTGCATCTCCATTACCCAATATTTAACTTCCCTTGGTTTTTACAAAAAATACTCATACATAGCAAAGGGGGATGTCAGCTTGTTGGCCGAGAGTCAGATTTCTGGCATGACACATACAAGTCACCTCCTCGAACGTCACATATGTGAGTGTACTATTCATTATTGACTTGCCAGCATTGTCCCTGCCAATTTAAATGCTGTGGTAGTGGTTCTCAGAAGCAAAATGTCTTGGGGCTGAACTGAGAGGCTGAAAACCTTACACCAGCCTGACTTGCCGTTGTGCATACGCAGCTGAGAAATGGCCTTGGACGGGGTATACCTGTCCTCACAAGTACACACAACACACCAGGCAAACTTCAACATGGTAGACCTGGCAGAGTGCCACTGGCTTTTGTACAGTTAAATTGAGGATCCAGTTGTTAAGATGTTCAGGTTCATATGTGTTTTTAAACTGCTCCTACTGTTACGTTGTCAACCAGATCAATCAACTCAAAGACCCAGTATATACAATTTTTGTTGTACCTCTTAGTGTACTTATTTATACCATTTTTAAACGTGTCCAGCTCATTTCTCCCTTATGTTCACACATTCTCTTTCAACTCAAATTATCTAAGGAATTATTTACAAGTAAACATAAAGTGACTTGTAATGATTTGCCAAACGTTTCTGCTAATGAAAATTCCAATGAAATGCATGCTTCTCAAGTGCATTTTTTGGGGGTTTTTTTGGTCAAAACCTCTGGTTTTGAGGAAGTGTTCCGTTCTCCTGATCGTGTAAACTTTTGTCGGGAAGCTTTGCCCGCTTGCAGATGAAATTTCAAGTCAAAAGAGTAGAAAAATATATCCTAGGGTAAATCATATGGCCCTACCTGTAATTAGAGACCGACTTCAGGCAGTTAAGTTAGTAGTTCAGTCTCCCTATTGTTATAAATGGAACAGAGACTGACATTGTTTTATCAAAGGTGATTTAGAGGAAAAGCTTGCCTTATGTGCTCAGAATTAGCCTCTCTGAGGGGAAATCTTTTTTTCATTGACCGTAGTAGGCAGCCGCAGCTGAGTTAAAAGCTTGAATTTAAGTAGGGTGAACACCACCGTGAATCTGTCAGAGCGAGGCCTCGAACCTTGCCTACAAAAACCAGTCAGTTTTCTGTTCCCCTGGCAGGTTAGTCTGTCGGACTTTCCCTTCTTCTGCCCACAGCTCTCTCAAAGCCATTTTGAAAAGCTGCAGTTGCTTTTTTTTTTTTTTTTTTTTATGTCAACGTCGAACAAAATCCTTCAAACTTTGAAAATTTTTGCTAAGTGGAACTGCTGTTTTCCAGCCAGCCCTATAATGGAAAGTTATGCACCTATGACAAAAAGAGAGAAAAATGTGAGCCTATCCAGACTTCAAAATGTGAAGTGCTGCTATTAAACTGTAGCTACAAGATGAATCATGTACCAGTTTCATGAACTATGGGCGCACAGGAGTCTTTGGCAGGTTCACAGCAGTTAGATCTATCTCCTGTAGTTAGTCGTAATGACAAATGGACTTCATCCTGCTGGCTGTTAAAGATCCAGACTAACAGTTAACTTTTTTGCTAGCTCACCCACTCGCTCTCTGTCTTTCAGTGTTTCTCTCTTTCTTTCCTCTCTGTTCCTGCTCTCAAATGCTTTAATCCAGGACCAGGCTCTCCGATACAACCGGCCAATGCAAGCTCTGTTTTTACAGGGAAAACTTACAGGTTTCCAAGCTTAGCCAAGTTTAAAGACTCCTGTTAAGAAAATGGATGGTGGTTCTTCTGTTAGGGGGAGGGACCTTTTATAAACACTGTGTGGATGCTGGCACTCCTGCCGTAAGTATTCTTGGAAAAAAACAAACCCTATAGTTTGCACTTTCACCTATACCTAAGCTGTGCTTGCTTAATTCAAAAAAGAAATGCCTTAAGTTGCATCTTAGTTTCCTTGAATTGTCTGGTATTACGCGGTCTCTTCCTTGCTCAATGCCTGTTTATCTCTTGACGTAGCCTCATGTTTTCATTACGTGGTTATGCAGGAAACTATACATGGACTTAAAAACTAGACAATGAGGTAATAGAAATTATGTTCCTTATGCAGAAGAAATGAAGCCCTCTTCTTAGCATCCCCTGTCATCTTAGCGTCCTCCTTTCTGAGTAGGTAGTTGAAGACCAATGCAACTCAGGAGATCCCTCTTCAACTGCGCTGCCAGTGGGGGGCTTTTGATCTCCTGCCTCCCCAGAAGCTTGGGCTCCCACAGATTTCCCTGGACTGCAATTCTGTGCTTCGACGGCATGGGCTTTTTTAGCAGTATCCAAGAAAAACGCTCTGGAAAAAATGATTCCTTAGAGATTATCAAAGCTAAAACGAATGTCAACAGCTGTAACAGACCTACTTGAATCCTGCTAGATTGTAGATAAATTAAAAGCATTTCACAAAGGTTCAAAAAATGACAGCCAAGCCTTAAAACAAAAATCCTAACAGCATGATCTGCCTCTGAGGAGAGCTCAGCTGCGTCTAGATGCTGGCCATAAGAAGCAGCCACTCAGTCTGGTAAAGAAAAGGTCAGACCTTTTTTAAACAAAATGAGAAAACGAACCTATTTTTTTCTGGCACACACTGGGACACACTGCAATAAATACAAGTAGCAATAGAGGAAACGTCATTTGGTCTTTACTACCAGCTGCCGAGTTCAAATCTCCTTTCCATGAGTTATCATCCCTCCAGCGCAGTCGTACTCATAGCCATGACTGCGTATTAAAAAAAAAAACCCACAGCATCTGACAGGAGAAAATGGATATAAATCTCAGAAGTTACCACCGCATCTGCTCTTCAGTTCAGCAGTGGTCAGTAGCTCTGATTCCTGCTGTAATATGTCACACTCTTAAGTCAGTACTAGTCTGCTGATACCAAGAATAAAGTACCTAGAATAAAGTAGAATAAAGTGAAGCACTTCATGGAAATTCCCCCTCTTACACAGCATTAATATGCACATTCTTTAAAACTGTCTCTGTCCTAACTTAACTTTCCTTTCCTCTTCCTTCTTGTGTTCCCCTGCTCTCCTGCCTGCCCGAATCCCACGTGCAGCCCCGTGCAATACGCTGCTCCTGCTGAAGTCACTGCTATCGTTCTTGTCAGATAAGGCATCACAGTGTTTTACTGGTTTAAGATCCTTCACTTTCCTATCAAATAAGTAGCTCCTGTTAAAGCTGTTGGTATCTTATGTCAGTACCAACTGCTCTTTTCTGTCTCAACACCAAAAATAGGAAATTTGGGTATGCTTCATTTATTAGGTGAGTACAACCTTATGATAGTGTTGCAAGCTTTTTTCTTTTTCTTTTTTTTTTATTAGATGTCTGTGTGCAGGTTTTCGTTAGCAACAGTTTAACTTTAGAGGAGTCTGAAGGATTTTAAAAAAATCTATTTTAACATTCAGAAATAGTTACAGTCCTAAATTCTCTGCCTTTCTGTTCGTAGTATTCTGTATGTAACTATCTTTTTACGGGAAGCTAGCTATCAGTATAAAAACACATTTTTGCAGTTCAGACAGTCATTTTCATCTTGAAACTTTGATAGAGGTAATTTGAGGAGGAAAGCTGTGCAGCTGGTGAGAATAAAAATAAAATGGTTTTGTTTTGCAGGGTTGATCTTGAAACAATAGCTGGCTAAAGATGTTCAGCAGCTTGGAGGTTTAGGAAAAATACAAAAGAAATAGATTAGCCTGAGGCGAAAGGAGTCAAAGATGTATGATAAATCTCATCCATAACAACTCTTGCTAATTAACATCTCCAGATATATGTATTTACATTGTCGACTTCTTGAAGCAGTGTTTAGGCCTTCAGATGTCTCCATAAGCTGCCAAGTAACTTCATGTCTCATATATGACAATATCATCATTAAGTTAAACAGATTTTTCCTGTGGAGAGTTGGCCTATTCTTTACGTAGGAAACTGCATGCATTTTTTTCTGGGCATGACTAACATGTAACAACAAGTAGACAAAAGACAGATTGAAATGGAAACTTTCTGTACTCGTAACAGGTTCCTTGGAAACTGGTACTACAGGCGTAATTTTCCCCCAAATGGTTTGGACGTACTTTTTGAAAATTAGAATACAACTAGAGTAGATGTGTTGAAAGGGAAAAATGCATGCCCTAAGTTGCACTTTGAGAAGAGCTTTAATGAAAAATGTGCCGTATCTGGACTGGATCTGCAAATAAACAGATCTCTGCCATGGTGGACAGTAAGATAACTGGATGCAGAAAGAACAACAGACATTATTGAGGTAGGAAAAAATTTTAATTGGCATATCACGTATCTGGTAGCTGCTGTAGGGCTTTATAACTGGAGATACAATATGAAGGAAACACAGTGGGTGCTCAGGTGAAGCGTGGAGAAACCCAGAGGAATTAACTAGCTTTGTTTGGCCTGTGCTGTCAGCTTTTCCCCCAGATCCAGGCCTTCAGGCCAGAGCGGAGCCAGGGCAGCAACATGGATCTGCCCCAGGGCCGTATGGCTGCTGTTGGACTTGTTGTGTCAGTGCCAAAGTGGCCACACACCCCGGCCTCCAGAGTGGCTGACAAGAAACAGATTTCACAGGGTGGGACAGCACCAGTCTTAGGGAGGGATAAAAAGAAGGTGGAAGGCAGCAAATTTGCTACCAGGTTGCAAAAACAGGATAAAGCGTGGAAAAGAAAAATTGCAAGTCAACCAACAAACACCAGTAATATTCTGTGAGGCACAAGTTCCTAACCCCATCTTCCCACTGAGAAGAAATGGAAAGGTGGAAACAAGTTGTAAAATTCTGAATCTCTGTGAACAGGCAGCTAAAAAGGGAGTGCAGAAACCCGTGGGATCAAATAAGCCAAAATATCGAGGTTTAGGGGCCTTTTTTTTTAAGCCAATAGGCTTAAAAAGCAGTACCCAAATTCTGGCATTGTTATTCTAGTTCTTTCTCTGACCGGAAAACGAGGTAGCATCATCTCAGAGTTAAAGCACAGTAGCTAAGGAAGAAGTTTGGGCAGCCTTAATTCACACAAAGTATGAATTTGAAACAAGTGCCCAGGAAAGACAAAAGAAGAGAGAAGCATAGGTGTCCCCCCGTATCCATCTATATTTGGTTGTGGAGGAGTAGCTTGACAGACGTGGTTTTAAAAAAAAGAGGAGGGAATTGAGAAGGGTTGAATAAAGTCAGCCAGATAACAGGGTGCCAAATGCGGCTGGGTGTTTTTTCATGCTGTGTGCAGGAAGCCTTTGGTTTTAATGCATGGGGTAAAAGAGTTACAAAAAAAAAAAAAGTTTTGTTTCAAAACAAAACACAAAAACCCCACAACCCAGCCCAACCCCAAGCCTTTACTCGGGAAACGTGCTCGCTGAAGTCAGCGGGAGTTAGCAGTAAGCAAAGACCTTAGGATTTGGCCCAGTGACAATAACTTTGTTGTAGAGCTGAGCACTTCCATGTTTTCATTGCAAAGCCATTTTAACGGCATAAGTTTGGAACCCCAGAAGTACGAGTGGAAAAACTGGCAGAATGTTAACTGTAACAACTCCCAGTAGATCTCAGTCTTCCTTTTTGCTTTAAGACGGTACAAATGCGATTATACGGTATGTGGGATCTGGGGCTGATGTTAATTTGCCCTCAGTTAGTATCAACCTCCCTGCCAGATGTATTTCCATATTTGCTTCAAGACACAAACTACCATTTAAAGTATTATAAAACAGCTCTGCTAACAAAAAAAAAAAAAAGAAAAAAAAGGAAAAGCAAATGGGTAAAATAAATTAGTGGAAATTTTTGCTGTAGGTAGACCAGCACTTTTTAGCAGAAGACTGGGTGGTTTTTTAAAGGTCCATAGGAGTTGTGTTGAGCTTTAATTTCTCACAAGATCAATAGCGGAGCATAATGATGCACGCTTCATAGATGGACAGACACGAGATACAATCAAGGATGATTAATCTTACATTTGCAATCACATTCACTGCAGATTATTCATGAGAAGGAAAAGGAGCAAAACTCAGGCCCTGTTATTATTATTCTTGAAGACTCTCAGCAGGTAGATACCAGTGTAGCTTCCTTCACCTCAGCAGGGCTGCCTGGATTTACATTACTCTGAAATCCTCCCTTTTAATCTCTACATTTTGTTGTGCCTCTTCCACCGCAGCAAAGATTAGTAAATGACTAAATCGGGAGTTACCAAAGAGAAATCACTGTTCCATTTGGAAGCTGAAATGGAAAAGAGATATCCAAACAGGACAGCAAAATGGGGGATTCCCAGAAGGGACCTCAGAGATAACAGTCCAAATTCTTTCTATGTCAAGAGGCAAGAGATAACCACGTGTGCCTCATCCTAATGAGGATGAAGTATGGAGATGACCTGCTGCTTAGCAACCAGATGCCTGAGGTGAAACCCAAAGTACAAAACAAGATGTTGTAAACACATACCTGTCTTAAAACTAAAAGTGCAGGGAGATTTAAAGAAAACAGAAGGACTGTTCCTAACCACCTCTTGCTCTCTTCGTGAGCTTTCTGGTTGGTTTCTGGAGGAAAGACTTGGGACAATTTGATTGCCAGACCATGAAGGAGAGACAGGAGCCACACAGAGGTTTGTAGCTGGTTATTCCACCAGCCACCTTTCATAACCTCACTTATAAAAGCTCTCCCGCAGCTGATGCCACCCATGTTGGAACGGCTGTTTAGCAGCAGGGAGAATATAATCCTGGATATAAATCCGGGATTTGTAGTCTTTCCCTCTGCTCCCGAGAGGAGCAGCTCTTCTTTTGCTAGATGAGGCAGGTTCAGAGGGACAAAACGTTTTCCAACCCAGATATAAAACAAGCAACAGGCTTTGGACATGGCTGAAGTGTTGCTTAGTTAGATTTGCGATGTGTTTTGATTTATGCACGTGTTCACAAAGGAGGAAGAATTGTCGATCATTAAGCTCAACCCGATGAACCCAGCAGATTTTACCTTGGGTTCCTTAAACTGATCGTCATGAATCATGAATGATAAACTTTGCAAACCTACAGTAAAGCTTCTCTGAAAGATCTTGTGAGTTGTTAGCTTGAAATGCTGCAAATTTGAGGAAGATTGGCTGGTTTTCCTCTGTGCTAGAAGCAGGCTGAGCACAAACCGTGGCTGAGTGACATTGCAAGAATTTTCCCTAAACTAAACTTGAATCAAACCTGTTAAGAAGTCGGAAGAAATACTAATAGAGACTAGATCTCTCAGGAAGGGAAATGTAATATGCATTCTTTTCTCTCTAGATTATTCTTTCTAATATAGCTGGATTAAATGAAAAGAGGGGAATACACCAAAATAGGGCTGTTCAAAAACACAACAGCAAAAATTCCCTTAGATAAAAAATTTGAGAGTTTTGGCTAAATAAATAAATTTATTAAAGGGGGGGGGGGGGATTCTACTTAGTTTTTTACTAAAAAGCCTTAAAATTGTCTGGATTTGGCATGCATGCAAGTGTCATATTTATTTTGCATACGTTTCCTCCTTTTTACAAACTGTTTTAAACTATTTAAATGACAGCAAGTCTTTTAAAGTTAATATGAAAATATATTTGGTAGGGAAGTCAATACAAGCTCAGGGTAAGTCACAATTGCAGAATATCCAATCCTTTTTATGCCTTAAGACTAAGTAGACAGTTCTGAACATAATGGAGACCAAAAAAAAGGATTTCCTGGAGATTTGATGGCAGTTGTTATAGTTACTAATTTGTTTGTTTTTCCTTAAATTGCTCGCTTATTTGTATTATTGCCTTATTTGTCCCGTCGCATCTTATGCTCAGTTTTGAAGATATGTAAAGGTAT
>JAOXJK010000012.1:49863524-49874688 GCA_025774025.1 Xenus cinereus
AAGGGGTGGGGGGGAGGGTGGGCATTTGGCCTTGACCCAGATGACCTTGAGAGCAGAGGTTCTTATTGCCATTGCATCAGCATGAGAGTTGTCCTCTGTAAAGAAAGGTGAGGAGATGCCCCTGGAGCAGCTTTTGGAGGTGGTTTCATGTCCACCTATCCAACGAGCTTGTACAGTCACAACTGAGCCTTCCCAGATCTATTTTGTAGATGATAGACTGTTACGGTATAAATATTATGAACGTGTGCATGTTGTTTATTATTAATGCAAGAGGACAAAGAGATTCCCTATAGAAAGAGGTTTTCAAAAGCAGCTGAATCCAGCCTCCTTTGGTTTTGATTGTGAGAAGGGGCAGTTGTGTAACTTTGTCAGTGACTGGTTCCAGGTGCCATCCCATATGTTATTAAATGGCCTAAAGTCCTTGTCTCTCCCTCCTCTTTCCCTCCAGTAAATCCACTTCTGGATTTAGGAAATTTATGTTCTTGCTCCAATTGATGCTGAATCATTCTGGGCACCTAAGTCTTCTAGCGCTTTTGGGAACCGGTGTGAGCGAGAATTACTTCAGTCCTTTCTGCCCTGCTACGCTAGGGTTTAGGGCAAACGAAAACATGGTATTTTTTTGACACGCATCAGCAAAAAAGTGATGTAAAATATTAATTTTATCATATCTATTAGCTTGAAATTGAACCTGGCTTCTCCTATGATTTATTTCTTGAGTTAATAACTCTCCATAAGTGTAGATCTTCCCACTTTTGAGAGGAGCCCTCTAGGAAGAGCTAAACAAAAACCTTCTGCAAATATGAAGTACTGCATTAATCAAACTATACGGTATGCAGTTAACTTCTAGTTTTAGACTAGCCAGGTATAGATAATGTCAGCTGGACTCTGCAAAATTTCCGTAAAGTGGATAGTTTGTTCTATTAAATACATAAAGTGGGGATGAACAGATGGAAGGAGGTAGAAATATATATGGTATACACAGTATAGGTGTGCTCCATAAGTACATCTCCTATTCTTAATAAGCATGACAAAAAGTATCCAATTCATACAGCCCCACATTTGTAAAGTAGCTACAAAGGGCTACACATTAGCACTCCATTAAATTAATATTTTTCTTTGGTAATAAAGAGTTAAAGGTACTTTAAAGGAAATATTGGAAAGCAAATATTTAGTCTGTTTATCCTCTGGGAGGGCTTCCTCCTCTGAGATGAGGCAAGAATGTTATCAGTAAATTGGATAATCATGAACTGCTTAGCTGAGAAAAGAGGGTGGAAATATATTTTAAATTCTAATTTGTCCTTGAACAGCATCAAGCATGTTTCACATTTGTTACTAGATAACTTTCAAGCTCACTGTAATTTTGGGGAAATTGTTATTAATATGAAATTGCAGTTAATCCTCAGTGAAAAGAGACTTTAAAGATGTTGACCAACATTTGCTGCCTAATTAGATGGAAAACAACAAAAAATTCCAGCACATCTACAATCAGTATTTTAGCACCATGTTAGCCAGGAGGATTTTTATCCAAAAACCACATTGAAAAACACCAAACACCCTACTCAGTAGTGGCCATTGCTCCTGAGATCAGCCCTAGTGAAGAACATAATGGTAAGCTTAAGATTTGTGAAAGACCAAGGGTTGAAGCAGAAAAAAAGATTTCTTATTTTTTTGTATCCTGCTATGTACTTTTCATAAGCTCATATGGGACATCGGGTGTTTTCAGATAAGCAATTTAAATGCATCTTCTTTGAAGCTAACCTTCTAGTTGAAAACATTATTTTTCTACTTAGTGTCTTTGTCTACCAGAGTATGGCTGTTATGTGGATAATTACATTACCACATAGCGGACAAAAGCATCATCTAGAAGGGAAATTATTCGGAGCTTCACCTTGCTATGAGTTGCAGAAGCCATAAAATGAGGCAATTGGCAGAAACGCTCTTGCAAGAACAGAGCATTGCCATCACGTAGACTAAAATGCCTCCTCACAGTTGCTTGTTGCTGTCCTTAATATAGAAGGATGTATCAGAGAGCAATGATTTTCGTGGCTTACATGGAACAGTGCATGTTTTTTCTGCTTTGGCAATATGAATGCAAGTAAATGCAACTTCAGCAATTATCTTCTCTAAACTGCCTAAATTTTAGTTTTCTAGGAATACACAATCTACAACTATTTTCCCCTTTGACGTAAGTTTGTCTTTCATGCTGAAGGATGCTGCATACACATGGATCCCCACCTTGACTTCTGGTTCTCAGGACACGCTCTGCAGTTGAAAATTGTGATTACATTGTAGTTTCCTCTACAGCATGCAGGCAGTGACCTTGAAAATCTTGAAATATTTTGTTTTGACCACTAGGTTATGTCGTGCTTAATAGAAGGGTTGGCAAGCAAGGGGGAAAAAAAAAAGGTGGCTATGTCTTCCCACCATACCCCAAACAATTCCATTTTACCAGCCAAGAGAGGAAAAGGCAGACAGCTGGTATAATCCCTGAGCCAGTGCAAGCTACAACGTCATGATCAGTATGATACTGGTTGCCTTCCTCGGCAATCGCACGAGAAAGGCTATAGATTTAACACACGGGAAGGTCCCTCCAAGCGAGGATGGGATGTACCGATGAGGGAACTTGTATTTGCAGTGCTAATATCGCCTCTTTTTCCAGCTGCACCTCTCAGAAGTGTAGTGGTTTTTCATATCCCGTGATCTGTGGCACATGAAACTCTCCAGGCAGACTTTGTGCCGCCCAAGATCTCTTTTTTTTTTTTTTTTTTGTTGTGAAGCACGGGGGTGGATTTTTAATGCTGCTGGTCGGTTGCGGAGCTCCATCATCGATAGGCTTGAAATGAGAGGCTGCTATGTGCAGCCCCATTTTGTTGTACCACCTTGCCTTCCTCCGTAAGCCCAGGCACAGCATATGGGCATCACCGTGGGTTCATCCGCACATCCATCACGCTGCGAGGTGAGATGGTGTCTGTCCTGCAGTTTGTTACAGCTAGCAACTGTGGGGAGGTTACGCCGAGGTGCTCGGTCTTGTTTACTCCATCTAGTCCCTCAGCTGGGCATGGAAGTCCATTTTCCACTAATAACCTCTGGACAGGTGTCGTACTTTAACCCCAGCCGGCAAAGGCACTCACTCACTCCCCCAACAGTGGGATGCGGGAGAGGATTGGAAGGGTAAAAGTGAGAAAACTCACGGGTTGAGATAAAAACAGCTTAATAATTAAAATATAATAGCAATATCAATAAATAATTGTAGTGAAAAGGAAAATAACAGAGAGAAATAAAACCCAAGAAAGAAAAATGATGCAAATAAAACCAGTTTCTCACCACCAACTGACCAGTGCCCAGCCAGACCCTGAGCAGCAGCCCCCCCACCCGCCTTCCCCCTAGATTTATTGCTGAGCATGATGCCATATGGTAAGGAATATCCCTTTGGGCAGCTGGGGTCAGCTGTCCCAGCTGTGTCCCCTCCCAACTTTTTGTGCACCCCTAGCTTTCCTGCTGGCAGGGTGGCATGAGGAGCAGAGAAAGCCTTCACTCTGTGTAAGCACTGCTCAGCAATAACGAAAACATCCCTGTATTATCCACGCTGTTTTCAGCACAAATCAGAACCGTACCCCCTTACCTGATACTGTGCAGAAAATTAACTCTATCCCAGAAAAAAACACCACAATGGGATAAACAGCCACTGAGAACGACGGGTCTGAAATGTCACTAGAAGGGAAGACACAGGAGGACTTCTCTTGGAGAACAGCAGATGAGCAATAATCTCTTATGAGCAGTTGTTTTCTGTAACAAGCTGATGACACGTTCTGGCAGATCGAACTGCTTAGTGGTGCTCTCCAAGGGCAACAAACCCTTTGTTAGCTGAAACAGAGATTTTTTTAGAAGAGCAACAGAAAATTCAACGCGTAAGGCATTGATGGGGTTTGGGTGCACCAATGATGGTGAGATACTCTTTCAAAATGCCCCATCTGGAAATTTATGCTGTTTCTTAACCAAAGAATCAAAAATGAGGCTGAGTTCTTGTCAAGCACAAATGCCAATGTAGAGAGGGTCTGGATACCAGGTTTTATTAAAGAGTCAGTGAGTTAATTATTCTTTCTCACAGGTACCAGCTTACTCCCTCCCTCCCCACCAGAGTTTCATTCCCTAGGTCTTCCCTGCAGGGAGGTCACTGCTGACCTGGGAAGGTTGGACAGAAAGTCATTTTGGTTCCTTCTGTGACGCTGCTTGCAGTTACTTGTCTTGGGTGCCACTAGCCAAGGTCCCTGGGCATCCCCTGACCTTGATCTCCATGGCTTCCTCATCTCCAGGATCTTCCCCCATTTCCCAGACCTCTTCCCAGGCCAGGGTCTTCACCTTCTTCTTTCTGGGTTCCCTTCTTCTTTCTGAGACCACTTCTTCCTTTCAGGAACCCACCTCTTGGCACCAGATCTTCATTCTGGCTATCAAGCTCTTAGTTCCTCCAGTCTAAATAGTGTATGTGCATAAGAACAGCACTTTCAACCTAGATAATTCTGTGATTCTATGATCAGGCTCTTAACTAGTGTGTTGCTCGGTTGGTCTCCTGTCTCTTTATTAACTGGAGGATTTGGAATGCATCGCTATTATTTAGTCAAAGTTTTGTCAAAATTTCCAAGCAGCCCATACTGGTTGTAGCTAGCAAGTAGCAGGCTCCTGTCTGAGAGTCAAGAGTTCAATTTCAGGCATTCACCCGTGCACATACACACAGTTATCTCCTGCCTGTGTCACAATGTCAGCTATTTTTTGCCTATGACAGCTCCTAAATCTAAATATGTGTACTGACCCAGCTCTCTGTTAGTGAGATCCAGCTACCTGCTGATCCAGTGCCTTCTGACACGCTGATCTGCTGTTTTTTTCTCCCGTCCCCTCCAAATCATGCCTTCGGTGACTTCCCACCAACAGCTCCCGTTGCACTGGAAATCATTTTGTTAAAAGCAGGGTTATCTGATGGATTTTGCTAGACTCTTGTTATAGGTTGTATCATTGTACAGCCCAGACAGTGGTAGCTACCAAAACTATTGCTACTCTTATGGGTTTCCTTATCTCTAATAGTGGTAACATAATTACGGTCAATGTTAATTAAGGCTTTTGGACAACAAAACACAAAGTCATGCTAGTACAAACCACATATGTAGATGAGAAAAGCTATGGCTTGAGTTGGCTTGGCTTGTTCCTGCTTGAATCCAGGGTGAATTCAGATAATCTAATTACTTTCTAACCATGAGCAGTTTATGAGTGGTGCGTTGAATTGTTCCTGTTGATAGACAAATAGATTTTTGGTATTTTTTGTTTAATGCTTTAAATATTTAGAAATAGGGTAGAATTTCAGCTTAATGTCCAATTTTTTTCACTCCCCAGATTGATCCCCCTGGCAAGGAGTACCCTTTTTGCATTGTTGAGCTGCAGAAAGTTCTGTAAAATCATTTGACAGAAGTTTTTCTCATTTGTTGAAACAATAATTGATGTCACGTGGAAGTGTACTTGTAGGTGTGCTTTAGGCCAGCACTGCTGTGTGTCAAGTACTACAGTCTCTCAAGTTGTAACAGTGAAGGCAGAGATTCTCTCTGAGCAGATGACAGTAGTAAACTAAATTGGTTTTCTGCCCAACTTGCATGATTTCACTGAAATCAGTAACTATTTCTGGAAAAAAGAAATGAAAAAAAAAAAAAAATTGCACTTGGGTTGAAAGGTTTCATTTGAATGTTTTTCTACATTTACCATTTCGGTTTTTGGTTTCAAAACTGCTATGGAAAAGAAACGGAAAATCTTTTTTATAAAATGTGATTGTAAAATTCTGTAAAGAAGCAACAAATTGTGACTAACTGTAAAAATTACTTCCCTGAAAACTGATCCCACCAATCTGGTATAATTGCACAATTACTTATGCTAGTGCTCAGAATCATCTCCAGTCTGAGCAAATCATCCTGTCACTTATACCTGTAGCTTCTAATGAAGTCCTCCTCAGCTACATGTGATCCAAGGATTAAAAATGGCTTTGGAGCAGAAGCCTGTCTGTGGCCAGATCCTGACCATGCACTAGATTTTAGGTGGAGACACATGTAGTTATCTTCTGTTGCTCCACTTTCCATCTCCGTCACTAGCTACAGTGAAAAGGGCAAAAGAGGGAGGGAGAGGATTCATGACCATGGTAAGTCACACGTCAGCATTTCATGTGTGAGTCCCATCACTTCAGTCCCATCTCTGTGCTAACAAAGACCAGGAGCAACACCAAGAGGTTTCGCTGATGTGGGGACGTTATTGCTACAGGAGGAAAGAGCCAAAAATCTCAGTAAGTTTGAACCAGCAGAAGGTCAGAGAGCAACTGGCTATTTCCATATCAGGGTTGGGTTTTTTTTTTTTCAAATGAAACCTTTTATAATCCTAGTTGATTGTCCTCATATTTTGGCACATAGCAGCCTCTCATTTCAAGCCCGTTGATGCATCATGCAACAGGCAATGTTAAAAATTCATTAGCAGACCAGAGAGGATATTAAATCCCTTCACTGAGGGCAGATTGATCTTTTGTTTTGTAGCTCTTTTCCCACATTTTCAGCCAGCCCAGAATCCCACTCTTCATTTCACAGCATAGTTTCTGTTCAGCTATTAGCTTTCTGTTGTTCAGCTCCTCTATCACAATGGTACAAGGCCCTTGAAAGATCAGGGTTTCAGCACATATAAGTGGCCCTACAAAATTCAGCTGCTTTTTCAAAGTGTCTCAAAACACACCAAAAAGGCTGTCACTGGATGGTTTTTTCGTTTCAACACATTTAAGAACACAGGCACAAATAACCTGAGCTTGCCAACACGGAGATCTTGTTTGAAATCTGACTTCCGTTGTCTTCATCTCAAGAAGAGTTACTGAACACACAAGGTTTGCTAATATTATTGAGACCAAGATGAGCCGTTGATCTCTGCTTATCCTCCTTTGGGACACCACAGCAGGTTTAATTTCTTCATATTCCTTTGTCCCATTCAGCTCTGGTACCATCATCATCTCTGGAGCATAACCTGGCAGAGGCAAGTCTATGCCTATCTTCTTTGAGCTATTTTCCGTCTTGGCAAAGTAATCTGATGCAAAGATCTACAAGCACAGGCTAAGCGGTGTACGAAATTGTCTGGAAAAGTAGGTATTGAGATATCAGTGTCAGTTTGATTAGGGCAAAGACTGTTAGATATGATTTATTGTGTTTGGTTTTTAGAGGACTGGGACTTTTTCTTTCAATAATAGTTAGCCATTAGTTTATTTATCATGGCGTTCCAGCATCTTAATTAACATTTAGAGGATCAAAAACCTAAGATGATATTTTAAGAAGTATGGAGGTGGATATTTCCTTTCAGGGACAAACATTTATAGTGAAGCTACTGAATATGTGAAAAGTGTGTTGCAAAAAAACCTCGTGGCCAAATTTTTCGGCACAGGGCAGTGAGTTTCATCCTCTTCAGATCACCAGACATCAAGAATGGGAATCGCTTTTGCACCAAAAGACAGGAAAGGCCTATTTGCATTTTAAGTAAGTCTCATTGTTCCTGAAACACAGAATACAAGGCCTGGCAGCATTGGAAGTTCTTTGTCAAGGAGTTACAGAGTTGATTTACAAGAGGAATAAAGGCTTTTCCTCTTGTTGATATGTATGATTTAAAACCATGAAGTTAGAAAGGACTTTATGTTAGCAGGGATATTTTTCTTCTCTGTAACAGCCTTGAAGAAAAACTGCCTCAGTTTTTTTCTCAGCATGTTGTTTCTAAAGAAAACTATGTCACTAGGAAGTCAGTTCTAATTTTATGCACTGTTTTGTAGCCTGCCTACATGCAAGCCAACTTTTCTTGCTATTTAAACATGGGATATTGTTATGGGGAAGTTGGGTGGGGTAGGCACTGAAACAGACCCACACCTCTCACTGATATATAATCTAAAATTTATTAATTTGGCAGGACAGGTGCCATGGTTGGATATCAAGCCCTATTCTACAGAACATAAATATAAAAGTCCCACCTTCTCCCCACACCCCCTTTGGTTTTGACTGACACAAGGTGGACTCAGGGGAACGGGACACTCCAACCAGTCAAGGTGTCAGGTCCAGACCTGGTGGCTTTGCCCCAGATGGAGGAGTTCCTCCTCTAACTCACACTTCTGTTGGATGTCCCTGTACAGTGTACCCCTATCCCAAGGAGCTACAGATTTAACCTACCCACAACTCTGCACATTTTGTACTGTCAGAATTAACTTTAAAACAAGAAACAACAACAAAAAACCTTACTAAAGAGTAAAATCTTTGAAGTCGATCCCATGCTGCCGTTATTCATGAAAAATTTCCTACGTAAGATTTTTGCCTAGTTTTCTCTGTGTGTTTTGAACTTTTTTTATCCTACATATCTGTTATTCATGCACAGAGTGCCTTTGCCACAGTGTTCAAATGAGTGTAGACTATCTAGTCTGGTCAAAAGAGAAGAGTATCAGTAAAGTGCAATTACATCTCCTTTAAAAAAAGAAAATTGATCCTTTTGAATCATCAAAATGACAATGCCAAGAGCTGTCGTAATACATTTATCTGTGGGCCAGTTAGGAATAATACACAGCGGACCACAAAATTATTATGTCCTCTTTTAATTACTTTTTTGAACAGTCCATTCAGTCCTGTATTTAGCAGTGGGAAGTGCAGTGTGAGGAATGCTCATAGTACTGGTGATTTTATGTGAGGTGAATATTTGTGTATCAGTCAACGCACCTGCATCCATCAACTTGAATTATCAGCCAGGCATCAGACGGCAATGAATTCCAGCGGCTGGCCATCTAGGGTGGCTGAGGAAATGTGGGTTCAGGCTTTGATGTATAGCTCACCTGATGAGCAGCTGAAGATCTGCACCTCTGTCCTCTCCACGATGGCAGCTGGGCAGACAAAAGGGTCCCAGCATAAGTTAAGAAAAAGAAGCAGGAGGGTATTAGGGCAGAGAAAGGGGTCAATTCCTGAGGTGGCGGGTGGCACCTGGGGAGGCTGAAGGCCAAGGAAGGGAAAGCAAAGGGATGCCCAGCTCATCCTTCAAAACATAATGATTTGGGGGAATTGAAGCCCAAGATTTTTAACTGTAAAGGTGTGGATGTCCTGTGTAAAAAACGCCGTTCTCTGATCTACCAACATCTCTTGACTGAAGCAGAGCAGGGGAAGGAGAAGGGTAAGTGCTTGGCAGGAAGTAGCCATAGAGGGATTTTAAAAAATAGTCTCCCTTTCAGCGTCAGAGCGTTTATGTAAAAACAATTAATTGTTGAAAACGGGCATGAGAGAGGAGGTTGTGCAAAGGCTTACAGGTGACTGCGGGGGCACCAGTGGCATTTCAGGGGCTTTTCTTTCTCCTTCTAAGGTGACATCCTAAACCCTTCACTGCTATGATACTGGCCCAGCTCGCTTAAAATTCTCCATTTCCCATAAATTCTGGCACGGAGACAGCTTTCTGGTGACAATTGCAAATGCGTTTGGGCAGAAAGGGGCAAGAGACTCTTTATTTTTATCAGCCTCCTACAGCAGAAGTTGAACTTTTATGGAAAATATGTAATTTTAAATGTATTTATTTATGAAAGTTTTATATCAAAACAATTTCTTACTGGCACGTTCCTCTCAGCTGGAACGATAAAAAATAGTGGTTAAGTCATAGCTGGCTTAGCTGTATCTATATGTCTCTGTCCCTTCTTTCTCTCTTTTATAGACCTGAATCTTTTTATCCTCTCTTTTTCTTTTTTTTTCTTCACTTTAGTATAACTGCTTAATATAGTTATCTATATACAGTCAGTAAAACGTCATGTCATTACCAACATTTGCAGTTTTCTTTCAAATTTCCCCAAGCTGTAGGGTTTGTTCTCCCTCTTTAGCTATTAATCTTGCATTGAGTCTTGAAACAACAGGCAAAAAAATCACCAGCCAACAGAGCTGCAGCCGTAGCTGTGCTGGCCAAGAGGATGATAAAGGTTCCCTTCGCGTGTGTGACAAACATAATTCTCATTTGCATTCCTTAGGATAAATGTCACTTTCCTGAAATGCAGAGTAGTTACTGAATTACTTTTATAGGAAAGACAGGCATAAGGACTTGGAATCAAATTCTGTCTCTTCTGTCTCTCTCTGCCTCCAAATCTTTTCCATCCACCTATGTTGAGGTGTCCTGTTTCCCTTTAGGCTTCCTCCAAAACAGGTTTAGATTTACAAAAAGTGATGCAGAGTGTCCTTTTGGTAGTATTTCGGGTCAGATTATCAGAACAGTTTAAGATTCAATTTTCTGTGGCTGTTCTGGAAAACCTAGCCACTGGTTTAGATATTCAAATGGGAGCTGACCCAGTCGTAGAGTATTTCTAGCGAGGCGTTATTAAACATGACCTTCTTCTCAAAACAATGTGTCCTTCCAGTGCCGGTTGTCTGGATGCATTAGCTGATATCTGAAGAAAATGACTGTGGCAGAACCTCATTTGTAAGTTTATTTAAGAGCTACTCAGGTATCCTGACATGAAATTTCCTCGTTTGCTTCCAGTGAAACACTGTTTCTTTTGTCATTTTTGGCTTTTTCGTTTGCAAAAGGAATGCCAACCGTTACAGACTATGAGGTAATTAATAGATACATTAATACATAGGACATAGAGGACATATGTGCAAATGTATGTGTGTGTTTTCCTATATGAATTTCATTAATACATTGACAGTTATGTTTATGGGCACTACGTGTCAGCTAAACATATCCAGTACTTTCCTTTCTAAACCCCAGTTTTAGCAGCTTGCAATTTTTACAACTGAAATGCCAGAGTCTGGGCCAAATAGTGCTGTATTTGTGACACCTCTGGCAGTTTTGCCCATTAGGCCTTCAAATGGGAGCTATCCCATGTAAGATTTTGCAAATGTGTTCATAGAACTGTCTAGGTTGAAGGGACCCTTCAGATCATCTAGTCCAACCATCAACCTAACTCTGATCAAAACCATCATAAACCATGTCTCTAAGCACTATGTCAACCCATCTTTTAAATACCTCCAGGGATGGTGCTTCCACCACTGCCCTGGGCAGCCCAGGTCCAAGGCTTAAGAATTCTCTCCATGGAAACATTGTTCCTAATCTCCAATCTGAACCTCCCCTGGGGCAACTTGAGGCCATTTCCTCTTGTCCCATC
>JAOXJK010000012.1:49878087-49910210 GCA_025774025.1 Xenus cinereus
TGTTTTGTTTAATTGGTTGGACTAGATGATCTTAAAAGGTCCCTTCCAACCTAGGTGATTCTGTGATTCTGTGATGTTCTCCTGGTAAATCACGTGTTTACTAGAAAAAAACCACCCCAGGAACGAGGCTAGGCGTCTGCGCAGTGAAGCGCTGCGAGTCGGCTCAGCCGAGAGAGGCTGGGCAGGCACCAAAGTGGGGAGCAGAGGTTGGCCCCACAGCATGGGAGTCCCCGGGGTGCACCCCATACCCAACCCCATTCGCTCCCCACCTCTCCAGCAGGTCTCAGTAGGAAGGTGGGAGGACGTCAGCTCCCTGTCCTACAAGAAGCACACGAGCGAAACGCCTGAGCCTGGCTCAGACAACGGCCCCCCGTCTCCATCAGCCTGCCTGTGTCTGGCTTGAAGGTGGCCACTTCGGGGACCTCTTGCCCTGGAAGTGGTGCTGTCAAGGCTCAGGTTTTGTCACCAACCTGATGAGCCCTTCCCTGAAGTGCTTCTTTCAGACCTAGGATTTCACTGAAGGAAGTCAGCGGCACGTACATGGTGTTGACTACTCAAATAACCAAGAGCTACATGAGTGCTTTCAGATGCAGGATCTGTCTGACTAATATTCCTCTCATGTCTGACTAATGAGGGCTGGTTAAAATGTCAAGAGTTTTGGCAGGGGGGAGGGGTTTACTACCTCGTTTTCTTACTCTCACAGTAGATGATAATGAACTGACACGTTGTTTACTCATTCCTTTCATACAGTCCTGTAGGGATAAAAGCGAAGCTACAGCTTAACTGCTTCTGCATAGTTTAGGAAGTCTTTTGGGTGTATGAATAAGAGTGACTGTTCCTGCCTGGAAGCAAACAGACTTGGCTCTGTCATTTAAGAGTAGATCCACGTTGAAGATAATGCAGAACTACCGTTGCCCAAGTGGGAGAAGTCTACTTCTGTAAGACAGAATTTCTCCTGAAGCTCCCCTACCTGTGGCGCTGAACTTTTCCGCTGCCAGTGAAGGGGAGCAAGGTCAGACCCATAGCATCCTCGCTGCCCCACTCTGGGACATTCAAGGAGCCCTTTGTGCTCCTCTGAGCACTGACCTAGAGAGGTGAGAGCAGCAGTCCCTGGGTGCATGGGTGGGCAATGGTAGGGGAGCTGGCTTAGCCCTCTCACACACCCCTGGAGCCACAAACCCTGGCCCTCCACTGGCTGCCTGGCTCCCCAGGGCAGCTCCAGAGCCTGGGTGCTCCTTCGGTGGCTCCCTCAGCCACGCGTGGCTCTCATACCAGACCATTTCAAAATAGGAAAGGGATTTTGCTTGGTGTTCATGAAGCAGAGACATTACTGATAAGACTATCATACGACAAAGCATAATCCAAGATATATCTAAAGGCAGTAATAGCCTAGGGAAGAGCCTGGGGAGAAATGCCTAAAATGAAGAGGCTGTAAAGAAAATGCGTGTATAAATGTATATTAAAAAAAAAGTAGGCAAGGCGAAGAATGCTGCCAGTATTTACTCTGCTGCAGCTGACCTCCCCGTCAGTTCTTTCAGGTCATTTGTTAAATGTATGGAAACTATTGATTTTTCTCTAATTAAATCGTTCCCGTGCATTTCACAGGGACAAACGCTAAGCACGGGCTGCGCTGTAAGGCGTGTAAGATGAGCATCCACCACAAGTGTGCAGACAGTATCGGACAACAGCGTTGCATGGGCAAGCTGGTAAGTGAGCAGCTACGGGGCAGCAAGCGCGGTGGGAGGCACCAGCCTGTGCTGGAACCACTTACTTCATGTGCATGATTCCCCAGCTGGTATTTATCTGGTGCATTAAGAGGACTGACACCAGGTCACTTTACTGAGGAGGAAGAACTAAAGTCAGGTGGTGCCCTATTATTAATTCGGGCAGTTGCTACTGCTCAAAAACCCAAACAGAGATGGGTTCTGGTCTGTTTTGTGGATTTGAAGATACAGTTATATAATCCAAATTTAGCTAAATGACAAAATTAATTCCCTTGATTTAAACTGTGTAGTGTAAATCTCCTGAGGAATGCTATAAATTAGTCAAAATGTATCAGTGGAGTTTAACAAATGAAAAATCTTTCAAATTACGTTTTATTCTTTTTCTCCACTGTTAGGGCTTGAAGAAAAACCATAACTAATGTTAAAAAGAAGAACCAAAGGACATTTCACAGTGAGACACTAGAAAGTTTGAAGCAATTTCTCAGTAGGAGAGGCTGGGAGGAGACTTGCCCCGAATGGACACAGCATCTTAGTGCCTAGGTCACCTTTGAGAAGCAAACTCTCATTATTGACAAAGGCAGGACACCGTGTTTGAGAGGATTCTAACTTTGATGACTCCTATGGGAATATGGGTCTTTTGGAAAAGGAACTTGGAAAAATGACCATTTGGAATATGACAACTGAATACATATAATCATGATGCAGGTGTTCTCAGAGTTGTTGCAACCTGAAGGCACCTGAGAGAAATATGAGCTAAAACCAGTTTCCCTGTGCTAAATGATGAGAAAATGCAAGCATTGCAAGCTAGAAAAGCCACCTTTCACTGGAAAGGTCTTTTTTCTCCAAGAGTATTCAGTGAAAGCGATTATTATCTATACACCTGAGGCAAGTCTTCATGTCATAAAAGTAGCCCTGGTGTGAGACATTCTCATATAGGAAGCTGATGAGTGAAGAGATGAATGGCCTCATTGCAAGCCTTGGTCAAGCCAAATATTAAATCACGTGAATTGTTTCACACATTTCTTGATTCAGCTCTTGTGGTCACTAGTTTACAAAAGCAGAAAAGTAGATGCTAGCTTTACAGCAGGAAGTTGTCCAGCAGAGTCATGGGAGTTTTATGTGCTCATGCTGTGTCCAAATCTAGTTTGGGGGCAAACCAAGGCTGGAGAATCGGGAATTTAATTCCCGTAAGAAACTAAGAAACCAAATTTATCAATCCCCTCATTCCTTGTCATTTTATAATGCAGCTTATTAGCAAAAGAACTAGTTTTCCGCTGGTTTTGCCGTATGCTGAATGTAGAAAATATGCACCTCTCCATGAGGCTTTTCCACTTCTCACTGTGGCTAGAAGTTCTCACAGCCTGCAAAGATTAGAAATCTGAAAGACCATCTGTGGATCCCCGATAACTTAAAGGGCATTTCCAAATACGTAGTACCTTCATTTTGGGTACTCAGCCTTTGCCTGAGATATTTGCTAGCTGAGACAGTACATAGAGGGGCATCAGGAAATGTTTAGCCTTCTAAGAATGGCTTTTAGAGTGGTATAGGGCAGTGTTATTGGCTGTATTGTGATATTCTTTAATGGTATAGCTTGAGTTGTTATAGTGCATTTCTCTACAAATGTACATTGAGGGGACATCTGGTCACGACTTGGGGAGTCTTTTGGCCTTACAAGCCAAAAAAGCAGTGGAATCTGCAGTCAGTCAGCAAAAAAATCTTAGAAGAACCTATAGAAAGGCTCTAAATTGCTTAGGTTTCACAAGTGCATACGTGGGAACATGAGGATTTGGAGTTAGGGTGGGAAAGGATAGTTGCATGTTTAGCAAATGCAAAACAATGCAAATTCACATTGCATAAGAAGAAAGGGAGAGGGAAACTTCCCAGAACCTCTAATGATTCAGCACTTCTGCTGCAATAAATTAGTGCTGCTTTTCTGTAAGACAAAAGAAAAACGGGAGCTGAAAATGAGCCCTTCCTTCCACATAAATACGGGAAATTTCTTTCCCTGTTTCTTTCCAGGAGAAAAATCAAAGAATTCCCTGATCTCTAAACCCCACCGTGACTGAATAACAGGAGGCAAATTTCCAGCCTTGTCAGGCTATTACACCATTAGCTGAAGAACTGGGGTTATTTCTACTGCATCAATCATGGCAGCAGTGCACTTCACTGGTTTTTTTTTTTCCTTTCTCTCCCTCCAGCCAAAGGGATTTCGACGGTACTACAGCTCACCACTACTCATCCACGAACAGTTTGGCTGCATCAAAGAAGTGATGCCTATTGGTAGGTTTTGATTGCTTTTCCCTTCATTCTTCCTTTGGCAGCGCTCTGCAGCAGCAGCTGCAGACTTCCAGTCATGGTATTTACCCTCAGCAGCCCTCCAGCTCCTTTCGGTGACTGGATGTCCTTCTACCATCTCAGGAAAGGATCACTTCAAAGATACAAAGCTGGAAGAGGAGAGGGTGTGTTTATTGTGCCTTTCACTCAAACCCCCGTACATATAACCTCTTAGCAATCACCCTGTTTGTAAAAATAACTACCTGAGATCCAGGTAGCAACTTAGGAGGGAAGAAACACTAGAATATTCAGGTGAAAGTCTGAGCTGGGAAGAACCAGATAAAAGACAGAGAGATCAAAACAGCAGGAGGCTTTCAAACCACTGGTCTGGCTTTTGAGGAACGTTGCTAGGTTCCTGTCCTTTTCATCTTACTTTCCTCATACGTTTCGTTATTGACCGTGTCTATACATTGTCTGAGTATTTACAAGACCAGATTTTGCTCATTCCTGAAAAGAAATATTTTGAAATGGAGAAGTTGAGTTGATTCTGGAAAATATTTCTCCCCACCAGTACTCCGACAAGGCAAGCCTGGCAGTACAAAAAAAGAAAGCCAAAACTAGGCAGTCAGCTTAAAATGACTTGTCTGAGGACATTTACATTGTTGGTTTCAGCTGTTAAAAAACCCTCCATTAATTACATGGCTATTACCTAAGTTTCTCTTTTAAAAACATCCACCTTTTTTTGTCAGAATTAATAGAAACATTTTGAACAAACTCTGGCTAAAAAATGAAATGTGCTTTGCTCTCATCAAAATTCAAAATGAGAGGAGTATGATCTTTATTGGAGCAGAGAGGCAGCAGAAAATCTCTAGCAAAAGCCAATCCCACTAAGTTCATCAAACGCTTTTTATCAGGATAGTCTCTCCACTTGTGTCTAAGCACACACCCCAACATGTGGGTAGATGCAGGTGTTTCTCCAAATGGAGCAGGAACGTGACCTGAAATATCTTCAAGGGGCTGATGCATGTTTTGCTCCTTCTTTTGCAGCCTGTGGAAATAAGGTTGACCCTGTGTATGAAACTCTCCGCTTTGGGACTTCCTTGGCCCAGAAAACCAAAAAGGGCAGTTCTGGAAGTGGGTCTGACTCTCCCAACAGAAACTCTGTAAGTATACCACATTTTTGTTCCGTTTTGTGTCTGGAGAAGCAACAGATATTCATTCACAGGAGTTTGCGTCAGAGTTCACAAAACTTGTATTTCAAACTGAAAAAAAAAAAAAGAATCTCACTCTCAGCTTTCAAAATGAGACCAGAAAACACGTTATTTTTGCAAACTCAGGTTTTAAGTATCTTAGCATCTGAGAAATTTAAGATCAGATATTTAAGTATCTGAGAAAATGAGACAAAAAATACAAATTAAATTAATAATCCTTTATTGAATTGGAAAAGTAAATCATATCCTTTTGATTTTGCATATATGCATAAAAGGGGAACGGAGATATTTAACTGTCATGCTGGAGTAGATGCATCCTCCCTGTTGTTGATGGTGGGCATTTACCCTTCATACAAGTGGTAATGACAGGTTGGAGTCCTCAGAGCCTAGATTTAAAAGTACAAGCCCAGACACAATTAAGCCACTGCTACTGCAACAAGGCAAAAGACTGGCACCTGCACCCCTGCCCAGTGTAGACTCAGAAGGGAGGTATCACAGATTCGGGCTCCTCTCTCCAAAACCCAAATAAAGGTAGGTGTTTTCAGCTTTTGTATCCAGACAGGGAGATTTGCACCTTCAGGTTAATCGTTGTCATCACTCTCTCTGATCATAAAAGTCACTCTCTTCAGGACCATGGCAGAAGAGCTGGAGAAGGACAAGGGACATGATAGTTCCTTTAGCCCCTGCCTTTGCTAAACCCGTGCCTAACAGAACAAGAAATTGTCCATTTCTTCCTTACAGGAATTGTTATTTCAACAGTACTGGGACCCATTAGTTCAGGAGCTCATTGATGGCGTTGAAAGAACATTTCAATCCCTCTCACCTCTCATAAACAGACACTTAAGCCTATGCTTGAAACTCTGTTTTTTTCCAAGACGTCCTCACCACTTCCCCTTCCCCTGCAAAAAACTGCACTAAATCACACCTGAATACACTGGAGGCTAAAACTGGTTGTCATGTCTAAAAATCAGACCCACATTATCTGACAATCTCTCCTGCATTTGCCTCAGAATAAAAATCATCGGGGACAGGGACATAATGAGACTTGATCTCCAGGCCTCAGAACAAATACTTACATGTTTAATTTAAAGTTGTGCTAATGTCTGTTTATGTTTGGTACAACATTTCCCTGACACTTAAATGCATGCTCACTCACATGGCTGAACTGTAACCTCAGGTGGTATACATGGCCTCTAAACAGATGTCCATTTGTGTCAGATGGCAAAGACAACAGACAAATTTAAACAAGAACTAAGAGAAATCTGAAAGGGAGCTATTAAGTGACATGTCCTCTATTCACCCTTGTTTGTGCCTTAAAAGGAATTTCATAATTTCCATTCTTTTTTTTTTCAAACACAAAGTGACTGTACCACCTGTCGCATTGTGATTACAGTTCTTCCTTTCAATTATTTAATTTACTTTGAAACAGAAGTTCTACAAATGTAATTATTGCTTTCTAAATCAATAAAGCATTCTGTTGAATTGTGAATGACAAAAGTGTAGAAATCACGAATGCTGTGTCAGCTTGCCCTAGGGAGCTGATCATAACTAGGTAGAGTGTGGGTGTAGAATGAGGAACGCAAGTTCATTATGGGAATTTCTCCAGGGTATTGAGGCTGAGAAAGAATATAACACGTGTCAGCATACAGAAAATAGAAGACATTAGAAAGATGAATAAACAGGCATGTGAAACCATAACTTCTGCAAGTGCAAGCCTCTGGAGTGAGACAAGGGTAAAAACCAGAGGCAGCCACAACACTGATCCAAATGATGGGGCTGTGGATCTTTACAGCTGTGATGTGTGACCCATGAGCAGGCACTGAGCGGTGACCAGAGCAGGGACATGACACAGAGCCCTTAGGGTCCAGGTGAAAATGCACCAGAGCGTGTGTTAGAGACATGGTTTAGTGATCTTTTTTATCAGAGTTAGGTTGATGGTTGGACTAGATGTTCTTAAAGGTCCCTTCTAACCTGGACAATCCTATGATTCTATGAGAGCTAGAAGCAAAGGTGCAGTTAATAACGTGTAGGGGCTAAAATCTTTCCCCAGTGGGAAAGGAGCACTTCCATGCTGCTCTGCTCCTCTCCAAGCAGAAGCAACAATGCAGCTGTGAAGCTCACAGCAGCACATGGGTTTGGTGCCTGGGAGCTGTGGAGTGCTTCAAGGTTCTGCCATGCCACCGAACCAGGGACACCAGGGACATGGTGACACCCGGGATGCTACTTCACCTGGCAGGTGGTGTCCAAGCTGTCAAAGGGTTAGCTCTGGGTCAGAGCTGAAGGTAAAAGCAAAGTCGAATCTCCTAGGGGCTGTGCCTTGCCTCTACAGCCATGAAGCTTCCAGGACTGCAGTTCATGTCTCTGCCCAGAGTAGAGATAACTGTCTTCTTCTGAACTAGCCAAGGTATTTTTAACATGGCTGAGCAGCGTGGATGCATCCACTGTGATTTTTTCAGCCCGGATTCTGCGTTTCCCATAAAAGAAAGTGGCCATATGCTCCAGATTTACTACCTACTGCTTCCTTCAAAAACGCGCTGCTGCTGCCCACATTTATGCAGAAAGTCACTTGAGGTGATATAAATGTGATTCCAGTTCTTGTTAGTTTTTCATGGATCAGCTCCTCTCCAAAGCAGCCCTTGTCATACAGCTTTTGACTAAAAAATCATGAAGGGTAACTGGGGTTACTTCAGGAGGGTTTGGGTGTACACTGGAGAGATAGGCACTGCACATCCCATATGCAGTAGTACCCCCAAAAAATGAAGCTAATAAGCAGTTACGAAGCTAGTCTATAAAGACTGAGGAACACGCCTTAGCAATGAGCTGGGATGTAATATTTCAACAAAGCCAGTCTTTCCCTTTTCCACCCAGCAGCTGGAAGTCCCTAGATAGGCTCTACACTGACTCCGCGTTAGCATTGCTATTGCAGCGCTTTTTCATCCTGGGGGTGGCCCATTTGTGCAAAATGCAAGGCAAGCATGACCTGCTGCAAAAAGCTGAGTTTAAAAACAAGGCATAACAGAGCAGTAAAGCAGAAGGCTCTTAAAATAGCAAGGGAAACAAGATAACCACGAGGTACTTGTGGCATAAATCCACTTTTAACCTCCTGTTCCTTAATATGCTTGGATGGAGAAGTAGGTAGGAAAGTACCAGATAGGGGAAATAAATTTTCAAAGTAGTTTCTAAAAAAAGCTTTGTTGTCAACGCTAGTAAAAGGAAAAAAAACATATAAAAATCTATGAAGCGATTCAGATTTTGTGCTCCCTGAACAAAAGCGGTGAATATTCCTCATTTGGCTTTTCTTCCTCTAATGCAGGCAAAGGTCTGCAAAGCAATGGACAGAGCTATATGTACAGTATAATTGTAAAGTGTCAGGGAATAATGCAGTTAAATCCTTCCATGTGCCTTGAAATCCCCGTAACAGGAAATAAATAAAGTTTAGGAGCATATAAGGATTTACAGTTTTTTCAGGTTAGGGAGAGCACCTGACTCAAGTTCAACGTTTGGGGGTTTTATGGTTATGTTTTACCCGAAAGAAGGCACGTGTTGAAAGTCCAGAAACTGAAGTTCCGTAAGGTCAGATTTGGACAGGGTTGTTTGGAGCAGCTCCTGGTTCCTAATGTGCTGTACATGGAGAAGCTGACTCCCCAACCAAGGAATCTGGTGCCTTACGCAGAGGGTACTTCTGAGGCTTCAGATTATGTCATCCCACATTTTCCTCCATCCTAGAACAATGGTTCCCTGATCATGATTGACATTAATATGGTACAAATAAGATACCATAGTAATTCTAACAACAACATTTGGGTTCCATTTTTCCCTAACCATAGCAGCCAGATGACTGGTTAAAAAGAAAGTGAGGGCAGTTATTTAAAGACTGAGTTCACCAACTCCATCACACTCCAGCTCCTTCTTGTTAACAGAATTAAAATCACCCTTACATTACAGTTATTTTAGTAAATAATGTATTCAAGGTTAATAGTAAATAGTTTCAATTAATGTCCAGGCTCCTTGGTAGATAGCTTTTCAGTGTACCTGCAGGATCTGCAAATCCCCCAAGCCCCTTCTGTTTTATACTGAGTACCACATTGTTTAACATGATCCTTTGTTCTTTAACTTTCACTTCACTTTATACTGCAGAAATCTTTTGTACTCCAGACTGTAAACTTGGTCTGGAATTCTTTCTGGGCTTTCACTGCTCCCTGTGAAGTAGGTATTTGTTGTGCATCACCAGATAGAATGTCTTCTGCAGTCCCATCAGGCTCACTTGCTCCGCTCTGATAGCACCCAAGTACTGCATTCCCCAAAGGCTCTTGTGTGGACTTATTTCACCTTATCGTTCACTTTTTCTGGCTTATTCCATCTCATTTGTTCTTTCTGTCCCTGCAGACAGCTGACCTGGCAGAAGTTCCTGAGGAAGGCGATAACTCTGCGGGCACCCTCGACATAAGCAGGAAACGCAGCAACAGCGGTGAGTACTGCCAGGCCAGGAGAGCATCTTCAGATATATAGGCCTGTGTACAACCTAGTTCAGAAATTCTTTTATAGAATTGTCTAGGTTGGAAGGAACCTTTTTTGGTGTGTTTTAGCAGTGTTCTGGTTTTCAAAGCGGTAGGTGAGGGGGGCATGTAGTTGGTGCAAGAATTTGGGGAATGCTTTTTGCCATTCAGATGAAATCCAAGCCACCGGTTCTCTTAATTTGTTCTGTCCATATCTGACATGGGTTCAGGTCCATTCCCTGTCCCCTGCACTTCATGAACATGACTGTAGACTAATCACTTAACACGCTCCAGTTCCACGTTGGCAAAGTGGAACAAAACGAATGTTTTCTTTTCCACATGTTTTTCTTGTCTACATGTCTCTATACGCTGTCTTTGGGACGGGAAAGGAATCATATAATATCCATATGTCTGTAAAATATCCAGCACAATGAATCCTGATTATAATTGCAGCTTCTCAGTACAGCTATAGTATGTGCCCAGTAATATTTGTAGCCTGATTCCTTCGTCTGCTTTGCAGTACCAGGGTAATGTTTTTACAGATTTGGTATGATGGGATTTCAAGAAAATCATACCAATCGAGAATTTAGTAATGAAATCTCAGCCACTGAGGGATGATGTTTCCAACCTTGTTTTTGAATTCAGTCATGGAGAGGGAATAAATAAGTACAGAGGGGTTTTAAGCTCTGAGCAACACTTCAGGCCCAAATCATCAGAGCAACTTCTCTGGCAGCACCTGAAGGCTACTTTGCTGAATCACAGTGAGCATAGCTTTCTTCTTCATAGCACCCCCAGTGCTCCTTACATGCTGTTAGCAGTTCACGTACGTGAAGTACCAGCTTCAGCTGTCCATTCCCATTTTATGCTACCTCCTTATTCCTCTCCTCCCCTCCTGGTTGTAGAATCATAGGATCATAGATAGTCCTGTCACTTCTCCTCACTGTGTTCAGTCATTTCCTCCCTTTCATTTTCTGAACATCTCATCTATGTTACCTGCTTTTTCCTGACAATTTTTTTAGGTTTCCTGTTTTGCAAGTGCAAACTGACCTGACCTGGTTAAAGATAAAAAATTCCATCTGCTTCACATGGTTTAGTCCTGCCCACCTGAGATTAATTTGGCCCTGTTTGAGTTTTCAGATAACTTTCTATTTCATTCTTGATCAGTAGTTTCATTTCTGAAACCCAAAGAAACTTTTTGCTCTGAGATCTGTATTCACTGAATGCACTGAGAAGCATTCAAGGAACTTACTCAAAGAGATTAGTTTAAAAACTCAGCATGTGTCAAACCTCCAAATAACTTCCGCAGCACATTAACGATTCCTTTGATCAGCACCGGCTTTTTTACAATCCATCCTTCAGAGGCTCAGGCTATAAATTATGCATCAGTCACTCCAAAAATTTCCCCTTGGCAGATTTTTAATAAACTGCCCGCGCTGTTTGCACAAGCTATGGAAATGGCAAAATCCTTTCCAGACTGTAAAAATCATTGCTTGCTTTTTTTTTTATTATTTTTTTTTATTATTGTGCTGCTGCTAGGGCAAACAAATAGGAAAAGAGATGGATTTCCATTGTGTAGGGACGTGAACTATGTACCTCTATGGCCTTCAGATTCAAGTGCCTCCTGGTAATATCCAGAGACCATGAGCTAAACAGAGATTAAAAATTTAACAAAGGAAATTCAAAATGTTGTTACAGGGTGATTCACCACTCCTTTTTCCCCAGATGTCCCTTCCCTCTTTAGCAGGTAGTTTCCACATTAATGCTGTGATGAATCAGGTCCATTCTGGTTTGGGTTTGTTTTTTTTTTTCCATTACAAAAAATGTCTTCCGCAAATAATATTTTTATAATATATATAATATATTTTTATAATATATATATAATAATAATCGCTCCTATAGACCCCTATGACAACAGCTTCAAGGGAAGATTCTTTGATTCTGGCCCTGGCATAAATACTACGAAGCAGAGCTTCCAGGTTTACAACTTTAAGATGGCATACCTAATTTCCAGCCCTTCAGCCTCCTCTAAGCCAGTTACGCTCCTTCACTGCTGTGAATTGCCATCTGTAACAGAAGTCCTGCAAGTTAAAACGGGCTTTAAGTGACACGTAGGAGCCTGTTATCAACAGGGATTTGAGCACTTTCCCCTCCAGTCAAAGACAGGACGTCCTCCCTTCAAACCCAACTTTGGTGAGCGCTTCTTGGCAAGCATAAGGATACAGTCCAGTTCCCTCCCCACCTACTGGGTCAGCTCCACACCTCATTAGTAGGTGACTCTGTATTAGTAGCTCAGCTTTATTTTCTGTCACCAATCAAAAATTACTCCAAACATGATGCTGAAATGCTTCCACTGCGTCCGGTGACTGATTTTCTGCAAGTCCAAAATGTTCGGGTTGGAACTCGATGATCTTTAAGGTCCCTTCCAACTCTAACCATTCTATGATTCCTGGTTACCCGACTCATTATTCACCAGAACTTTTCCTGTTTGCCTCCCTAACTCCTTTTCTTCTGGACACAAAACCTAAAGCATAGTCACTTGAGTGATTGGACTTGCCGGCTTGTAATGGCAGCATCTTACACCCCTTTATACAGATGTCAGACGCACATATACCCCTATACTAGAAGATACAGGAAATTCATTTCACTTTTAAGGTTGTCCCTCTGGCACTCATGGCAGTCTGCAGGGTCAGAGTCCCTCTACAACAGGACTTGGTGAGGGGCAGGGTGAGGGCCCCAGGTCTGCTGCACTCAGACCACCTGGACACAACCTGGGACCTTTTCAGGTTAAAGGCTGCAGGTAGCAGCTCACACTCTGTCTTCACATTCACACATTGGACTTTATCACTGCCATATTGTCTTACATTTTATCAGAGAACACGTACGTGTGTACAGAGAACATGTGGATGCGTGTCACTGTACAAAATCTTTCTCATGCGTGCTGTGGCTGCCATTTTACAAGAATACCACATATTCTTGGTGCCTAAGTACAACTCTCTACTATCAAGGAACCTTACATACGTTCATACTTACTTACTCTCATAAAACTTCTTCAAAGACTCTTGGTTTGGTTGTCATTTGCAGTGTAGAATAGCCACAGATTTATGTGATAATGGAAGAAAGGGTGGGCACGTGAAAGAGCAGAGGGGAAAGAAATTCAGCAGTTTAGTGTTCCCTGGGCATCTTCTTTCCCCTGAAACAAAAAGAAAATGCAGGCAATCAGCCTGGTGCTTATTACCATTTTGGAGATCTCCAAATTGTTAGAGA
This sequence comes from Xenus cinereus, assembly GCA_025774025.1. Classification (NCBI taxonomy): domain Eukaryota; kingdom Metazoa; phylum Chordata; class Aves; order Charadriiformes; family Scolopacidae; genus Xenus; species Xenus cinereus. The sequence goes on from JAOXJK010000012.1 coordinate 49,891,057, forward strand.
CTACAAAATCTGCTCAAAACACCCGCAGAGGTACATGGTGAGAAAAGATGCTGATGGTTCTAGCTGCTCAAAGACTCCAGCTATTAAAATCATACTCAGACTTCATCCAGAAGCAAGAAACAGAGGGCAATTCTCAAAATGTGAAGGGGAAATTCAGTCAATGTAATGAAGCCGTTGTGGTTTTTCTAGGGAAATAAATGAGGACAGGCATCAGTCGGCTCATGAAGCAATTTCAACAGAGGGTAACTGATTAGGTGTCAGGTACGCTAGGTGCTGTGACTGTTGTCTTATTCTGTGAATTTCTGATTTAATAACTTGGAAGAAAATTTTCCCACGTACAGGCCTGTGTCTCAGATAACCCATCCGAATTCGGATGATGCCTGCGTTCAGGTACCTGCTACAAAATCAGAGAGAGAGGCAGTGTATCCACTGCCCCCCAGGCAGGGACTACTGCAGGTGGTCAAATATTTAGAGATAGAGAGTTGAAGAGGGGAAAGAAGACGTTTTGCGTACAAACTTCCTGCAATATTGCTCATACGTGCTCATCAGGAAATACTGCTCATCCTAAACATGAAAATACAGCATTAAGTGTGAGGAAAAGGCTATTAGACTTTATATAGTAATGCAACTGGGGGACCTAGGTTCTATTCCCAGTGCTGTACGTGTGTATACTCATCTGATCAAAATGGTTGATTTATTATGATTGTACATTTTTTAGGACAGAGATTGTTTTGTGCCATACGCCAGTGGTACACATGGTTTTGTTGGGCGTGTAGAAGGCTTCAGAGGAGAACACAAGGGACCAAAAGTAGCTGGGAAAGGGAAGAGATTAACAAAACAAAGGTGATCCAGTTGAGGTGGAGAGTCTTAAAGTACCGCTAAAATGTCATGTGTTTGCTTTTTTTTCAGTGTTTACATACTCCGAAAATGGCACAGAACACTTGGGAGAAGAAACAAAAAGTATACATTCTCCGGTATGGGCATAAATTTTGTGAGAATGCAATGGGAATGGGAAGTCATATAAAAGTCTTGATTTTATGGATAGCTGAGGACCTCGAGTAGGTCTGCTGGGGCACTACTCTGGAGAAGCATCAATATCTGCCTGTCATGTTCTTATACAATTTCTGGGCCACTGGCCACAGTTGGAAGCAATATACAGGGCAGGATGGCTCTTTGATTTACCCGTTATAGTCCCTTTTATGTTCTTCTGTTTATTACAAATTGATATTGTGAACACAAAAGATCCAGTGTGGAGGCCATCTTATTATAACAGTAGTAATGTGAAAACCACAGATTTGATTTGGAAAATTATTTGGGTTTTGGTTTAGGAGCTTTTTTTCCCTCCAGATTACCAGTGGAGAAAGTGAGGAGAGTGTAGCTGGTCTTCTCTGTGGGAAGCCCAGCGCAAGCTGCTTTCTGTTTAAGACCGTGGTTTTCCCACCTTGCTTTTTGGACCTGTGCACTGTACAGCTCTAGCTCCATCCATAAGGAGGACTATATAATAGACACTTTATATAATGCCATTAGTACACTACTGGGCTTGTAAGAGTCATATGTTAACAGAGAACAAATGGTAGACTCATTTTTAAGATCCCACCCAAAGGACTCATGCAGAATTCTGCTTGTGTTCTTTGGAAGCCTGGAGTTTGATCTCGGGGTTCCAAGAGTCTTATTTTTAAATGAAGATAGTTACTGCCTTAGTGGCTCACAATGTATCTGGGTCATAGTCCTCCAAGGTGTGAAAGCAATGAGATGATTCCGGCTCATTCCTTGGAAGATCAGGCCCTGGTTCCTCGGTCTCTAACAAAGTGAACCAAATTCCTGTACAGGACAGATTCTAAAATTTTCTCTTTCTCTTTTTTCTTAAAGGGACCATTTTATAAAAGCACGTTACAAATGAACACCTATGTTGCCTTGTACAAATTTGTACCACAAGAAAATGAAGATTTGGAGATGAGGTAAAACCTCAAAATATTTGTTAGTTGATTTGACCCATGCAAACTGGGGGTCATATGGCTGTGTATGACTTCAGGGGAGGGAGGGTTCATTCTGACACTCGTACTAAACATTTTTTATAGAGGTATCCACCTGTAGACACAAAGATATCCTCATAGATAAAAAGCTGGTGATCAACTTTTTGGCATGGACACAGTAGATAAAAAGTTTCAAAAACACTTGTGTGACTTATGGAGCGAGATGGCATTCAGCTAGAAAATATTCAGTTATCAGTTGCTTTGTTTTTTCAACCAGAAGTGTTCAACTAGGTGTTCCTTACCTCATGCTTATGCTGAGCATTTTGCCAGTCCTGTTTGAGTGTCTCTCAAAGGTGATGTTTGAGAAAAGACAATGATGTCCAGCGGCTGGATGACAGTGTTTTCACATGAGATGAAAGAAGATGCATTCCAAGCTTTGCAAAATAAACATGTTAAATGTATTATTTTACACTTTCTTCCCTGATTCTGCAGCAGTTGCTAGCACTGCAAGGTCTAGTCGAAGCTCACTGAAGTGAAAGGACATCTCTCAGTGCGATTAGTTTGCCTCATGCTCCTCACACTTCGCATGGTCTTGCTTTTGTCTTTGAACTTTTGTCTTGAAATGTGTCCGCTCTCTTCAACTCACCCCCTTTATCAAAATAATCATGCACATGCCACAGAATTTAGGGAATTGCCACAGAAATGCCCGGCTCATCAGCATGTCCTTCACTGAAAGTCTTTTTCCTGTTCCCAGCTGTACCTTCTCATTGCTCTGGAATTTATGGATTGGATGTAAGGCAGAAATTACAGGCTTCCCTATCATCCTGCTTTCCTGGCATTTCCTGATCATTATTTTAGGAATGTCAGCTCTTCAGGAAATAGCTACAGGGTGTGGTGACCTTTAGTGCAACTTGCCGGCTATTCTGCTTGAAGGATTCCACTTTGCGTTTCCTCTAGAGGTGTATTCCAGCTTGCAGGTTTGTTCCACTCAGACAAGCCTGCACGGGACTACTATCTTCACCGAGACATAGCAATCCAGAAAACATGGCGTTCTCCAAAATTCTCCTGTCAATCATGGGGAAAAAGCAACCTGGACTATCATGACTAACAGGCTCTTTCCAGAGACACCAGCCAGGCTTTAGACCAGCGTTACTCGCTTACAGCGGCATGGTCTGTCCCTTGGCCAGAAATTCAGTAATACAAATAGGTAGTGATGTTGTTCGGTCACTGCAGAGCCAGGCAGGATTCAGCTCAGTTGCATAAATTTTAATTTAATTGAGTTGCTTGAGATGAGCTCGGCATAGCAGTGTTGTCAAGACTAACAAGCACTGTCCTGGGAACCCAAGTCAGGGACCAGTCAGACGCTGCTCAGCCCCAAAATAATGAAGGCAAGTAGCAGGGGAAGGCCCTTAGCTGGGAAGAAGAGTTGGGGGAGATTTCTGGAGATCTCAGCTCACCTCTGAGGAGTGAGCAATGGGTGGTAGGTTACTGCAGTGGAGAGATGTCAGCCCTGATTTCAGCAGCAATTAGTACTTCCCACAACCTTGATGATTTCTTCCTCAACAGCAGGAGCAGCCAGTCAGGTTTTCCAAAGCTCTGGCATAAATAAAGTAGGACATTAGAGTAAAGTCTAAGGGAAGGCCTTACATTACAATAAGTAGAGAATCCTGGAGACAAGCAACCTCAGGTTTCAGATGCTGCCATGAATAGACTAGACTAGACTTGGAAGGGAGGTACAGCGATCATCAGTGGTGGCTGATGAGCACCTAGCTTGCCAGCTACCGAAATCTACAGCCACTGACGTAGAGCAGACAACTTATCCAGGGTTGTGATTTACAGAAGAAAAAGATGAGCCCTGAGAGTGACTTCAACTGGCAATAAACACCAAGCAGGACGCCCCCTTTCAGGGATCAGCAGCCTTAGTCTAGGAAGCAAGAGTTCAGCTGGAACTTCTATTTTGAATCCTTTTGGGACACTGGAGACATCTATGTTACCCTTGTGCTAAAAATGTCAGAAAGCAAAATCTGTAGGCCTTGCATCAAAAAATCTCAGTGCTCAGACCACTGACGTGGAGAGGCTTTAGGTTTTGTTGCCATTTTTCTCTGACAGACAAATTAAATTTATATTTTCTAAGTTATTTTTCTAACAACCAGGCTGAAGGGTATGGATGGGGCTCTCTTAAATCCATCTTGTTGAAAGTATTCTTCCTTGCAGTGTAAGGGCTCCAATGATGTTACAGCCTCTTTACTTTGAAGTGGCAAAATGGGCTTCCTCAAAACCTTTTTTAAGTGTTTTATATGAAATATTAACTGCAATAAGGGATCCAGGTGTGCTTTCCCATGGAAGAAATATTTTACCACTGGGGTACCAGGTTGTCCTTTTTCTCTAGCTTCCTTTCTCACCTCAGCAGCATTTAATTATTCCAAACACATTGGAACACAATTATTCCAAACACATTGGAACAGCTTCCTGAGCAGGGCATGAGGAAAATCCTACCCTCTTGCCCTCCTGATAGTGCCCTCCTGTGAAAGCTGGAAAAGTGATTCAGATCACACGGCGTTAGGAGGCTAAATGCCTGTTTCTCCAGTTGTCAGCAGCAAAGATAACCACTTGGAAACTGGAACAAAGAGACCCACCACCACCCCCACCTCCAGCTGCATCCTGGACTGGTCCACATCTTCCATGTGTGCTCTGAAAAAGCCCGTTAAATTGGAACACATTATCCATCACGTGCTCCAGATACATTTGCAGATATCTTGTGCTGATACCTCAACAATACAGTGAGCCTAAGAGAGAATGCGAGAAAAGCTGAATAATTAGGGGTTAACCGTTAATTTTATTAAGATCAAAGAAATGCCTGTTATCGGGCAGACAGAGCTTTCTCAGGTTAATCCGTTTGGAAATGGGCTGCCGCTTACTTCCCACAGCACACTATTATAATTACATAATGACTTTGATGAGGTGCCACCAATGGGGGGAAGGAGGTGAAATAACTGTTCGACTACCTGCACAAAATCAGCTCAGCACATTTTCCTATTAGCATTTCCAGCCAAATTGTTCTCCTAGCTCTGCTTTGGAACTAGTCAGCTGGATGCTGATACTTAGCAATTACAGCCCTGCACCACACATTATAAAGGTAAATATGTCCCATTCAAATCAGAAGGATATTCTTGGGCAGAATTATATCCCTGCTGACTAATTGCCTTTGTCAGTTAAATAGAACTATTTCCCTGCTGCCTTCCTTCTGCAATCACAGCTTGAAAACACAGATGATAAAGTGGTGTGTCCCAACAAAGTGAAATGTCTTGAAGTAACAAGATAATGCCTGTAACAAATAGGGACTGTGTTTTAAACAGTTTCATATTAAACAAGGCAAAAATTTCGTTCACAGATGCTGTATCAAAATAAAGATCTACCCCCAGAGACTCTCTTTCTACATTACTATGTATGATTGAAGATAACCTTGTTGCCTCATTGAGTCCACCTGCAGGAGATGCTCAGATAAGATGACGAAGACAGGGCCACCTTCCCATTAGAAAGTAATTGTGGCAGCTGATGCAGCATAACAATTAAGAGTCATCTTAACTACCGTTTCTCTTCAAATTACAGGCCAGGGGATATGATCACTCTTCTGGAAGACTCCAATGAAGACTGGTGGAAGGTATGTGCAAATTATTTTATATCTGTTTTCTTTCTAAAGGGAAAAAAAATGTTATTTTCAAAGCTCTGAGTATTAAAGTTAACAATAATTAAAGTTAATCTCCTTCTAACAATGTTTTCTCCACAGGGTAAAATTGATGACAGAACTGGATTTTTTCCTGCTAACTTTGTTCAAAGAGTGCAACATGATGAGAAGATTTACAGATGTATCAGGACGTTCATTGGCTGCAAGGAACAGGGGCAGATAACTCTGAAAGAGAACCAGGTAAGTTCTCCTGTGCCGGATCCCTACTGGATTTGAGCATCCAGCAGTCTGACCGATGACTGTAGGGAAAGTCGTGCAAGATGAGCACAGGCAGAAGCAGTTCATTGCAGTTTTACTACCAGATTTGTTATTTGTACATTAACAGTGTCTAGTATCCAGTGAAGAGCACTGTTGGGCTTGTGCAAACGCATACTCTGTGCCTAACGTTGCCTAAATTTTCGGTCCCACAGCCATTCATAAAGATACTTCACATATTACACACTCCCCTACTGACTTCAGAGGGACAGCTTGAAGAATACATAGTCTTAGAGGCAGACCTAGTGTGCTTGAAAAGTGATCTGGTTTTCTCCTCGCTATTAGAGCTAATCTAATAAAAGACAGTGTCTCCCTCCCCACATCTTAACGTACGTAAAGATCTAAACACGACTCATTGCTTTAACTTCGGTAGGAACAGAGATAAGGCAGCACCAAACCAACCTGTAAATCTTAAATGTAGTTCTTGTTCACAGTTGCAAAGTATCTTTAATCATTAATTGCTTGTGTCACCACTTACACACCCTCTCCACAGGCTGTAATTTATTCTAAATTAGAAGTGTCGCTGTGAGCTAAAGTACACCATGTACAGTGAGGACTAGCAGGGTCCATCCACCCTGGCGTGCTTTCAGCAGCTCCTTCTACTTTGTGTCCTTCAGGTGGCAAAACCACGGCCACTCTTACGCAGTTTGTCTTTGATCTGATTTTAAACGTGACTTTTTAACACAATTTTTACCAGACGTCTAAGACATCCAAGTGTCAAATCTCGTGATGCTGCTACAAATGCTTGCTGGGGTAAAGTGAGAGAAAAATATGGCTCAAAACCTGCATGAAGGGACAGTCAGGTTGGTGGTATAAACTCCTGTAAATAGGAGGATGGCTGACTAAGGGTGATGCACAGCTTGAGCAACGCCTGGATGAAATAGAAGGCTAGATTTTTCTCACTGCATCTTCTGAAGCCCAAATTTCTTCTACCTCATTAGGTATTTCCTTTCCTTTGGCAATTGGTGTCATATCACCAGGAATTGTTTGCCTTACAGTGCCTGGAAAGCCATGGATTTTAACAGAGTAGAACCTAAGTCAGCATCAGGGTGGACTTCAGGGCCATAGATTTTTCCACACAGAACTTCTGTAACACTTCATTGCATGCTGGATAAGATTAACTTATACCTTTGCTGCTGCTGTCTTGTGGCATGGCAAAGCATGCAAGTGCTAACAGTCCCTGGGTATACACAGGGAGCAATACAGTCAGCAGAATATATTTTAATTCCTCCTCTTTTGATTGTTTATATGCATGTATACAGAGGGAAAAAAATATTACCAAAGCAGAACGTGAGTTTTTGCACCCCTTGTGCTCTAGAATAAGCAATACAGAGGGGCAAAGCTTGGGGAGATGATGGTGTGGGAACGTGGCGTGCCAGCATGAGGGAATGGCCAAGGTCTGGGTCCCTTCTTGTCAACGTGGCTGCTGCTGAAAACAGTGAGGGCCCAGTTTCTTGCCTCATTTCTCACAAACCCACAGTTTCCAAGTGGGCAGCTTCATCTAAACATAAGGATTTCTTGTTGTCCCTATATCATAACAGGCTCACGAGGGAGCTCGCAGTCAGGGACGCGTCATTGTGTCTGGTGGGGCAATAGGTAAAGAAATGGATGAGTCCGTCCTGTCTGTCTACTGCTTCTTGTTTTTTTAGCCAACTTATTCAGCTCTAGCTCAAACCCAGGCAAATGCTTGAATGTGAATGCTGGTGGATTCTCACTTCATGTGGGAGAGGCTTCAGAGGAAGAAAAAAAAAATATTTGGTGTAAAACGGGGCAGAGATTAGACTGAACAAACACACGAATGCAGAGACGCGGGAGAAAAGGAGTGGAACCAATAGATCCCACCCCACCCATGCACAAATTATGCAAAAAGGGGACATTCAAGTTGCTTCAAGGCCATTTTCAGTAATTTCCAGGTGGGACAGTCACAGAAAGGCATGGACACTCATCTGCTTCCCTCTGTCCCTCCGTCCAGGGTTTGAGCCCCCTGTAATAGCCCTCGGTGAGAGCTGGCAGCCTGCACAGGGCTCATGTGTGCACAGGGCAGCATGGGGACAGGAGCATAAGGTCTCCCGAACCTGGCCCTGGGATGTGTGCCTGCCATGGAGATCACTGCCTGAATGGCACTTTTTTTTTTTTTAACAGAGTAACTTTGTCTTCACTGTGGAAAAACTCTTATTGTGAAAAATGTCTTAAGTGCTATTGGGAATTTTTTTGCTTTAAAAATTTATTTTGTATTTCCAAGGTCAAATTTCCTTTCTTCTTCCTTCACCCATTTCTCTTATTTTCTCTCCTTTATTTCCCTATTGTTTTCCATGCAAAGCAGAGAGAGAGGTGCAATAGGGAAGACATAAAAAGAAAAAGATGTCATGTGAATGAGACTTCTGGGAAAAGTTTGGCAGAATTCTTTCTTTTCTTTTTTTTTTTTTTTTTGTTCCATTTGGGGATTTCTGTGGGATGTAACCAGCCATTTTAGCTGTCTCTGGACACAGTGTCCAGAGTGCTGTGAGTGCAATATATGTACCACGTGCAAAGCACTGGCTTGTTCCAGATTAGCGAGAAGGGGAGATTGTTCATTGCTACCAATTCCTGTCAAGTCTCACTTTAGCTAGAAAAACTCATTAGCTGGTGTAATAAATCCTGGTGACTATAGTATGGCAAATTGTCTCAATTTTATACTGTTAATTCACTGGGTCAAATTCTGCGGGGTCTAACAGGAGTCCAGAGCCATTCAGACACCAAAGGCAAGGATGATATGCCAACAGAAAAACTTATCCAGTGACAGTACTATGAATTTTTGTTACCTTGCCTGATGCCATCCATGGTTTATACTGCAGGCTCTGTCCCCTCTGTGCCTTGTATGAATGCTCCCAGGTAGAAAGTCTATTCTTGTAAGTCAAAAGGCAATATATTCAGATCAACAAAGCCACATGACTACCTTTAGAAAAGCCATTTCAGACAAGCAGAGACATTTTCAAAGTCTGAAGCACAGTGGGTGAGGCTCTTTCTGGAATCACTTAGCAGTTTCACGCCCCTGGGAATAACATTTAGAGTTTCAGCTTCATGCAGACCTTTCTGGCAAAACCAATACTCAAGGAGAGGACTGAGGAAAAAGCAAGACAACATCTTGAGCAACATGCATGAGTTAGTCTTCACAAAGGATCCCTTGAAAATTTCATTATGAAATTAGAAAGCCAGCCTGGGGGAGAAAAAGTGTGGTGCTTCAGAGACATCAACATCTTGGAGTTCAGGGTTTCGTGACAGATTGGTGGGTCCTGAAACCAATTCAGAAGATGACTGGGCACCACAGGGCTCAATCAGGAATCTGTGGGAGGGAGGCAGACACAACCCCTGACATCAATAATGCAAGATTATTAACAGGGAAAACAAAACCTGCCAATTTCTGTGGCTTTCTGCTCTTTTAAGCTGTCTCACACACAGTACTGTCTGCATAATTTCCGCCTCTGATTGTACTATCACTTGGATGTATAAAGTTTTCTCCAGACTGTAACTTCTGCTCTAGCCTACCCGAATTCATTACCACACATTATACAAATGCTTCTTTGCATGACTACAGGCTCTGGTTTGACCTCTTTTCACAAAAGAAAAAGTCACCATATCTAATTTATCATCAATGTTTGGAAAAGCATCCCTTAAAATGCCTCTAACATTTTTGGTCATCCTTATTTCTAAAGAAGTCATAATAATCTATTATTTGAATGCCTGGTTTTACTCCTATTATAATACCCTACATAAATAAAAGAAATTAAAAAAAAAGAAATTTAAAAATAGAAAACTACTCAATCCCTTCGCTGGCTGCCTCTCTGTCGTCTACAGCCACATTAATACAAACTGTTTTAGAGCTGGGCTTTTTGTGATTAAATAACACAATTGATTTTAAATTGCACAAGCGATCTTGTGCAACAGAAATTACCCCAAATCACAACATTTGTAACAAGGCTGGCAATCAAAAACTCTCTGCCTCATCCAGATGTGGAGTGTGAGTTTACATAAAGGTCAGTGCAACGGATCCATTTCGCGATGGATGTGTTCTGTAAATGTCACTGATATAAACTAGCCCTCTCACTGAAAGCATCTCCCAGCCAGCTTCTCCAGTGACCACCAGTAGGCCACTGCTGTTGTGATGGCCACAAGCCCTGGGTCAGAGCTGTTAGCCTTGCTGTCCCCTTGCCACCACAGCTCAGGGACAAACTTCCCTCCTACCCCAACACCCAGCCACGTCAATGTCAAAAAGAGTGAGTTTTAGGCACATGTACATTAGCAGCTGTGTGAAGATATGGTCCAGCCGCTCCAGGAGAGCGGGCTCTCTGGATGATAGCCTTACCTCATGGATATATTTAAGCCCAGGGAACAGGCTTAAATATATCCATGAACAAGGCAGGATTGCGGCCCAGGTCTCCAGCCCCGGGGGATCCACCTGTCTCAGTTTTTCTTCTGATTAGTCTGAATGCTTTGTTGCTACCTGGGTTTTCACTTCACTGCCGAGCAATTACTTTGTGCCCCCAACATTTTTCATCCTGGGATAGTCTATAAGGAGCTCAACTTCTAAGAGCATGACTCAGCTGCCTTTGAAAACCAGTTGCATCACGGCGACTTACGCATTCAGATTGAATCACTTAAAACACACACCAGCACAGAAAGTGATGTTGTAGTTCTTCATATATTCCCCAGGTACAACTGCTGCACTTCACAGCTAGGCTTAAGGCGAAAAGGGTCTTTTTTCCAGGTATCTCTGATTTTCACTGACGTCAGACTTGCTGAACAGAGATGGGTGTCCCCGTTCATTCACAGAATCGCCTAGGTTGGAAGGGACCTTTAAGATCATCTAGTCCAACCATAATAAATTAAAAAAAAAAAAACAACAAAAAAACCAACCCCACAAAAAAAAAACCCAACAAACAAACCAACATGGGGACATATTGGCACCCAAGTTTTGCAAGAGTCTAAAACATGGACAGAGCCCATTATACATCCAGTTTAGTCCAGGTCATCTTTGAAATCCTAAATAAGTTCCAGAGGTAAAACAAGCTGGTGCATCATCTGCATTATGGCTGAATGGGTATAAAAACTGAACCACTTATCATTTCCACCCACAAAGCTCACATAGGCAAGAACTTCACTGCACAGGCAGCAGCAGTTGCAGAAACTCACAGTGTCCCTGTGCTGTCATTCTAACAGACAAATACAAGACTTGAGCGTTCAGACCTCTTGACCTGGCACTGTCTGCAGCTTCCAGGAGAGCTCTTGAAACTGTACTGTCCTCATAACCAAATTCCTACTTCATCAGAACCAGTCCGTGTCTGACAGATGGGTTAAATGTGTGGGAGAGAGAAGAAAAGTAAAAGGCAGCTGCAGAAAATTAGAGCAAGTTCAAAATTACTCCTGGACAAAGACAATTTTGCCACTTGAGCCCAAATTCAAAGCACAGGAGAGTATTAATGACCATGCAGCTTAAAGGACCATTTCCTAATCATCTCCCCCGTCTGCTCGGGGCTGACTGACAGATAAAAAAATTCTCAGGGCAGATGTTGACAAGTTCAGACAACAGTCATGATCTGACCGGTTGTTTGTTTTGGTTTTAGTGTTTTGGCTTTTTTTTTTTTTTTTTTTTTAACAAAATGAGCTGAAAGAATGGGGAAATGACTTTATAATATTAGATCTCACTTCCAGCTATTTCTGAAGATCATTTGATGACCGAGACATAGTTTGAGATGTGGTTTCTTACCCTGTGGCTTACTCCACTGCTAACCTCTTCAGCTGGAGCACAGGGGAAGAAAACCCAACCGTTTGCCTCCATTTGTGTTGCTACCAAATTTCACTGGAGGCTGGCTGTTCAGTGGCTCACGTACCTTGTCAGGCCAGCAGTCTTCCCCCAAAAATGTACCAGCCTGAGTAGCTGCCATTTTAAGCAGTTTCTAATTTGATACAGAAAGCTTTGGTCACCTGATGGTTAGCTGTGTCACCTTGTGCCTTCACAGCCATCACGTTTGCAATCTGTCACCAGGGTTAGTCCTCAGCAACAGCTGATTCATCGGGTGCACTCCAAAACTCTGGATACTACCACGTGCTTATCTGGGGTGACTCCTGACTTACACCCACTGAAGAAAGTGAGGAGCCGAATCCCAAGGCTACAGCTTGTGTGTGGAATCCTTGGCAGCACTCGCAAAAGGGGATGAGGACAAAAGTGGTCCAGAGATGGTGTTGTGTTCCCTCTTGTCTGAAACTGCAGAATTTGGAGCAGCTTCAGGGCTTTGCAAAGCTCCGGCAGCTGCCACAGCCCCAGGAGACCTCCTGAATGGCACAGGATTAGGAAAGTGTGGCATATTGTGGCCAAGCTTGCTCTGCCCCCAACACATCCCCTTCCTTGGGAAGGAGTGGGGAAAAAACTCTGCTGTCTGGGAACAGGCACACGCAAGGCTCAGTGTATGAGTGTGAGAGAATTTCAACTGGAATTTGGGAGTATTCAGCTCATTGTATTAGTACGTAGAGTGAGAGAAGTTGTTGCAGAAAGTCTTTGTGCTCCTCATGCCCAGTGAAGATCTGAAGTTACTGCTGCAGCAGAGCGCACTCAAACCAGCAACAGAACCAGAAAAAAAAAAAACCCTCTGAAAAAAGACCAAATATGCCATCCTTTTTCACTCCAGAGATAAACAGTGTTGAGAAAGCTCAGTATTTTTCTTTTGTCCACAAATCATTCTGCTGACAGTACAAGACAAGAGGGAGAAGCACTCTGTTCTCGCAGTATGTTCTGCACCGCAGCAGAGGTTAAGCAAGAAAGGCGGCATGACTGGAGAGCAGTGCAGACCTGCTGGAGATCTGACTATTTGGGGGGATTCTTTGAGTCATGCAAAAATCTAGAGGTCTTCTCCTCTTTACTGAGGAGGCTTATTTTCCCACACAGCAGCAGGGATCAACCGAGAAAGGGCATCTTTCAACCAAGGTGCTCTTTCCCACTCTTGGGTGCTCTGCCATGCTTGGCCATCCTTAGACTTGGGCTTCTTTGCAGGCTTTTTCTCACATCATTGAAGGTTTCGTAGTCTTTCTCAGAGGCACAGACCAACATCTGGCAGGAGTCAGAAGCACTTTTCTGTGCATACGTGCTTTGCACCTCTCTGCTTCGAATGGTGGTGCGACTGCAGAGGGAGCAGCTGCTGGGCCAGGGATTCGTGATACAAAGGAGCTTGGCTGTTTTGCAACAGAACCTAAACTAAACAGCATGAATTCCATACCTCTCCCGTGCTTTCCATGTGTTTCAGCCAAAACAACAATACATTATTGTTTTTTTTAATTGCGTGTCAGGTCTGTTGGCGTGCTCAGTCATTCTGCCCCAGGGATCCAATTCGGTTAGTGTTAAGTAGGTAGCTTAAGTAATAAAATTAATGGGTTCATTTGCTTTCCAAACCTTTGTTTGCAGGTACAGAGATGCACTTGGCTGTTTCCAAATACAAATATGAAGCAACTTCACCTTTTTATGACCTTTCATTTCCCTCTGGCAGCATCAGCGTCGCTAGTAAATTTTATGTGTGTAACAACAGGAGGACAAGCTGGCACAGAACGTGGTATTTAGGTGTCACCATACAATCCGTAACAGTCATACTGAAATGGATTTAGCCAGGAACACTTTAGAGCCATTTTTGTTCATTTCATACCCTCGGAATTATTGTAATTAAACACTATAAATGCCTATCAGACAGAGCCTTTGTGAGTGTTAGTCCAGGCAGAGGGCTTTAACGACCTGGCGCTGGCAGCATGAGAAATCAGGGAGTTGTTCTCAACAGGACCATCCATTTTCTGGCTATTTTTTAACCTTGTTTGACTATTAAGAAATAAATATATAGTTCTTTGGCACAGTTGTTTGAAAACAATTCTTTATTTTGCGTGGCTCTGTGCTCAAGTGCCCAGTCTAAAGTACCTGTGCCACTAGGCTTTCAAATGGCTCGGCCATTAACAGAGGTGTCTCAGGAGGAACCCTGAAGTGGAAACACCTGGGATCGGAAAGGTCTTCAGGAAATGCAAACCTTTACTGCAATGTAATATTTGTGCTATTGTAAAGACCATATGGTTCCACCACACCGCGCCTCCGTTTGGCATAGGTTTTGTGCAGACAGGCTCGCAGAGCTGGATTCAGGTCACACACTTTGGTATCCAAAACACCTGTAGGAGCAAGGGCTGGGTAAATAACACAACACACTGCTCATCTTGAGAAGCACCTGGGTTCTTTAAACATGCAAAAGAGAACATGCTTGCATTCAGATCAGCTGCTGCAAGCGACCCACCTTGGCTGCCCAGGGAGGTGGTGGAGTCTCCTTCTCTGGAGACATTCAAACCCACCTGGATACGTTCCTGTGCAACCTGCTCTGGGTGGACCTGCTTTGGCAGGGGGTTGGACTAGATGTTCTCCAGAGGTCCCTTCCAACCCCATAGCATTCTGTGATTCTGTGTGATTCTATGGTCGTGCTTCGATGGTGGCCCTAATCTCTGGAAAATGAGCCAGTTTCCCTGTGGCACTTTCCCTGATTCCAGTAGCTTTGTGTGACTTCTTTAGGACATCATGACAAAGCAGGTTTGTAGTAAGGCCAACGATGCCATCTAAGGACAAATAAGTAAGAAAAGGTTTGTGGGTAGAGGTATGACTTTTATTAGACTTGCACCAAAAGAAAAAAAATAAAAATAGGCAAGCACATGCCCGACAGCTTGCCTTGCTTATGTTGACCATCTGATTCGATGAGAAAACGCCTACAAGAGATGTGTTGTAGACACCTACAAAACAGTGACCTTGCAGGCATGCATGAATTATGACAAATAGGACTTGCAAGCGTGTCTCAGGCGTTTGGATATAGCCTCACACCTCACACATTTTTCTCACATTTTTCATTGATTTAATCTTGTGATGTGGGAAGGAAAGAGCTCTCTCTGGGTATCGAGAGGGAATATGTAACATACTTTCTGCCTTAACATCTACCATCTTGGTGTCTCATTTACAAAGCAAACCACCAATGTTCCACTCTTTTCAACTGTTCCTGAATATGCACTTTGGGGATAGTCCTGAGTTCCTTTCCCCCACTCTTGGTGAAGCCCCAGGCTGGATTTTTTGAGGGTGAGGCAGATTGTGGTGTTCTCCATTCCCCAAGATGTCTGCCTGCAACTGCTATAGATGCAATTTGAATCTGAAAATTCTTGCTCTCTGGGGAAGGTGGGATTAGCAAGTAGAGAGAATAGCTGCAAAGCAATCTTCTTATAAAGAATATATTGTCATTTATCTGGAGTTAGGAATCATATATATCAAGGAGTTGTAATAATAAAGGTCTTTCTGTGTATTTCTTTTCTTGAAAGGTTTGGTGCATGACATAGACTGCTCACCTTCATCTCTGGGGTAAATTAAACTCTCTTCCTTGCTGGACCTTCTTTTTCTCTCTTTTCCCATCTCTTAGAGCATGACTCACCACTGTCATTGACATTCTTGTTGGTAATTTACTCTCTTCTCTGGCTTGAGGCTCTGTAATAGTTAAATAACTTCTCATCCTGTGCTTAATAATAGAAAACCATTTTCATATCCCCCTTTTTCCAAACTGGTGGGCCAGCCAAGTCCTTTGAAGATAAACCGTTTGAAGCTGTTCACCTAAGCTGTTTTATCTTTGCCTCTTTATGTTTATTTGTCATTTGTTTCCAGAGGATTTCACTAGTTCTCTCCTTTGGTTTAACTCTGGCCACAGAGATGGGATAATATCACTAAGATAAAAATCTGGTACAGTTTTCTAAGCCAAGTTACTGTAGTTCCCCCAGTGTGGAGAGAAGATGTTTTACCAGCCTCCATAAGAATGCCAGTATGTATAAATGCTTTTCTTTTATGTAAGATAACTAAAAGCATTATATGATATCTCCATTTGAAAATAGCTTTTGTTTCACATGTCTTTTCTTACTGATTGTATCATTTCCTTACCCCTGACTAATCAATTTAGTCTGCCTTATGCAAACTATTTTTCTTTCCTTTCAATATATTTGCATGAGGTGCATTGCTATTGAAATTTATATCACAGAACACCACCACCATCGCCAGTTGAATCCTG
Source organism: Xenus cinereus (assembly GCA_025774025.1). Lineage (NCBI taxonomy): Eukaryota > Metazoa > Chordata > Aves > Charadriiformes > Scolopacidae > Xenus > Xenus cinereus. The sequence continues at coordinate 49,907,115 of JAOXJK010000012.1, forward strand.
TTTCTAAAAGGTTTTCTTTCTTGTAGTTCAGTTGGATTTATAATCAGGTGAGATTTTTTTAATTATTATTTTTACTTCTGAGAGATGGATGTATTGGACAATGCGCAGATGTCATCAATGTAATAGGTAGTATCAGAAATCACAGGGAGGTGCTGGAACAACTCATGCTTTCTTCTCTCTGGATAAAATTCCATCGCTCTAGAGGCCTCTCTATGTCAGTGTATGCGAGTGGGACACAAACTTGCAAATAAATGGTCCTGATGCATAGGAAGTGAATAGTAGTAAAGACTGATTTGTAAATAGTTATAGGCAGCAGGATTTGAAAATCTGTTTACCTGTGGGATATGCCAACTGCTGAAGAATGGAAGGAGTTCTTCCTGGGCCGTGGGGCACGTTACATGCTGCAGTCAGTGTGAGCTGAATTTGAGGCAAAGAAAAGGCTGGAGAGACAGCTTCTCTGAATAGCAACAGGTTGATCATAATATTCCAGGCTCAGCAAGGAGTTTACAAATGACTGAGATAATTAATGACTTAAAATGGGAGGAAAGGGCATTTGGATTTACAAGGAACCACAACTTATTTTTCAGTTTAAATTAATCACTGCTATTGTTTAAATGTCTCAGTGACACTGGGGAAAAAGATGAACTTATTTGTCTTTGGAATTTTAATAGCAATTACAATTCTCCAAAATAAACATAACCAAAATACTCTCTTGTCAATCAAACTGACTAATGAGATCAGCAAAAGAGTGGATAGCCAGGGAACAATACCCACTTGACTGACAGGTGCCCACAAATTCTTTTGAGTATACAGGCAGCACGAAGAGATATTCAAATACGTTCTAATTCTTTAGGGCAAGGATTGTAGGAAATTGGTTGTTTTTTTTTTATACAGTAGGACGATGCAAGTGAAGCTCATCTTAAACAGTGAAAGATGAGGGAGCTTTTCCCGTGGGCCTCCAGGTAGTTTGACCTCTTACATATTCCAAGGATGTATTTTTGCACATTTAATCCAAATTCACAACCATGGCAGAAGGGACAGCCTCCTAAAGAGCACGTACTTTCCCCGTCAGCTTTTACCTGTGCGGTTCAATGGCAGTAAGATTTGTAGGAGCACGAGTACAAAGGTGAAATACAAAGGACCCTCTAATCTTTTTGAGCGTACTGGCATTCCCAAAGTGGCTGTGTGTGGCAAAACACCTTTTCTAAATGTCACGAAATGGCTGTCGGAGCTCTGTGATCCCACAAGTGGCTGCACAGCTCTTAGGCAGTGCTGTATGTTGCAGTGCTTCTCTCTTTTCAGTTATACTGTTCAACACGTTACACCTCATAATGCAGTACCGGAGAGAATTTCACCCAAACCAATGCATTCTGGCAGCTCTATCTTTGAATAGTTCTAAATAAAAAAGGAGACTCCAGGGGTTATATTTTGCTTGGTCTCAAAATGATTAATTTGCAAAATCACCAATATCGCAGAATTTTCACAAGCAGCACTAGTACAGTAGGAGCCAGTTGAAGTTTTTCCTAAAAAAAAAAACCACCTACAAAAGCAGGCAAATCTGCTGTGACCTCTAGGCTTGCAATAAGCTGGTTCTGGAGGGTTTGGAGGGTTTAGCTATGTGACATCCAGAAAAATTGATAGTACTTGAGCCATGTCATTCCAACCTAATATTATGGTTTTTGATGCAGCGAGCGGCAAGATCACAACGTTAGAAACAAGCAAACGCAGACCATATGTACTGAACCAAATCTGTGAAATGCATACCTCGGATTATGGGCAAAGAGATGCACATGAAGCTCAGTGTAACACCATAGGCAGAAAGATTGGATTGAATGATGATTTGCTTTGTGATAGCCCCTCTCAGATTGTGTAAGCGCTGGCAACGCAGCCTCCAGCCCCAAATATTCATAATCTTCAGAGAAAACGTGAGTACAGTCTTTTGACTGGTGAGAATGGGAGTCATGAGCAGGACTGTGGGGGTGACGTTCCCTTTGTTACGTGGCATCTGTGAAACTGCTCCTGCAATCTAGTGCCAGGTTAAAAATGCAACTCCAACTTCAGTCTCTTCCTATTACAGAGAGAGCACAAAAAATGTAAGTGCAAGTAAAGCACCAGAATGTGACAGCAAAGGTAATTAATCAGTGGGACGGATGACCAAGAAATGCAGTAGACTCTCTATGCTTTAGAAATGTTTCATCCGAGTTACAGACCTTTACTGATGTTATATTCTAGTTTAACTGTGAAGCATTGGGCTTGATTACAGGAATTACTGGGTGAAAATCAGTATGATGCAGGAGGTGAGACTAGTCGCTCTCGATAGTTCCATCTAGCCTTAAAATCTCTGGGCCTAAGGATTTTCTGCAGCTGTAGTGTGTGCAAACAGATGTAATCTTATTGATATTGCTTCCTGCGTTCCTTTCTGCTGCTCATGAATAAACATCTCCCTCAATGAGGATTTTCCAGTGCAACCAAATACGAGTTTATTTCTGAATAACTGCAGATGCGACGAGTACTGTTTGATTCCCATTGGGAAGCTGCGACCGCCCCCTTTCTGCCTGAAGAGAGGGTCCGGCCCTGGGGCTTGTAAGATACCGGCCCAGTGCAGGACTGGATTTGTGTCTCGGTGGGAGCAGAATATGGAATTACACAGAGGTGGAGGGAAAAATGCGTCTTGGGGAAGTTATTTCATAGCACGTCCCGGTCTCCAGGGAAGCGTGGGTTGGGAAGTGAGAATTAATCCCGAGGCAGATGGATGTATAGCCCATCGAAGATAAAAGAGAGTTGAGCTGGCTAGTTATACGGCAGCGTGATTACTGAGTCTGTCTCTCTCTGGCCAGCCACTTGACACGCGTGTACGTACGCCATCGCCCAAGTGCTTCATTTGGTATGAGTTTCACCAAGGGCAAGTGCCAGGTTCTGCACTTGGGCCGCAATAACCCCATGCAGCGCTACAGTCTGGGGGAAGCGTGGCTGGAGCTGCCTGGAAGAAAGAGACCTGGGGGTTCTAATTGACAATCGAATGAATATGAGCCGGCAGTGTGCCCAGGTGGCCAAGAAGGCCAACGGCATCCTGGCTTGTATTAGAAATAGTGTGAC
>JAOXJK010000012.1:49910310-49927127 GCA_025774025.1 Xenus cinereus
TTTTCTCCAGGCTGAACACCCCCAGCTCCCTCAGCCTCTCCTCACAAGACTTGTTCTCCAGACCCCTCACCAGCTTCATTGCCCTTCTCTGAACCCACTCCAGCACCTCAGTGTCTTTCTTGTAGTGAAGAACCCAAAACTGGACACAGTACTCGAGGTGGGGCCTCACCAGTGCCCAGTACGGGGAGTACAGATGTGACCCCCCAAATCCTGCACCAGCTTTTCGGAAAGGAGATGGAGTACCATTTTCTTGCCCCAGGGAGGTAAGAGAAGTGGCTGAACTCCCCTCTTTGCCTTGCTGTGTGGAAGAGGTGGGCAAACTCTGCCCTGACAGCACTTGACACTCACAGTGTGACTCTTAATAACGGTGCCACATCTACAGCTGGAGCCCAGCTGTTTGTACCCTGACTGTTGCGTGGACCCCTTCTCTGAAATTCCCACCCCGTGACCCCTAAATTCAGTACATCAGCGCATGCAAATTATCAAGTTGCATATGCCCTGCTTTTTTAGTCATTCATAAAAAGTCATCTCAGTGAATGATGATAGCGAAGTCCTATATTTAAAAGACGGTGTCTTCAGATTACAAGAGGTGGAAAAACATTGCCTTGGCCATTCCTGTGCCTTGCTTGTCTAAGAATAGAAGCCGGGGAGCTAATCAGATCTTTGTGCGGTGCTGGTTTTATTTTACAAGCCTTGCTTTCAATGCAAGCCCAACATGCTCTACTTACATCTTCTGTTGCACTCTTTTCTTGCAGCATTTTACTGGGGTTTTGCGTTTAATGGGACGATCTGATTCACTTCCCGCATGACATGAATACCTCTCCCTTGATTTTTAATCTCACTTTCTGTACAAGTAAATGAGAATTATTTGTATCTCGGGAGAATCGGAACCTGGATTATTGGGATTTTTTTGGCTCCAGTGTTATTTTACAGGTTAATGTATCTTTTTACAACCATCATACGTGGCGACTCTGTCTCCAATAATGGTTCAGTAGAAGAGAACTCTTCTGGTACTAAATTGCCAGCTGCTCGTGGGCTGAGATTTTTTTGCAGAGTGAAGGAAAGGTGCTTGCTTTGCCTTGTTGGTCTGTGTTCTACTTTACTACAGGAGGAAGTGCTCCCAATGATGTCCAGAAGGGCTCTTTTTCACCATCCTTTCTTCTGTTTTCCATTTGTCAGTTTTGGACTAGAAGATGAAGGATGAATTAGGCAGTCGGGGTGAATCTGCTCTATTGGGAAGGGCCTGGTTAAGTCTAGAGATAATGAAGGGTTTTGTAAAACTTTGAAAAAAATGTCATTATGCATTAACCTATAAATCTGTAAGTATCAAGTGAGCTTTATATATAATATCACTTAGCAGGAGAAGAAAGGACATTTAAATACTGTCGGAAATTAATGATGAGGGATGCTGGGAAAGGTTCACAACAGAAAGGTATTTCATTTTTTGCTGCATTTCTTTTGTATTGAAATAAATATTCAAACTAAATTTAGCTGGTGTGATTTGGAGGCAGTAGGTCTTCAGCATTTCCATCAGGATTGACCCTTTCCAGTTGGCTTCATTGCTGACATCGTTAGTAAAGTGATGAGCCACTCACTGCATGCAGGAGGGGACAGAGGGACAGAAGGACACCTCATGGAAAGGGACTGGTCCCAGGAGTGACCAGGAGGAGCCTAGAGCTCCTCCATGGCACAGCTCTGGATGGGGCTTGAAGCAACCTGGTCTGGTGGGAGGTGTCCCTGCCCATGGAGGGGGTTGGAACTTGATGATCTTGAAGGTCCCTTCCAACCCTAACCATTCTGTGATTCTATGGAATGGCGATGGGGCTGAACTTACCCCCATGCAGAAGGGACGTTGTTCCCAGCCACAGGGAGAGACTTCGGAGCAGTGCAAGGTTGTCTATCTGGCATGTGAGACCTGGGGTGGCCATTCCCACAGGGAGCCAGAAGGCTGTGAGCCCACGTGGGAAGGGCTGAAATGGCACCGAGGATGATTGTCAGTGAATTTTGAAAACACTGGGTGGTGCAGCTAGTGATTGAGATGGGAGATATTAAATGCTTTAAAAATTGCCATTTCACATTTTTTAGTGCCATTTTATTGTGTTTTCATTAGAAAAATAAAAGGTCAGTATCCTGGCAGGACATTACATTGTCAGTCCTAGACTCTTCAGGGCTCCATTTCTAGCTATTTATTGCTTTCAGGTTTATCTCCTGCTGAAATTCACGTGAGAGAGAGCAAATAGACACATCGTGGGTAAAAGTTAGATGTAGCACATGCCAGAGCGAATGGATGCCTTTTAATTTGGGAGATTACATCAATCACACGAATGTTATTTGGACTAGCAGGCGCGTTAGGAGCAAGCAGGCCATGAATATTTAAAAGAAGAGACCCCAGATGAGAAGCCTTCAGGAGGCTGACAGTCTTAACAGGTATTTGCATGTACCACAGCCTGTCCATGGAAATACCGCAAGCGAACCAACAGCCACCCCTCGTAAATAAAATTAGTTGTGTTAGATTAGTTGTGTGCTAGTAGTAGCTTTGGAGTCCCCAAAATATATGGACCTGTTGGAATGCTTATAAATTTAATTTAATAATTTTTGTTTATAAATTTAATTTAATAATTTATGCTTATAAATACTTAAAGGGTGGGCATCAAGAGGATGGGGCCAGTCGTTTTTCAGTGGTGCCCAGTGACAGGACAGGAGGGAACGGGCACAAACTTGAACATAAGAAGTTCCATCTCAGCGTGAGGAGGAACTTCTTTCCTTTGAGGGTGGCAGAGCCCTGGGACAGGCTGCCCAGAGCGGTGGTGGAGTCTCCTTCTCTGGAGACATTCAAACCCACCTGGACACGTTCCTGTGCAACCTGCTCTGGGTGGACCTGCTTTGGCAGGGGGGTTGGACTAAAGGATCTCCAGAGGTCCCTTCCAACTCCATATGATTCTGTGATTCTGTGATCACGATTACTTTTCACCCCCAGCTGCTGAGGGAGCCAGCTAGCTCTCGATCTGAAATACCCATTCCTCTCGTCCACAGACGACTAAATCACGGTCAGTACAGCAGGCTGAAGTTGTAATTCAGCTTTCAAAAATCTTTGCTCTACCACGAAGTTTGTAACGATTTTAATGTCTCTCACGCATATGTGGCACTTCAGGGAGGCAGGAGAAGGGTAACTCTAAATGTATGAGTTTGTGTTTCTTGTCAAAGCAGTGAGAGTCTAAAAGGGCTTGTTCGATTTATAGAAACAACTAGCTGGATGGCTAACCAACCCAATAAATAGCCTGGAATAATTTATCTCTTTGATCATGGCGGAGTTTAAATATTTTCCTGCTTTCTTTGCCTTCAGATTTGTGTGACTTCTGAAAAGGAACACGATGGCTTTATCAAAGTATACAGCGGGAAGAAGAAAGGCTTTGTCCCCATAGACGTCTTGGAAAACATCTGATTCCAGCAGCCCGCTTGCTGCAGTAGGAGCCCTTCGTTGGCGATGCCTGTCTGCCTCATCTCACACTGTGTCAACCCAGATGGGCTGTCTTGCAGATGTTCAGGGAAATTGTGAGAAAACTGCAACCACAAGAAGAAAAAGACATTTAGACTGCCACAGCAACACTAAGAAAAGTGGAATATTGGAAAGAAAATACAGTCAGAAACCTCGAGGGGAATGAGAGGTCCTGGGATACTAACGGGAATAAGGTAAGGGAAAAAAAAAAAAAAAAGAAGTCTGGGCTGATTTCTGGTGCAAGGTGGCTGTTACAACCCTGATGGAGACAGACAGCTTGTTCTGAAGGACTAAACTCACGTCCTGTTCTTGTGTCTTAGAAAACTGTTGGACTGCTTTCTTGTTTGAAGTGTGTGTTCAGGGGGGAGGGGGAAAAATACCATTCAAACTGTCCTCATACTACAGTCCAATGCTTGTAGTAAAGTGTGGCTGTGGTTCTACAGTTTTGTCCCCAGTATCAACCGATCAGTTTAAGCATTTTATCCTGGTGTTTAGTCTCATAAACAAAAAAAGCAGTTTGGAGACACCGCGTGAACGTCAGTTCGAGAAATGCACTGTGCCCTGGAACTCGGCAGCTTTCTCTTTCCGTGCAATCTTCCCATATGAAAGAGTAGCGACCTTGTGCGTCCTTTGTTTTCTCTGTATACAAACAAAAGCTCTCAGCGTATGTTGGGTGTGATGGCTGCTCTCATAGCTCACAAAAATAGCCGGTCCTCCGAGTCACAAGCCCGCTTTGGAAGCGTCCTTCCGCACCTTTATCTGGGTGAAAATGTGGGGACAGCCACAGGCTTGAAAGGTTTTATATTTTTCTGTGTTTATTGCACTTAAAAGATTTTATATATTAATCCTATTTATAAAAAAATAAAACAGTTAACTAACCCCCAGAAGACTGAAAATGCTAGGAAGGGACAGACTGCACGTAGAAGTGAAGTCTGTAATTATCAAAATCCAGAACTCGTTACAGAAAGGCACTGAGTTAGCATTGTGTTCACACACCAAAGGCATTTTCCTCATTTGCTAAATAGAAGTTTTGCAGATTCAGCAGTAAATACACTGACACGAACTCCTCCTTGGCATAAACCACCTTGAGCATCCCGTACATCTTCTCCATCCCGGTGAGACTGTGCAGACAGCTCTGTTTTGTCCCTGTAAGCCTCCATCTCCAAACGTGTTTTGGGCACGTGAACCTTTTGGTACCCAGAGAGCAGTCGGTGGGACCTGTGGATCTTGACCACATTATACAAAGTCAGCCAGTGCCAATCCTGTTGTAGAGCGGGGGCCTTATGATGTTTGAGGACAAGGAACCTAATTTCCAAGTATTTAATTGGATGTAATTGCACCAAATACATTTAAATAGCTTAGCATGTATTATGACCTAGAGATTAAGTCCTATCCCAAAGCTCCCTGCAGAATTCACGCTTTATTTGACCAGCTTGAGACTGAGTGCCAGTCTTTACTGCGATTAACCCCCAAATTGATGTCCTAAATCCTGATACTGCAAGAAGAAATTCACGTGCTGCCAAGATAGTATAGGTCTTTGCAAAGTTGACAATATTATTTCTAAAAACAAGTTACCAGTCCTGCTTCCATACATTGAGGCAGTTTGTGTTGCACAGCCCAGGTCTCAACAGTTGGGTTGCACTATTTAAATAGCTGATCTTACTCAAATCCTTGTGAATTACAGTGCAACTTTACACATGGTCAGAATTTCACAGGGCAGATCAGTCTTCAACCTCTCGGAGACGCATTTTGCAGCTCTTACGTATCACTTGGTTGCAGGGGGGTCAACTGCTGAAACGTGGTCCTTCGTAACATAAGTGGTCTATTTCAATTATTAATGTCCCCCTGGCTGATCAAAAGTGGCTGATTTCATATCTTCTGTGGGTATATCAGCTATTTATAATTTTATTTTTTTTCTGTTCAAACAATGAACATTGGCTCACCTCATTTTCCCAAATAACAATAAACTCAGTGGGAGGACAGAGGAATCTGATAAGCCTTAAAGATCAAGAGGAACAGCAGTAGAGTCACATTAATCCACTCTGCTTTATAAGATTATTTTTTTTTAATATATATTCACCCATTCAAAGGAAAAACTCTGTTAGAATTAAAATATTTGCTACTTTTGATCAGGCCTGTCAAGTGGGCAAAAGAAATCTGTATTAATCTATACATATGTGCTGTTGTTTACATGATTGCATCATACTGTGATTCCCTCCTATTTCAGTCTTCGATGATTTCAATTTATCCCTAGAATGTGCATCATACTATTCAAAGAATTATATGAATATTACCTACAACTCACAATGGCCTTTAATCAATGTCAGTTTGATTCCTTTTGATACTGAGCAATAAATAATAAAGTGACTGAGTAAAAACAAAACAGACCTTATGTGGACTGTATTACATCTGAGAAAGCATTGCTTCTGAACCAAAGCTTTCATGGTTATGTTTTCTTTGTGGGTTTTTTTTTGTTTTGTCTTTTTACTGGGCTTTTGCTCCTGTTTGATATGTAGACATAATTTATTCCTAATTTAGCAAGAAGCACATACATGAATCTTACTTTAAGCATGTGAGACATTGGCTATTTGCATGCTTAAAGCTGAAGCACTTTGCTGAATTAAGGTCATTTTCCTCAAACTCGTTTGGATGCCTTACTCTGAATCCAGACGAGTATCCCATCATTTTTTTCCTACTATATGTTGTTCACAATATATACTGCATTAGCAAGCAGTTAAAAGTCAGACAGAAGATGGAATGGACTTTATCTGACATATGCTCAGAAAAATTGAATTTTATGAGATAAATGCTGTTCAGATTTAATTTAATATTCTGCTTAATAAAGACTATGTGATGTCTGGAAGGAGAATAGAAGTGTATGTTTCTTGGCTTCTTTGCATCAGACTCAGTTATTTTCAGTTATCCACTTTCAACAACATTCACTAAACCCATCAGCAACAAATGTTACTGAGCATTTCCACTGAAAATCTACAGCACTTGCATTTGCCACATTTAGCAAAACTTTAGTTAAAGTAACTTCTTCTGCAACGTATGTAGCATGTGTAGACTCGGAATGAAGTTTTGTGGTGGGGCCATCCTGAACATTTGTCTCTGGCAGCTCAGAACGTATTTTAAGCCATTTGGCATCTCATCACAGCATAAAACTGGCTGCAGGATATTTTCATAAGTGCTAGGAACAGTTGATCAACATGAATTGAGGGTGAGCTGCCTGAATTATGACCTCCTCCCGTCCCTAAGTTCCACAGTACCTCAGTTTTTTATCATCTTTCTCTACACTTGGCCATTTTGGCTCAGTGACTTCCTTTGGAGACAGAAGCTGCAGTGTACCGTCAGCTGCGGACTCACTGCTGCCACCAGTGTCCTGGTCGCTGGTCACTGAGTGTCACCAAGACACTTATTCCTACAAACATTGTGTCTCTCGTCTCTAACGTTGCTTACAGGCCTTTTTTAATAATTATTTGTTGAGATTCGATCGACTAACTATAGGACCCAGTGCCAACAGGGGAACCTGCGCAAGGCCAGCAGGCAGTGACACTGGAGATTTGGAAGAGCTGTGACCTTCTAAAGAAGCTACTGGAGACCACGTAGGTTATCTAAAATGGCACTAGACAGATGTCTTTGGAAAATGAACCCAATTCATTTATTTTAAATATGTGAAGACAAGTCTGATTTATTGAGCTCTCAAATTACATCTTTCTTTCCCTAAAGGACACTGAATAAATGCAGCAAGCCCTGTCAATCTTGTCCCATTTAAATCCATGGTAAAAAGAATCCTTGAAGTCCACAGCAACTGGAGTTCAGCTATTATCTTGGAAAAAGCTAGTCGATGGTACCCTTCTTGCAAAAATCTATGATGTAATTTATCTGATCTAACCATAAATGTCTACGGCTAAGCTAATAAATCAATTTGCTTTCCTCCTTCCCCAGAAAATAAAGTAACATGCACTGCAGTACTATGGTTCATCCGAGCGACTGAAGACTTCTGTTTTTGCATGGCCTAGATTTGTGCCTCACGAGTGCCTGTTTCAACCCATCAACAACCATTGAGGGAGCACTGGATGGCTGGGTCAGATGCAGACCCCCGCAGACCTAACGTCTGTATCAGGGCAGAAGAGTTCCTCGCCCTGATTTCTGGACGTGTAGATGTAACATACATATCTCTGTAGCGGATACACTTGGCCACCATGGGTGTTGTACTTTTGACTGGGCCTCTCAAGTTACTGGTTATGGTTATTATGAGAAAAGAGGTGTGTTTTATTCCCACTTTTTCTTTCTATAGAATTTCCTTTACAGGCTGGTGGATAAAGGTGGCTTCCTAAATGGAACATTTTGCATTTAAATACAAACATAAATTTAATATCATACAGAACCGATCCTATTAAGGACATTTTAATTCAAAATACCAAACAGGAAGAATATTAGCATGATCCTATCCATGCCTGCAAGAACACTGACTGTCCATAAATTCCGACAGCAACAGGAGCATGGACTTACCATATGCCAAGGGAGCTAGATTTATGTGTGGTTCATTTTCTACTAACGTGTCCGAGTGTTTCTGCTGGACAACATTGCGAGATGCTACAAGCCATCAGAGTGAATAGCATTGGCCTGGGCAGTCAGGCCAGGGTGGGGGTCGCTGTGCTCGTTCATACGCATAACAAAAAGCAAAATGCAGATATACATTTTCCATTCACTGGTGATACATTTATCAAACAGCTCATACAGCACTGAAGATAAGCGCAAAAGAAGTGAACGAGTACCGTGTCAGGTTCTATTTAAAATATAAGGAGGGAGGAACATGAATGATATTCCCATGCATGCTCCTTCTGTGCTCCTCTGCTCTACCACAAATAGGGTCAGACAAGTGTTTAATTTCGTATTTGAGACATTTCATAAAAAATGTAGTCCCAAATTACCATCCAGATTGTGCGCACCGCATTTTGTAAAGCAAAGAGAATAAATATTTTTCCCAGTGGGAATATATGTCATCTCGACGTGGAGTTTTCCATGGCTAAAAAGAACATCTGAATCCAAGAGGTACATGAGAGTTATTTTTAAAACCATTCTTTATATAGACAGTTTTTATGTCCCTAGGGAATGAATTCTTGGCAGGGTCCCCACAAAAGAGGCCCAGAAAAACTGTAGTAGGTTTTCAGGTCAGCACGTATGGCCATCTCCTGAGTGGCTCAAGGAACACCATAAAAACACCCACCTAAATTAATGTCATCTGTTCAATCCAATAAGCTTGAATTAAATTCGTATCTTATTCATGTGCATACAAGCAATATATAAACGTATGTGTATATATGTATATCTTACATTCATTAACATCAACCCAAGGGCAAGAGCAGATGCCCTTAAAAATCAGTCCTGACTGATTTCTTCCTTGTCTTGCTGTGTTCAGCATCTAGTTAGGCTGGCAGCGGGTGCCTGGTAGGTACTGGAACAGACTGTACGGGTAGAGAAGTCTGGCCTTGACAAGTTTTATCTGCGTCAGACAAAACGTATAACGTATAAACCCGGAGTTACGGGGACCTGAACTGCAAATATCCAATACCTCGAGCACGGTCAAGGTACTCGCTGCTCTAAATGTATGTATGTATATATGTCATTCATCGAGCAAAGTCAGGGCTGCGTGCCGCATGCGAATTGGCAGCCTGAAAGCATTGTCAGAACAACACGTAAATCATACCTCTTTGACCCGACTGCCTCACAATAATGAGGTATTGAAAATAAAGAATGTCTTCTCCTTGGAGGCCTGAAGGAGCGGAAGGCAGGAGGCATTCCTACGGCCTTAAAATAAAACTTTAAAAAAAAAGCGCTAGTCAGTCCCACAAACACACAACGAGAAGGGCACATAAATTTACCTTCAGCAGAGCGAAGTAAATCAACATCTGAGTAATTACTGTGCTACCAGCGGCTTGCCAGCTGATAGGGTCGGAGGCTGACAATACAAAATTGAACGGCTGTGAGAACTGTTCCAGCTTTGCATCACAAAGAGGAAAAAATGAGAGAGAGCTGTGGGTAAAATCCATTTTTTAAAAGAAGCAGTGGGGCAGCAGTACTGAAGCAAATCCTTCAGGGTGACCTGCCTTTTCCACGGAGCCCCCCTCTCCCTGGCGAGGTTGGTCGGGGTGGCTGTGGCAGCAGCTCCTACCCCACGTTCTCACCCAAGGGCGGTGTCGTGGTTTTGACCAAATTGTCCTATCAGAAGGACAGACGGCCCCTCCCTCCCCTCTCTAGGGAAAAGAGGGGAGAGGAAGAGGCAAAAGAGGTTTATGAGTTTAGAAAAAACTAAACTACTTTAATGAAAAAATGAATAAATAATGAAATAATAAATAATAATAAGAAAAAAAAAAGTATATAGTATATACAGAACTCATCAATATCAGGCTCCCAGGATGATGACCACATCACCAGCAGGCTCTGGGGAAGTCCCAGATGGGTCTCGGTGATGGACAGGAGCTGGATTCCAGCTCTGGAGTGGGGAATGCTCAGATGGGGAACAAAGGCAGACAAAGACAGGGTCCTCCTCGGACGTCGGCCATTGAAGGAAGAGATTTGACCCTTTGATCCCTCAGCTTTTATACTGAGCATGATGCAGATGGGATGGAACACCCTGTTGGTCAGGTTTGGGTCACCTCTCCTGTCTGCTTCTCCTCACAGGTGGGACCCCTCTACGCTTTTCAGCTTCCAACCCTCCAATGGGGCAAATAACAAATTTACCTGACCTTGGTTGTTACAGCAATAAGTGCAAGCAAGGATCTCTCTGCACACCATTCCTTAGCATAATCACTGTGAGAGTGAACAGTTTCTGAACAATATGCTGTTAATTTCAGAGTTTGGTTAGTTAGAAGGGGCCCAACTGAAAAAAAAGTAAAGTTACTGAACAGAAAATTGGTTCTGTTTTACCTCAAACCAGGACAGGCAGCACTGCGGGTGTGTGGGCATAATCACAGAACAGACCTCTGGGCTCTTCCCGTCGTGCCCAGCCCAGCCTCTTTCCAGCTGCTCTTCCTTCCAGGGATCATGCCAGTTTTGTTGCCGGCTGGCCACTGCCCGCCCTTGGGGCTAGCAGGAGAAAAATAACCAAAATCATCTCAAGCAAACAGAAGCCAAACCAAGCAGGCAATATGGCAGCAGTCCCCAAAACCTTGAAGCCTGGCCTTCCTCCTGCAAACTGCACGGCAGAAAATGGTTGTTCTTTGCGCCTCCCTGCAAGGTGTCACCACCCTCCACCGCTCGTGGTCCTTCTCCGGCCGGGCAGGCACCAGCACCTTTCTCACCAACACACCAGCCTCACGCTCTGTCCTGCCAGGAAAAACCTTTCGGGCCCATCCAATGCATCCTCTCCGTTAAATGCTTGCCCGTCAAGCAAGTTGCCCCAAAACAGGCATTGGGCTTGGCTCAGCATCTTTCCCACATGGGCGTCTTCTGTGATTGGAAACCCTTATTCCAAAGGATACGGGGCTGCGGTGAGCCACGTCCCCACCAGCACCGGGGATGGAGAGAGTCCACTCCCATGGGATCAAGCATGGAAGGGGAAAAACACCATACCGTATTTTGACCCTTTGGAAGAAGACCGGGTCTCTAAGGCTCGAGTATGATGTGACTCATACCAAACATGGAGAAAACCTTCTGTTTTCAGCCTATTAACATTACTTATTACTCTGTGCCTCCACATTTTGGCTCAAGAAATGCAAAGTGAGCGCAAATCTCTCTGCATCCTAATCAGCTGCTGCCTTGTGTCTTTGTGCACGGTCTTGCAAAGGTCTCCTGGCCATGGCTTTTTTCCTCCTGTCGCTGTCCTGTGGGTATTACCCAAGTTACGGTGAGAAATTCCCCCCTGCAGGATGGTGGGGCCAGGCTTTCCTATGTCGATAGCGTCCCCTGGTAAATAGCAGTTTCCTGAACCCTTGTTCATGCCATGGACACCAATAGCCAAGCAGAAGGAAGGAAGGAAGGGAGGGGAATGAGCTCTGTTAGTGTTTTTGTGTTTTGGGCAGGGCCTGGAATGACTGGAATGTAAAAATCTCAATCTGGGCAGCATCCAGCCCCACTGACGTACCTGTACCGTGGTCAGGTCTTCAAATGGCCAGCCCAGCAGTCTTGTTTGCAATTCATTTCTGCTGCAAGAAAGAATATGGTCATATGTGGTTTTTTTAAACCCGTAGTCGATCACTTAACCGTGAGTCCCTAGACCCCAGATGGGTACTGGGAAGGTGAGTTTTTCGATTAGGGGGATTGGGTGCGCGATCAGGCTCCTAATCACCCACAGCAGACTTGCTTGCCGGTCTTCCATGCTTGCAGGCAGGCCTAAAGTACATCATCCCACATTAGTAGGCACATGGGAGACTAAGCTGGGAGTAGGGGTGGTGTGTATTACCCAAGCACAGCTACCCACATTACTAAGTATTGGCTGAATTGACTAAGCCATTGGAAGCTCAGTCCTGCCAGGAATGAAGTATCAGCTGCAAAGGGAAAAAGTAACCCCAGGGTGTTATAGTCTAAAGAGAAGGTTACCCCATAAAAATAGCACCTAGATCCCATGGGTTCAGGTTCTTTCTTAACCACGGACAAGGTAATTCATCTGAAGGTACTGGAGATAAAATGAAAGACCGCTGTGGTGGGACAGTCTAGAAAAGCACACTGGAGTAGGTATGGGTTTTTTTCAGTATTTATATAGTTTGCAGCATCTTACCATGTAAATAAAATGGTAAATACACAAAAATAGCTCAAGTCAAAATTATTAGCGTACTCCTACCCACCATCTTATACATGCAGCTTTTAAACCATCTGCTGTAGTTTTTCTGTAGGGATGCACACAGTCCTGTGGCCTCTAGAGGCTACTGTAATACGAATTACTAGTACAAATGGCAGGCAAATCTGCTTTACTGACATCCTGAAACTAACCCACAGGTGCTTTATGGAAGGAACAGAAAATTGGTTTAATTCCCGTACATAAATCTTCATCAGACAGTAAGACATTTCTTACAGTCTTCCATAGAAGGGCAAGAGGTCCCATACACCCAGACTGGAAGAGACAGATTTCTTCTTGAAGACTGCAGCACCAAGACCGTTGCTATCCTCCACATCACTTGCAAGGGTCTGCTCTTTAAAGACCTCGGAGACACTGAAAAAGAACCTGTGCTGGCCTTCCATCTGAATACCAGGAGCGCAATGGGACATGCAAGCCTGCAAGCAATGGTAACTGGGACAATCTTTGCATCCTATGCACTTATATGCATTTTGTGCAAAAAAAAAAAAAAAAAAAAAAGATGCCATGCTGGACATTACTGTATCTACAACGTGCTCCATGCAGAGATAACCTAGCTCCTTAGGCTAGGTCTCAGCTGCTCTGCAGCACCACTGGTGCAAAGGGTGAATGCCAGCCATGCAGAAAGCACCAGTTTCCAGTCTGTGTTCAGGCAGTGTCTGCCCAGTGCCGACCATATTGTTTTCACAGGTGACGATGCTCTAGCTTGGTTTCTCCCCCTGATGGTCTTTATGTTGTCTTTGGTGATATTAGTAAGGATTGCAAAAATACGGTCTGCTTTGCTGTATAATGCCTCCTTCCGACCCCCAAACACACAAACCCAACCAACATAATGCATCAGCTGAGAGATCAGATGCTGGAGTAGACACATGGTTCTTCATCTGACAGCACTGTACTCACCCCTTAGGCTTCAGTTACACGAAACCTGCTATTTGGGAAGGAAACTCCACAATTTCTTGGGTTTTAAGAGCTCTTTAAGAAGTCTTCCTGCTTCAGCACCCCAGTTAAGCCACTCACAGGTTTAGTTCATTAGTCACATTTAATGCTAGCAATTAATCAAACAGTCTGCAGTAGGCCAGAGGCATCAAAAAAGCCTCTTGCCTGCAGTGCCTTCTTTGTGAGTGAACTTCTCTGCCTGCCAGATCAGTACAACTGTGAGTGGTGGAGGTAATAGAAATGGCCGTTTTTGCTCTTGTTCCTGTAGGTTGGTTCCACCTTCAGACTAATCCAGGTCATCCTCAGCTCCAAAGAGTTGTTTTTTCAGACAGGCATCACCAGGTAGCGGTCTTCACATGTTTTAACTTAAAAACTAGGGGGATACTCCTTGGACCTTCAGAGTCCAAATTTCCATAGCCAAGTTTCAAAGATGTTGCCCTCCGGTAAGTAAGATTTCACCCTCTTTTAAGCAGCATCACTGTAGCTTTGGTCTCAGAGCAGTCAAGGAAAGACAGGACAAGTAGACTGAGCAGCATCTGATGTAATGTTGTAGCCCGAGTCTCTCCATGGAAGATGAAGATTCAGTGCCTGCCTAGTGGAAATCCAAACACAGATGGAATAAGCACCTTCCCCCACTGTCTTGGGAGCAAGAGAAGGAAGAGCTGTCAGTGCTAATGAGATATAGAGCAGGTGATGCAATTATCATCTGAGAGCCTGAGTAGGATGAGACAGATGTTGCTTTCAGGGTTCATTGCTTTATTAGCGACGCCTGCTAACCAGCTTACATGATACCTGCCTAGCCACAGCAGATACAGCCCAATGTAAAATGAACTGCTTCAAGTAGAATCATACAATTGTCCAGGTTGAAAGGGACCTTTAAGATCATCTAGTCCAACCATCAACCTAACTCTGATAAAAACCATCATAAACCGTGTCTCTAAGCACTAGGTCAACCCATCTTTTCAATACCTCCAGGGATGGGGCCTCAACCACTGCCCTGGGCAGCCCAGTCCAATGTGCGAGAACCCTTTCCGTGGAAACATTTTTCCTCATCTCTGATCTGAACCTCCCCTGGCACAACTTGAGGCCATTTCCTTTTGTCCCATCGCCTGGGACTTGGGAGAAGAGACCAACCCCCATCTCTCTACATCTTCCTTTCAGGGAGTTGGAGAGAGCGAGAAGGTCTCTCCTCAGCCTCCTTTTCTGCAGGTTGAACACCCCCAGCTCCCTCAGCCTCTCCTCATAAGACTTATTCTCCAGACGCCTCAAGTAAAACCCAAACACTCTAGGTGATATCAAATCCATATTGAGGCTGCCCTTAAACAGTGGGAGTCCCAGCAGGAGTTGAAAACGGAGCCATAAATTACTCCTAAATAAAGTAAAAATGCCATTCATGCTTCGTGAGAATCTGTCTCCAAGCCTGTACATCACAAGTCCCTTCTTCCCAAAACAGGACCATCAGATTTGCACAGAGCTGTGGAAGATCTACTCACCTGCAGGCTGAGAAATAAGCTGGTTAACCACAGGTTTGGGGTTATTGCAGTAAGGTGGGCCCAGTGGACATTCACCCGATCAGATTCAAGCGGCGCTGAGGAATGGAGGCAGCTCCCACCATGGTGGGAATGGCACAGGAAGACCAGGGGGGGTGTAAAAACCACGGTTGCACATCAAAATACAGTCAAGCACCTGCAATAACATGGCAGATCATCACTCCGCATAGGCAGGATGTGTTTGGGAACTTGGTTTTGCCCCAGGGAAGATGAAGGGAAGTGGAAAGTACTCCTGGATCAATTCAAACCCCTGTGGCCTGGGTGCAATGGCATGATAACAGCCGTGTGGTGCTTGGATCTGTGTTCAACCGTGCTGCTGAGGGCTGAGAACAAGGGTGATCAAAATGCATTAAACATGGGACGAGGTAGGTGAGTTAAGGCTGTAAAAGGGCTTTGAGAACCTTGTGCCGCTGGAGCCCAAAGTGCGACCACAACACAGATGTCCGGCAGACACCGGTGCTCTGTGAGTCGCTGAATTAGATTAACTCCAAGGCCAGGGGTGGATAGGTCTACAATCACACCCACGAAATGTGTTGCTCTTGCCCTTAGACCTGGCTGGATTGTGATTGCGGGGAGCAAGATAAGATCTTACTCAAAGGGAGAGGGTGTTAACAGTGTCAGCAGGCACAGAAGAAATCTATTTTTGCCACCAGCCTAACTTGACAAGAGAAAAGGACTTTCCCTTTTCAAGTTGTGTTCACTCATTTAAATATTTTTCGGGTAATTAACACTGGGCACCAGTGAACCGATGTTCCTTGAAGAAGAGTGAAACATTTATTACCCTTCTTCTTCCTTCCTGAAATGATTGAGGTGAAAGAAAGGTTAGAAAGAGAGTCTTTTCTGGGTTGTCTTATTTCTCTTTTGTCTTTCACATTGGTTCCAGGAATGGAAAGTCATTAATCACCTATCAAGATGGCACATAAGAGTTGCCTTGGGGTTAGAGAAGATTGGGAAAGTTCATTTAAGCATGGCAATTAATTGAAATGAGTAAGATGGGGACAGATTCTTTATTCAAAAGTAAGTAGCAGGTGATAGGCAACAGATTTGGGCTGGTATTAAAAAAAATTGAGTGAAGAATCTTAGTTGACAAAGCTGAAAAGTAGAAAATGAGTTACAAGGTAAAAAGGAAAAACAGCAGAAGAATGGAGAAAAGGGTTTATAGTGCTAATCCCAATTTATTTATCGCTTTAAATTATTCAGCAGGAAACCTCTGACTCTGCCTTTCCTCCTCATTGTGTTGTCCGTGTCAGTGCTATACAGAGAACGCAGCAGGAGCCAAACATCAGCCGCTTTCGAGGCTCCAGAAGAAGAATGCTACAGACAGCGATTGCATTATGCATCTCTATGATGAAGTTTTCTCTCCCAGTCAGACTCCACAGACACACGCAGATACAAAACGCCGCGGCTGCTGAGCTGCACGGGCTCTCATTATATCTTTTGCTGGTTTTATGCATCTGGTGCTTCTGGCACAGCTGCCGCCAATTCCACCATCCTCCTCCTCCTCCTCCTCCTCACATAAGCGTTCCTCTGTGTGAAGGACTTCCCTGGGAAGCTCCTGCTGACCACTCACCTCTCCCCAATTTGCTGCAGCCTCACAGGGTTGTTTTACAGGGGCAGGCAATACCATCCAAACCCCTCCTGCTTTTATCTTCTGTCTGAAGGAGGTGCCTGGAAGCCGACGAAATACCCTGCTTTGAAAAGCCAACACAACACAATAAAACCTAAACACAACCTAAAAGATTCATGAGGCCTTTCCTTTGAAAAGTCTTAGGGTCAGAACAACTGGGGATGAAAAGCGTTTTACCATGTTCGGCGGGGAAAAGCCTGCACTCAGAGATATGATTTGACCAACATACAATCTTTTCATGGCAATCAGCTTCCACATGTGTTACTTCTTCCTCTTTGTAATAAGAGCACCACGTTCTCTACTAAAGAAATTTTGTTGTCCCATGCCACGGAACCACGGAATTGTCAGAGTTGGAAGGGACCTCTAGAGACCATCCAGTCCAACTCCCCGGCCAAAGCAGGGTTGCCCAGA
>JAOXJK010000012.1:49932858-49973417 GCA_025774025.1 Xenus cinereus
GGACCTGCCCACCAAGGCCTCAGGGACCTCAAGGGACCCCAGGGATTCCCCTCAAGGTCTCAAGGACCTCAAGGAACACCCCCAAGGCCTCAGGGACCTCAAGGGACACCCAGGAATCCCCCTCAAGGACCTTAAGGGACCTCCAGGGATCCTCCTCAAGGTCTGAAGGACCTCAAGGACCTGCCCACCAAGGCCTCAGGGACCTCAAGGGACCCCAGGGATTCCCCTCAAGGTCTCAAGGACCTCAAGGAACCCCCCCCAAGGCCTCAGGGACCTCAAGGGACACCCCAGGAGGTGCCAACCCCCCCAAAAAGCCCGTCTGTCCGTCCCCTCCACTCACTTGAGTCCCCTCAGGCTTCCAGCGGCCGCCCCGGGCCCGGGTGGCCCGGGCAGGTCTCGGGGGAGATCGCAAGAGGCGGCGGCTTCATCCTCCTCCTCCTCCTCTTCCTCTTCATCCTCCTCCTCTTCTTCCTCCTCCTCCTCGTCAGCCCGGGCCCGCAGGACGTCGGCGAGGAGCGGGACGAGGCCGCGAGCCTCCAGGGCGGCCAAGGCCTCCTGGTCGTAGGCGAAGGCGGCCAAAGCCAGGAGGACGCGGGGCCGCCACGGCCGGGCCCGGGGCTCGGCCAGGAGGCGCAGGAGTAGCCCCAGGCCACCGGCCGCCCGGACCCGGGCCCGGTTCACGGCTTCCCGGCACAGCAGGCAGAGGGCCCGCACGGCCACGGTGGCGCCGGCCATGTTGTTGTTGGGGGAGGCCAAGGCTCTCTTCACCTCCTCGGCCACCGCTTCCACCGCCCCGGCGGCCCCCAGGGCAGGTCGGAGCGGGGCTCGGGCGCAGGCGTTGGCGATGGCCCCCAGGGCGGGCTGGCGGTGGTCCCGCTTGGCATGGGCGGCCAGGGCGGCCAAGGCGGGCAAAGCGGGGGCCACGTCGTCGGCCGAGGGGCCGGGGCTGTCGGTGAGACCCCGTAGGGCCCGGGCCAGGGCCAGGCAGGCGGGATGGGTGAGGGAGAGGGTGGCCAAGCGGGAGGCCAAGGCTCGGACGGCGCCGGCTCGTCCCAGGGCTCGTCGGGGAGCCGGGGCGGCCCCCAGGATGCGGAGGGCACGGGCCGCGCTGTGGAGGCACTCGGGGGTACCGCAGGAGGCGGCCAGGGACACCAGGAGAGGACCGGCACCTGCAAAAAGAGGGGAGCAGAGTTAAGAAGGTGGTAGTGGTGGTGGGACACCCCAAGGGAGAAAGGGGAGACGGGCACGTTGGGGACATCCCGCTACCCGCCAGCGACGAGAAACACAGAATCACAAGGGGTTGGAAGGGACCTTCTGGAGATGATCTCCTCCAACCTCCCTGCCGGAGTAGGTCTACCTCTACAGAGAAGGAGACTCCACCGCCTCCCCGGGCAGCCTCTCCCAGGGCTCTGCCACCCTCACCAGTGAAGAGGTTCCTCCTCACGTTGAGGTGGAACTTCTTATGGTCACGTTTGTGCCCGTTCCCTCTTGTCCTGTCACTGGGCACCACTGAAAAAAGACCGGTCCCATCCTCCAGACACCCACCCTTGAAGTATTTAGAAGCCTTGATCAGATCCCCCCTCAGCCTTCTCTTCTCCAGACTAAAAAGACCCAAGTCCCTCAGCCTCTCCTCCTAAGAGAGATGCTCCAGGCCCCTCATCATCTTTGTAGCCCTCTGCTGTACCCTCTCCAGCAGTTCCCTGTCCTTCTGGAACTGGGGAGCCCAGAACTGGTCCCAGTGCTCCAGATGGGGCCTCCCCAGGGCAGAGCAGAGGGGGAGGATAATCCAATAGACACTTGCACTGTCCTGTACCCTGAGGCACTGGTTTTATGGAGGAAAAGACAGTGGGTTTAGACAGGTTCCCTTGGTAATCTATGATAATGGAGCTACCCCTGACTTAATCTTTTATCTTAAGGAGACAGGCACAAAAAGCATGACCCTAATTCTTTCAGAGATAAATTTGCCAACTGGGGGAAGGGTTGGAAAAAATTAATTTTGGAGAACTACACCATGAAACCCATCCATTTCTTAAAGGTGGACAAACATGGCATGTAGCGATCAGCCCTAAGAGTCTATACGATCCTGGTGTGAGCAGAAGACATGGTGGTGGTGTGTGTCTGCTGGAAACGACACAGAACATTCCTGATCAGTGCTTTGAAAACAGCTTTTCCCCTCCTCTACATAACTATGTAATCTTTTAACATGATCCTGAGAATTATCCTTTTTTCCAGTACCCTATTTGACTTTGTTGTTGATGTCATGGAAAAAAAAAGCAGTCAGTTGTTTACCAGAGCATTTGATTTCTTATCAGCAGATCTGGCTATGAATAATTATGCCACATATTAATACCATAGTAAGCCAGCTAATGGACTACAGACGCCTAACAAATAACAGGATGAGAGAAAAAAGGGCAGATTGGCAGGAGGTTGTTTGCCTTTGTGAGGGTTGAATTATAGAACTGGCCGCGCTTCAAGACTATGAATCATTAAGAACATGCACACAGCAGTTTTACATCAGTGAGCTCTATTGACTGTAGAGGAGCTAATATTGATCTTCTAAACATATGGGAGTGGGGAAGCAGGTCCCACATAGTTAAAAACGTGTTTTAATGTCTGTCCTTGGAATTGTGTTGGTTCCCTGAAACACCCACACGCTTCTGACATCATGACTAGACCTTTATCTGAAACCTTTGAAATGGGAGATGTTTCAGGTTCACACTGACAGAAATCTTTGAAAACATGACTGAAAAAAGATGATTGTGAATTACCATGCTTATCATATCTTCTGCCTACCTTATCACGCTAACCTAATACCTACACTGATGTCCATAGTCATAGAGATGCTTCTAAATATCAAAAAAGAAAATACAGAATTAACTTGCTTTTCCTTAGTAATTGGGATTTGTCTTCATTTGTGCAAATGGGCCAAAAATAACCGTGGTAACTATGACATGAGTAGCAAGGATCCACTGCACAGCACTTTGTTTTTCACTCCTGCAAGGAAGGAAGAATGAACATTGCAGACCACGAAGCCGTGCTGACCCTAGGGAAGCGATGTCAGACTATGATTGTATTTCTACCCATAAATATACTTCATTGTCCATTATAGGAAATAGCCCAAATAAGCTCACTGTCTATTTCATGCTGTTTCATGGGGCAACAATGAAAACACTTAAGTAGAAATTATATGTAGCCTGTTTTATTCACAGGATTTAGAGACCCAGGACTAACATCAATCGAACCGTGACCATATGAGCTTTCACCAGTGTGTTCTATCATATGTTTGCATACAAATGGCACATAAACATTTTGCATGCTGGCATGTCATAGGTAAACACTGCATTTAGGATCTTAAGTATAACATATGATTTTTCTTTATGTGCTCAGTTCATGCTGTTGGTCAGACATGGATCTTTATTAAATATTTGCAGCTCTCATCAGCTCTTAAAATTTTCTTGAATTTGTTCATAAAGCCTCTTGGCATCACAGCCTCCCATCCCTGGTGACCTGTTGCTAACCAGATCTGACTTTATTCTTCCACGTCCCTGTCACTGTGAGCCATGGCAGGGGGCTAAAAGAAAAGGAAGCTGAAGACAGTCCCCTTCTTTCATTCTGATAAGCAGGTGCACATCCATGAACACTTAAGTGTCTCGGCAGCCTCGGGTAATAATAATCAGTCCTGCAGTCTGTTGAAATACAGAGAAGAATCTCTCTGCAGGGTAGGGTTACATGAAATACAAGACATCGTTAAATTCAAACTCTAATTTTCCATGTCTCCACTGAGTGAGTGTGTGATATGCATCTGTTTCAAGGAAAATGTTTGCAACGTGACCTCCACACATTGTGTCCTGTGCACCGGTAAACAAGCTAGGCACGATGGGAATCTATCATTTCAGGTTTGGTTGTTGAAAGCCAAGAATATGTGTGATTTAATTTTCAGCTGTTTACGGAGAGGATGAACAAGGCACAGAGCTCTTTCATTTGTCCTGTTAATCCAACCCGCCTCATGGAAAACCTGAGCTGTGGCCCTTTGTGACCCTTTTCTTTCACTTTTATGTAAGAGAAATAGAGGGAGACCAGAGGAAATTAAAAAAGCAAGGGCGATGAAGTGATGTCTCAAATGACCAAGACATTGACAAAAATGCAAAACCAGCTACTCACCTCGAAGTTTCTAAGGCTCCAGTTTCCCAGACCCTTCCAGGGAGCCAAACCTCATAACTTGCTGTGGGGCACAACATTATCGGCCTCTTCTCCTTCAGAGAAAGCACGTGTCATTTGAATGATGAGGGACAACTAAACATTTGTTCTAAGATTAACCTTGACAGGCAAGATCTCAGGAAAGGACCAATTTAGGGCTGATTGGCTGCCTCCCTTGCATGAACATTTGGTAATTTAAAATTTGATCACTTTGCATCACATGCAGTCACAATCAAACTGTAGTTCAAATTGTGCCCTTGTTTTCCTTAAGTGCTTTTGGGAACAAATGAGATCACTAAAGATATACATTAGTGCAGAATACATTAGATATTTACAATCTATCTATGTGCGGTCAATAAATGATTTCACCATAGAGGGGAGAGTGCAAGCTGGTGCAAACAGGCTGGGCACGACAAAAGCTTTTAGCATCATGTGCATTTAATACAACTACTTTACGACATACTTCTGTATGAAACACAGTCTTTCTGACTGCAGTTGAAATGCACCTGCACAAACGAGAAGAAAATCGGGCTTACAGAGCAAGGGATAAAAAAAATAAAGAGAAACCTTTATTTCTCTGAAATGTGCTGTGAATACTTTGAATATTAAGGAAACCTGGCAGCTTCCAATGACTGAAATTTATTTATGGTACTTATACAATGATCAGATTCACATCTTTTGCTTTATCATACGTTTTTGGTCATTGTTACTCAAAAACACTTTGATTAAAAAGCAATCTTTGGTATAGTGTGTATTCATCTCTTTTGCATGGGGCTTCTAATAGTTCTAATTATTATTGTAATAATCTTAATACCTCCCTTTCAATTTTGTGTTCTTCAGCTCAGACAAAACCCTGATAAAACTTTCCCATTGACTGTGGCTGTTGGGTTGAAACCACTGCACTGTCTTGTACGTCCTCAGTTTAACAGGTTTCACACCTGATGGACCTTGAGCAAACTCTGTAGGGGAAGCCAAGCAAGTCCAATAGGAAAAGGAAACTTGCTCTTCCTGGGGCTGTGAGAGACTCATCTGCCACAGTGCAGTCACTTGGTTTGCTGGAAGGGATGAAATGACCTCCAGGAAGGGTGAGCAGAAATCAGAAGAGAGAAGACCTTCCCTGTTTTGCAACGCAAGGCAATGCAATAATTCAATAACCACAGGGTTGAAGACTCACTTTAAAAGGGATAACAGAGTTTCATCTGAAAGAAGAACCAAGCATTCGAGTGGTCAAGAAGATGTGAAAGAAACCAAGGCAAGACACTTGGTCTGCCCCATCTGAGCTCTGGGATACCATGAGGCTGTCCCATTTTAAGTTTTGCATTTCTTGCCGTCAGTCAATTTATTCCGTGCTGTTTGAAGTAGTACAGTCCGGTGAAATAATATATCCCCACCGCTCCCTTTCACACTGATTCTGCACTCCACTTAGAGCTTGGATTTCAAAGTCTTGTATTCGTTCCCTGCACATAGAACTAATTACCTTGGCTAGACGACAGACCATGCTACTCGCCGAGTGACACTGGAAAACTCAGCAAATTAACTGAGGATCACGTAGCTTCACAATCCCCGTTTCAATGAGATGTTAAAGTGAAAAATTCTTTTCAGAGTTGTCATTCTCTGGTCCATCTCCACCTCCCAAAAGAATTTTTCCAAAGAAAGAGGCTGCAGAGTGGAGATTGTTATCAATAAAATCAAATTTGCAAGAGAAAGGGTTGTGCTGCTAGCTTCTTAATGAGAGGCTTCAGTTACCTACACTGTTCATTTGGGGTTTTTAATAGCAATAAAACGTGGAATTGGAATAGACATCTCATCAACTAAACTGAAAAATGGGAACCTGTACAGTAAATATTCACATGGCATTATCCATAATAGAAGCAGAGATAATACTACCAGTTGAATTAATGACCAAGAAAACCTAAAGCTGATCCCCCAAGGAGAAGGATGTACAAGTGCTGTCTCTCCTTGCCCTCATTTTAAGACTCAAACTGGTTCAGACTGTTAATGGGACAAATATTCAGCATTTTTCTTTCCTCTACCATCCACCTCTCCTATTTTTACCTTGGTAGGCATCATTACCATAATCTAAGTTCATTATGTTGTGCATTGGGCCCAATTTTAAATGCTTCCCTTGTCCATGTACTGCTGTCAAACCCAATGGGACTATTTGTGGGGTGATTATTTACATAATTAAGGGTTGTGCTACAAGATGTGGAGCTGACTTAGCAACATGCTCTGTGTATTTAATAATTTCTATTAACATTTATTAATCAAGTCAATATGTTGAGGTATATCATAATTGTTACTATTTCACTGTCTTACAACAAAATGAGGGAGGCAGAAGGAAGGGGGAGAGAATCCCACACTTACAATAACTACAAGGCAAGTCTTAGAAAAATGGAAGGAAGGAAAGGAAGGAGGACACCAGGCAAATGGGACACTGAGTAGATATAAGGGAATACAAAAAAATGGTATGGGTGACGGCAAGAGAGCAACCATGATATACAACAATTTTGCAAAGCATCTGATACCACGTCACAAAATCTTACTGTCAGAGTTAGTTCAAATTGCTTTAAACGTGAACACTGTCACCTGGACAGAAACTTCATCAGCTACCTATGAATTGAGGCATGCGAAGAGTGGTCCTTGCCTTGCCTTCAGCCCCACTGAATGAATCTCCCGAGTCACCTCTGGGCAGACTGGTCTCACTTATTACACATTCCCAGGGAGGAGAGGGTTTACAGCCTACATCCACCCTGGCTGTAGAGAAGTGGGTGGGTAACATTTTCCAGGATGCCAAGGAGGACAAACATCTCTGGTACCTCCTGGCCTCCACCCAAGCAGAGCTACCCCCTGCAGCAGTGAGTCTGCCAAGGAGAAGGTTTCTCTGATCCTCCTGAGTCCATCCCATTGCCTGAGCCAGGTCTTTAGAGAGGTCTCGGGATTATCCTCCCAGTTCCGTTGGGCTTTGGGGGACCCACTCCTTAATGTCCACAGCACAGTTTGAATCTGACGTGGCCTTCTTGAAATCAACTTGAATTCTTGTCTGCTGGTGGGAGTCAGGGCAACCACAAGGCCCGCTGCGACCAGGCGTTGAACCTGCACATATACACGTACAAGCAGACCAGCCCTAGAGACCTGATCCACCCACATTTGCTCTGTGGTAGCTCTAATTAGGCTGAAACCCAAGGAACAGCAGCTATCTCTCCTTGAAAGTCACAGCTCCTGAGCACGGTATACACCATCCACAAACATCTGGTGCAGGATTTAGACCTGCTGGTGTGTGCTCACCAGTGGGTGTTTTAGCTCTGCTAGTGTGACAGCATTACATCTTATTTAGTTCCTTAATTGGAAAAAATCAGTATTCATGTGCAATAAAGCATTTTAGTAAAATAACCTCTGGAAAGGGTAAATCCTCTAACGTCAGGAGTGGCCAGAAAACAGGTTTCTTAGCCAGGTTGTCTAATTACCTTTCCACAGGTTCACAGGGAGCCACCCCAGACCCGAAAACCACACATACTGGTGGCAGGGGCTTGTGTCTACCTCCCATGCTGGGTTGGCACACCTCTCTGCTTTCCAGGTCAGCCTCACACCTTTCTGCCATGCCTCACGGACACATTCTCTGCCACCCCCGCTGAGCTTTGCCTCTCCATCAGCCCAGGTCATCAGGATTGGGTCAGTGCAGGAAGGTTCATCCTCCTCCTTGCCTCAGGAGGTGCTGGCTGTGGGTTGGGGGATGTCTCGGTGAAAAGCAGGTGTCCCCCCTTTTCCAGCTTCAGTGACTTCCCATCACACTGGAAGAAATACCCCTGGCTGGTTCCGTCCACACCTCCCTGCTGGAGGGGCAAGGAAAAGAGACAGAGAAAGCAGAAATTAATTCCAGCTTGACTTCGGTGCACTTGTTAAGAGTGCTCCCTGCCTGCCAAATAAAAGCGCCATGGTAACAGTAACAAGCAAATTAATGAATTAGAAAACATTGATCTTTGCAAATCGTAGCCGCAGCCACAAAGCCCCATACAAGGAAAAAAAAAACCCATACAAATTGGGAGGCACGCGAGACAGATGTAACACAACTGCGCAGCGCTTTTGCCCAGCCAGAGACGGGTGCCAAATCACAGCCATACACAGAGATCTGAAGGACTGGTTTCGGATGGGAGGCTGATGTTTCATCCACTCTGATTTTTTGCTTTTGTTGCCATTACGCTGTTGCAATGGGAGCTCTTTGGGGGGGGGGGGAGGAGGGGGAAGAATTTCATCTATTGTTATTCTAACAGTATGTGAATTTACAGTGAAAATCGGGGGACTGTTCTCCATTCCAAATCGCACTGCTTTTACAAGTGCCAGCTTCTTGCTCAAATAGGAAGACCAGAAAAATCCTGAATAATCTAAGCCTCCTCTTAGGAAAGCAAGTGCAAGTCAAAATTCTTGATATTTTAGATATTCATGAGGTGCTTGTTACTTTTTTGGAGGGTTTTTTTTGGCCTCCCAGCAAATGAGGGTTTTATTGAGGGATGCAACAAAAGATTAGAATGTTTTGGGGGTTTTTTTGATACTTAAGGAGTATCTCCTATATATAAAGAAGTAGTAGCCCCAAAGCATTTGGAAAAATCTAAGAAATGGGCAGCTTAACGAACAGCAGAGCTGCCCCAAAAGAGGGAGAGATTGTTGATTAACAGCTAAGAGTTGTGATCAAGGATGAACAGCTGAGTTTTAGCTTTCTTGAACTCGAGCTGGGGATGACACATCAAGAGGAAATGCCAGACAGACAGGCTGAGATTTCATTTGGACACAAGCAGATGGGTCTGGAACAGAGATATTGATCTGAGGCTTGTCCATATAAAGACAGTAATTAACTTTGTACTTACAGATGAGTCAGGTACACGAGAAAAGAGAAGGAAACTACAGGCAGACTGCTCCACAAGACTCAAAATATGAGCTAATATTTTCCTTCCATATTTCCATGCCCGGGTAATAACATGTGCGCTTTCACGTCACTTGCTTCAGTGATTTCTCATTTTAACAGAGAAATCAGATTTTCCACAGCCCTAAGCCTTCAGAGGCATCCTGCAATGCAAAAATATGGTTATTGACAACAGCACATATTTTCCGAAAAAACTAGATTTATTTCAGTTTTGGGAATCTAAAGGGTTACTGACATATGTACAAACAACAGTGAGTTATGTATTAAATATTGCATGTGAGTAAGAAACACTTTATATTACACTTTGAGAAGAGAAAAATGAAGTCTCACTGGTGTACCTTACTGACAGACTTGGAGTCTGAAGTTACCAATCTTCCTTTTTACTGGCCACATCTGCAATACGACTTGAAAGTTGTCTGTGAAAGAGGGCATCAGGCTGATTTAGATGAAAAAGGGTAATTTCTTTCAACACAGGACTTGCACATGGGATATAGAGGTTCTTTGGCTCCTACAGACACTCAGAAAATGCTCTGTCCATCACAAGATAGGACCTGGAGTGCTCTGTGGTCAGCCCTCTTCACAGAAACGCAGCTGCTTCAGTGTAGTTCCCAATAGGCATGAAAGATGTGTGGGATGACCCTGCATCCCCAAGGTGTCCCCTAGGACACCCTGACTGCTACTCGAGCCAAGACCAGCAACTTGTTCAATGATGTTTCAACACTTGCCTCACTCACTGGTCAAAATCAGTGCTGCAGAAGCCCTTCTTGGACAACTTGGAGATGAAGACCGTCTTTAGGTTGGGGCTTGGAAATGCAATCCAGTTACAATACCTCTATCTATCTAACACCTCTATCTAATACAATCTATCCTCTGTCAGAAGGAGGCACATCCATGTCGACTCTCATCATTTCATTGTAAAGCTTCTGGTTGCGTTGCGTTTTTGCCAAAACCCCAATATTCACCAGTGTGTTGCAGCCCTCATGATTTCAGCAGCTGCAGTCCTCAGTAGCCACCAGTTCGTCAACACCAACAAACATTCTTATTGCTGTTACCTTCCTGCCCACCCCCTTTGGTGCCTTTCCCACTTGAAGAATAATAGAATCATAGAATTGTCCAGGTTGAAAAGGACCTTCAAGATCATCTAGTCCAACCATCAACCTCACTCTGATCAAAACCATCACTAAACCATGTCTCTAAGCACTAGGTCAACCTGGCTTTTAAATCCCTCCAGGAATGGGGCCTCAACCACTGCCCTGGGCAGCCCAGTCCAAGGCTTAAGAACCCTTTCTGTG
Source organism: Xenus cinereus (assembly GCA_025774025.1). NCBI lineage: Eukaryota > Metazoa > Chordata > Aves > Charadriiformes > Scolopacidae > Xenus > Xenus cinereus. The sequence continues at coordinate 49,943,263 of JAOXJK010000012.1, forward strand.
GAAATATTTTTCCTGATTTCCAATCTGAACATCTTCAGGTAAAGGCAACGTTGGTTCATGGGTTCAATGCCCAGCCCCTTGTGCACATCACGCACGCGCTGGCTGTTATCCTGGTAGCACCACAGCAGCCACAATGGCTAAGGGGACACTAAGGCTGTACGATGGATAAGTGTATAGGTCTATCGGTGCACCTCTATAGGTAGCTTGGAGGGGAGATTCTGTTGCATGTGAATTTTTCAATGCAGGGTTGTGTCTTCTGAATAAACATCAGTTTTACCAGGTCCAAATTAAGAGTTTACTGCTAATTTAGTTTGCCATTAAGCATATTTTGCAATGATCTTTATTAGGATATGAAACATTATTAGAGCTCTGTTGTCTAAATGCAGCTATTTTCACTCAAGCACCAGAATTTTCTTCAGCTTTTTTGTCTCCTCTTTTCTCTGCAGGTCATTTGATGATTGACAGCTCAATGTACTACAAGAACATTGGAGGGTAAGAGATTGCGGTGTGCTGCAGTCAGAAGATCCATACTGCATAAAAATGTATTCTCGTCATTATTACCTATTTGACAAAGATTTAAGAGGGTTTTGCAGCTGAGGGCCACATGTAAAAGAGTACAGATCATTTCCTAAAGACAAATTGCAAAAAGCCTGGGTAATTTACAGTGAGATATACTCACCTGCATTAAGGAGTTGATGAAAGCACATCTTCAGAGTGCACCACTGGTGCACACCACATCATGGGAAGGAAATTGGAAATAACAGGCAGCAGCACAGCTGGCTGAAAATTCTAGGAATTACATATTCTTCTACTCGAAAATGGAATTTTGTTGCTCTAGGAAAACATAAAATCTCCAATCTTTGTTTGTTTCTCTGTTCATTTTGGCAAAGGTAAAGGCATACATTGTGTCTGTAACTGTGTGAAAAGGGAAATCTGCTGCTTTTGAGATGCTACAGAGCACTGCTGTAGTCATAGTTCATTTCCCCATTGCTCTCACCTTCCCTGTGGGTCCTGGGCCCCAGCTGGATCAGACACCCCTGGGGCCACGTCAGCCTTCCCAGAGATGCCATTGATGGAGCACACGCTGTGTCAAATCTCCCCAGCGAGGCAAAGGAAAAAAAAACGTGGCATCAGAAGCACAGCATCGGTGCCAGGAGTGAAACACAACCCCTGCTCTGCTCTCCTCCTCTGTCCTCACCTTCACATCCTGGTGCTGGGCCTGAGCACTTTTAATTTGGGGTAGACATGATCCTGCACGGCACCGTGTGAGAATCAGAGCTTGGCCAGAGGACAAGGGAACGGCAGGGAGGAGGACGGGGGAGCTGCAGATCCCATGAGGGTAGTTCAGGCAGATGGAGAAACTAATGACAGCTCATAATGTTCAAAGCACTCAGAGAGAAAGCCAGCTTTACATTCTTGTGTGTTGATCCAGATTACGGGAACCCACATTAATCTCTTATTTAATGCTTGGCTGCTCTGCAGTACCCAGCCATCAGGAGCCTCGTACGCTCCCTGGTTCATCTATATAATCCAAAGATGCTGGTAGTGATCTCTGATGACCTGAGAGGTCAAAGAGATACTAACCTACAATGCAGTAAATCACCTTATATTCTACAGAAAAAGTAAAACCAGCTGTTTGGTGAATGGTCAGATAACAGAGGCAAGGAGGTTCTATCGACAAGCTTTTGAATTCAGGCTTATCCCAGTGATACAGGCATCTTAGTCCATGGGCCCCTTTGGAGAGTGTTCCTGGGTTTAGATAAGAGACACCAAACACGACCCGAATCCTCCTTTAAACCAAACTCGCCTCTGCAGGGAGCTGTGCAAGGGCTGTATTGCTTCAGCCCACACTTGCTTTGCCTTTAGCAGTTGGTTTTGAACAGCACTGAAAAATGTGTGCTTTCACCTTTGCCACTTTGCAACACCAAAACCAAAAAATAACTACTATAATCAATAATATAAATAGATGCAGCAGAAAATAAGCATGTCATTAGGACACTCCCTCCCTTGCCTAAATGGTCCTCTAAAAGTAATCCCCACGAACAGGCTTTCCAGAGGCTCTTTCCCTTAGTGACTTTCTGTGTCTTAGTGACTCTCTGCTTCTTCTCTGTGGATGCACCGTTCTCCTCCACCCAGACACTTACTTTCATAAACCTTGTAGAAAATCTTATTCTTTCAGACAGACACACCTCTGTCGGATGGTTGGCAAAGAGTCTGCAGGGAGAGGGGCCGCATGCTCTGAGAGCGTGATCACACAGCCTCACTGAGAATCAAAAACTGAAGAGGGCAAACCCTCGAGAGGGGAAGCACTTGCAGCCAGACCATAATGCCACACCATCAAGCTATGTAACTGAAGGTGAGCCACTTGAGGAACCTACAAAACACATAATAAAGGGGCAGAAAAATGATGAGAAGGCAGGATGAGTAATGATTTGGTTGTTTGCTCTGGCACGTGGAAGGAAATCCACAAACTCTCCTTGCTCACAGCACTCCCAGTGCCTGCACCAACAGCAGCTTTGCCTCCTAGACCTTAGCTAGCTAACATTCATCTCCAGGCAGAAAAAGGACAGGTAGATTCACAGCCTGATTCCATGTGCACAGCTCTTCCCGTTGTCCTGAGCGGCCAGAACCTGCACAGAAGAGCGGTGGTGGAGAGCTGTCAGAGATGACACCACTTCTCTCCCTCCCCACTTTACCGTGCCCAGCTAACAAACTGGGAAGGGAACATCTGCTGGTCCGGACCGGCGTGAGGAGAGAGATGGGCTGTCAGAGGGTGGCCGAGCAGCTGGCACAGCCGCCGGCTCCGGGGGCAGCACAGCAGGCTCACGTGCAGGTACCGTCTTGCAGATAGATTTGTGCAAAGGTTTTGCTTGCCTGGGAAGTTGTGCCAGTCTTCTGTTCATTTCTGACTGAAAAAAAAAAAAAGGAAAACACACGAAGGAAGAAAGAGACGTGGGAAGAAGAACATCCCTAGTGCAAAGCACTCACTGAGTTACTTGGGTGTCCTTATCCTAAGACAGAGGACCCAGTTCAGCCCCCTCCCAAGTCTCAGGAAAGGCTCTCATGCTCTGATCCCCTTCGCCCCTGCTTAGCAAGGTACAGCTCTATAGCCAGGTTCCAAGTATTTCCATCCTGCAGCTTTTAGAAACTTCTCTTTAAGGTCCCTTCCGACTCCAACCATTCTATGATTCTATGATCTTGAAGTCAAGTCAGATGTATTCAGACCTTCTAAAAGTGTTACCCCACAACTCTATGGCCTTAGGAGAAGCAGATGTCTATAGGGTCCACTGAGCAGGTTTCTATCTTTCTCACATTTCTGCCTAAGAATGCAATCCTGTCCTGCCCTTTCCCCCTCCTAGAGAGGTGCAAGTAAACAAAAACGGAGTGGTTGTTTTCTTGGCAGGAGAGAAAGCACGTGTTTTCTGGGAGCCACCAAAACAAATGAAGCTGTCTAAAAAAAATCCCAACAACTTTAAATTTAGTAAGTGTTAGAGCATTGCTTATGCAGTGCTCAGCTGATGGATGGGATGCTGAAAGCAGACCAAACCTCAGTGCCACTCTGAATACCCTCTACTGAATAAACTACTCGTCATCAGCATCAATAGGCAGCTACATTAACGAGAGTGCCTTGCCTTGCTTAAATCAGGGTCAAGCTTTACTCAAGCAGGGGCAGGAAGAGAGATTACAGCCCGAAGGTGCTACAGCTTGGAGCCAGAGCCCAACACAATGGCCGTACAATGCGATAGAGCCCACCCTAGCTTCATCCCAGGTTCAGTAAATGCATGCTCTAAATTAAAATTATATGATCCTGAGCTAATCGTGACAGCACTGTTTCACCCAGACACATAACCACAGTAATACAACTATATTTGCTCCATTACTGGAGCACATAATAAGTGCTATGTAGAAACAACCTCATCTTAAACAGGCTTGAGTACTCAATCACTGCAACAGAAGGAAATTTGGAGTTTTCTCTGCACCCACATTACTGTTTCTTCTTTTGTCTTAACCCAGAACCTGGTAACAGAAAGTAGAAAGACATTGAGTTTGGTCAAGTAAAACACGTACTGAGACTTACTAATCTTTTATCATTCCTTCTCCACCATCTTTGCTGGATTTGGGGTTCCATGGAGTGCTGTGGACACATTGGCCTAATGGTTGCTCTGGATGGCTCTAAGAAGCTCCTTGTTCAGTGTCCAAATTAGTCTCCCAAGTTGGTCTCCCAAGGGTTTTCAGATCTTTGCTAGAAAAAAATACACCTGACTTTGCATCTCTGGTAGGAATAAGTGAAACAGAAATGTTGTGTAAGACCATAAAGACAGACTGGAAGGGTGAAACAGAAGCTCAGATGTTGTTAGAGCAACAATAAACATCTTGTTAGTGTTGTTGCACATTGTCACGTATCTTCTGGTTCTACAGTCCAGTCATCCAAGCAGTTTTTGCTATCATTACAAAACAAAAGAGAATCTTCTAGAACTTCAGACTTGGCCACAAAATGAGAATAAAATCAACCAGTGTTAAAGCAGAGTCCTACTGACAACCTCAACAGAGGGTGGAGAGTAGGAATTCAAGTCAGTCAAGCAGTGAATTAGGATGGACTGGTGGAAAAGGATAGGCGGTTTACATTACTACTGACAGTGCCAAAATTGTCAGAGCATGTGCTTGACCGAAGATCCCTGACCGGGGCTTTCCTGGACCTCTCCATTCACATATCAAAAAAAGCTGGAATAAGATGAGACAAGTACCAGAAGACTCACTTAGGAGAGGAGTAACAAATACAAACGTAACCACAGCAGTGCTCTCCATTGCCCAGATGACAGAAAAGAGATGCTTAGCGAGGGAAGTGGAGAATTTTAAAATTATGTCAGAGAGTGTGAACATCAAGTTCTGTTTGTTAGAAGCCTTCCAGTCTCATCAGGAAACAGTTCATTAGAAATTCCTCTGCAGCTAGTACAAAATGTCTGCTCCGAATGACTCGAATTTTCTTTAAACTTATTAATAAGTTCCGATATAAGCGTAGTGTGCCTAGAGTTGCAGTGGCAGACATTATAATAGTTATTACAGTGCATGTATGAGCTGCTGTATGACAGGTATTGTAATGTCTGTAATTAACCAGAGTGCTACTGATGACGCAATTCAGACAACGTGATAGTTAGGAGTTTGGTACGTCTAGAGGGCAATTTATCCTACCTTTTGATAGGCATTTAGGATAGCACCATCAAAACAATATACCAGCTAAAAATGAAACTGCAAGTTAAATGGTGGTTATTTTTAACTTTCTTTTTCTTGGGAGCAGTATCAGATTCTCCAGTCAGGCTAATTCTCTCACTCAGTGCGAACCAGACCTTTACCTCTTTGCATCCAGAGGAAGGATGTGGACAGGGGCCAGTTAAATAGCCCACATTCCCAGACATACAGGTGCCAGCCATGTATGGTACCCCATGGTACAAAGGATGAGCTTTGCCAGCTCATCCTTTCATCCTCTTTCCTTTCAGATGTGAAGGGGAATCCAAGTCTCACTGCCTAACCTCGGACCCACCTCCACAGAGCAGCTTCACTCCCTTCTTTAGCTCTGTTGGAGCCTCTGCTACATCACCAGTAAGTGATCTGCAGGACTGCGACTGGCACAACTGTGAACTTGTGCATCTTTGACCTCCCTAGACAGTGCAAAAAAACAGATCTCTATTTCTTATTTGTCCTTGGGCAAAGAAAGTAATGGGTAATAACCTTCACAGGATACCATTGATTTAATGATTCTCCAGACCAACTTCTTCCTTGTCACGTTTTGGTTTCTTTTTCAGTAAAATACAGCACAAGGACTCCTGCGTAGATGTCTTCGTGCATTAGAGGTTACAAGATCAGATTCTTTTCTTTTCAAAGGGAAAAATACAAGCAACAATGTGCTATGGTTACAGGTAGAATGGATTGCTATTCCTTGTAAAGAGTACTTTTTTAACTGCATTCAGACTTCTGTCTACTGCAACTCCATTAAGATTAGCAAATACCCACATTTTTCAATGGAGGTTCATCTCAACAGCTACCAGAAAATTAAATGCATACTTATTGCTGAAAGATACAGGTCATAGAGTCAAACTTCTCCTTCGCTCTCGCTAGTCATCTCCTGACAATCAGGAGCTGTGGCATCAAATTTGAGGCTAACACTTTTCACATACCTGGAGCACCCAATGCTTATTTCTTCCCTGTAGACAGACCACAAGGCAACAGCAACATCACAGCCTTAGCAGCTTTCACGTGTTACCTGTCTCCATATCCCAGAGTTCAATGAGCTCTGGAACAGGCTGACAACTATACAATGGGGCATCAGACATCCACTTTTTCTAACTTTTTTATAAGTGTGTTCATCCTCCATTTCAAATTATCTCTAAAATACGAAATTGCATATTTTACCTTCATCACTCATCACTAGCCGATTAGACTAACAGAGCAGGAGTATCAACCATCAATCCTGTAACCTCTATGGAAACCACTGGCTAAGTTTTGCTCCTAGAGGTGAGAATTACCACATCCAACACTAGAAAATCCAGGAAACAGAATAAAACTCCTGTGAACAGCAGCTACATGACAACTATTTAGACCAAGACATGCAGAGAAAATTGGATACAGATGAAGCTCCAGGGGACGTTAAATATGGATGGGGTACCTTGAAAGAGAAAAGACAAGATGATGTGTCACAGTCTTAAAAAATGCACTGGGTTGAAAGATTCACTGTTATAAAAGAGGGCATAGTCCAGTACAATCAAAGACATGCTGCATTACCTTGCGAAACATAGCTTGACAGTCCTTTGACAGATTACAGGCAAGACCTATTGGTTCTGAAAGGGTGAGGCCAAAAAAGGGAAGCAAAAAACCCACCACAATCTGGAGAGCTTTTTTCAGTGCTCGCCATTTCAGAATGATGACAGCTAATTATAGCAACTGCTTTCGTTATGGGTGACTTCTGCTCCCAATGTGTGGTACCTTGTTACTGGAGCAAACTGGGGAAATGAATTAAATCCCTCAGCGTAAGTCCTCACCTCTTCAAAGCATAGCAGAATCTGGCCCCTGGTGAGCTCTGCAGCCACCCTGTCCCTCAAAATTTCCACCAGAAAGGACTTACTGGGAAACATGGCAGCAGTACATATCTGTGTGGGCTATACATGACCTATATGAGCCTAGAAAGTTAGGAAAAAAAACCCCAAACCCTAACAAAATTGATAATCAACATACCTGTGGTCTTCTTGTTACTGTCAGGGTAACCAACCAACTCATGGTTGGTTTTCTGCTAATGCTTAAAGAACCGTCTGTATTCCTGACTTGTTTTAATCTCCATGAATAAATTCATGTCACAGACAGCTCGGTTAGCTGGCTATTCACACACATCAAAGGAGACATGAAACTTTGAAGAGGGGAGGAAGTGTAGACATCATTATGAAAGGTGGGCAAGAGATATTACTCTTGCAACTTTGCTAAATGGTCATAGGAATAAAACTAAAACAAGTTATCTCTTTTCTGGAGGAGAGCTCTTCCTACCTTTCAGTGAGCTAAGGAACTCTTCTATCGTGATGCTGTTTGCCCGTTCAAACACTTCATAAGAAAAAAAAAATCCTTTAAAATGCTAAAATGTATTCATTCTTGGAGAAATGTTAAAGAGGTCATTTAGACAATGTGACATTTCTTTCTTGATTTTTTCCACATAGAAATTTTTCATCTCTGCTGCAATTTTTCTACAGTCCACTTTGGCTTCCATTTTTATTCCATAAGAATCTCCTTCGAGCTCCAGGCTTTACCTTCTTATTCTAAGTCACATTAATTGAATCCCATTGCAGACCTGTAGCTCTTCTTCAATACGGCAAAAGAACTACGATAAAGCCAAAGCAATTTGAATCTCATGCTACTGTACACCAAATTACTTTGCTAGCAGAGAGAGGAGTTCAAAGGCTGTACAAATACAGACGACTTATTTTATTTTTTTTTACAATTCATGAAATTGCTAAGAAGCTTTGTGCAATGTTCAATATCTGTATTCAGTGCTAAAATACTCAAATATGATGATGCGCAACTTCAAAAGTACTTTCAAAGCTTTGATGGAGCACTTCTCACTTAAAAGACTTTGAGTGCAAGCAATGTGAAGGGTTTAAAACTCTACTAATTTGACCAAAAAGGGGAACAAGAATGCTTTTGTATTTATTGTGCTGCACAACAAAGCAATGTGTCTTCTCTTCTAGAAGGACTGGGAGTAATATGTTCAGAAAATATTAGTGATGCTATCGCCCCAAAAGGTTAAGAGAAGGATTTACTTATCTGTAATGATTTATGACACTGACAAGCCCGTGTACAAATGGGGCCAGGAAATACACAGATAGAAAATCTTAGAAGGAAATCATTGTGTCAGGGCACGAGCAGATAGATCCTTTCAGTAATGAAACAAGTGTTCTAATTCATAAATCATGTTTGTCAGGAATAAATAAAAACAGAATCAAAGTTGGTACCTTCTGGCTTTACCAAACACTGAGGAAAAAGGTTCTCTCCCTGAGGCATAACAGAGAAGGAAGCATTATTTGTTGATCTACTCCGACGAGGCATGTCTGAGTGATGTTTTCCACCCTTCGTGCGATGTTTGTGCTGTATATTATCAATATTGGCTGCTGATGCCAAGGTCTCGGTTGTCAGCTAAGTGCTCTGCTGTGACTCGGGTTTTAAGCAGCAAATTGTCAATGTCCCTCCAAGAGATGGACACTGCAGTAAAACCTGTCATTTACTTTAATGGCTCAGATGTCAGAGAGAAGTTTTGCCATGGCAGATGAAGCTGTCTGTTAATCCTCCCCCTCTGAGACTGATGGGATTGCCATGCTTACCCATCTAGCAAAACTCCCCACATAAATTAGTCCAAGCAATTTCCCAAAGTGTAATAAATAAAGATCGACCTCTCACTGACGTTTGCTGGATGGCATTACAGAGGAGATATCATTTTGGCCCAGCAAATTTCAACCTTGGGGCAAGAGTAATACTTGACATGGTGAAAGATCTGACCAGAAAAACTTCCCAAGTGTACCCAGGCTGACCAGGATTTGAGTGAACATACTCTGAACTTATTGTAAGCTATAGCACTGATACAGCTTACATCTCTGACCAGTGCTAGGTCTTCCCCTGCCATTAAAAGAGAGCAGCTGATAAATGGCACTGCAAAAAGGTATCATCTCTCCTAACTTCTATGATCTAAAACTTAGGCACCTATGTTAAGGTGGTTGCCTGGTCACCCTCCATAGCTGACAGCAAGTTGTCTCCATATGGCTGTTTATGTCACCTGTTTTAGACATTTATCCCAAAGTGTTCTTCAAAGGTGCCTCCCTTTTACCTTTAAGGAAGAAAAGAATTCAACCCACAAGGTGCCTGAACATAAAAATGACTCTGTGCACTTGAGAAACAGACACATTTTGTTTGCCTGAGACACCTCACACTCTAGAAATCTTCTTCAAACAAGAAGTGCAAACAACTGTGCTGAAGCTATTAAAAGCGAAAGAACAAGGACATGGGGTCAGGCAAAAAGTCTAGCTAACATAATATCCTGAATCTAACAGTGTCCCCAGGAGATGGTCGGGGAAACATATTAAAAAAACCAACAGGACATAGTTTGATATTTCCCTGATTTGTCTACCCATCATTTTGCCCTCAGTACAATCTTACATCTCCAGATATCCTTTGTATCAAGAGAATTGAACCAGTGAAGTTTTAATCAAAGCATGTGCAGATTTTCTGTATGTCTAACTTAGCAATAGTATAATTTATTGCCTATACATGCAGCTTGCACCAGCCCCTCAGTGCAGTTACACATTCAGGAAGGTTTAAATGGTATGTAGGTGTTTCTAAAGGTCCTTGCTTATGGAACAGGATTGTATTCATCTCCATGTCCTGGCACAAAGCAGAAATTAAAAATATTACTTACACACCAGACGACAGGGCAGTGTCATGACCCCCATACATTCAGCATAATCAGCGGTGTGAAAATGGGAAACCAGTCCTGATGGAAAGCATTAAAAAATGCAACTATCCTGCAGCAGACCTTGGTTTGGAGGAAATGCAGACTCAAAAGTGAAGAAGTTCGCTGGGTGTCAGTGCCTCAGATGGGCTCACCCATTAAAGGGAATGGAAAAAAAGAGAGATTCAAAGTGAATCCCAGCTTCCAACTGGGAAAATAACCCCATATCATGGAAACCAAAAGTAACAAGGGAGAGACATCAAGAATGACACTTTTATATACCTTGTGCCTTTACTGGACCTGCCACTCCTAGTAGGAGTATGCCTTTAAAACCATAACTTTGCAGCTTTGGGCAAATGTCTATTTCATACATTTCTGTGTAAGATAAGACTGAGAAAACTGAGGCAATGTTTCCCTTCGTTGAAGGAAAACTTCACATTGACTCTTGTTAGCTTTGGGACAGGTCTGTCTTGAGGAATCACAGAAAATCCTATGACCACATACAGATGTAGACCTAGCTTGAGCTGAAGGTGACAGTGCACCCCGTCTTTGCTCAGGATATGAATATGTAGAAAAAGGGCACAGGGTTTGCTGCATCAAAAGGACAGAAACAAATGCCAGGAGCTAAACAACGAGAGCAACTAAGGACTGGGACTTTTGCAGGTGAGAGACAGCAGATAGAAGAGAAACCAGCCCCTCACAGAGGTAGAGGTGCCCTTGGCCTAGACAGAGGAAACGTTTGTAAATCAGGGCACGGTCTGCATGCTGCTTCAGTAGCAGCGACCCAGTTTGCAGACCCCCCGATGATGCTCCCACGGATGATTTCCACAGCTGTTGGCAGAGGATATCAACACACACACAATTACACTTGGCTCTGTAGGACCAACAGAGCCATGATAGAGAGCCTGCCGCAAGGCACAGAGCCGCATTCAGCGTTGGTGGCGAGCAGGTGAGAAAAGTGAGACTTTTATTCCTTTCCCTCTCTTCCTCAGGAAATTTCAGTATTCAGCAGTGTCTGTGAAAACCGACCAGGACTAATGCTAGGAAGCAGAAGTGCTTTTGACTGACGGTGTGCAGGGCTGCTCTGTCACTAATGTATCACTCCCATTTTTTCCAGCTAAGAAATAATGAGCCAGAAAACTTTTAAAGTATTCTAAAAAACTTTCATTTCCCCAGGGTCACCAACTGCTGTTACTCCACAGCGTACATCACCGTCTCTCACTGGCCGCTCTTTATTGCAAAGAGCACAGGCTCGTTGCAGGAGTGACTTAGCCCAGATAAAAATTTGACTCAAGCTTAAAACTATTACAGTACTATACATTTCATTAGCATGTAAGAGCAAACTAAGTTGATTGATGTGGGAAAAGAAAGATCTGGATAATACTGTCTCTTTTCTACATTTCTTACATTTCCTGCAATATTTTGTGTCTAGAGTCATCAAATTGCTTTTCAGATATTAATAAATTAACTTTATTCATCCTAAATTATGTATCTTTCCTCATTTTGCAGAGGCATGAAAACATCAAATGAGTTTGCCCGATTTCCCGTTCTGAAAGAGCTAAGAACAAACTTGGACTATTCCAACTCTCCGTCCCAACCTTGGGCCACATGGAAATAGTTTTGAACAACAGTACAACAAAGGGTTAATCACCCTATATTACACCAGATCAAAATTAGTCCTTCCCTACATGTAAGAAGTAGGGTGGAAGATTCTTTTGTTCCTTCCTATCAATCTCACAAGAAGAGATGAAGGAAAGATAGAAATTGCTTTGTCTAATCTCAAGAAAATAGTTCCAGTTCCTCAGGCTCCACAACACTCCAGCAACAGTGGCGACAAGAAACTCTCTAGGTCCAAGACATTTGTTGCATTTCCCTGATTTTGCCCCTATCCATGCGTGTTACATATAAAAGCAGAAAGGGGAAAAAAGGGAGTAAAACCTGTTAAAATTAAAACCTCCTCCTTTTAATATAAAGAATTGAAAGATTTAGAATTCAGTTCGTTAGAGCCTCCAGCTCTTCAAGGGCTTAGTCAAAAGGACCCCCTGGGAAATGGTCCTCAGAGACAAGGGGGCAGAACAGAGCTGGCAGATCTTTAAGGATGCTTTCCATAGATTACAAGAGCTCTCGATCCCTGGGTGTAAGCAATCAAGCAAGAAAGGGAAGACACTGGCATGGCTGAGTCAGGACCTGCTGGTCAAACTAAAAGGCAAGAAGGGACTGCACAGCCAGTTGAAGCAGGATCGGGTGTCCTGGGAAGAGTATAGGGATGCTGCCCAGTTATGTAGAGACAAGGTCAGGAAGGCCAAGGCGTGGATGGAGCTGAACCTGGCAATGGACACTAAGGCTAACAAGAAGGGCTGCTACAGGTATGTCAACCAGAAAAGGAAGGTGAAAGAAAGCATGCCCGCCATGATGAGCAAGAATGGCAAACTGGTGAACAGACAAAGGGAAGGCTGAAGTTCTCAACAACTTTTTTGCCTCAGTCTTCACTGCCAACCCCTCTCCTCACACCTCCTGAGTTGAAAGACCAGGCAAAAACAGGAGCTATGAGAATGAAGAACCACCCACTGCAGGAGAAGACCAGGTTTGAGACCATCTAAGGAATGTGAAGGTACGTAAGCCCATGGGACCTGATAAAATGCATCCTTGGGTCCTGAGGGAGCTGGTGGATGAAGTTGCTAAGCCACTTTCCTTGATATTTTAAAAGTCATGGCAAGTCCTGTGAAGTTCCCACTGACTGGATGGGACTTTGAGGAACCTGGTCTAGTGGGAGGCGTCCGTGCCCATGGCAGGGGATTGAAACTCAATGATCTTTCCAACCCAAACCATTTTATGATTCTATGAACCTCAACCTCAACTTAAATTGGTTCTCAGTACAGACATCATGGTTCATCCATTTCTAATCCTGCCTTGTGGACTAGCAGTGGCAGAACTTGCCAGCTTTCCATCAACAGAAAGCAGGAATCAAAATAACAGCTGGCAATTTACATCTTATATGTGCTCCCCTTCCATTTTATACTTGAACGATGGTAAATATATCATGTTTATCCATGGTTCATTAGATAAAAAACATCTATTTCTTTGTTTATCTGCTCCCAAACTATTTGAATAATTAGTTTTCCAATTAAAAATCCAGTTCCATCAGATACAAAAAAATATAGACTGCAAAAACACTAAGATGCCTCCAAATCTCCCCTTTTTGCAAGTGGATGGGACCCTCTTCCTTTCTGCTTTCTGGAACTTTCACCAGAGGAAAATCATATTGAATCAGGCTGGAAGATACTCATAGCCCATTTTCGCCTCATATCTTCTTTTTCCTTTGGCAAACACAAAGTTCTAGATGTATACTTTTGTGATTCAACCAAGCTAGTTCTCCACTAGCACCTCCATGTAAAACCCCACTCATAGTTCTGGGACAAAATAACAAACCTACTAATTATACAAAAGAAAAAAAGAAACAACAACAAGAAAACCAAAACACACAAAACAAAACAAATCAAAGCAAAACAACAAAAAAAAAAAAGCCCCCAAAAATGTAAACAGCAAATACATTGTACTGTCTTCATCTCTTTGTGGAAAGCTCTAAGAAATGATAATTTGTCAATCTCAAAGCTCACACAATTCTGGCATTATTGCAAAATACTAAGGAAATCATAATTTCCATCAGAGATTCAGTTATCCCACTAGACGCCTTTATGCTCTTACGTGTGACTTCACTTCCCAGCCTGATGGGACTAGTTACTCGTTCTCTCTGGCTATTTTTGAACTTGATAGTCAACATTATGACTTTACCTAATTAAATAGGACAAATGCTCAAAGGATACATACCTTTCAAAAAACCTCACAGCAGTAAGTATGTGCTTTGAGAGTTGCTTTCATAGACAAATTATGGATGAACTGTCCTCAGAGACAAACTGTTTTAATGTTCCTCTAATCGAATGCATTTCACCGCCACCTTATCTCAGGGCTTACTCTCTCCCTTTGGTACCCTCCCACTTACAAACCCACAAAAAGGAAAGCGAGCAGCCACATTTAACCTTCAAGGTACATTGTTCTGATTGGTGATGCACGTGCGTCAACAAATATACAGCTGGAAGATAAATAACCTCCATGAGGGCTGCTAACGTAGGGGAGCGTGGGACAGCAGCTACCTGGAACAGCTATTGGGGAACCCCAAGCGACTGCCACAGCTCCAAGGTTTGCACCTCCTCCTGGGAAATAAAAAGCCTAATGTGCAACAACCTCCCATAGCCTCGTAGTCCCAAGGGGCCTTGACTGCAAGCAAGGTGTGTATGTCATCCTCATGTGTTTCAATCCCTAAACCAACGCTGGGTGAAATGCCGGAGGTGATCAACCACCGCATCTGGCTATTGTTTGTGGATCCTCAGTCTCCTGAAACCTCCAAGTACACCAGCTGTGACTGCAGCACCTGTCCAGCCATCATCACTGCTGCAGAGAGCGTGCCCTGTCTTTATTTCATGCTAGTGTCACACATGGGGGGCTGGGATTTAACCCTTCACATCACCAGTGGCCAGCTGAGCTCCTCATATCTGGCAATCAAGCATCTTTGCTTATCAACGTGATTGTGAATTTTACCTGCTTCCCACACAGGGCATCCCAAACCAGAGATTTAGAAAGTGTTCAGTTATGGGGGGGGTGTGTGTGTGTGTGTGAATTTCTGCTATAAGAAAATGTTAAAAAAAGTATTAGTGTTAAGGTTTGTAAGGAGTTTGTGGGGTTTGTTTTTGTTTTTTAAAACCACCAACTGAAATGCCACATGATGCTGTCCTGGTTTGAGGTAAAAAACCCAACTTTCCGTTCAGTAATTTTACTTCTTAGTTAAGCCGCCTTCTAACTCTCTGAAATTCACAGCATATTGTGCAGAAAACTGTTTGTTCTCAGAGTGATAAGACCAATGTTTATAGTTGATGCCGAGTAATGGTGTGCAGAGAGGCTCCTGCTTATACTTATTGCTGTAACTTCATTATTTGCCCTGCTGGAGGGTCAGAAACAGAAAAGCATAGAGGGATCCCACCTGCAGGGAGGAGCGGACAGGAGAGGTGACCCAAACCTGACCAACAGGGTCCTCCATCCCATCTGACCCACGCTCAGTATAAAAGCTGAGGGATCAAAGGGTCAGTCTTTTTTCTTCGATGGCAAACGTCCGAAGAGGAGCCTGTCTGTTCATCTGCCTTTGATCCCAATCAGTGTGTTCCTGACTCCAGAGCTGGAACCCAGTTCCCACCTGTGGCTGAGTCCAGCCTGGGACTTCCCTAGTGGCTGCTGGTGACATCATCCTGTAAGCTTGATATGGTTTTGTATATATATCATATATATTTTATTATTTTATTTTCATTTCATTATTAATATTTCATTAAAGTGGTTTAGTTCCTTCTAAACACTTAAATCTTTTTATCTCTCCTCCTCTCCTTGGAGTGAGAGGTTGGGGGAAAGCGTCTGTCACCTATAATTGGCCAATTTGGCCTAAACCACAACAGATGCCTAGAAGAAGCTGTACTTTGGATGCGTAACATCCTTATTTTGTCCCAGAGCTGTCTGGATCAAGCTACAGCTCCCATGGTTCAGTATAATATCTCTTGCTGGTCTAGGGGGACTTGAGATCATGGTAATTACACAGCGGCTGTGGGAGACAGAGAACTGTCATGCTGGAAAGGAGTTTGGGGTGATGATGGCTCGAATGTCACAGAAGAGTGGCATTCTAAAAACACTTTGAGTTTAGGCTGAAGCATTTCAGTTTGGAAACAGAAAGTGTATACGCATTACTTTTAACTTCCAGTTGCTCCATTGTCTGATTAAATAGAAGCTACTGAATGACATACATGGAACACTTCAGTCCAGCAGGTGCACAAATCAATAATTTTAATAATGTGCTTTCAACAACTGCTGTTCTACAAAAAAAAACCCAAACAAACAAACAAAAAGATGTCCTTTCACAGAGCAGATCATGCCCTTCCTCCTCCATACTGCATCCCACTGCATCATGAAACCACAATTGCTGTTGGTGTTGGAGCGACACAGATATCATGCTTAAGAAAGCAAAAAGAAGATACTTTCCTGAGCCTGATCCCTTCAGAGCTATTGCCGTGCCTGAGCAAACACCTCGAGGTCCATCAGCTAATCCCCGGGAACACTAATCCCTCCTGTGAAGTTTTACCCAGGGAGTTTGTTGGTTGGCAAAGGTTCCCTTTTTCCTTGCGGTTGGGTTGGGCAGTGCTGTCTTCTTCTGCCCTCCACACAGCTCACTGCCCCCACCCACCCGGACCGTGGGCTTTGCTTCAGGAGCACCCCTCACCACCGTTTAAGAAAGAGCCGCGCGCTGTGAAACCTAATCACCGCCAATACACGCGTGCAATTACCTCGTCGCTGGGTGTTTAGATGACGGATCAGTGGTAAATCCAGCATTAAAACCCCGGAGTCCTGATGCCCAGCTCCCAGCCACCTGCGGTAACGCTGCTCGCTCCTAGTGCAGAGCACACCCATTAAAATGAGACGATGCTATTTCCCATCATTTTCATGACACAGAATACAGGAAGATTGCATTTAAAATTAAGGTTTTTGTTCATAAATTGTTAAAATTGCTTACAGATCTTCCAAAGCAACGTTATGTCAGTAACACATCTATTTTACTGCACAGTTGTAAGGCAAGTTTACAAGCAACACATCAAGTTTCTAAATTCCATGCCATGTGACAAACACTTATTAAATTATCACTTACTGACACTTCATGAACAGGACACTCTATGAAGTGATGACAACAAACTACTTGACATGTGGTTTATCCTGGAAAATTCTGGAAAATTCGGTTGCACAAAATGAGCAATAAAAGCTTAGAAGTGCTGAAAAAAAAATTTCTGTTTTGGGGAAAATGGTGCTGCTATCCTGAGGCTTCGGGACTCAAAAATAATATATTCGAGGAAGATTTCACTGGAATTTGGCTTAGGCTAGACAATCTAATGGCCCTTCTGGCCATCTAATCTGTGAATCAGAACTGAATCTAAGAAACTCATTCAAAAGCAAGAAGAAAAAATTCAAAGGAATGAAATTGTGCAGCAGATCAGAAAGTCCTATTTTCCATTAAGGTTTTGAACAGTGATGCCGTCATCTCACATTTTTCCAACTGACTAGGACGCTAATGTTTCAAAACATTTCTAACCATTAACACATACAGTAAAATTAAAATTGAACCGTGAGGAAATATCCAGGACACCGGAGGGAACATCGTGTTTGAAGCAAGCGGCTGTGCTCCCCCTGGAACTCCTGGGAAAGCACAGTAGCCACCAGACAAAACAAAGAGTAAAAGTAAAGGGGCTGAGCTCAGATTTCAACAGACCAGAGACGATTTTCTCGCTGAGCTCAAATATTACCAGCAGAGCAAACCATTCTCCTTTAGAAGGTCAGGCTGCTTTGGAGCCATGGGTAGCATCACTGGATCAATCTTGTACCTCAAGACCTTTGGGTGCGTCATGCTGCACCAAGGGTGGTGGAAGAGGACTGCAGCACATCCAGTTATAAGAGCTACTTTACTCATCTTGCTTGATTCATTTGTTCCCCCTTCTCTCCTCTTTTGTGCACGGTCGGTCCCTTTACACTCGCCCCCACAACCCGCAAGGCTATGCCAGCTCCTTCCCACTCATAGTTTTTTGGGGTAGCACACCATCGCTGCCTTCCACAGAGCAAACTTTCACACCCAGGGCTGGAGAGCAAGGCAGGGAGAAATTACAGAAATTAAACACAGACTCTGACAGTCGCTCATCGGAAGAGCCCTTGGACCTGCCCTGGTGGTTGGTTCAGATTTGTGCCCAGCAGAGCTGGGAGCAGCCAAGAAAAACCCAGGGCTGGACAAACACCAGGAAGGAAGCAACGACTGGACATTTTTTCTAAGCATCAACAGAAATGCATCAGCTTCTTAAACAAACCTTTAGGGAGCCTTTGTTGTTCTGCAGCCCATGAGATAAATAGGATTTTGCTGTTTAACACACGTGTAGACAACTTGCTGAGAACAGCACCTCTTTTGGTAGCAATGAATTAGGTCCTACCAGAGTTTTTCTTTGTAATGTTTTGTGTTCGTTCAAATAATGAAAAAGGTTATAGCCTTCGCAATAATTATCTCAAACAGAGACATTAATGAATCATTCATCGAATGAAAGGGAACAAGTGTTATATAAAATGCTTTAGAAAACTTGCCTTTGTTCTAGTAATTTAGCAGCTGGCAGCTGCCTCATCTCCATGCACACACACACGGGGGATTAAAGCAACAAGAGAAAAATTGGGCTTAAAGCTAACGCGGCCAAAGGCTAGAGGGTAACATTTTCGAAATACCCCGCGTAATTTATGCACTCACATCCTACCCAAAACACACAAGTGCAGAATTTACATGATGCTTCTCTTGCAAAACCCCTCTGCAGAGCCCCGGTTCCCCTGCCGGCGCTGCAGCCACAGGTCACGAAGCCAAACGCACATCAACCATACGGTCTTGGCTGGCTCTAGGAGCCCCTGCACGTAGACGTGCTTCCCCCAGAAGTCCGAGCTCTTCTCAGACACTGGTCCCTGGAGAGGTAAACCAGTGTGACCAGAACAAAAGCACTGTCACACCCCACGCCCAGAGCTGCTCCTTCAGGCAGAGCATGGGAGCTCTGCTTTGCGCGCTCCGATCAAAAACTGCATCTGAAGCGCTCCTTCTGCCAAAGGGTCAAACCTGCCCACTTGGACAGTCGTATCTGCCTGCTTCATACATGTGCTTTATCATCCTTAGCTGCTTAAACAGAAGACAGATGGCTGCCGTTGGGCAGATTTGGGGATTTTTCCGTTTCTCTCCTTAGTGTGATGGGTAGCGTGTTATTGAATAAACAGACAAGCCAGATCCTGGGAAAGGTCAGGATTCATTATGAGTAAGAGGAAACAACTTATGCCTCGCATGCATATAATTGGGCCTGACTTCCATTAACACGAGGCAAACAGGCAGCTTCCGACTGGGTACCTCGAGGGAGTGTTATAAAAATAGCTGCAGGCTCAACCAAGTTTAGAGAGGAGCCAAGACTAGCACAATAGCTAGCAGGGAACCACAAATGAGATTAGAAAGAGATGCAAAGGAGACTGCAGGTGACTCTTTGCCCCCCAGACAAGTATTTTGCTGCATTCATTAGGAAGCTCCCCCTGGTTAGTCTGGAAAGGACAAAACTGGGAATCTTTCCAAGTACTTTCACCTCATCTTTTGTGAAGATCTGATACTAAAGCAATACTGCTTCTTCGGGACAACAATTGCACATTCTTGACTTATTCTTCCCCCGCTGTTTGTTTTCAGCCAGACAGAGCCTAACTCAGCAGTCATTATCTCAAGAAGATCGGCTGGTCGGGTACCTGTTGGTTTGAGGAAGACAGGAGGGTCAGCGTGGTTGATGCTACAGTCAACCTTCCACTCTGGCCGGATGGAGGCAGTTGTAACCGACATCTCCAAAAAGCTAATGGAATTCTTGTGATGACCCTGGAGAAGATGATAGACAAGAACAGTGTTTTACCAGCATGTTTCTGCTTTGAACTAAGACAACAGGCAGAGAAATTCAGGCACGACCTGCTGCAGAGAGCCTGAATCAAGGTACCCAAATCCAGATCAGATCAGGCTAATTGCACTGTTGTAACTCCCGGGATAACCAGCTGCCCCTGTTTAAGCTGGTTTAATTTAAGTTTGCTCAGCAGATGTTTCAAAACAGAGCGAGCCCTCAGCGTAGGTTTTTGCAGCACAGCCTGGCTTTGCACCGACACATCAGAACCGTAATGCGGATTCAGCACGTCAGGCAGTGTCACCTGCTGGTCTTACCCTGCTGCTTTGGGACCCACCAACAGGTGGTCCAACACCAGGCAGCAGCCACCTCCTGTCCACAGCCACACCGGGCAGCCAAGGCGCCTTCACCTCCCTGCAGCCACGGGGACGGGGCAACCCAGTCAAGCATCTGCCACCTCTCTGATCTTACAGATGGAGCTATCTTTTGCCTTAAATTGTCCTGAGATGGAGCGACCTTCAGTTTGTACCACCATATTTTTAAAAAGTTGATCAGAGGTTCCAGTGGAGGCCCACACCTGGACATACTCACATCTCGTGTAGTTTTTCCTCCCTGTACAAGGCACACAAAAGCTGGAGACCGACTTCTGAAAAAAACACCACTAAAATGTATGCAGTTTCACAAAATTCAGTTTAAGAAAAGACAGACATCCTTAAAGCAAAACTACTAAACTCATTTGAGATGAGATCAATAAACAGAAATCAGTACTGAATGCCAAATAAAAAAAAGGCACAATAGAACAAGAAGGGGAAGTTCAACCCACACTTGAATGGGGCACAGTGCCATTTCCAAATACATAGAAGTTGCATCCCTCTTCCAAACCTCACAAGGAATGAGACCCTCCTGTCTTGCAAAGTTAATGTCATAATCCTCAACAATAACACCTTTACTGTGAATGAAAATACAGGCTCTTTGGAACTAGATCATCTCAAACGTCCCTTCCAACCTAGACAATTCTATGATTCTATATGGTAACACATGATATTACTTAGCCTCATTTATCCCACATCTGAAGTGAGGCAACTGCAGGGTTAAAGCCCAGTAGACTCATCTACCTTTTTTTTTTTTCTCACATACTCATTTTTTTCGTTCTTTATTTTTTCAAACCCCACGAAGAATCGAACTTTTTAGAACTTGATCTGATGAGTCTGCAAATAACTGTCCCAAGTTTTAGCAATCCGCATCTAATTGGATGGATAGCAATGCAAAGCAATATAACTGCTGCAAGCTGCCTGTGTTGGACAGTGAAGAACCTGCCCAAAGAAGTCAAAACCTGCACTAGTCATTCCCTTGGCTGACAGTGAGAATTTTTCAAATGAAAAATGCTTCCTTTTTGCTATTCCATACCTCCGAAATCACCATAGACTGTGCTAAGGCTTCACCGGCTTCACAATCGATTTGGATGATCTTCTGAATGGGCGCCTAAATATACTGGAAGTTTGGCAGAACTCCTGCGTTCCTCAGAGGAGGTCCGAGCTGGTGGAAAAGCACAGCTTTCCTACAGAGGAGTGGCTGCTGTCTCACTCAGCCTGCACACGCTCTGGGGATGCTGCAGAGATGACCCATGGGTCTAGCCTGGTCCACCTGAGTCTGCATGCTCCTTTAGGTACCAAACCACAGGTGTCATAGAGCCGTGACACCAGGAAGGAGCACGGCCAGACATCACTGTGGTCAGTGAGGACGGTGGGCAGATGGTGGAAGGGGCTGGAAATGGCAGCAACACAAGGAAAGTTAAGAGCTGCCTTTAATACGTGCCCACTGACTGGCTCCTCCATGCAAGGTGCCAGCATTTCACCTCCCTCCCAGGCATGTTATAAAGAAATTAAGGCAGAAAGTGCTACTGGTGCTACGTTGTGCTCCCAGGCACCACCGTCAGTTGTGGGAGGAGAGGGGGACTCAACATCAAAGACCTGGGTGTCCTCCAAAGCTCATCTGCCTCCCCGTTGACTTCATTTGGAGAGTGACAAATGGGAAAGGCTGGGTCTGACTCCACGTGGGTCAGAAGGACCGCAGGTGTCACAGTGCGATATCACGGGAACTACAGCTCCTCTGAGCTTCCCTGGGCATAGAGGTGGCACCGAGGGAGACTGGAGGCACTAATTAATTGGCAAGACTGGTTTGATAAAATGATGGGACTGAAGAATGTCACTAGCAGTACTAACACCTGCAGCTCAGGTAAGCAAGGGCCTCCCAAATGGTGATGGGTATGATTAGTCTGGTTTGGACTGGGAAGGAGCATCATTTGCTCCTGCCAATTTAGCAGAGAAAGGGGTTAAAAGGCTTTTTATATATCTTTTCTGCAGTTCCCCATGAGCAACGTTGCTAATGTTTTCAAATGAACAGGAACATCCCCTGGCTGTTGGCTTAACTACTACAGGGAAAATTCTCCATGTTGGGAAACCCAGGTAAGAGTTTCCTGCAGGTCTGTCACTGACAGAAAAACTGGTAGGAAAAAAATACATTTTATATATATATATATATATATATGTCATGTCTGTCTTACAAAAATACCATTAGAAATGCAACACAGTATTTTGCCAATGACAATTTATTAGAGGCGTTGCTCTGCCCTCCAAAACCCTTTGGCAACTTTCCTAAAACAGATGTGATTTATTTTGTTCAATCTTTAATGACTCTCAAGTCACGCAACAGGCAGTTCATGTAATTCATTAAGCTACATTGCTGCTCTCCTTGCCAGCAGCAACCAGAAGAACACAGACTTGCCCTTGCATCGTTTCTGTGCCTATCGATTATGTCATTAGGTAAGCAAATTGGTTACCTCACTTCAAACTCAGTGCTAAATTACAGTCACTAAGGTTTGTCGTCCCCCTAATAGGGTATTGACTGCCCTGAGAAGAATATGTTAAAAATCTCTGTATCCCAGCAGAAGCGATCGTGAAGGAGCATCCCCAGCTCAGATAGACTCTCGTGCATGACACACATTGTAATGAATTGTAATTCATAGCAAGGTCAAAATTCAAGCCATTGTATGTAGGTGCTGCAAGCACTCATTTTAACAGATCAGATAGGCTACCCATCAAATACAGATTTCCCTAATAGTTAAATTGCTCTGTCAATGGGCAGCAAGCCGGCCTCCCTGCAGACAGAAGGGCTCACAATGTGTTAGTGATGGCTGAACTTCCTCGGGGACAGAGATGGAGCAGATTTATGAGAGCCTCCCAGGGCAGGGATGCTTGTCTGGTCCTGTAGGTCCCACTCCCTGGCTCTGCCGCTCCCTTTGCTGAGGACTTTGGGCTCTGTTCACCTCTGTCATGGTGAGAAAAGGGGATCATACTGCTTTCACCCACCTGCAAAACAGGTCCCAATGAGGGGGAAAAAATCGGTCAAAGCAGTGACTAAACCTCACCAGATAGAGGAGTAGCCTAATCCCTTGTCTGACTCTTCCTACTCACAAAGTGCCTCTTTGAGCAGGAGCTAAAACCAGCAAATAATCTACTCCAGCCTGCTCTCAGAGCCGCTTTTCGCTTTATAGCACAGATATAATGAGAGCGTTTTTCTGCTGGGCAGGTCAGCTTAAAATCCCCTAAGAGCCCCAGAAGGATATCCTGAGCCAGGGCTGCCAGGGAAGCACCTTATCAGCACGTGGAAAATGCCCCAGCCTTCATTAGAGGGGCAAAGTCACAAGGCAAGTTTGTTTAAGTCCTGAAAGCAGAAAGAGGGGCAGAGATGGCTTTCGTTGCCATCAGGTCTCCATTCTGCAGCCGCCCACGCAGGCACGCAGCCTATTTCACCCGGGCTACTGATGAGTGAAAAAAGTAGATACGCTCTCCTGGTAGGACCTCTGTGTCAGTCACAGAAAATATTCATTGTTTTCCATCGGCTTTTAGATTAGGCCCTTAATTACTGCTAACTTAGACAAAGCAATTCAGCAGCAAAAGGGCTGGCAAATACCTGAACTGATAAACACCATGTTTAGGCTCAGTTCAGGTTTGGGGTGAACGTGCAGGTCCCCACCTACTTAATCTAGAGAAAACAGGTTGTCTGGTTTTTGGCTTTGTTCTGTCTCTCTCCCCGTATCGGTATTCCTTCTCCACATCCATGTAACGCTTTTCATGTGGTTTTGCTAGGAAAAAAAAAAAAAGAAGGGAAAAAAAAAAAAAGAGTGAGCCAGCAAGTTATTTGCATTTCCCAAGAAGCATCATTAGCCGTATGTGACACCCCTGCCCGCAGCAGTGTGATTAAACCAGAAGGCTGCACAACACAATCGACAGTGGAAAGAGAGTAAGACGGGGCTGGGGAGAGGAGGAAATGGAGGAGGGACTCTGCACAGCTGCAGAGGTAGGGCTGGAGGAAAACGGCCCTTTGGCCATTCACTGGGATCTCAGCTGCCATTTTACCTAAGGAAGAAGTGGAGCCGTGCATTTCCCTACGCTACGCAAAAAAAAAAAATGGTGGAGGACAAAGTTCGAGGAGCTCCCATCACTGGAGAGGCCACACGTCCACGGCAGGACGATGAAACATCGAGACCAGGGAGGTTTCTCATCCCCTGCAGCTTCCCTCTGAGCTCTGAACTGACATTATGAGCAATCATCATTAGGAAGGACCTTATCACACCTACATAAGCCCCAAGTGGTGCCAGAACACTTCACTGCAGGATAAATAATAGCCTTGGTGTACAGCCCTCTGGACCACAGCAGCGGGATGATTTTACTTGGATTTATTTGTAAAGATATTAAGGAAGCTTATAATCATCTCAGGTGTTGAATTCAGTGAAAGATTCACTCAAGGACACACGGAAATCTGAGCAGCTTCAAGGAAAATAGATAACTTAGAAGGCCTGACCTGGACCACAGAAATTAAAAGAGTTTGAGGCATATTTATTCATGGGATATATACGCCTGATGATTATTGAATGGTGCCTTTATCAATACTGGGTCTATTTAATGGGTCCCTTTTATGATTTCCCTAGAGCAGAAACATTAGACTTCCATGCAAGGGCCCATGGCTACTCTCAGGAAACCATTCTGTGTGGCAAGCTGGCACAGATCAGATGTACTCATTCCCTGCCATTTGAATTTGAAAGAGGATTTGTTTTTTATGCCCCTCATTTTGTTTGCTTCCATACTCCGAGAAGCTGAACAACTTGGTGCTTTTTCTGGCAGGGCTTCCTCACCCCAGAGCAGGAAGAGCCTCCTGCACTCTGCTTAAAAATGAAAAGGCAAACAAGCACACCTGCACAGGCAACCTGTACACACTAACTTCTCTCTCTCAAACATACCAGCAGTGAGAAACTGTAAGGAGAACAGCATTGCTGCCTGGGGACCTCATTGCTCCTCAGGGTTCAGAAACACCTTTGCGCTTGAGCATGGGGTTTTGTAAGGAAGCCATCTGACTCACAGGTCCTTGCTGCATGGGAGTGGAACCCACTAACTGGGCACCAGCATGAGGAATCAATCCCCGCTGGGATGTGGGCCAAGGCCCCCTGTGCCCAAGAGCAGTTGTGCTGCCACCTGTAATGAGTGGTTTCACAGGATCAGAGAATGATATGGGTTGGAAGGGACCTCTGGAGATCATCTAGTCCAACCTCCTGCCAAAGCAGGTCCACCCAGAGCAGGTCCCACAGGAACGTGTCCAGGTGGGTTTGGAATGTCTCCAGAGAAGGAGACTCCACCACCTCTCTGGGCAGCCTCTGCCAGGGCTCTGCCACCCTCACAGGAAAGAAGTTCCTCCTCATGTTCAGATGGAACTTCTTATGTTCAAGTTTGTGCCCATTCCCTTATGTCCTGTCCCTGGGCACCACTGAAAAAAGACTGGCCCCATCCTCCTGACACCCACCCTTGAAGCATTTATAGGCGCTGATCAGATCCCCCCTCAGTCTTCTCCAGACTAAAAAGCCCCAAGTCCCTCAGCCTTTCCTCCGAAGAGAGATGCTCCAGGCCCCTAAAGACCATAAGTCTTCATGGTCACTTCTAGTAAACATATAGAATGAGAAGGAATTACACATATGAAGCAGAATCTACAGAAGCAAGTTAAAATACTACGCAAAACCTTCTTACAAAAGGCAACACTGCTGCTCTGTTGGGTTCCTGACACCTTGCAATGCACACAAAGCAATGACAGCTACACGAAAGCTTAAAAAAAACCCCAACAAACGGATAAAGAAAGCATTTCTGAGAATTTCTAAGCCCACAGCCTGCCTGTTTGCTTGAAGCCTGACCGACACAGATGGTGGCATCGACGTGAGGCCAGCTAAGCTCAGACCTATCAAGGGAAACACCTTATCACATCTGTTACACGTTGCTACCCTCGTCCCTTCCCTGCTGCATCCTTTCTCTCCTAAGCCCTCAGAGAAACTGGCCTTAACTGTATCTCCAGATAAATCAGGAAGGATGACAGTAGCAATGGGGGAGGTGGGATACTCTCAGCATTTACAAAGAGCAGCATAAAGGCCATGGCTTACACTGAGCAAACCACTCTCTGGAGCCCTGCAACACCCCTTGGCAAAGTTCATTGCTAAATGCTATACTCCTGCACGTTCTCTATTAACTCTTGCAGGACCTGGAGACCTCTGCAGACCTGGAACACTGAGGGCCAGAGACAGAAGTTTCCTGGGGACAGAAGAAGTGGAGGCTTGCTCTGCCTTTGCTTGTGCATCTCCTTGATGTCCCCTCCCACGAGCAGCACACTGAGAAACTGCCATTCATGGCAGGATCGATGACTTTTCACTTCACTTATTTTAGAGAGCACCAGCTTATTGCTTCTCCTCCTGAAAGGTTTCCTGCCAGAAAGCACACTCTTACCCCTAATTACCCATTTTCTTCATTAGGAAGTTACACAGACTGCATTACAGGTTATAGCTCCTGCCTCTCCAAAGACCTTCTGTGAGATAATTCATCAAGAATACACTCTGCTTACCATTTGAAATATAGACCATGCCGGTTTGATTCATGAGAGTGGAGCTGTCACTGAAAATTAATTCTGCTTTAAATAGGCTGGCTAGGGCTCCATCTGTAAGCAAAACTTAAAGGAGCCTACGAAAACCTGCAGGAAAAATACTGCAAACAGTAACCTGGGAAGTCTACGGATTTTTACGTTCCCCCCTTGGAAACTAAGCAGATCCCATTCCCCCTTCCCTTACACAGACCTCCTCATTAAAATCAAATGTTTAAAATGATGGCACAAAGAAATTATGCGGTTACCGTGGGGAAAAAAAAAATACTTTTTTTTTAAATTTATCTTACAAATGAGCAACAGCAGCAAGGAAGAAAAACAAATGAGCAGATGGAGAAGCCAACAAACCAGCAGTCAAGCCAGGAAGGAAACTCATCTTTTTCCCGGTACCAAGTGATTCTCCTATTAGAAAAAAAGGTTACAACTGAATTACAGTCTGAATTACACTGAATTAGCAGTCAGGCTAGCTCCTGAAGTGCAACAGCTGGGAGGACAAATGACCCACTCTCTAGAAAGTAAGACAGCTAAACTTCTGCCATCGCAGAAAAGGCAGCAGAATAAAAGCACTCGAAATTCAACCACTTCCTTCGAATTAGTCCCAGATACACTCAAAATGCCAAAGTAACAGAATGAGACACTAGGGAAGATGACAACAATACCAATTAAAAAAAAAAAGAAAAAAGATTGCCTGTTGTTAAGGTGAAGGAATCCACTGTATTATGCATCCTAGATGTGATGGCAGCTCAATTTTCATGTCAGACCTGGTTCTGAACTGTGACAAAACTCCATTGCTTGCTCCAGAACCAGGAGATGCCCACCTACCAGCCTTCTTTGGCTTCCTCAAAAATATCTGTGGTACCACCACTACTGAAGCCTTAGCAATAACACCTCTTCCTCCCTCCCCTTCTGCATCCCCACAAACTGTGTACCTCCTTTAAAATATGCACATTTATACATATATGCACCAAAATGCCAACC
Source organism: Xenus cinereus (assembly GCA_025774025.1). Taxonomy (NCBI): domain Eukaryota; kingdom Metazoa; phylum Chordata; class Aves; order Charadriiformes; family Scolopacidae; genus Xenus; species Xenus cinereus. The sequence goes on from JAOXJK010000012.1 coordinate 49,970,707, forward strand.
TTTTTTTTTTTTTTTTTGTTTTGGCCCCCTTCGTGAAAGTAAAACGTGAGAAAAAAAGAAATTGGCCACTGGATACAAGTCTACCCAGGTGAAGTCCTACACCATACACCCCAGGCTGGTAGCACCCCAGCACGTCTATAGCCCACCCGTTATTCCTTTCTGGGTCTGCGTCTTCATTATCTAACCGCAACTCCCCGTAAACTCTTTTCTCCCAGTACAAATTGCCTTAATCTGTAAATTATGTTTTTAACTACCCGGGCGCGAGTCCCCGAAGTCAGACTGGCAGAACAAAAATAAAACTGCTGAAGCATACTCTTTTAGCACAGACCAAAGTGAGTAATTGCTACTTGCAAAAAAAAAAAAAAAAGGAAAGCAGTGATGTGGTTGGGTGCAAGCTGCTCAGGAAACACAGAACCCCAGTGCCTCTCAGCCTATTTATCCGGGACCATCACCGTAACGCGCCGCCGAAGCGCCAAGCGCCTTCAAATGGCTTTGTGAACGTTAATCCATCTCCACAAGGGCATCAGTCAACGTTAACTCTTCAGGTGTCAAACTCAACCCCTTGAAAGGTGGGCAGAAAATCAAGTTAATTAGAGCACAGGCTTAACAACGGTTGGAACTTGATGATCTTTAAGGTCCCTTCCAACTCTAGCCGTTCTATGATTCTATTTACACATTTCCGAGCGCCAAATTTCAGCTCATAAGCTGCTTTAGTGGAGGTTTTTTCACTTCACCCACTGATACAAACTCAACTGTTTGATACTACAGCTGCCAGAGCATCCTTTCAGACAGGTAGAAGTACCGTCATCAAAAGTTACGCTTTGGAAATGTTTAAGTAGGCTGTACTATTTCCCTACTTTATTTTCTTGCTCTTCTTTATAGGCTGAAACATTAAACAAGCATTTCAGTCACATCGCTGTAAAAAAAAAAACATCAAAAATGTTAATACGTTGTATTTTAGTCAGGGAAACAGCTCTCTTGCTTAAAAGTGTTTTAGAGAACGCAAACATTTTAAAATGAATTCCTGCTCTATATCCTAGCACGTTTGCATTGTATATTGAGGGGCGTAATTCATTATAACCCCAAACATTTGGATGATAGGGAAGGTTAGAGAATCACCTCATGAATCTTAGAGTGAAAAGCCCTTGAGTATAAATGAAGCGAACACGTGGGAGACTGGGAGAGGAAAAGGGCCCAGAAAACACATTAAGAACTTGCTGAGGTGACATCTTTGTAAACTATGAGAATCACAACAATGAGGAAATTTGGTCTAAATTACAATGTCTCCGGTGTTAATAACTGCACAGTAGTCCCTTGTAGCTCATTCCATCACTTATCTAGTCTCTAGCTTTGTTGTTGTCATTGTTATTTGATATACATTTTCTCTTTTGTATTGTAAATCCATTATTTGTTCTGTCCTTGTTGACTACGAGAACTGAATAAAGTAATTTTTACATCGTGCCTTGAGGTTCCTGAAGACAGTTCTATCTTTTCTATCACTTTATTCCACCCTGACCATGAGTAACTGTCTTAATTTTTCCTTTAGGGTTTTATTTTCCCAAGTGTGTTATCACTCACTCCAGAAATATGTCTGTATGCACAAAGAATCGCAAAATAGCAACATATCAGCATGAAAATAATGATTTCCAGAACCAACCAACCAAAAAAATAATAAAAAAAAAAAGCAGGCAAAACCCCTCAGCTGAAATTTCTCTGTTGGCTTATGGCTGTATTTGAAAAAGGAGCTAAGGTAACCTGCTTAAACATTCTCTCCTATTACTCCCATTGTAGACACTCAGCATTTTCAGACAGGAGAAACGAAAAGTCATCTCAGACAAGACCTCTCTTTGCTTCTGCATTTCAGTTTAAAATTAGTTCTCAAAATTTAGGATTATTGTTGCCTGTTTCTTTAACAAAGCATTATCTCGATCACGTCTTAAGAGCCACCGCATAGGACCAAGTGCACCAGCCTGGCTTTCGTTAAAATAAACTCAAGTACAGGTTATTTGCATCTATTTTGAAATTGTGAAGTAATACATCTGGAAAATGAAACTGTTTTCCAGTCTGCTGGGACAAGTTACAGAAAGTTACAGAAATAACATTTCCGAACAAACCAACAAGAAACAACTTGAGATTTCAAATACTTTTTTGGAGAAATAGCTAAATTTCTCCATCACCAATAGGACAGATTAGAAATGTTGCTTTCGAAGTCACTAAGGCAAAAGAAGCCCCAACTGGCTTTATGAGAAAAATAAACATCAACTCTTTCCCACTTAAATTTGAGAAAAGTAGCCGAAACTTTTCTTATGGTAGATTCCAGCAACAAGAAATTTTGCCCAGCAATGAATTAGAGAGAATCTGAATTGCAGCCATTTCAAACCTCTGTAGTTTTGGGCTTTTTTTTTTTTTTTTAAAAAAAAAAAAGCAACCCTGGATGCCAACACTGGCACAGAGGTAGGAGGTGCACTCACAGACCTGCCTGCGGGACACCCACTGCTCCTGTTCTCACAGCAGCCTGCGCTGAATAAAACCAAACCAGAACAACCTCAGTCAGCAGACGAGCTCAAACTGGAACCCATTCAAAACTTATTTCTCCTGTGTTCCGGAGTCATGGAATCACAGAATTGTCAGAGTTGGAAGGGACCTCTAGAGACCATCCAGTCCAACTCCCCGGCCAAAGCAGGGTTGCCCAGAGCACATCACTCAGGACG
>JAOXJK010000012.1:49988688-49999597 GCA_025774025.1 Xenus cinereus
CTCTTGGCCACAAGGGCACATTGCTGGCTCATGGAGAGTTTACTATCCACCAGGACCCCCAGATCCTTCTCCTCAGAACTGCAAGAGGACTCGGTTCAGTGAATGCTGGATCCTGGCTGTCCTGCACCCCGTGCTCCAGTTTTTCTACCAGGAAGGAATTCAGGTTGCTGTGTTTTTATAGAAGGCCTATTGCAAAGCCATTTACTAGAGGCATCAAGGGGCCAATGCCTCTGAAGATCCCCAGAAGTATCCCTGTTGTTATTACTAGCTAACACAAGTGTAGGAAAGCTTCATGTTAACAAAAAAACCCCCGTATACCTCAGCAATGCAAAAATCTCTTCCCAAAGAAGCATATATAAACTATGCGTCGACTTGCAAAGCTGTATTTCTGCGAATATACCCGAGCTAAATATAAATCCCGTTTTGTGAGTTGTGCTTTTCACCAAAAAAAGGCCACGCCTAAAAACTAGTAACGTGACTAAGTATAATAGCTAATGTGCCAACGAAACTAAGAAGGCTTTATTCAGCCCGCACAGAACTGCCTTATTCAAAGCTGCGAATGTGGATGCATCGGCGAACTGAAAAGCTTCTAGATCGGGACTCACAAAATAGAGTTGGGACTGGCATTAAAAAAAAAAAAATTAGTTCCCCAGAATCCAAACGATTGTAGCCTGCCACTAAGGAGGCTTCCACTTATAAAAACCGAGCTGTCCCACCCTCACCTGTTCTCTATCAGTTAATTTGACGTGGAAAACAAATTAAATGACAGCAAATCTGTGTTCCTGGTGATTTACCTTACCAGAACAAAACTGCTGAATTCTGGGTCTATTCTCTTTCCGGAATACTTCCCGCAGAATCTGCCCAAGGGTTCATCCAAAGCATCCTCCTGGTAAAGGCTGTTTAGCTGTCGTTAACAATTCATAGCAGCCTCATCATTAAAACAATGCTCTGACGACACTATTTTTGATAGCACGTGTTGAATAATTTATTCCTTTTTTTTCTGCCACGTGGAAAAGTAGTAGCACTGGCAGATAGCTCTGAGAACACAGCATTTATGTCATTAAAACACGTGTGCACCCCCCGCAAGAAGCTGCTAACCCCCAAAGCCTCCATCAATAGTTATGTGCAACTCAGGGACAAGAGTCTCCACCAGTGTACACCAGCTCCAACCCGCTGCAACACACAGGAACACCCTCAGAAACACCAGCAGCTCTTTTCATTTCAAAACACACATTTTTGGAAGCTCTTTACGAAGGAATCTTTACCGACGGCAAGCACGTATGAGACAAGTGTAACGTCACAGAAATCTGTTTCTGTTTTCCTTAGAAACTGGATTACTAACCAGCAGAAAATATTTTAAATGGAGGGTGGGATTTTCAAAGCTAATTACTGTGAAAGCATAAATGGTACCATTATTTCACAGAAAGTGATAATCTAAAAGCCTTGTTGGTGGCTTTTAAGATCTCACCCTCAGATCTTAAAATAAAGAAAATAAATATTTCATCATAAAAGAAATACAGGATCATTTTCAGTAACCAGCACATTCAGTGGTCTGCTTGGCAATTAGAGAACTGATTCGGTTTCCTGGTAATTAAGGGTCTTATCTGCATATCTTTGTTCAAGTTTTCCTCATATTTCCTGCAGTATTTTCCCAGGTGAACTGTGTACCTAAACACGGGGTTTAGAATATTCCGCTTTTACAACCTTGCCAGTCATTTGCCATTAATTTATGTGAGGCTTCATCTGTCAAGAGGGATTTATTACTGTCGCATTCGAACATCCAGCTCCGACTATCAAGTCCCTTGAACTTTAACTGCATGAGTTATGAAAGCATTTAAAAATAAACTTCCACAAAACTCTTGTGGCTGAATAAGAAAAAAAAATTCTTTACACGGTGGAGCAGTTTTGGTTTTATTTTCTTTTAAGGGATTCTCCTCCTGTCCTGTTGTTAGGGAGTTACAATCCAGTTGGGGTAACGCTAGCAGTTGCTGTAGTGTCCGCTTGGAATCAGTTATCCCCAGGCACACAGAAATAACTGGGGAACTGGGATAGGAATGTTACACGCCAGCAAGGAAAAAGACATTTTTTGATTTCGCTCATAAAGCTTTGTTGGACTTGTCCACAGCACTGATTTACTTAAGAAAATAAAACATTTTTGAGAAAGTTAGGTTTTTCTTCAGCTGTTCCTCCACTTGTTTTTTTGTTGGGTTTTTTTCCCCCCACTTTTTCTTTCATAACTAATGGTGAGGGGCTACTTTTCACGGTGTCTCTCTAAATACATAGAAATAATACCCTACCAGGACATCTGCTGCCCTTTACCCAACATGCTCGCGTTTTTAAGGTCAAAACCTTACACTTGTGTTTGAAATACTGGTCAATAATAAGGTCTTTCACCCATCAGTAGACCATGTGAACATTATTTTGGCCAGTATGTTTCCAGCAAAGACGAAATTAATAAAATGTATTCGACCTTTTCATTTCCATCCTTACACTAGACACATAGGTTTCTTCTGAGTCTGTTAAGTAATAAAAATCATCGAATGGTTAGAGTCGGAAGGGACCTTAAAGATCATCCAGTTCCAACCCCCTGCCCTGGGCAGGGACATCTTCCACCAGACCAGGTTGCTCCAAGCCCCATCCAGCCTGGCCTTGAACCCCTCCAGGGATGGGGCAGCCACAGCTTCTCTGGGCAACCTGTCCCAGTGCCTCACCACCCTCACAGTAAAGGATTTCTTTCTGGTATCTCATCTAAATCTCCCCTCTTTCGGTTTAAAACCATTACCCCTGGTAATGTCCAGTGACAGCTTTACTTTTTCTAGTTTTCCAATTGCTCCATTATCAAACCCGCTCTAATTTCAAAAGGGAAAATTCTGCAGGAATACAACATTTGTTTATAATGCAAGGCAACAGAGCGAATCAGCAAACTGGATGACACAAAGGGCCATCTCTTCTCTTCTAAAGAAAGAGCAGGTAGCAGTGACAACTTGAACAGCCCATTTTAAAAAAAAAAAAAAAAAGAAAAAGAAAAAGATATTGCCAGACTCTGACTTCAACTACGAGTGACACGGGAAACACAGCTGGATCCCACTCCTAACAGCAAAGCATTGAATCAGTTTTAATTATCTGCCTATGGATACTGTTAAAATGCACTGCAAGAAATTTATCATAAAAGGCATTCCTCACAGTCTACAGTTATTCTAAGAGTAGCGAGGAGGCTGCGGTCTCTTTAAGCACCACCATGTAATAAATGAGAGCCTGCACTGATTCTCGCTGGCAGCCGCTTTATCCCACCTGCTCACATCCAGAGTAGGTAGTAGCGTCTTCGAAAACACCACCAATATATCAGATATATTTCTATTTCCACTGCTTCAGCTGACACTGCAGGCCAGCAGGAAAATACCACTTTTTAATAACAAAACCGAAATATACACAAGCTACTAAGAAACTCTGTCCTTTGAAAAAAAAAAACACTTTCACAAGCAACTCATTTTCAAGCAGAATGCCTGTTTCCGCAAGCAAAGCAAATCTTTTCCTAAGCAAACTTGAATTTTGCAGAATAAGAATTAATGATGGAAGGACTCGGTCCTGTGTGCGTTAAGCTACGATGAGACTAGCTCTGCTTGTCACAATTGCTCTAACATCATAGCAGATTAATGCAGTACAGGGAAGAAATGACGTTAGAATGAGTCTCAGCTCCAGTTTTGCGAAGAATTGTGTCGGTTTTAATGAGATTACGTACAGCAGCAAAGAAAAACACACCTGTAAGCATTCAAAGGACTGCAGCATTAGAATGGGTCCCTCTAAGCGTAAACGAAGGTACACACAATACTTAATGAAATTGCAAACCTCTTAAATCAAGCATTTCCCAAATAGATAATTGACAGGAGGAAAAAAAAAAAAAATCTCAAAATACTTGGCCACGCAAATGTCTCCCAATTTATTGGAAAGAATACTGAAATAAAGCATCCACTGTATAGTTTGCCTTTACCAGGGCGAGGGCGAGGAACAACCACTTTTCTGCTGAAGTCTATAATGTATTTTAATTTAGAAAAATGACACCTTCAGCCTAGTTGCAAATAAACCATCTTGCAGAAGAAACAGTGCCAACACGCACTGTCAGCCCAGATAAAGTGCCCATATTCCTTTCGGGAGCATGAACCTCACCGGTAAAGTTTTGCACAGAAAAATGCGTTCCTAGCAACATAAAAAGCTTTTTCCACGCGTTGCTTAAATTAAGAGAAATCTAAGCGACAGAAGGAAACGATAGAAGGAAGATGTCAAACTGCTACCTGCTTGTCTTTAGGAGGATTAGTTTATAAGCACAGCAAATTTACTATGTTCTCAAGCAGACCGAATACATCCCCAAAACTGGATACTTGCAGAAAAGCAAGCAGTCAGCTCCAGAAATTTCGCTTTCACAATAGGGCCATAACCCAAAAAGCCCAAGCTCAGACGATAAGAGCCCGCTCTTCCTCTTTTACCCTACAGACAAAAATTGCAATAACAGAGATATAGGAAATCCACCCGTAACGCCGCTCAGAACGGAGACGGCCGATTTAATGGCTTTTAAGTTCAGCTATTCCACAAAGTAGCTAAATACATCTGAGATGAAGAAGAGGGGTCCCTGAATAAAAGATGTTAGTGTTTGTGTCTCAGAGGAAATAGAGTCCCTGCTGTCCTGCCAAGTTTCAATCGCAAGTCTCTCGGGAACACATTTCTAAGTATTAGGGGACTAAAGATACAAACAAGGACCAAATTCCCGTTATTCATTTTAAGGCAGTTAAGCACTATGCAATGAGAAATGTTAATATCTTTTGCACAATTTCAGATTGCCTAAATACTTGCAAAAACTTTTGCGCATTTCCTGCACTGGCCCCGTTCCCATTTCCCATTTCTAAGGCCAGCCAGTCCTGAAGAAAAACATATTATATGTGAAGATTTCACCGACTTTCGATAACGGGAGTTATCCAAGGGGAGAAGAGGTAGATGGCAACAGGCAGATGACATGATAGAATATCAAGATAGAATAGGCAGGTGAGGTCTAGGACCAATGAGATGTAATAGCATACATAAAAGTGAAGAAGTTGACCTTGGTGGAAAAATGGCAGGGGACATTCAGTGACGACTTTATCTTTAGACAGTGGAAAGTGCATCACTGGAGAGAGTTACTGCTTAGTTTGGCAGTCACTAAAAGTCTGGACTTGGTGTTTAGAAACTCCTAACACAGTCAAGGAAGGTTTATGATGCACAAAGCTAGTAACATTGGCTTTCAAGGATGCTCAAAATGCTTCCTAGGACTCTTCAGCTGATCCCTGGGAGTAGCACATCCTTACATTGACTGCAACTATCCTGCAATGACCACTACTGGAGTTGAAAGCCTTGACTGTGATGTTAAGTGCTGATCCAGTAATAAATAAATTTTTTAAAAGCAACTGTGAGGCATGTGTGTTACAAGGAAATGAAATATTGATGACACAGTTCTATACTTTTGGATCTTGGTGCCTCAAAGTTCTGAGAAGTCTTAGAGTCAGGGCATAAAAATACGAAAGGATGCTTAAAAACTGCAACCAATTAGAGAATAGCCAAGTCTGTGATTAAAGATGACAGAGAGTCGGGGACTCTGGTTTCTAAAGAGAGAAAAATTTTGCAATAGTCAATAGCAGATAGTAATGAAATAACCCTGGAATTCCTAGAACTCAATCAGGATCTCTGGTAGGAATGAACCAACACCTTCAAAAGGCATGAAAGGATTCCTACTCAGCTGATTTGCAAACGCCTGCAGGAATTAAACAGATTCTTCCCTTCTGTTGCCTTAGATCTAGCAAATCCTCTCTAAGTGGATTTTTTTATACTGAGGTCTGCTATACAAATTTATACTTTGCACTTAGTTTTTGGTGATTTTTTGTTTTTCTTGGGAGTACATTCTGACTTTCTTCATCGTCAATATCCAAAGAGCTAGGGACACTGTAGCTTGTTTTACTCTCAGTGGACTATAAGGCCATATGGCAACTAAATCAAATCAAAATCACAAAGATTTCATGAAGGGCAAGGAGGGATATTTCTTCTTCCTAACAAAATAAGCAAGAAATTGCTCTCTGTGAGATTTTAATCTTCCCAGCTTTGAGCCTCCTCAGACTTCCTGTAGACAAAGGAACCAATCAAGAAATGCAAGCATAAAGGGAAGATGTCTCCAGAGCCCAAGGAGACAGTAATTGTTAGAAAAATCACCAGAAGTAAAGAAAGAACAGCAACAATTCTCAGCCCTAAAGTCTGAATTTGGTTCATGTATTAGAAACTGTCTTATAGGGCATAAAGATCAGATCTGTGCTGGAGTGTCATAAAGTGGGAAGGGAAAAGCTTGAGAAAAGGCAGTAGGAGATGAGGGGACACTGTTCGAGACCAATAAGGGATTTTCACTACTTTTTTTGTTTGAGTCCTCTCTAATCTTACTAACTTTCAACACCAGTAGGCAATGCTTGAGGCTGAGCTCACCAAAATCACGTGTTCTCATTGCTTCAAGCAAGTTACACCATAATGGTTGGGCACCTGGACTCCTTAGAGCAGCACTGAGGCAGAGCACTGGAAGCAATGGAAAGAGGAAAGAAAGAATATCTAAATAGGAGAGAGAAAGAAGGAGGCAAAAAACCCTGAGAAGCACCTGGAAGCTTTTTCAGCCTCCAACCTGAAGAAGCAGGGCCTAATGCCACACGTCTATTAGCATCACCCCCAAACCAGCCCCTCTCCCCTGCCACAGCAGTGTCTGTACTTACAGATGCAACGCGGTGACAGCACACAGCACAGTCCATGGGACCCAGAGAACTTGAGAGAAAAACAAAATCTTTGAAAAAATAATTACTTTTATATTCATTACAAGCAAATTCTCTATCTCCTGCACTGTGAATAAGGCTGCAGACAGGTTCTTAAAGGTGAAAAAGGCAACTCGTAACACAATCTCCAAACCAGCAGTTCATTGTTCTTAAAGTATTTTTTTTTTGTCACTTCAAACTTTATTCCCAAACAACTATATTAAAAATAAGATAATTACAAAATATAATATTGCAAGTCAGAAGCTATTTTTCCACAGTTTCCTATCCAAAATAGACTTAAATTAACAGAGGAGAAGTTATTACTAGTACTCAAAGACCATGTAATGCATTTAAAATATGAGGTTACACATAGACTTAACTCAGGAAAGCAGTTAAATCCATTCTTGTTTTCAGGAAAAGAGAAAGTCTTCCTGACTCAGGGCCTCTAAAGCAGAGGTATGACATATCATACATGTACTACTTGGGCATATGGTAAAGATTTGACTGCTTGGTTTCACAAATTCTTGAACTCCACAGCAAGTGTTATTCCAATATGTACTAAAAATAAGCCGATTTAAGTGAAAGTGCGAGTCTCCTTTAAGAGCCAAGTTGTCTCTACTTTCATACATCATTCTTGCAGCAAAACTGTCAGAAATTGAAATGGAAACATGATGACAGCACCCCACACTTTTTGGTAATTCAGAAAGTTCACACTAAATATTAGCACTCACCAAAAATGACACTCTGGTTCATTTAGTTATGAAAATGTTCTATTGATTCTGAAACGCTTTAGACATTTCTCACTATGAAATACATAGGCAGAGCAGCAGCTCTGCCATTGTAAAATACCCCCATTAATTTCTACAACCTATTAATTCGGTGCTAATACCACTGATATTTTAACATCAATATTATTTGCTGGCACGTGGAACTCATGGACAAAGCATTATAAAACAGACAACTCAATTGCTTTTTGGATTTGATTAGTTTACCAAAAATTCTGAGATTCAAAAGCAGGTCACAGCCCTTCTCAGGACCTTTTTTCCCACCCCCAGGATTTCTTTAAAACTGCATCCAATCAAATTATAAAAAACATATGCAATGAAGCATCTGACACTTCCCTTGGGAGACTTCTCCATAGCCAACAAGTTGTTGTTTTTCCCCAAGCTGAATTTTAATGCAATTTCATCCCATTGGCCGTTCTCATGGAAGCAAGGAGAAAGAGTCCCCAGGGAAGGCAACAGGGGGGGGAAAAAATTAAAAAATCATTAAACTACACTTAAAAAGTGTATAAAAGCAATTCAGCATTGAATTGTGTTGATGAAAGGGGAACCCTGAAGGTAAGGGTTAACTCAAGTCACAAAAAAAGCTTCCCTACTCTCTTCTCCTTTAGCGTAGAAGAGTCACAGATTCATGTGGATGTTTCCTAAGAAAAAAACAAAAAAGCAGTATGAAAAAACGCTTGAGTTATCATTCCATAACTACACTTTTGGGAAAAGAACCAAAGTTCCCTTAGAATTGCTTAGCTTCCTACTTCCCAGAGTAGGACGAAAAGCACTTTGAAAGTTATTACAGTCTTGAAAAGATATCAGCCATGATATCTTCCCACTTTGTCTCATAAACAAATGAAACTACTATTACACAGCACTACCATAGTTTAACAGAAACATTGTACAGTCCATTGCTAAGAGCATCCAATAAAAGATGTTGTCAAGGGAGATATCATAAAATATCTGATTTAGTCTATAAGGATTTTTCTTACCTCACAATCTAATAAATAGTATCTTCCTTCTTATTTAGCATATCCTACAGCTAAAGAATATATTTACTCTTTTTAATTCCTTCACCTTCTCCGTTACTAGCAAGAATTGGTGAAAAGACAGTTTAGAGAATTAGTGCAGGATGTGTATGCAGACAGTAATTTTGAAAACCCTATAAACAGAAAACTCCTGGAAGGTATCATACAAAAAGAGACAAGAGAAAGCATTTGACCGTTGTCACTCATGTCAGCAGCCACAGAAGCAAATTATTTGTCATCTTAAAAGGTACACATTTTGTAATGTAATAGCCCAAATCAGTATTTAAACAAAAATAATAGGTACCCTCCAGGAAATATCTAATCCTCTCTGCTGTCAACAGAGAGACTCCCAAGTAACATCAGAGGGACGCGGATGCGAATTTGCTCTCTGTCCTTCTCCAGAATCTCAGAATCAAAAAACAAAAATGGCCAGCACCAGCTATACACCAAAGGCCAAATTCATTTAGAAAAGAAAACTTAAACAATTTGTTAATCAATAAAAAGAAAACTAAATGAGCTTGAAGAGATTTCATGTGTCCTCATCTGCAACTTCCTTCCGGCGCTGGGCTCGGAAATGACGCTCAATATTTATTGTCACTTCCCTCTGCAAATTTCTGCTGTTGGTTTTTCCAGCTGTTCTGATCCAAGGGTGCTGAAGTACTTGTCGTGCTGTGTAGCGCTTCTGGGGATCCACTATCAACAGCCTGGTTATGAGGTCTTTTGCTGCTATTATGAGAGAAAGAAAAGGGAAGAGGGGAGAAGAACAGTGACGTGATGATGCTGACAGTTATACCTACACAAAACGTCCTTCTTGTTTTTTCTTATTAGTTTTACCATAATGACTTTTGTGGCTATCCCTAGAAGATATGCCAACAACTGGATTGTGACAGGAGTGACAGGAGATGTTAAACCTCCAGCACATCTTTTACTGACATCATTCTCCCCTTCAGAAACAGAGGAGAAAGTGAAGGAAATTAAATCTTGAAAGTGTGCCGAGGCATCAGGTGTTCTGATTCACAGGACTTAGCACTGGGGATCTCATCCCTCAAGTCGCAGAATGCTGTTGAGAAAGTTCTTTAAAAAACTGTATAGGGAGAGAGGGATTTTAGAGTTTCAGATTTTGAAGAGTGCACAAGACACTTGCCTGCAAGAAGGAAAAAAACACTATGTGCAGATCCCATTGATCTCAACAGAAAATCCACACTGTGTTCTGCAGAGCAAGGAGTCCATTCTCAGCTTTTGAGATTTTTGCACACACCTTTACAATGCAACATAACCCTGGAGATTATTTTGTTACATTTTCTACAGAGATAATTCATGTAAGCAAAGTGAGGAAAATCCTTGCCTTTGCGTCAGAAAAGGAGCGATCCATTAAATCAATCAGATCTAATATTCAGATTCACAGCCGTCGATACTACCAAACTAAAGAGAGACCTATAAGATACCCCCAGTTTATTGAGCTCACTGTCCCGAGCAAAAGGGAGCTCTTTGCTTCTCAGATCTGCTACACATGCTGAATCTTACCTGCAGAAATATTATCCCAGTACGGGGACAGGAACTCATAGTGACCCAGCTGTATGATCTGAAACAGCTCTTCTTGATCACGATCCTGACTGCGAAAAGGGGGAAAACCGCAGAGCAGAATGTAAAGGATCACACCAGCTGCCCACATATCTACTTCGAGCCCATAGCCTAAGGAAGAATAAACAAACCAAAAGTCCTGTTTCAGAGAGAAAACTCATAACTTAAAGGGAACTGTTTCTTTTTCATTCTGCTTTCCAAGAAACACAGCAGCTCTGCTCAGTTTCTAAAAAAGATGAAGTCAGCAGAAGAATAAGTGGCTGGTACACCACTCTTACAAGCTGAGCTCCTCTGTCTGTTAATAACTACAGCTCTCACAAAGTGCTTCTCTTCTCCAACATGTTTCACAAACACTGTCTCACAAGGCCAATGTCAATCGGAGACTAATTGAGAAAACACAGCATATATTTCTAAAATAGTCCTCCTCAGATTCCCTTCAAAAAAGCACTAAGAGAGTGCCAAGTTTCGACTGAAATTGGATATAAGTGGAGATGTGCAACCCAGCTCCACAGAACAAAGCCCAGAAATAGCTTTGCTTGAGTCACAAACAAAACTGAATCCTTTCCAGCACTGAATCTTTTTGGATATGAAATCTCCAAAATTTCTTCTGATACGAAACATGTTTTAGCTCGTTACATAAGTTTAACCATAGAATCATAGAATGGTTTGGGTTGGAAGGGACCTTAAAGATCATCAAGTTCCAACCCCCTGCCCTGGGCAGGGA
>JAOXJK010000012.1:50047059-50060107 GCA_025774025.1 Xenus cinereus
GTCAGCCCCCAACCTGTCCTGGTGCAGGGGGTTATTCCTCCCCAGGTGCAGCACCCTACACTTGCCCTGGTTGAATTTCATCAGGTTCCTCTCTGTCCAACTCCGGCCTGTCCAGGTCTCTCTGGATGGCAGCACAGCCTTCTGGGGTGTCAGCCACCCCTCCCAGTGTTGTGGCATCAGCAAACTTGCTGATGACATTCCATCCCTTCATCCAGGTCATTGATGAATATATTGAAGAGGACTGGAGACAGCACTGACCCCTGGGGAACACCACTTGCTATGGACCTCCAAGTAGACTCTGTGCCACATTTGGAGTCAAGAGAATGACCAGTGGTTTGTACTGAACCATACCAAAGATGATAGGCCCCTGCACCAAAGGAAATGTACCCAAGATGAAGTTCTTGATGCAATACAACTTCTGCTATTACTTCTCCTTCTTTATTTTCTCCTTGCTTGGTGTTTTGCAATAACGTTTTTAAACCTTCATTTTTTCCACAAAGAGAAAGAAGAAGTATGATCAGTAGATCTTTAAACTGTGGGCAGCTGGGATTTTTAAATTGTAATTGTCATTAGAAAGCTTAGGTAGCATTCACTGCCACAAATGTAAATATTCAAGCTGAGAATCTGATCAGAAAAGTTTCTTGGAGTTCTCTCAAACGCAAAACATGCATTGTTATAGAAAACAAAGCCAAAGAAGTTACATTAATGATCCAACTCTCTGAATTCTTGATTTTTATACCGTGCAAGTGACTAGCGTTACATTTCCTCAGTGTAAGTTTTTAAACTATCTCCTAGATGCTTGCTTAAGCAACGAGGCTTCTTTAAGAAGCACCACTTGGTAAGGAGTCTTCTGGCAGCCACCAGAATTCCAAGGCAATAGGTAACTATTACTGCTGCCCACGTTGCTCCCTTCCACGGAAGGATTTCATTGTTACCCACGTACCATGTCCCACTTCCCCGACACTGAGCATAATAACAAGTTCATAAGGTTTTGGCAAAAGGTAACGATTGAAGCGATTTGTTACGTATACAAAGGGGCTCCCTTTTCAAGACAAAATACTTCAACAACTAAATAATATTCTAACTAATTACATTTAACGAGCAAATCCACTAATGTAAAATCTTACTAAAGGAGACCACAGCGCGTTGGAGACACTGAAATCCCAGAGGTAAAATGGCGTCAGTATGAACCGATACTCTGGACTCAACCTGTAAATCTCACTCGTGCAGTCAGTCCCAGACAGCTGTCAGAAAGCATTCCAAAAATAAGACGCGATCAAGGGGATTTTAAAAATCTTACAGGTTTTATAAAAACGTTATTATACATAACAAAAAGCCTTTTATCGATTAAAACTTACAAAACGCTTAAAATTTAACACACTTTTATAGAAAGATTATCTCTATTTCCATATGTACAGGTAGCAGTTTATATCAAAACTTATTCAAATAGAAAGCACTTCATAACTTTCATACCTATCTAATTAGAAGTACAAACACTGTCAAAAAATATGAACGTGTTTAGAAATTACTGTTCTTGTCTATAAAAATAGAAAAGGGAGATACTGTAAGTACCTCACCTGAAGACTCTAAGATTTCCAAAGGTAACAAGGCTTAAAATACAGCAGGTTTACAATGGTAACCTAAAAACACCAATTAAAACCTCTTAAGATCAGAGAAACTATCCTCCTATTTTTATGAGTATTCCAGCTCAGAAGAATGATGATGTAAATTAACAGTGAAGAAGAAAAAGAAGACTTGAGTGGAAAAATACCCCTGAGATAAGGCAGAAACATATTTTTTTTTCCCCACGTTTGTTTCTTTGGCTTTTTTGTTATTTTCAATCTACGACATTGATTTAAAAGGAAATTTGTCCTGTCATAGGTTTTAACAGTTACATCATCACTACACAGGAAATCATTCTGATACAAGCGACAAAAAACCAACAGCGTAAGTTGCTATTTTTCTTCAGATTCTTCCCATTTCTGACACCATCCCTCTATTTCTCTTTTTAACCCTTTTTTAAATGATAAAATTCAATTGTTAAGAGGATAGAACAGCCACCTGTACCTTTTTCTAACTACTACTTCCCACATTTTCCTTTTTTTCTTGAGAGTTTTTTATAGAAAAGTTCTTCAAAAGCCATGCTTTCATCTTCCACTTCATTTTCGAAGTCTCTATCGTGCACAAAGCCTATATTAAAAACAAGAAATTAATGCAGAGTGGAAAACCCCCAAACCTTTTCCTCTTAGTAGTACGAAAAGCTTTGTCATTGCTATTTTATACATCAGCGACACACCGTTGTATGTATATAATCATGTTTAAGAAGCATTGAGCGTAACATGGCAATATCCTAAGAAGCACTGGCTCCTAAGCCACTTGCTGCTCTCGTAATTAATTTTTACCCTGAAGATCTGTTTCTATTGTCATTGCTTTTGACTTTAAGAATTACGTCTCTCCTCTCCCAAGGTTCAGTTTCAGCAGAAAATACTTTTGCTTATTGACTTCAAAGACAGACTCTAATGTTGCTTGGGAGAACACTCCCATGTGGTCTTCTTAACCATATCTTTCTTGGAATAGGAAGGTCTAACACAAGGCTTTATCACAATCAAATTTCCTTAAATAGAGCTCCTTTAATGCTTTACATATAACGCAATTTGTAAGCCTTTTTATGCAACTGTTGCAACCCCACCACCTAAATATGTGCTTAAACCTAACGATACAGGTAGGCACAATGAAGCTTTAAATGCGTCCTCAGAGGTTCGTGATGCAACAGATTGCACGGATGTATGTTATTTTCAGTGTGAAACAGAAGTGGAAACAAAAGAAAACCAGCTGCATGTAATATTTTTCCACAGAACTCTTAAAAACAAGCTAAGGATTAGCTGTGTTAGGAAGCTGGCTTCCAAGAACTTGAATCCACACTGCCCATAAACGTGCTGCTGCAGCAGAGTTAAGAAACAACACTATTTTATTGGGGAAGATGAAGACAGCTTCTTTTCTGTCCCCTCCTGCCCAAGTTTCTATCCTGAAGACTGCACCTGAACCATACCTGTGCGTGCATTTGTGTGTACACAAACACAGGCAGACTTCGTGCAGGCTGGGTTCCCCTGAGGGCCAGGGGAAGAGCCTTGCTCCGCTCTCGCCACCCTGTAACCAGCTCTGTTTTAAAGAGCCACGGAGGAAAGACTGGTTGACTCACATTTTCCTGAGTGCCCCTAACTCGTTGCCTCGAGGGTAAGTGAATACCCACAGCACTGACTTGGAGACTAAAGTGATGCCAAGACACCATCCCAGAAGAGTGTCCCGCGGGGGACACAGGAACCCGTGTAATTTGAGAGCGTACCTTCTTTCATCCTATGAGACTCCATCTTCTTCAGCCACTCGTGAGCCTGATCGATGGTGGTAACCAATCTGCTGGCGTGTTTGGTTATTATTTCTTCAGCTGAAATGGAGCACAATTAACATTCTGTAAGAACTCTCCCTGGGAGATGGACAGCAGCTAAAAGCCAAGCACAAGTTACAGAGGGCTGTGTTGCATGATGATACTGCAAAGCCAGAGGTCTCGGTCACCAGAGATCTCCTGTGCAGTCAAATTCACTACTGGGGATGAAGATGCTGCATGCGTTATTCCCCATTCCAATCAACATCACTAACACTATGAGGGGAGCAGCTCTCCATCCTTATACTATCCCTTTCAAGGTATACCTGAAACTCCTGAAAATATTCTGGTTTATCTGTTTTGAGGTATTAATGTCTCTGACTTTCATTGTCGTTCTGAAATCAGACAAGTCAAAGTAAAATATGGACTTGAGATGTTGCAACCTTTGCTTAATTGCACTACTAAGGACTCGAAAAATGCTTGTTACAAAGTGAGGGAAAACTGATCTCAAAGCCAAGTAATTTCTGTAAATATATTTTCATTGAGTGGAAGAACAAGGTAACATTCATCAAGTAATTGTCATAACAAAACCAACTATTACCTAATTAAGCCTACCACATCTATCATATCCATCACTATCATGGTTCATTGAGCAGAAAGCTAACTAAATAATAAGCAAAACTTCATGGACTTCATCTGTACTTAAAAGCTTCCCCCTAGGAGTTAAGATAAAGCTTACACATGAACACCACAACCTAACATTTAGCCACAAATTTTACATATTTCACTGATCAGAGCTGATGAACGTATCAAATATTACAGTTTTTCATTACTGTCAAACATCACAGGCAAAGTGACAACTTGACAGGGTTGGTGGATTTCTACAGTTAGAGCCAGCAACAATGTTTTGATTTAAGATGTCACTTTCCCACAGCAAGTACCCCAAACAATTTTGCTCCCAGGTCACTCATTCAGTGATTGAATTTTGCTTGCAAAAATCAGCAGAGAATAATGCTTCAAGCATATGAGGGAGGAAAAAAAAAAAATCAAATATCAAAATATGTATCTCTTAAGTACCATAATTCACTGGACTTCATAACACCAGGGTTGCCTTTGAGTGCCTGACACCCCACAGATTTGTAGTTAAGTATCCCCTTTTGTTCCGCCCTAGCAAAATTGCAAGTTCAAGGGCAGACTAGTCAGGGATATCCTTAACCAAAGACTCCGTGTATTCCTAACACTCTACCCCTGCACATCCGAATTACTATGGTTTCGGAACTAAATAAGTAGGAAAGAGTAGAAAAACTAGTAAAGATTACGTGGCCTAACATAACAGGTGTCTCTAAGACTATATATTCAGAGAACACAGTTATTCACTTTACTAAAACTCACCACTGGTCACTTCACCTGTACTAGCTGATGTGTTACTTTGTGCGTGGAAGAGGTGAGAACGTATTTTTTAATATTCTCAACCGTCTCACTCCTCTTCCTCGGCTACCTGGAAATAGCCTTCTCTTGACCACATTATGATTTTCAAATGGAGCTTTGTCAGGTCTAGAAGTTTAGCCACAAATGACGTATTTAATTGTTAAATAGAAAACTGGAAAAGTTCTACCTTTAGCCCAGGCTTTTCTCTCATAGATTTCCCCTACTGCGTCTGAAATCTTCTTAATACTCTCTTTGATTTTTCTCTGGCATAAGTTGGAACCTTCTTTATAGGCTAAGTGGTCTCGGGTGTAAGTCTTTTCTGTAATAGCCTTCACTACTTCCAGTCCATCATATATTATTGGATCGATCTTTCTTCTGAAAAAGTCGGCGTAGTATTTGTAGGCAGCGTTATTCTTTCTGTGTTCATCCGTGTTTCCGTGGTCTGTGTAAGCCTCACTGGCCACAGAAACTCCATTTCCTTCTGCGTGCAACTTTTCTTCCCCACCGATCTCTGTTGGTGTCACAGCTTCAGACGTGTCTGCCTCCATGTTTTCTGACCGGCTGAAGTAGTTCTCGGAGCTCTGCATAAACCTGACTCCACAGAGGTCACACTGGGTTTGGTCAATATCTGCTTTTTTGAAGATCTCTGATAAAAATTCCTCTCCTTCCATCGCCACAGGCTCAGCTTTGGAGCAGGCCTTCCTTTTCCACTTCATGCATAAAGAAACGAAATGGAAGACACGACGCAGCTGGCGTTGAGCAGATGCTTTCTGCTCTTGCTTCTGTTGCTTGCTGAGTGCAATGACTTCCAGGGGATCCTTTTGGTCCTCTAAGCAATGAACCCTTTCAAGTTCCTTTTCCAGCTCGTCCGTGTATTCTGTCCTATCCAACGAGGTCATAAACCTGTCAAGGTTGACGGGCTCGTACAGGATGCCCCGTATGGGTGGATGCCCCTGAGTGTACACAGAGTCCCACTTCCACCGGCAGTCAACCAAGCGCTCTGCATCTCGCTCTGCCAGCAGCTCTTGGAGGCCTGCGGCGATTTCTCTCACATGCGTAGCATTACTCACTTGTTCCACAACCCTTAGCAATCTCTCGGGCACTTTAGAGGGAGAGTCTTTTCTCATTGATTTCAGCATTGCCTTGATTTCAGGAAAGTGCTGGCTTAAGAAGAATCTGTACTTACAATTCTGCACCTGGTCAGCATTCAGTAACATCACCAAGCACAGCACGACAGTCCGCTCAGCCTCCCCCGAAGTTACGCAATCGGGATCCTCGAAAGCATCCAGAAGGACATTGAACCTTCCATTAACTCCAGACAAAACCTCTGTTAGATAACAGAGATGAAATCTGAACTTCTGTACAGCTACATAGGGGTCCTTTGGTCTGTACTCCTGTATAATAGAAAATGTGTCTTTAAGTTCTCTGTTATGGTCCTTGCTTCTGAACAAAAACTCCCAGTAATGAATGAGAGCGATGTAACTCTTGGGAAAGCAGAGAGTAATGTTCTTGGAGAGACGCATGAGGACAGCACAACAGAGAATATACTGGAATTCCAACAGCATCACTGTGTTTCCTATGCTTGGAACCAGGTACCTGGTGCATTTCTTGACCAGGACATTCATAAAACGGAAAAAAAACCTTTTACAGTTTTCTGGGTTCTTATGAACATAGAACTGCTCGAGTGAATTTTCAAGAAGGCGAATGAAGCACAAGTGCGTTCTCCCTGCATTTTCAGCATTTTTGTCAGGTAGCAACATACCATGTCTGCCCTCTATTCCTTTGGCCTTTCCTCCTTTGCCTTTACTCTTTGGGGAGTTTTTTGCCTTTGCCAAAGCAAAGTTTAGCTCTCTGTTATAATCCTCCTCTTCCTTAAAAAGAAGTTTCTCAAATTCTTCAGGATATCCCGAAGATAAGATGAAAACTTGCATGGCACTCAGCCACAAGTCAGTTGACTCTCTTCTGGCTGCGGTGTCTTCATTTTTAAACCTAAATGCGATGTACTCCTTCAACATCGCTCTACAGGGTTTGGAAATGCCGTTATTGAATTCCAGTATTTCTTTGCATGCCTTTGGCTTCTCAGACAGTATTCTCAAATGAAAATGATTAGGAAAAAACGTTTCTAGGAGGGCTTTGCAAGATGCATATTTGTCAGCAGTCAAAATGTCATCTAAGCTTTTGCACTGGTTCGATAGCTCTTTAGGGAAAGCGCGTGCGGCTTCCAACAGCAGCCCGTTTACTGCCACCAGATGCATTTTACACTGAAATATTGTCTTTGCTTCGTGGCGCAACAAGGGCTTATGGTAATCCTCACAGGTTTTATCTTCACAGTTCAAGCCAGCAATGAACTTCGTACAAATAGCAGGGTAATGCTTCTTCAGTAACTCGTGGGCGATAGAGCACAACCTGCTCAACAAGTGCTGTTTCAAAGCTGATTTCACCTCCTCTGTGCTTACTGAGAAATCACCTTTTGTCTTCCTCTCTTTTAGACTTGGCTTGTCTAACAAAAACTTGAGAATGGGTTCCCCTTCGTTTTGTGACACCTGGCAACTGTCACCCGTTGGGACAATCCCAAAATAGGCAAAGCATGACTTCACCATATCTTTCTCTGCATTGGTGGCTGCTTTCTTCAAACCCCTAACCAGACTCAGAAGAGCCATTAAGCCGCGCGTTGCCATAAAAAGGACGTCCTGGCTAGGAGCGCTGCAACGAGATAACGCAAAGAGAGCTTCGACCGCACCAGCAGAATGATTCAGAGAGAGGAACTGACAGTACGCGCTGCTCAGCTTTTTGAAGTCTCCCTTCAGAGCTCCCTGCAAAAACACAGCCTCAGCAATGCCAGACTTCTGCTCGGTCTGTTCGCAAAGTTCAAGGGCTTCTCTTAGGATGACCTCCAAGTCCGCCAGGTCTGACTCTGAAGAGCGACTCACACCGGCACGGGCTGCCGCAAGCAAACACGACGCGCGGAACTCTTTTATAGCTGTGAGGTTGGCTGCTTCCAGAGCAAACCCGTGTTGTTTCATTAACTTCGCAGCTTCTTCCTCTCGACCTTCCCTTTTCAGCAAGTCTGCTGTTTGGCGCAAGCATCCACGAGACTTCAGAAACTCAAGCTGATCCTCTATATCAAGTTTTGAGAGGACTCGCATCATTTCCTCAGTTCTGTTCATACTCAGGTACTTTGCGGCTGCTTCCAAATACAATTGATTTGCTGTGCATGAGAGTTTGGAAACCATCTGTCCTTTTGTATTTAACATCTCTTCGTATCTGAAATAATAGATACATCAATTTACTAACATAGATGACTAACCTAGACAAAAAAAAAACCCACACTGCATTTTTAAAAAGCCCCTAAAACATTAAACAAATAGCTGCCTCTAGAAGCCCTTCCTTCAAAAAGGCCAGCTAATTCAAGTGATGTGTGTCTGTCACATGAAAAACAACCACATCATCTTAAAAGATCTACACAAATAATTCAGTTACAACGTAAGGTTGTCTGAAGGAAGATCATAAAATCTTCTGGTTCAAACAAGATCACAAGGTTTACGGTCTTAGTAAATCTTTCTCTACGCTGTCAAATCACTGTACAAATTATGTTAATCACATTTAGCCACTGATAATCTTCTTTTTCTTAAAGCAAATCTCAATGTAGAATGGTTGTTTACACGAACAGAAGCCAGAATGAAATAAATGCAAATGTCAAAGAATTCTCCACAGGCTGATACAGATAATATTCTGTAAAATTTACATCGACCAGTCAGATTAGAGAACTCTTTCAATTCTGTCACATGCATCTACATATATTTTGCTGCTCATTGAGTGCCTGAGCAAAGTACTTTGTTGCATCTTTTAAAATACGCACTTTAAAACACTCAGTTGTTAATTATTCTTAGCTAATGTGAAATTATTAAGCTATCCCCTAAACCAGTCTTGCAAAAGTATTCTCTCTTGCGTGCTGAGAATGACTAATGTTTTCCTGATGGGTGAGTAAATCATCATTAGCCTTTCATTATCATCTTTTTCACAATAAAGGTGGGAGGGCAGATTTTTGTACCTATGCTGATGAATTTGCATGAATGATTTGGGGAGGCTGATTAAAAAAATCATTAGTTGGTGAGGTTATTTTAAAGCTTGAACTTTTTGGTCGAACTATCTCTACATACTAAACAACCTTTAATCTTTCAAAAACTAGTTGCAAGGTACATCACAGAGGATTTCAGTGAAGGTGTGTAAACATAAGCCTTGCTAGAATTTTAATCGGTGTGTATATTCTTTAAAAATCATCAATCAATTTAGGTGTAATGAACAGGGTGGTGAATGAACCTTTTCCACAAGAATGTGCTAACGAGGTCACAGGGATGGTGCCAGATGCAAAGTTCTGTCAAAAAGATACCAATAAAATCAGTTTATCAAGCACAATGCGAGGCTGTTCTTAACTGCCCTGAGCCAGCACAGGGGAGATGGTATGGAAAAGTTCATCTCAGAGACTGGGACGAGGAATCTGACAGACAGGCAGCGCAAGCTGCTCATTTAAATTACTATTCTTTGCTCTTAAGTTAGAAATTTTGAGAGAAAAATAGTTCATTTGCCACACCCCTGCTGCATTATATACCATACATCCAGTGGTTACACTCGTACAGAAGTCAGTGACTGAGTAGCTAACTCTATTACTATTTCACTTTTCAAAGAGAAATATTTAATACTTCTATTAAGTGCTTTTGTCATATTTACCACAAGAGGTTCAGAGGACTGGCCGAAGGAGAACTTGCATGACTAGTAATACAGACCAAAAAAACCCCAGGAAAATGAAGTTAGTCAGTGCTCCAGCTGCGAACCCAGAAGAATGCTTTCACTGTCTTATCATTCCCCAAGTGAGAATTCTGACAAGGTTAATTTAATTTCATATAAAACAAAGTCACCAGCCAAAACTCTTGTGAAAGTTTTACGGTGCGCCAGCTGCATTATTTCCATTTGGAAATGGAAAAGAAGATTATATTGCAATACCATAGTGGAAAACATACCTTTCAACTGCCTTTGCTGCTTCTTCATAGAGTTCTTCCTGACAATACATTTTAATTGCCAGATCAAACTCCTCAATTTGTTCATAACATTCAGATGCTTCTTTGTAGGACTGGCATTTCTGATAGTAAACTGCAGCATCTTTCATCTGCAATGCAGAAGTCAGTGATGAAACTGAAGTGCTCTAAACAGTCAAAACTACATGAACAGAATAAATCAAGTAATTCCATCATGTAGGTATCTCATAGAGAAGCACACTTTAATAAAATCTAATTAAAGTATCTGAATGTAATCAAATACATATTAAAGTAAGCATCATTAAAGCTGAGCACATTTTTAAAAAACCTTCAAAATATTTGTGTCTGAAAAACTAGAATGTAAAATTAAAGGTATTATTCAGGACTTCCAAAGTACTTTTTATTAACCCAGCTCTGCCCGTTGTTAAAAAACACCACACACACTTCTGTCGACCTGCAAATGGCTCAGAATCAACAGGATTAAACTAAAACAGTTATGGAAGCAGAACGGGAACCCTAACCATGTATCTTTAAATATTTGGGAACAATCATTTGACATTCTTTTTGTGGAAATGCACTGCAAATAAAACCTGTGAAATATCCTCATCCATTTAGAAAATTGTTGTTAGCACATTACTTAACCCTTTCAAGTTTCAAGGTTACATTTAGATGGCTGGAATCAATGAAGTTTCAGGATCATCAGAGCAGTGAATGAAGGAACAGCTTAAGTTTCATGAAATCAGTCATTAATTAACTTTGGAGTGCAGAGCAGAAATGACTGATGGTAACATTTGAGAAAAGCCAAAGAAATAAACCTAGACTGCCGAATTGCATCATTGTCCTCTGCGTTCTTCTTCTGGCTAGTCTGTGACAAATGCTTCCTCTTGAACGGGCCAGCTTAAAGAGCTGGTTTAGTTCTGCTACTGCCGTGTCACAAAAAGATACTTACTACCTTCTGAGTAATATGAGGGGAAAAAAAAGCTGTAGGAAAAGAAAAGTGATGAGGAGAGACAGTTTAGAGGATTTAATACCTTTCCTAGCTTTTTACACAATTCCGCACAAAGCCGGAACTCCTTTGATTGAAACAGACATTTTAGTGATAATTTTGGTTCTCCGCATTCCAAGTAAGTTTTAGCCAATGTCATATACTCCATCTGTTTTTCCCTGTAGAAAGTAAGAGAAAATTACTGCTTACATCCAAATCAAACCCGACATCACTTGTTCTTCTTCATACATAACCGGACGAGCTATTACCTTACAATTAGTTGTATTGCCTTTTTTTTTTTTTTTTTTAATTCTAAAACTAAAGAATACTCGTGTGCTCCTTCTCTTTTCTAGCTTAGCTTGCTCTTTCCTCCTTTCTGTTGTTTAGGCCCAATGCCATTAAAGACAACAATCAAATTTGTTCTCAGCCTTTGTTCTATATAACTAGACAGTCCAGCCTTTCTGGTATCATCGCAGCATGTCTATCTTCTTCCCAGACCTACTCTGAATTTATCATTCTTGAGCCTGAAGGATCAGAACTGCACAGAGCACTTCTTATTATAGAGCACACAGGAATCTTACTTACACTTTGTACACTGGCATTAATACCTCTACTAAAAAAAACCCCAAATATGTCATTTTCACAGCTTCATTATTACACGTTCTGTCAACTTAACATATCCTCATACATCCCATTTCTTCTCCTCAAATTTTATTCAGCTGACAAGCACCCCAGCCAACTAAAAAAAAAAAGTTTTCTCAGTCCATCAACAAATTTTCTATCATCCCAAAATTTTGTGAGTGTCTTCATACTTCTAGCCAGGTATCATGGTTTCAGCTGGGAAAGAGCTGATTTTCTTTCTAATGGTTGCTGTGAAAGGAATGTCAATAATACCTATTGTGTTTAGTTGTTGCCAAGTGATGTTTACACTCTTCAAGGACTTTTTTCAGCTTCCCATAGAAGCATAGACAGAGGGATGGAATGGCCAATGAAATATTCCATATCACAGATGTCATGCCCAGTAGATAAATGGGGGTTAGTGGGAGGGGGTGGGAATCCATGATCACTGCTCAGGATGGTGCCAATTCACCAGGCAGTGAGAGTGACCCGTGTCATTATTATTGTTGTTGTTACTATTTTTCCTCTTCTGTTGTTGCTCCTATTAGACTGTCTTTATCTCAACCCATGATGGGTTTTTTTCTCCCTTTCCCCTCCTTTTTTTCCCCTCTTCCCCCCATCCTTCTTGAGGGGGAAGAGCAGGAGGGGTGTGAGCAAGCAGCTACGTGGTTCTAGTTGCTGTCTGGGGTTAACACCAGGTTGAAACCAGGGCCACTAATATAAAACAGGTCATTAAAAAAGGTAAAACCTTGATTAACTCCAATAATAACATTTCTCCAGACCTTCCCCCTTCTCTCTTCAGTGCTAACTTCCTCTGCTCTAGTCATTCCTTACCCACTCTACTATCACTGCTAGTTTTCAGCCTACCCAGCACGAACAGGAATTAAGTCACTTAGGTCTAGAGGCCTCCACATGAAGTTTTTTTTCTGTCTTATTTGAGACAAGTCCCAAACATTTCTTCAGCCTCTTCAGGAAACTGCAAACTTTCTCCTCTGTCAAACCCTTGAGCTATTTTGCCCAGCTGACAGCACGAACTAAATCATGCATCTCAAAATCTGTCCCTTTGAAACTGCCCTTTGCTTCAGGTCTAGTTATGCTCCTTTAGTTTAGATGGACTCTAATTTTACCTCAAAACTCCCTTTTTGTTAGCAGCTTTTCTTCCCCGATATACACCACCATTCCTTTTTCTTTGTTGAGTATGTAGTGGGATTAACTGGAATTGAGCACTGCTGATGGCATACGCTCTTCTATCTGTATCTAAGAATAAAAAGCCTCTTAAAGTAATGCAAATGCAGCTGCTTTTCTGCCACATAACCAGTAAGCCCCTTGCAGGGCCGGATTCGGTTGGGACAGACTATGGCACACAACTGCTTTCGCTACTCCCCAAAGGGAGCAGTGGCCCAGAACCTGCTGGAGCTGTGCTAGACCTTCCCATTTCTTGTATCTCCTTTGCCACCCACAGACAAAGATGTGAAGACACCTCGCCCGAGTCGTTCTTCCATGTCTCCAGTCCAGTCCCACAAGTGCGGTGGCCAGGAGGTGGAGGGAGGTCATTCTCCCCCTCTGCTCTGCACTGGGGAGGCCACAACTGGAATCCTGCGTCCA
>JAOXJK010000012.1:50068379-50079968 GCA_025774025.1 Xenus cinereus
AGGCTGGATGGGGCTTGGAGCAACCTGGTCTGGTGGGAGGTGTCCCTGCCCAGGGCAGGGGGGCTGGAACTCGATGATCTTTAAGATCCATTCCAACCCAAAACATTCTATGATTCTATAGTATCTAGAAAGGTCTAGTCAGAGGATATTGGACTTTGACACAGGGACACATGACAAGTGTCTGCAAACATGCACAGACATGCTTAAATATACGCCTGGCAGCAGATCGGTGTTGTGCACTCTTGTGCCATGGAACAAATGCCAGCTCTTGATCACACCTTTCTGCAGGTTCCTGAACTCCCACAAAACTAACAGCCCAGAAAATCGTAAGTATATTAAGTTATGTTCATTTTTTCCCCTTTTTGGTATTTAATTGAAATCTGATTACATAGTGCCAAGTTTCTGGCACAAAATGACAAATACTCATAATAAGGCTGAAATAGCTTTATATATATATATATATGTATGTATATATAGTTCAGAGCTTTAAGCAAACTGAAACCAGTTAACTGTCTTCCTATGGGGAAAAAAATGCAGGAAATCTTTCTAGCAAAACGTATTTTGAAGTTAAGATTGCAATAATTCACCAACCAAAACATTCCTAAGCCTATCATGGATTACAAAATGACAACCAGGTAATGGTATCAGTTTGGTCAATAGCTTGCTGGGTTTGGAGGTTTGGGTTTTTTTCCTCTTTGATTCTGCATTCAAATCTCCTTCCTGAAACAAGACTCATTTCAAATCTCCTTTTCAAGCCGAATAAAAGGAAAACCCAACCGATTTCCTGTGTTTCCAACAGTTCACAAGTTCAGCTTTTCCAAACTAGGAAACCCCCGGCTGAGCTGCTTTTTTGCCTCCTTGTTTAGCTGCTCAAATCAACTCAATTACTCCTGACTCACAGGAAAAGGGAAGAATTGTATGAAAACAGTTCTCCAGGCCTGACACACATTAGTTTAGCTGAGTTAAAATGCTCTATATAGAGCTCAGCTCTTAAACTGATTCTGCTAAATTCTGACGAACGGTTCACTGCTTTTCTAAGTGCAACTTGCATCGCCAAAACCAAAATCAACTTTGAGAAATCTGCCATGACAGCCACTATCGTACTGTCCCCAAATCTCAGTAAGCCAGATTCAACACCATTTACCTCAAGCTCCTTCCTTCTACTTTCACCACGTAATGTCCACTAACCTCTATGAAGAGCCACCAGTAAGTTGGCCTCAGTTTATCTGTGGTTTTCACCTGCTGAAAACCACTGTTTTGAGGGCTAGAGGACATTTAATTGCAGAGCAACTCAGTCGTGGACATTCTTGTCTCTGCAGGCCTGTTCAGAGAGGATGCTGCCTACTGCCTTGCTGGGGGCAAGGGGTGGGTGGGAAGTGCTCAGTGATGCTCCAGCAACAACAGCGAGGATGCTGTGGTTGATAGCTCTTTGCAAGGAGCCTTGAGAACAACATCCCTGCCAGGTGCAGAGTTACAGGAAACCCTGGAGAGAAAGGATCCGAGCTTCCCAGAGAAGTACAAAGGGAGTACCTAAGATATACAAACCACAGTACCTCCATGAAAAGGAGACTTCTTTATCTGAGGCCATTCTGTGGATGATGGTCTCTACTACAGACTGTGAGACCTTCCCAAGTTTCCTGACAACTCCTGAGCTAGACTAGAAAGTGTTTTCTGGAGCTATGCTGTGGATGGCTACTCCTCTTGACCCTATCCCAACCACATGCACACACTATTTGATTCTAGACATTGTTTACTAAGCTTTCAATTAAAAAAAAAAAAAAAAAAAATCATTCTGATTCCTTTTGTTTGGGGCTGATAAATGATTTTGAGTCCAGTGCAATTTTTTTGGTGTGTTAGCTCATGGACCAGAACGTTTTCTGGAGCTAAGCTGTGGATGGCTACAGAGAATGCTCCTCCCTCCCCTCTGAACACATACATACACTATTTGATTCTAAACATAATTGATTTATAATTTTGTGGTGATGGTCTGAGGTGCTTTTTTGGGACCCAGAACTCTATTACAGTCTCAATTCATAAACCTACGAGCCACGTTTTCTACTGTGATGAAACCACCCACATTCAGACGAAACAGGGAATCCTTCCCCAGCTGCAAAGTCAAATAGACCACATGTAAAATCAAGATGTAAGAAAAAAATGCAGAAAATTGATAAGAACTAAATACCTCTGAGTCTGTGAAAAAGTTGTAAAGGAGTACATCATCAAATTCCAATCCCTTTGCTTCATAAACTGTCAGTACAAGTGCTAAACTAAGTTCCTCGGGTATCTTCTCCTTTGCAGTTTCATTTGCCACTAATACCACCTGTCATAAAATACATGAATAAAAAGAACATATTAGGAAGAAAAAAAAAAAAGGTAACAGCTGCATAGAGAAAGCATAAAAAACGATAATGTATACAAATCACGATAATACAAGAGCCTCCTCAAAACCAGATAACATTTAACACAGACATTCCTGCACACTCTGTAAAAAAGGTCTCAAAGCTGCCACTAGAAGACTGGCAAATGCGTGGTGTGTGCAGACACTTGTCTTTCTAGTGTAAGCAAATTTGGTGTTAGAAAGGAACAGGACAGGCAACAACTGATACAAAAAAGAACAGAAAGAGCCAGACATATATTAAGAAGAATCAGAAACCAACACAATAAAGATTTCTAATTTTAAAAAGCATAACTTATCAGTGAGATACAAAGGCTTAAAAAAGAAAGTTGTAGGCAGTCCATATAGAATGATGATTTAGCAACCAGAGCTGGAAGAATCTGCAAAAAGCGGTATACCTAAGAAATGCAAACCTGATGTGCTCCAAATTCAATGGGTTGTGTTTTCCTTTTGTTGCCCCTCAGCAGAATTGCTAGGTCACTAACACTACAGGACTCCAAGACTGTAGGTTTTGGTCCATCAAAGAGACCGCGGTCCTTAGGAAGCCGATCAAAAGATTCTGGGAAATAATGCTGAAGCAAATCAACCACTCCAGATGCTAAACGGAGAATACCTGTAATAAGCAGAATACAGATTTTAAACTTCAGACTGACTGTCTCATTCTCTTTCACAAACACACTTTTAAAAGATTCTGTTAGAATTCTGAAATCAAGAAATACCATGACAAAAACACTAGCCAGAGAAGAGAGAAGCTGAAAGGTCCGCTGTATGTTTCTGACATTTTGAGTGGATCTCATTCTTGGGCCTGTAAAGATCAGAAAGTGTGCTCAGCAGCACCCTCACAAAACCAAGGTCATAAACGAGAAACAAACAAGAAAAGCAGAAGTAGCACGCTGCAGAGTCTAGCGAGTTGGGGATGAGACAACAGTAACAGGTGTGATTATTCATTAAGTTTTCCTTCAAATAAAATAAATTCAAAACATGCAGTAAAGCGTGAGTGTTCAAAAATTGACAATTTAAAAAATGTTCATTCTTGGTTTTCCAGTTGAGATGTCAATATACAAAATCTGCACGTCAGGAAAATGCTGACCATCTGATCTCTTAAAAAAAAAACAACAGGCCTCTTAATGATGCTTTTGAATTGGCCAGTAGAAAACTGGAACCATTAGTGACATATGAAGCACACAGGCTCAGATCATAAATAAATTTGTTACTCTACCTGAATGGGACCTGTAGTTCTGGTACAACTGATATATCCTTTTTGGTTTTCTAACACGCTGCTTCTTGTTCATGGAGTTCTTGCTCGCGTAATGAAACAGTGACCTCAGATCACTAAAACGAAAAGCAACTCCTTTCATTATGCTCTGGGCAGTGTCACCAGTTAGGAACATGGCATTAGGGTCATTGATGCATTTCATTAACAGCGCTAGCTCGGCTTGGGTGAAATCCTGTATCTCATCACCATAAAACTCATGGATGGACCACGGCAGCTCCCCGAGCTTTGAGAGTCTTTGAGATAAATTATACAGCAAATCTTCTTCATCAAAGTAACCTCTCTGAGATCGTATCTGCTGATAATGACAAAAGAGGTGATAGATTTCACTCCTGTCTTCTGTGAAGTTCGGTGATCTCTTTCGGCCTAGCTTTTTGTACTGCTCCTCAGTAAGTTCACCCCCAAAGCAACTCAGTGCCTCGAAAGAGCCTTTCAGAAATGACTTTATTTCTTTCCAAACCAGTGCTGGATTGTACATGCTTTTACCTTTTATCATTTTTGGCCATATTTCATTTGCAAATACACTGTAAGTCACAAAAGTCCGAGGATCACTTTCCCTAGAATATACATCTGCAGCTCCTTCATCACCACCATGTTCTGCTTCAACGTTACCTTCTTCATCCTCATCCTGCCAATTTGGTAGAACCAAGTCTTCCTGAGGACTCCAACCAACAATGGTTCTTTTAAGACTTCCATCTTCATTTCTCAGAAAAAAGGGGTCAGGCATGGATGCATCCAGTAACAGCAACAACTGCTTGGAGGTGACAAACAGCGGAAAATTTTCATCTTTAATGTCTTGTAGCTTGTGAACATTTGGCTCCAGAGGCTTGAAGTGACTGGTTACCTTGGAAGACTTGCTAAGTTCAATGAAATTCTTCTGAACTTCTTGGCACAAGACAGGATTTTTGGTCACGAAAATCTGGTGCAGGTGCTCCAGACTGTTTGACCCTTCTGCGC
Source organism: Xenus cinereus (assembly GCA_025774025.1). Classification (NCBI taxonomy): domain Eukaryota; kingdom Metazoa; phylum Chordata; class Aves; order Charadriiformes; family Scolopacidae; genus Xenus; species Xenus cinereus. The sequence continues at coordinate 50,073,005 of JAOXJK010000012.1, forward strand.
TAATCTGCGTTTGGTCTTCTTTGTGGTCATGACATAAATTGGCTTCTGCACCAGCTGTGCCCACAGGAACCTCTTCATCCTCGCTCTCCTGCTCTTGATCATCGCTCACCTGCTCCTCACTCGAATCATCACTGTCCTGGTTTGGTTCATTCTCTTCCTCCTTCAACGTCGCTTTTTCAACCTCACTGCACTGTCTTTGCTGCCACGTTTGCCTCTCCAGCAGAGGACCGTTTGCCAAGGTGGATTTTTCCCAGTACGAATAGAATTTCTTCCAAAGCCTGTACAAGCAGCAAGTTGTCTTCCCCGTCCCACTTCGCCCAATTAAAATGATTGGTTCCATGGGCTTTGGATTGAGGTCAATTACTGCATACTCCAACTCCCCAACTCGGAAAGGGTATTCAACAGAGGAATGTACATCATTTATAATGTTAAGCGCCATGTTAGTACTGAAGCTGTGAAATTTCATTATATTGTATTCTAATTCTGCTGCACTGGCTGGGGGGAAATACTCAGGTATGGGACGTTCCTTTGATTTTTCTGCCTCTAGGTCTTCAACGTAACAACGTGGAACGCGCTTCTGTGTTGTCACACTGTGGCTCTGATGCCCTTCGTTTATGCCCTTTAGCTTTTTCCTCAAGATGCAGGATAAACCACGATTGTAGGAAATACATATATTATCTAAGACACGGTCCAGCTTGCAGTGGTCGAGAACAATGGCCCAAATTCTGATTATTTCCGTATAAACTCTACCCGATTTTTCTGGAAGACTTTTTGCCTGTTCCGTCTCCATAATTTTTTCCGCGCTCTCGCTGCAACGAGGAGAAAAGTCAATCGCAAGTTCCCATAGCATTCTTGCACCTTTGCCCAACTTGGCTTCATACAGCTGGATATTGGCTTTCAAGTGTTTCAGTGGCTTCTGAAGGCCCCTCGTCCATTCCCCATTGCCAAGCCGCTTAATTGTCTTTATAGTTTTAGTTTTCAGGTAATGAGGCACAGCTTTGCTGCCCAATGTCTTCAGCATTTCAGGAGTGCACTCTATTTCCCAGGTCATGTTATCAAACTCCTGCACGTATGCCTCAATATCCAGAATCTTCCCCTTCTCTTCCTCTGGTTCTTCTTTCTCTCCATTAGGCAGGGCCATACTAAATTCTACTGCTCTCTTCTTTTTCTCCCAATCATCCCCTTTTCTGTCAGGGTAAGAGATGCTTCCACAAGGTTGTGAGGACTCGCTTCTTCCCTCTTCCAAATTAGTCCGGACTGAAGATGGCTTTTGTACCAGAGGATGATCCTTTCTCAGAGTGTCACCCAATTTCAATTGCTGAATTAAAGCTGTGATGGCCTGCACTAAACTTTCTCGCAATGTTAATGGGCTATTTATGCTTTCTGTTTCTTGCTTTGCCAACTGACCTTTTTTTGTCTTTACAGAACATGAAGTTTTTAAATCATTATGTGCTGCGTTGCCAGATGGCGCCTTTAATGAGGAGGCAGATGCAGAACGCCCTGTGCTCTTTGGCTGTGGAATCTCCGAGGCTGGAATGGGCTTAGATGTTTTAACCGACTGCCCTGCTATATCCTGCCGGTACTTCCTTTTCTCCAGGGCAGCATTATTCCAGGCAAGCAGCAGTGGGTCATTTTTTTTAATTCTATGCCTCACATCTCTTCCATGTTTGTTTTTTATATTAAAGTTAACATCAAATTTTGCCAATGACTCCATTATTTTCTTAGCCTGTTTTGAATATCCCCTCTGAAAAACAACATGCATCACTGTATTTCCATCCTCATCTTGTACATTTGGATTAAGATACGGGAAGTCAGAAGGTCTTGAAGCAAAGAGATCAAGTAGATAGTTCAGGATATTTAAACCAGTACCACCTGAAAGGAAGAGAACAGGTACAATAAAAAAATCACTCGCTTTACAAGGCTGCTTGTAAAGCCAACAGTTTTTAATACTTTTTTATTCTGCAGCTATTAAATGAAAATCAATTTGCTTTCAAAAGAAAAAATACATTTCACGTTTGTAAAACACGCTTATTTGAAATGGCTCAAAACTGAGCTTTTCTAACATTGAGGGAAAACAATACAACGGCAGCAAAGCTTTAGAAATCCCTAGTGCTGCAGTTGTTCCTGTAGCATCAGCCAGTTTCATTCCTTTTTTAAACTCTGGGTGCAGGCAGATTCGCTCACCTTCCAACATCAGCCCCGACTGCTACCCAGGGTAGGCTGGTGACTCTGGTCATCTGGACAAGCAGAAGCTCTGGGTACTGCTCTGGAGTCAATTGGTTCACTTTAATATGCCAACCTGAAGTATTGTGCTGCAGAGAACTTTGGTTTTCTAAAATCATCTGTGGCAAATCCCAACTATTTCCTGATATCTGAGGTCCCTAAAGCAATTTCCTATAAAGTAAGATTAGTCCAATACCTCCCTGGGGAAAAGAAAGAGAAAAACTAAAAGAAGGAGGAAAAGAGGAAAAAAAGGAAAAAGTTCTACAGTTTTCTGGATTTAATCCAGATAATACAAGTGAAACACTTCTTTCCTAACTGTAAAATAATGACACACCAAAATACAATACAAAATACACCTTACAAACTTTACACAGTGAAAAATACTTAAGAGAAGACATTGTCATTGGACTTCTTAATCTTTTGATTTAAAATTTACAGCTGGCAGTATCTATGCTTTTAATCTCTTTAAAGCTATTAAAGAAATTTTTTTGTGCTTTAAAAATGAATAAATTCAGTATTTTTAATTATTTTAATCCTTCAACTCAAAAATGCATTTTGTTAATTTAAAATCAAACCTGACTTTGAGGCTTAATTTGATAGTCTATCTTAACCTCTTACATAAAAGGGTAAGCCCTACAGTCCTCTCACTCACTTCTCTGAACAAAACTTAAGCTTGATTTTCAACTGAAAAAAAACCTGGGAAACACACTTCACATGTCTCTGTAGGATTTCCTTCAAAGTCTGCTGCTATTGCTCTGCCTTTTCCTTTGTTTCTTCCTAGATCCTTCCCATTTACTTCTTTGCCACCCAGTGCACATTTCACAGGGTTTCAGAGAAGAGCCTTCCTTTTCAAATCAGGTTGATTAAACAAGAATATGTTCACAAAACAGCAACTGACGGAGATGTTACAGCTGCTTAACTCCCTCTGGTCACCTGAGCTGCCATTAACTCTCCTCATAGTCCCAGCCACTGCAACCACAAAGGAGAACACATCAGCTTAATGAAGATTGGCGTGTATCTTCTGGCCTGCAGGCTTTGGATCTGAGACACAGTCAAACATTCTGATCTGCTTTTCTCACATCAGCAGACAGCAGAAGGGGCAGTGGGCTGGAGAGGTAAGAAATGGGGCTGTTTTCAACAGCTGCTGCGAAAACGAACGGTGCACACCTGGCTAGAGCCCTCAAAAGCCCACAAAAGCCTTACCTCTATTATTTAAACAGATGGAAACCGCAGCATGCAAAGGAGTATCTCCTGGTGCAACGGAGACATTTCGAGGATCGGCACCTTTGGTCAGCAGCAAATATACCAGTTCGAAGTAATTCTTTTTGAGGCATATTTGCAGTGGTATTTCAGAGCTAGTTCCAACCCCATCCGGCAGAGCTGGTGTGAAGGACATGAAAATATCAAGGGTTAAATCTGATACGCCAGATCTGCAAACCACAGAAAATTCTAAACAGACGAAGGCACACGCTGATTACTAAGCTTTTTTCTTCATCAGCTTTTAACATGTTAAATGTACATCTGTTAGAGAGTTATTAATTAAGAAAATCTTCGGAGCGTCCTGTGATCTTCTATTAAGCTGAGCAACTGGTCTTCCTGCAGTGATGGGACAGAAAGCCCAGACCACATCTTCTCCAAGTAGGTCAGCCACTGACTGAAACAAGCTGCCTCCCTGCACCTCTGGCAGTCAGAAGGCTGAAGCAGGACTGCGCGTCCATAGTTTATAGCTAAGATCAAGTTATAAGACGCAATGAAAAATGCCAGAGTAATCCTAGGAATAAATGTCATGCAAAGCCAGAAAAATGATGATGTCCGCACTAGCTGAAAAAAAGACAGACATCTTGTCACACCTTCGAAGTCAACTACTTGTAACCTAACAACAGGCTGAACCCAAAGACTGGGGCTTACAGTTTCTATCAATCAAGATAATATTGTGGCTGGAGACAAAGAAATTAAAAACCAAAGAAACTACAAGGCAAGGAGCAACAAAAATCTTCGGTCTTTTACCTTTATCAACCCTGGCAGCCAAATTTCATTTGAAAAACATCTTCCACCCCACGTAGCCTTACAAGCTTTCCTATATTGATCACAGTGGAAGCAGCCAATGGACCACTCTCTCCAACCAGCTGCTGCACTTACACAGAGCCACAAAACACACGCATTGGTGTTTCTGACACTATGGTGCTCCAAACAGCCAAATAAAATATCAGATCTATCAGAACACGTCAATATTGCATGTTTTTTCACCTCCTCGTTCAATCAAGCATCTTATGAGGTTCACTTGCTTATCCCATCTGTCACACTGCTGGATAACATCGCCGATGTCAACGTCTGAAAGATTGCAGTTTTTGAAGAGTCCTCCACCCGACGGCTCTTCCCCACTGGCTTTCCCTGTTAGCAGCAGCAAAACTCTCTGCCACATTTGCTTCTCCAGCAACTGTTTTACGAAGCTGTTAGCACAGGCATGGGAGATGTTGCAAACCACCCCTTCAGGGATTTCTGCAAGACAGTCAAGACAACATAACTCACTCAAACCACGTAATAAAATCACCCTCGCTGTAAGCTAATTTCAGAATAATGAACCCATTATGGAACAGAAAAACGCAACACTTGCATCTTTTTGTTCCGATGCTGACAGCCAAATAAGTTGGAACATTTTGATTCATCATACTGAAACTCTGCATATTCTGGTGGATTTCAGTGCAAAACACAAGAGTAAAAGTAAGTAAAAGCACATTATTCCAGTAATATCAGTTGCAGAAACAGGGAAAGGAAGGAAAGGTTAGAGAGCAAAAACTGTATGTTAGCATTGACCATATTTCTCACAACAATTAAGTTTTGTGAAGGGGAGAAATGGGAACCTGCTGTACCTTTCACAGAAGACAGGAGTTTCAGAAATTGCCTAACTGCATCTTCCTTCCATACATTTTTATGATGTGCTCCATTCTCAAATTTGTAGAACTGGACGAACTGCTCAAGAACATTCTGGAGAGAATCTGTATCAGCTACGTCTCTGCTTTCATTCCCCCCTGCAAAAGATCACAGAAATTGAAAAGCCAGTTCTTTGCTGGCATGTTTTCAGGGCAGGACTGTAACACATTACATCTCAGGGCTCTGAGCAACGTGCAGTGGCAGGATAAAAATCAGATGGCTGAAACTCTTACCGCCAAAGCCAGTCCTGTGACGGACTTCATATCCCAAAGGATATTTGATACACTCATTGAATACATTCTTTACCGGAATACACTAAGCTGAAAATTGTAATAGCTCACAAGTTGATCTGCATGAAGGCAGGATACTGCTGCCTCGCGATGATACCGGTGTTCAGACTTTTTAGAGCAGATGACTAAAAGCAGTAATGTTTTCAGCATAGTTTTAATCAGCTGTCCTCAGCTTGTCTGCTTCTTCAGTGGCATTAAAGAAATATGACCATAAAATAATTTGTCCTCCTAAAATGAATAAAAAAACCCCAACAAAACAACAAACCAAACGAAACCCTAACACATCAAAATCATACCTACAAGTTTAAGAGGTACTTAGGTAATGGTCAATGGCAGATTATAAATTATGTCCTAATAAATACCCTTAAATGAAAGCTGAAAGACTTGGCCTGAGCTTCCTAAAAGCTTTGAGGAATTCAACTACAGCAAAGACGAAACAAAACAGTAGCTTTATCCTTTAGGACAAAGAGACAGACAAGGTTGGTCATTTTTTTAGCAACGAGGACTAACCTCAGGCGTTACCTGTAAAGCGGAGGCTTATTCTCCAGCCTCTCGTTTTGCCCTAAGCCTAGAAAATTCTTGGAGGCTGTGCATTGCCAAAACAAACAAACAAACAAAAAATCTAACCACAAAAGACAGGCTGAGCTACCTGGAACACCAACCAGAGCGATTTACACCACAGGGGGATTGGTGTTAACCTCCTAGATGAGAACCAATGGGCTTCTCCAGAGCAGAGATCTCTCCAGTAAAGAAAGAGAAACTCTAGAAATCTGCTTGCCAGGAGCCGTAAGATGCAAGTGCAATGAAACCCAGTGCTTTCCAGTAAACTTATATGGAATACACACCTGAAAACAGAGATGCAGCCTAAAAACTTTGCTTTTTGCCAGGTTTTATCTGCCTGTGTAGTCTTTTACACCATCTGCGCTTTGAGATCTGCACAACACAAGCAAGTTCTGGTTTCAATAGGTTATGCTTTGGCCTAATAGCACCTGTATTGCTAACACAAGTTCTGGTTGGTTAGTGCCAGGGCAAACAAGCAGATCAGGAACCAAGGCATCACAGAAAGGCTATACTGAAGAAATGCTTTCAAAATCAACAACTTCCACGCTTGGGACTCATTTTTAAAGAGCAGTCTAAACCATGGCTTGAAAAGATCAGTTGCAGCATCCACCTCCTCACTTTCTGAATCTCAAAGTCCTGCAGGAATCACAAAATCACATAGGATCACATAATTATAATGGGTTGGAAGGGACCTCTGGAGATATCTAGTCCAACCCCCTGCCAAAGCAGGTCCACCCAGAGCAGGTCTCACAGGAACGTGTCCAGGCGGGTTTGAATGTCTCCAGAAATAGAGACTCCACCACCTCTCTGGGCAGCCTCTTCCAGGGTTCTGCCACCCTCACAGGAAAGAAGTTCCTCCTCATGTTTAGGTGGAACTTCATGTGTTCAAGTTTGTGCCTGTTCCCTCTTGTCCTGTCCCTGGGCACCACTGAAAAAAGACTGGCCCCATCCTCCTGACA
>JAOXJK010000012.1:50187773-50198976 GCA_025774025.1 Xenus cinereus
AGGTTCAGGTTGGATATTAGGAAAAATGGTTCCATGGAAAGGGTTCTTAAGCCTTGGACTGGGTTGCCCAGGGCAGTGGTTGAGGCCCCATCCCTGGAGATATTCAAAAGATGGGTTGTCATAGTGCTTAGAGACATGGTTTAGTGATGGTTTTGATCAGAGTTAGGTTGATGTTGGACCAGATGATCTGAAAGGTCCTTTCCAACCCGGACAATTGTATGATTCTATGATTCTTTCTGATGATCACAAGAACAACCCATATCAATTTCATAGTGTAGAAAAAGGAGAGAAAATATATTCCTCCCTCCTGCATGAGCTGAGCCTGCAAGGCTTATCCAGCCTACGTGGAGGGAGATTGCTGAAGGTGATGTACGGTGTCAGGCAGTGCTACTGTGCTAACAGCTGGAAATCCAAGGGGCTGGCACTAGGGAGAGCAGTGCTTTCTTTTACTTGGTGCCAAGATAGAGCTGGAGGAGCAGGGGCAGCTGAGCCAAGTCCCGTCGTGATGATGCAGAACTGTGTTAATGGTGAGCAACATGGAAATACGGAAAGGAGCACGAGAAGCTAAACACAAGCCTTTCCAAAGCCACCAGAGCAGCACCAATGAATGGATGTTCCAACAGTAATGCCTAGCTGCACACGTTTCCCCAAATAAAGTTCTTGGTGACAACTGACCTACCCAGCAACTGTCCTCCAGCAGGATACATCCTGCCCTGTCTGTCATCTTACCCAGTGAAGACTGGTGGTAGAGAACATATAGCTGTAAAATATTCTTTTTTTTTTTGTTTTTTCAGCTCTAGGGTACTTGTGGTGAGGCAAGAAGTTGACCACAGGCCGTCGAGACCACCTGCTGCTACGCTTTCCTATGACAAGTTTTCCCACTGGCTACTGCTTTTCCCTGGGAATGAAGAACACTATTACACAGTATGTAAATCCCAATATTTTTTCTTGTGTTGCTTCTGGGATTCATCTGATTACCACCCATAAAGTATTCCACAAGTTATGTTTCTTTAATATCACCATGGCACCTTTAGCGGACATTTTTATTGTATGAGCCTGCACAGTGTTTTGCAATCCCCCAAAAAACCTCAGTGCGGCTTTTAAGCATACTCGCAGGCTATGAAAGAATGTTTTTCTAGCCTTCTGTTCTTACATTTTGACCCTTCTGCCTGTACACACACACACACACACATACACAGACATACATATATATGCACATCTATATGCAGACGCACAACGACACATGGATTGACTTGTTTCCCAGGGCAATAAAGCGTACCCAGGATATGCGTGGTTTTATTGTTCTCTACTTTTTTTTCTGCATAATGTTTTACAATAAGAGTCTGAAGGCAAAAAACACTTCATGGTAAAGGGAAGAATGATGCACACCTTGGGCAACTGAGCTACAGGAATTGCACTTGTGAAGCCAACCACAAGGCACAAAGATGGTAGAAGACTTAATATCCCAATTTACCGTGTATGGTGAAAAAAGCCTGGGGACAGGGAAATCAAAGGATCCGTTAGCTGACACTGCTGAATACGCAGTCACAGAAAATGGCCACATAGATCATTGTATTGGGAGTAAAGAAGAGCAAAACCAGTCCTTTTGCCCAGCGGAATGAAAAGCAAAAACTTCAATGTTTAATCTAAGCCTTTGTTTTTTGCAGACACCCTAATGGTTACTATGATTTTCCTTTTGGAAGGTGGGGGAAGGGGTGCATGTATTTAGAGAATTTCAAGACTAATCTTAGCAATGCTTTTTGTCTTAGTGACCAGTGTGGCTGCTTTTTTTTTTTTTTTCTGTGTTTTTTGTTTTTGCAGAAGCTAAAAATAATTTAATTGGTTTGTGTTAGCAAGAAATGCTTGGTTTTTCTTCTGTGCTGCCATGTGGCATAGTCAGGGATGTGGGTTTTTAATGGCCCGAGTAGTTTGTGCTTTGTCCCCACAGTATCATCAACACCACATGCTCCAATGTACCCTTATGTTTGTTCAAGAAGATGAAACCTCCAGGCACTGCAGCCTTTCTTTTAATAACTCTTCCACCTGCCGGACCCGAGTCAAAAGTTAGACTATACAGCTTTCTAGTGGTGTATAATGCTTTGTCAGAAAGCAGAGTTTAAAAACAACAGGGGTTGCTCGCAGGTGCCTTTGGTACTTGCGATACCCTTCTGTGATTCTGTTTTTTATTAATCTTTCAATATCCCTCACATCGGTCCTCGGAGATATCCCCTTCACATATTGAAAAAAAAAAAAATTAAAAATCAGCTGAAGGAAAAGGCTTCCAACGTCCGAGTTTAAACAGATTTATGGACAAAAGTTGCTGCGTGAGCCTGGTGCTGAGTTAGTGTTCATTGCAAATAATGAGCCTGAGAAATTGAACAAGAGGTGCTGACTTACGCCACCATCTGTAAATCTTTTAACTTCTTGTAGTAGTAGTAGTCAAAATGATATACTTGATGCCACAGGTCTCTAATCAGCTAACCTCTTGGACATGTGGGGGGGAAGAAAGGCAGGGGAGGGGAGGAAAGATCACTCACCTAGTCATCATATATCACCTGGCATTTCTATTCTAGCGACTATGAATCATCCTGTAGCACCGTGACAAAGCTTGGAGGATAAGGCATGATGTGTCTCATCCCAGAATATATGAAGACCCTTACGCCATGCCACTGCTTCGTGTTTCTCTTGATCGAGCCAGATTACAGTGCTTTCATGTTTCAGTTTGCAAAATTCTGGCTTCCAGCCCTGCTCAAGGAATTGATTTCAGTTCAGGAAGGAAGCTGGGCAGTGTGGTAGAGCCAGTTGTGTTACTCAGCTCACCAGCATGACGGTCTCTAATATGAGGGCACTGTAAAAAAGTATCTCTTGCAAGGAAAGGACAGCTAATGATATATTACACAAAAAAAAAAAAAATCCCCCTTCTGCTCAATTGGCTGTATATATTATAGACAATTTGGATCTACGGAGGAACTGTTTATGAAGATGAGAGTAACTTTCTCCTTTCCGCTGCTGCATCTTCCTTCTCCCCCCAGCTCACAGCAGAACTCCCTTTGCAGAAAAGGATTTGTTTCTGTCCATGACTCTTAAAAGAGCCTCTGCGTGATGCAGTTAAAGTTCTGTGTCGAGATTCCTGCTGCTTACAGGCTTTCGTCATGCTCCAGATGAATAGACAGCAAGGCTTTCCTTACGGCTGGTCCAACCATGTGAAGTTTGCTTGGTCTGATATCAAACTCCTTTCATGTTTTTCACTTAGAACTGAAAGAGTTCTAGCCATGTCTTTTCAAGGGGCATTTTAAATCATGTTCCACTGATTTTATTTGCTATGTGAATTTGCATATGGGTTGGCGAATGATTTAAAAATTTTGTTTGCCATGGGATTGTCCATTGATCAAAACTTAAACATCCCCCTAGAAGTGTTTTAATATATTGTTCCTTAAATGAAAATGTCAATTGTATCAAATGAGTGACAGAAAAAGTAATCCAATCCCTACCTCCTCTGAATGTAGTAAAGCACAGTTTTATGTGTGGATGCTCAAGGGCGCAAGGAAGGGTTTGCCTTCCCCTTTGTCCATTACCATTACCTGTCCCCACTGAGGAGGCACAGCTATGGAGTTTCAATGCCACCTCCACAGCCAGACCACCTCTGCTAAGAAATAAACGTGGATATTTGACAAACTGTCCCACTGGCCCCTTGTGACTTCCCTGCAAAATGGTTATTTTGTTGTACTCTATCCAACACCTTAAAAGTTAACCTAATAAAATTCTTAATCAAAGCACCTATTTCTTTTAAATCAGTCATTCACCAGTACCATGCTGGGTTTTCTCTGTGCTTATCCTAAGTTTTTCTTCAGGATTTTTGGGGCATGTGTACAGTAAGAGTGAGCAGGCACAGAGCTAGCAAGGTATAGAACAGCCAGAGGAAATATTAATCTATGACAATAGGACATAAAAAATGGATCTGGCTTGGACCAAATTTACGGGTGAATGTTAGAACATGGCTAGGAACTGGGGCATAAAAGCCACTGTAACCAGCCAGTTAATACCACTGAACAATGAAAACCATGATAATTACATGGTTGTATTTGCCTTTACAGCCATAGGAAATTTGTGGTAAAGCACAAACTGAAAAGCCAGCGCGCACACACTATCAGTATCTCCAAACGGGTGTCAGATTTTGACAAGAACATAAAGAAGTAGTTTTTCAAACCTCTTTTTTTTTTTTTTTAATCTACTTTGGTGTCTTAAAGAGTAGGAAGGCCAAAAGTTGTAGTTGATAAGTTTGTGAGCAGCCCCTAAGATGCAATCCATATTGCCCTGCCCCGAGAGAAGATGGGGAACTGCTGTTTCAGCTGCTAGTAGGGACCAAATAGTCCCTGAATGTGCAGCCCTGTGAGCCCCACTGAGACCTGAAGAGCATCAGCCTGAGCAGAGGGAGAGGACAGCAGCCACATGGCCTGTAAGTAGCCCTGGAAGCAGGAGTTTGCCTGGCATGGTCTTTGAGTTGTCCCAGAACCTTGACTTGTTCTCCAAGGTTTCAGAAGCCAGACCATTTTGCAAGTGTAGGCAGCAACAAGAGGAGTTATGTAGTGCTCCTCGAACTCTTTATAACCTTCCAGATGTACTCTCAGCTACGTCATGGTTTCTAGGGAAGAAAGGAAAGAGGGGAAGGTAAAGACTTTGCTAAATAACCTGGGCTTTGTCTGCAGACCGTTTTGGGGGCAGTCTTTAGCCTAGAGGTCAGTCTTTCTTAATAAAACAGCCAAGTCTTGGGACGTATTTGTGACTGCTTTCCTAAAATCCCCAACTTGATGCGAGCTGTGTTATTTCAGAAGGCCCTCCTTGGGAAGAAGGTGCAGCCGGAGTGGGAGGTGGTGAAGAGTGACCAGCACTTGCTCTGCTCCCTGTCAGCCCTTGGCTGATCCAAAAGGAGCTGTTGTAGTGAGGAGGAAAACTCCCTAAAATACCAGTGTTTTTCGCGGACAGGCCGTTACCTTTATATCAGGCTGGGAACCTTCCCATAACATATTAGGATGCTTTTATAGGACCTGTCTCCCTTCAGCTCTCTCAGCTGGAAGCTGATGTCTCATGAAGCTCCTCGCAGTGTTTTGTTTTGTTACTGGGAAATTGAAGCTTGGGGAGTGAAGACCGTGACCAGCGGCCCAAGGGATTCCCTGGGCTGCAGCCGCAGCAGCAACCATTTGTTTTCTTTTGACAGCCTGCAAGGGCCCTGAAGGCAGCTCAAATCCACCAGTTGACTACAAGCTGCAAACCACAACCCCTCTCCACTGTTTTAGAGCATGTACCTGACGGGAATCTAAGCCCTGGAGGCCCTAGTTGTGCTTTCCCAACTGTTCTTCTGCATTTCACCAGGAATTGCCTGAAGGTGCTCACTTGTATTTTGGCATCCCTAGAGGGATGGAGACGTGTTCTTGCAGCCATAGTGGGTAGATGCTGTATATGAAGGACTGCCTCTCCTCCAGCCCTCAGTTTTGATTAGATTCAAACCTTCTCGAAGAGCACAAAGAAATAACAATAATACTCCACCCCCCTCACGCCCCCGATACATGCCATATATGCCATATATGAAGGTGGTTTGTAAAACCCAACGCTTATTTATGGAGATGGCCAGACACCATGGATCCCGCCACATCTGCTGTCTGACCTCCCAGCCTCTGTGGAAGACTGGGAATTTTCCGTAGGCTGCCTTGTAGACAGTGATCTCCCCCAAACTCAGCAGTCCAAGACCTGGGTCAACAACTGTTTTCCTGCTCCACCAAAGGCTCTGCTTTGCCTACACAACCAGGCTGGAAAGACAGTTATTATTGTGCCGTGGTGGCTAGTAGGACATCTTTTCAATCTGCTTCATGATAAATTTTACAGAGGGTGTGGATGACCCCCCACCTCAACCGTGGTGCATGGTGCCTCTTGCTCTAAAACTCTCACAAAACTGCTAAAGAGATCTAAACACAGCTGGACATCTCAAACGAATGGTGGGTGTCCCACACTCAATCTGCTGCATGTTGTAGTTAAGCCCTACCAAGGTCAGTAGAATATATACCCTGCAAGGGGACAGAGGGGCAAAATGCGACACAGCCCTTACTGAGGGGCCAAGCACGGCAATTTCAGCAGGAGAAGAGAAAAAGACAGTTGCTTATTGCCTGGGGCTTTATCATAAACAGGTAGGTCTGACAGCCATTTTCTATCAGTGCACAGCTACAAACACAATATTATTTCTAGAAACCACCCATGGCCTCAGTGCTGAAAGATGCAGAGGGGCCTCAGCATGAGGAACGTCAAGTTCTCGTGTTCCAGACTGCGGTTTCCTTACACCTTTCCATTTTGGCATAAGTTTGCAAAGCCACTCTCCATTTTTAATATTTAAAGGTTAGCTGACGCACCAAGCATATTCTTGGGAAATGGTGTAGCTGCAGTTCCAACAGGCATAGCTGAAAGCGGGGAAAGTAACGCGGTTGTATATCTCACAACAAATGGGGCGACAAGCTGCGTGAGCCAGGAAATCCATTTTTGCCTTGCCTAGGGAGTAAGTCTCACTTTTTGCTTCAAGCTCTAAAGATGCTGGTTAAAATTAGATGATTCATGTTGATTCAGTACAGGTTTAAAAACAAAAAGCCTCTCTGACCAAGTTCTTTAGTGGGCAGGAGAGCCGCCTTTGTTAAAGCCAAAAAAACCTAAAAACAAAAAGCACCAACACACATGCACATTCACACACGCTTAAAAGTTACTGTTTTTTCCCTGGAAAATGTGGTTTCTCTAATTGAGGGTTGTAAAAAAGAAAAAAACCTTTTCAAGCATCCCACTCGATTAGTCATTCCAGGGTGGGTCAGTCTTATCATATCACGTGGTGTCCAGTAATGGTGATGCAATGAAACAGATGCTGTCCGAATTCCGTGCCACCAGTCAGCAGCAAAACTATGCAAATCAAACCACCGTCCTTTTCTAGAAATTCCAAAACATCCCATCTCTTCCAGGCCCTGTGCTCATAGTCTCTGCCTTCCCAGACAAACTAAATACATGATCATTTCTTCCTCGGCAGCACGTGGCAAGAATGAGGCCCGGACTACTGGGAATGCAGCTGGGTTGAAATACTCCTCGTGTACGGAGGGGTACTCCACCTTCTTGGAAGAAGAGGTGGGAAAAAATAAGATTTCCATAAATCGATTACAGTCTGGCAATCCATACTGCCTGGCAACCAGTACCGCATGTAAAATCTCCTGCTGAGGCAGGATCAGTCCCCTTAGTCCTTCCAAGATACTGTGTTATCCCTGGAAGTTTTTACCCAAGGAAAGAAGGACAAAGGGGTGTTAATTCTGTTTGTGTTTTGTGTATTTCTCCTCTAACTGATACGTGGATGCATTGAAAGGAGATGTAGCGTGCTGCACTGTAAAAATTAATAGCTGATTTATTTAAACACATTTCTGTTAAGTAGCCTCCATGGCAGGGAATATGACTTCAAGCAACTAGTTATAGTCAGTTCTTACCCAATAAATAAGGGAAAGCCTAATAAAAGTGTTACAACCCCAGATTTTATTGTCACAAAGTGAAATAGAGTTAGCAACATATGAAAAAGTAGAAGGATGCAATCAGAAGGACTAGCACCAAGCACAGCCATCCCTATAAATCAGAATGGCATAATAACTGATATGATTTTTATGTTGAATCTGGTTTTACTAGAAAAAGTGGCAATATTTCTGCTAAAACACGAAGCCTGGAAGTTATTTATGACTGAAACTTTTCTTCATTCTCCAGCTGCCAACAACAAATCTACAGCAACACTATCATCTCCCTTTAAACACCTTCTTGAGATATGTGTCCTGCCAGATTGTGGATGAGTTTTCTACCTTATAAGTAAAGTTCTTTAAACACTTCTGAAGCTGCTTTGGCTGTATAAGTAAACCCTAATGGGATTTTCCCTAGTGGGAAAATGTGCTCCATCTCCAATTGCACTTCTATAGTTTGTAGGCATGCTTTTTTAGCTAAAGAAGTGGTTAATTTAGAACTGTGTAATAAGGTTAATAAGAACTGTGTAATTAATGCCCAAAGAATGAAAAGCAGTGTTTTCAAAATATGAACTCAGCTGTATTGAAAAGACAGGACATGATGGCAGTGGCCACGCAACAAGTGCAGTTGGGTGAAGAGCCCACTACCGTTGGCTTTCTGCTGATCAGAACTGGCCAGTGTACCCAGGCAAGACACAACCAGGGTCAACAGGTGCCTTTCTAAATGAAGTTCCAGAAAGGTACGTTGCTATTAGCACCACAAGTTTGCTCAGCCACTGTAGCACGTACGCATCAGAGAAGTCAACCAAGCTAAACACAGCTGTGGTGGAGCAGAATCATCCCAGGACTTACCCTCCACGCTTGAGTAGCTTCATAGGCTTTCTGCTGTGGGCAGCGATGGTGGCCCTGTGAGGCTGAGACACCAGAAGCTTGCTGCGAGACAGCTCTGCGCCCGCCAACATCCGATGAAGCCAGCGTGTGGTTTGTGGGAAACAGTTCAGAAACACAAGACATTTTGAAGGGTCTCCAAGTGCTGGCCCAGGGGGAGGGCTCGGGACTCAGACTGGAAAAGGCCTGGGGTAAAATCCAGCAGTCGCTGGTGGAGTTAACTACTTGGAGAAGTCGAGATTGGGGCAACATAACGTTTGACCTGAGTAAGGGAAATAGGGAAACGGACTTCTGGCAGGTTTTCAGTGGAGGAGTAATTGAGGAAGCCTGATTTGCAACAGACTGATGGTGAGCTAGTGAAGTGCATTTAAGGACTGAGGGCTGGTGAGGGAAACCGTAGTAAAACCACTGCTTTTCACAGGACAACACCTTTCCAAGGCATGCGAGTTTTCCTAGAATCAAATACTCAAAAAAGCTTCAACACAAGGCTTGCAAAAGACCTGCAATGCCACTGCTTGTACCCTGCTGCTGGGTTTCGTGCTCAGTTCTTTCACCACCGGCACGACGTGTGAAGGCTGAGTCTGAACTAGTTACAGCCTTGAGGTGCTTTGAGAGGCATGCCCAGACTGGATACCCGGGAAAGGGCTGTAAGTATTGGGTCTCTTTGGTCAATACCTCAAGACAGAAAATTTCCTTCAGTCTCTGCAACCGTGTGCTCCCAGATCCTCCTTCAAAGAGAATCCCCATCCCCTGCGTGATGCATGATGCTCTAGCATGGCAACTTGGAGCAACTGAGCAGAAAAGAGCAGTTTTGTGAGCTAGGACTGAGCTAGGATGGAGGGATGCAAATGGCGTTTGGAAGAGGAAGAGACAGAACTGAGATCTGTCAAATGGAGACTGAGAGAGAATGGAAATAGAAAGATCATTTCTGTCCAAACAAGAAATTTGAACCAAATGTTTCAATATCCCTCATACAACAAATTAAGGTGATTTATTGCATTCAGAAATTAATATGTGCTCTTTATGCATTCATAGGAATGTAAGAGGCTTAAAAGTTCCATAATATTATAGTCTATAGCCTTTACTGGAGACAGCAAAGACATGCAATGATGTGATGTGTAATTTGGGAAGGGAAAAAATGTATGGATCTATTTTTATTTTGCATTTGCATTGTGCTTGAGAGAAATAGCCTCACTAAACATTTGAGCCACATGAATTTACACAGGTGAGTTGCATGAAACCCATACAGAACGAGAGATCACCCGTTCTGCTTGGAAGAGGCATTAGCATTAGAGTTTTGGAACAAATTGAAGGAGTGTTGCAAATGCACTGTGTTGTGGTGACCTGCATTGTCTTTTACTAGTATGCTGTGTGTTTAAGCAAGGGCCGCTATACACGCACCACTATACAATGAAGGAATAATTCTGGAGTAATTTATTTTAAATGCCACCATGTTAAAATTGTTGAATAAATTGTCAGCTTCAGCTCTGACCCTGTAGCATGTGAGGTCACCAATGGCAACATTCATTTTACTTGCTTCTCTGTGATATTTAGTAATTTTTATTGCCTTTATTTATAATAAACTTGCCTGCAACATTATGAATGCAAAGAACTTTTGGAGAAGTCCTGGAATCTAGAGACATTCTGTTGGGTGATTTGGCAGAGAACAATGGTACTGTGAGGAAAAAAACTGCTTTTCTAGGCTTAAAAATAGCCAACGTTAACAGGTCTCTAATATCACACATATCTGTCACTTGGGCAATGTAGTCATAAAATTGAGTACTGAACACTTGCATTCTGATGTTTCCATTTCTTAATAATTCAAAGTGCTTGCCAAACATAAGGAAACTTAAATTCCAAAGATGCTCTGATGCTGTGTCAAAGGGAAATCAATCATTTTCCAATAGATGATGTCCAGGAACAACTCCTGCCAGAATCTCAGTGGGAGGCTCTGAAGGCGTATGTTCTATAAGTGAAGGCAGAGGCCAACTTATTTCACACAGCTCTTCAGCATGATTAAGTTTTCCAATGCCTGGTACCTTCTTTGAAGTAACCATGGCTGTTTCATCTTGCTTTCTGTATTTCCAGTGTTGGATTATTTACCTTCCTTCATCTCCAGCTCTGAGTTGCAGGCCTCCTTAGTGCCTGACAGTTGGCAATTTATATGTATGAAGGACGTTGGCCAGTGAGCTGGTCATGGATTAGATCACCAATCTGTGTCGTCTGTGTGTGTTGACTCACAGAGGCCCTCAGGCACAAAAGGACCTCAGGGAGGTCTATAGTTCAAGAAGGGTCAGAGTTGAGTTCAGACCATGTTGCACAAGACGCTTGGGTCTTGAAAGCCTCCAAGGTGATGACCTATTCTTGGTAACTTCTTCCTGCACCCCAAAAGGCTACACTGAGGTCCCACCCCAGATGACCCTGCCAGGTTAGTTCGGCCTGAGGAATCAAGCTAGACAGTGCTGTACAACTGAAGGCTTGGACAGCATTAGAGCACAGACATTCAAAGGCTTCCCCTACCTTTGGGTCATGCCTTCCCCTGGTTCTCAGATCACTGTTACTGCTCACTGCCCTGGGGAAGTGAGCTCTCTTGTGGAGAGCTAGTGGAGACCTATGGATTTTCCCTGTTGACCTAAGGAGTTGTATTTAAGATGGGAAAAGCATAGGAGGGTTCTAACACACCACAGTCGTGATAGTAGCATAGCACGTGTGAGCCTTGTGTGGGATAAGAAAGGATTTCAGAGCCAGAAATAAACACAACTTCTATTACCCGTCTGCTAAAAGTGACTTGTCCTTAT
>JAOXJK010000012.1:50199128-50212800 GCA_025774025.1 Xenus cinereus
GGACTTGGACAGACAATGGAGGAGACCTTCCCTTCCCAGAAATTTTAACCAAACTGGATGAATTTCTGGGAGAGAGCTTAAGTGGCTGGCACTGATGGGAAAGATAATCAGTCCTAGGGTGAATGCTTTGCTTCACTGACTCAGGCATTGCTCAGTTAATGTTATGTCCAGCACTTGCAAGATCCGAGCACAACCCTTGTGGCTTTCCCCATTAGTTTACTTCACTGAATATCAGTTCATGGTAGGGCTAAAGAGGAAGCAGGAGAAGAGAGGCATGCATCCACGGAAGCAAGTAATACGGGCCCCCACAACTGAACCAGTGCTCTGTGATAAAATACAGCAAAGGAGTATAAAGCAGGAGTGAATAAACCCAAGCCGGAAAGTAGAAGGTGTCTAACTATTAGAGTAAGGAGATCTTGCAACACCCTATTCATAGGAGCAGCAGGAGGGAAAACAACATGATTATTTTTAAGATGGAGCAACCCGGTGCTTGTGAATGGAAGTCTCGTAATAGAAGGACCTGGCTTCGGTGCTCCAAGAAATCCTAGTGCTCCCTTAGTCCGTAGGAAAAGTGCGTTTAAGAAAGCTGCTTATTCATACAGGGCAAAACACATTCATTTTTCTGTATTCTGGAGATGCTTTGTAATGGACCTCTGTTAACATGAGTGAGTGAGGAAACACTCATAGCTACAAATGCAGAGTACTCCATCAAAACAAGGAATGTAGCCTCTTTATTTTTTAATTTGACTTGTGGTTAATGAAGCCTGGGACCATTTCCCTTCCTCAGTTAAGCATCGGTTATAACCAAATGTTTTAAGATAAGTGTCATGTTTCTGCGTTCTTTTTTTTTTTACAAAAAAACCCCAAAAACAAAACCTTTCAAAAACAGATGTGTTGCCCTTATCTAGTTGGATAAGTCTTGGATTTTTGGGTGGGATTTTTTGGGGTCTAGGGTTTCATGATGTGTTTGTGCCACAACAGCTACCAGCACCTACAACACATCAGGTGGTTTCATTTTGGCTCATGCACATGTATAAAATCCACAAATGTTTAAAGTGTGACTGCTGGAGCACTTACCCTCTCCTCCTCTCTCACTGCCAGCCACTTTAGGATGTACTGCAACAACCTCCCTGTGTTTCTGAGCATTCAAAACTCCTTATGTCTGGCTGACCTTCCACTGAGGGTGGTCTTCAGCAGCCACTGAGCTAAAAATCAGTGATACGCTACTTACTGTCAGGTCACAGTGTTGGGAATTCAGTTATTTCCAACCTGAAATACCAGTTCAGACAGTCCTTCTTCAGAAGGTCTAACTGGTTACAGTTCACCACAGCGATGAGTTACCATTCTCTGCTCTTAGCTGTCTGTCAAGTCAATTTAATTTCCTTCTGTCATAGACTTTGTGGGCAAAGCAAAAGCAGTAGGTGTCATATATCTTAACCATGTTTCATAGAACAGTCATAAATAAGCTAGGGAAGCATGGTCAAGATGAAATTAATATTCCAGGGGGGGAAAGCTTCTAGAAAACCATCTAATCTGTGAAGTCAGAGGGATACAGTAAATAAGGTTTTGCAGGGGCTTTGTCTGAGTCTGATTCTACGCAACATTTTCATGAGTGACCTGATGATAGAATGAAGTATTGTATTAAATTTGTAAATGACACCAAGCTGGGAAGGAGGGCAAGATTAGAACTCAAAGAAATCCTTCCAAATTGGAAATATATTAGGGGGGAAAAAAAAAAAAAAAGAAACAAACCAGTTTTCTACAGGGACAGGTGTGGGGTGTGCAGACTGAGGAGTAACAACTGGCTAGGCAGCGTGTCGGTAGGAGAGGGACTGCAAGCTGAACATGAATCAACAAAGTTGTAGAGCTACAGGAAAAGCAAAACCCAGGCTGCATAAACAAGAGGATGACCTATAAGACACATGGATGGAAAAACCCCGACCATTGTGTTACAGCACAGCCACAGCTGAAGGTCCATGTCTAGCTGGGGGGACTGCACGTTAAGAAGGACATAACTACTTGGAAAGATTCCAGAGAAGAGTAATGACAAAGAGCAGTTTTTGAAGAAAGGTTGAATTTACTTGTGTTTCTCCTGAAGAAGGGGTGGCTAAGCAGGGACATTACAGGTTTCTAAATCATGAAAGGCAGCTGTGATGGTGAAGGGAACAATCATTTTTTTGACACCCATAGGGTAAGACAAACAACTGTGGGCTAAACATCAGCTAGGACATTCCTAGGAGCATGGGAAGCAAAGCAGGGGATGAATGGTCAGGGAGAGCCAGTGAGGTTCTTCAGTTTTGGAGGCTATTAGGAGCAGACTGGTCAGGAATCATGCAGATAGAGCTGACCCAGCCACGGGGCAGGTTAGACAGCCTGCCAAGGTACCATCCAGCCCTGTGAGCTGGAAGTCACTGACCCGGTAAAACAACACTGGGGAATACGGATGAGGGCTCGAAGCTATTCTAAAAATGAGCCTGTGTCACTTCAAAGAAACTGCAGCTTCGCAATTCTTTTTCATTCCTGCCTGGAAACACTGGGCAGTTGTGCTGTGGGGAGATGGGGCTGCACAATACCACTTGAAAGCACTTGCCAGAAAGCAAAGGTTTAATGCTTACCATCCAGTGGTGGCAATAAAACGTTTCTGTGTTAGTGTCTGGTTTAGTCTTTCTCTTCTCACCGCTGCAGCATAACCAGGAAGGCATTTATCCCACATGTATTATAAGGGTTGCAGCATTTGGCCTTCAGATAAAGAGAGAAGTAGTGAAAAGGAAATACAGAGTTTAGTTTGTGTTGATTTATGTCTCATAATACATGCAAAATAAGGTGTCTATGCCCGAGGGCCCTGAACTACCTGGAAATCAGGCCCTTAGATAACTTCAGAGGCTGTCATCAAGCATTACCACCACGTTGCTATGTTCAGCATGCTGGAGCTCCTCTCATGCTCCATTCAGGCCTCTCCTACCAACTGCATCAGTCTGGGGGTTATGAGGAAAAAAATGCAGGCTCAAAATTAGCCTTGTGAATCCTGTGGTAAACTGATCCGTAGCCAAAGCTGGTCCTGCCACCACTTTCAGAAGCGGAGAGCTGCTGTTCCCGAAGGTTTCATTAGACAGAGCTCTCCCGTGGTGCGAAAGGACTGAGAGGGGGACATTTTCATGAGTAAGCCCCACTAATACATCTTCTGGGCCGTGTCTATGTGATACGTGACACGTAGTGAAACTCTGTCTCTCAGAAAAACAGATGTGCCCAAGCACACAAGCAGTGCTTATGGTGAAACAGCTTTTGATGATGCCTTGGGATAAAAGGCGGTGTCTAAAAACTGTGGGTAGCTGATGTGAAGAATGACATGTCTAATAGCTTTTGGTTGAAATTACTTTGCTACTACAAATACTGGGATTTTTTAAAATACCATCTTGATGGTGTGATACACATGAAATGTTTCACTGAAGGCTGGAATTGTGCCTTTGTTGAAAATTTACTCTGAACATTTACTTACCAAGGTTTTACAAGAAGTAGCTCTGAAGTGTAACCTCTATAATGCCTGTGAAAAGTCCTGAAAAGACAGAACCCAATGGGAGTGTCATCAAAAGTTGTACAAAGATACAGGAACATGGAGGGGTGAAGGTTAAGCACATAATTATATTTTCTTGGGGTCTTCCTCATCCATTATACCACAGCAGGCTGCTACAACATGGATGAAAGAGATTTCCTACCTGGTACTAGTTTCAGTTTCAGTAAAATCAGCAAACAAAATCTTGCAAGGGAAGGTATTGCTGAAGTAGTCAAGATGCTAAAGATCTACCAGATTTATAGAGCTGCATAAGCAGGTTTTTATGCAAGATTTCTGGGCTGAGAAGCCTTGCAAAGCCCTGGACTGCTTTCATTGCAACCAGATGGTACACAAGACAGGGGAAATATCAAGTGGGAAACCATTAAGAGAAGGAGGTCAAATATCAGCCACTGAGGTGGTAACATCTGGATGTTTAGTAAGCCCATGTCGGAAGAAATTCAGGTCTCTTAGAGGGTGTGCTTCTTTTTCAAGTTAAAGAAGTACATAGATGATGGAAAAAACCCTTCACTTCTTACACTAGCAAAATAAGCAAGTTTTTGTTATCTGAATAACAGTTCATGTAATGATCAGCACCTTCTACATTCAAGTTGAAATTTTCCATCCGTTTGATGATTGACAGAGTGAGGTTGACAAGTCTGTCTTTGAGCTCTGTAGCACACTGTATCTCCGAGACCTTAATGAGGTGATCCCTTCTGTTGCCCCTGCTTCCTTTTAGAAGAGTGAAAGCAGAAAATAGTGTTCACCGTAGTGCCAGAACTGAGTTTAATGAATTTACAACTGCTAATGGAAAGAAACCTTATTTCACAGGTTTCCGTGATCAGAAATAGGAGGTGGTGTGAATAATTCTGGTTGTGCCCTTGCCCCAGCTTATATTGCTGCTGGCAGTAAGAACACCTTGACAGCCCTCACTCAATGCTTGGAATCGGAGAATGTTTTCACGTATCAGGTGACAATTGCTGTTAACTTGTTCTTGTAACATCAAGGCGCAATGACAATTATTTCAGCAGCTTGAAGTTTGATGGTGATTAGTCCAAGTGTCAGACCAACAAAAAATGGGGAGGTGATGATCAGAAGTGGGTAGTCTTCCACATACATCTGGCACGCCTCTATTTCGTGTAACTTTTTGAACTTGCTGCAATGCAGTTCCTCTGGGGAGCTCTCTATGTATGAAAGACTTTTTCTTCTTCTTTTATCTTGAAATGAAAAAAAATATATATCTTTGCAAAGAATACTGTCTGTTTTACAAATGGGATGCTAAACCATAGATCACTCACCTAATCTGTCATGGTAGATTTGGGAAGCCAAGAGGAGCCTGAGTCAGCCAGGTCTCTGAGGTCCCAAATTGTATTTAGTTTCCTAACTTCATGCTGAGCTCAAGAGAAAATTGGTTGTCCAAATAACTGTTCTTAATTTTTTTGGTAAAATCTCCAGACTATTTAACAACCACATCCTAGATAATGGAAGGATAACAAAAACATTATTTTGTATTAACACATAAAACCATCTGCAGATGGCCTGCTACTAATTATTTGGATAGCAGTAACTCTATCAGACAAGAAATCCTTTGTTGTAATCTCAGTTAAAATAACCCCCTCTCCCAACCAATGCAAATGGACTGTTCAAAAGAAATAAATATATCTCTGAGGAACAACTTTAAGTCCTCTCTTGGATATGCTACATTTCTTGATAGATATCTGAAGGTGAAGTCCTTACGTGTAATAGATAGAAATGAATAGAAAGAAGAGAACGAGACAGGACCGTAGAAAGAGACAAGTTTCTCTAAGTAACTGGGATGAGAAGGGTCAAGGGAGGAAACATTTTGTTGTCTTGAAGTTGGTTTGAAGCAGTTTTTGAAATGTTTTATGCTTTAATAATATGGCTGGGGGAGTGGGGAGTTTTCGCCTAGAATAAAACTGGAAGAATGATTCACCACATGTCTGCAACTGTTCCTTGATCCCAGTTAAGTTTGACACCACTAACACCTATGAGTCAGCGGAGGCTCCTTGGGATGGGCTTTGCTTGCCCTGTTTTGAGCCTGTTACAGTAGGATCTTTACCCAAGGCTGGAAATTGGCTTCCAGCATTGCCTGTGTCAGTTTTTCCTACCCACTATCAAATACCACCAGCCTCCACTAAGAGCAGGGATCTATTACTACATCCCATCATGTCTGCAATACAGCTGCAACAGTCTATACTTTACCGCTTATGTCCAGGACCTCAATACTGTTTATCATCACTCTGTAGCCAAGATAACAGATGTTCTCATAGGGACTTTGTGACACGATGTTGAAGATGAACATCTGGACTGGTCAACATAGCGTAAAAAAGGACGGCTGTCAGAAACAGCAACCAAGCCATGGGAAGGATTTGTGTCTCATGCTTGAGGATCCCTTACTCTCCCTGAATGTGCTCTCTGCGTAGGTTTAGAAAACAATTCTGCTTCTAAAAAGATAGGATGCAATTTGGGGACTTGACAAAGTAGAAAACAAGGGAGCTCTTCCATACATGATGCCATGTTTTCCACATCTTACGTCTTTTTCTTGTTCGGTTCCAAGAGTGCTCAGCTTCTGAGCTGCTTCAGCTTTCTATCTTAGCCTACAGACTAAGATAGACTCTTAACCTTTCAGACTTAGCCTATGACTCCCTAGCCAACAGTTACAACATTTAAATTTTTGGCTAATGAATAGGCTTCTATCTTCTGGAGCCATTTTCCAAAAAAATGTGATGAGCAAATGGTAATGGGAATATTTGGAAGCATATTTGATGGATGTGCTTGCTACATTTATTCAGAAGTAGAATATTTAGAGTAGTTCTCATGATTTTTTTTTAGTTCTATACCTAAACCTAGTGATTTATGGGTTGGGTTTTTGTTTTGTGTTTTTTTTTGGGGGGGAGGCAGGGTGAGGTAGTGTTGTTAATGAACATCTTACTAAACAGTCTTCTCTATACTGCAGTAGGATGTACGGCTGGTTGTTCTGCAAAACAAAATAATTTCTGAGACCCATTTTTATCCAGATTTAAGTATCAGCCACCACCTCCCATAAAAAATATTTCACATATACAGCAAACAGGCTTCTTCTTAAAAGGTAAGCATTAGTGAGCAGTATTAAGAAATAATTCAATAAATATAGGAGCAAGATCAGTTTAAGCTATTTGCTAGTAATCACAGCAAGTCAGCAACAGGTCTGGGACAGAAGACAGGTTTTTCTTATGTGAAAGCAAGTGTGGATGCATCTTCCAGATTTCACTTCTAAGTGATCATAGCAATGTGAACTTTTGTACAGTGTTAGTCCAGATAAGAAAAACAGGTTTTCAAATAAATCCCTGCGTCTATAGTTCTTGCTCTGCATGTATAGATGTGACAAATTAACACTTAAACTAAGACGGGCTTTGGGAATACAGAGTAAGGTGTTTGGGAGGCATTTGGCAGTTACTTCAACAACTCTGCAAAGCTCTTCAAAGGGAAGATTATCTGCTAAATTTTTTCACTTTGCAAAAGGTGATGAGTAGTTTTCCATGTTAGTCAGTCTGAGTAAGCAATCTCCACAGTGATACCACCTGGAAAAGCAATGATTAAGGGGTTAGTTAACATCCACGTCAGTCACATGAAGTCATAATTGCTGTCGCTGATCACAGGTTTCTGGGGTGGAGGAATGTTTTTATTCCTCACCTGTTAGCTGTGGACTGAATTACTGCCACATACCACGCCCTTACACCTGATGCTTTTCCCAAAGTGGGAGGCAGCACCGGGGTTCAGGTCTCAGCTTGGTACCGGAGGCTCCATCTTTCCACGGTACATCATGCCCATGTGCCGGGAACCGAAACATTCTTCTCTTGAACGCCGAGTAGAGTTTTGTCATGTTGGGTTTTGTTCATAAATCCTTTAACGGGGTTGTAATTATTTATCTTGGTCTCTGTCTCTTCCTGTGCCATGCAGTTTACGGTCGTGGTCAGAGCTGGATTCCTTTTTACCGATAGATAATACGGTTTTCTTTTGGAGACAGGGAAAAAATCCACTGGCATTTGGCTTTCTGGCTTTCCTGAGGGTTGGGAATAATTCCGTTGTATCTGATTTCAGGCTATGCACTAAGTTTTTAGCTGCTGATTCTTTGATTTATTATTGACTGGACAAACCCAGAGCTTCTAGATTGGATTATTTCTTTTTTAAAAAAATGTCAGCAGAAAAAAGCGTGCTTTTGAAATACTTACATAAAAGCACTGTATTTGTCTTTGTTGCTTTTAATTGGCTTCAAAATTTGCAGTCTCAAAGCCTGACATTGAGCACATCCTGCCTGAGCTTACACTGCCCTTGAACTTCCATCATGTCTTCAAAATGAGGGAAAAGTACATCAGTATCTCTTTCATTCAACAACTAAAACAAAAAAATTTTTAAAAGTGACAGCTATGTTGTTACTTAAAAAAAAATATATACCAGAATGATTCCCATCTTGTCTGCTCACCACCTGTAGCTTAACACTCTTAGCTTAAATTCTCTTTACAGGCCCCCAGAATTCTAACTGTAAAAGGTTATATCTTTACCAAAGCATGAGCTTACAACAAAACCTGAGGTCAAATTCTGAAAAACAGTACTGCAGTCTGGGATTTTCATACATCGTCAAGTCTGGCCACCCATCTCTCTTCTCCTCTAAAGCTTCGAGAGGAGACGATGGAGCTCAATAAGTGATTACCTTGGGATAAGATATTTTAATCTTTCAGGTAACTTTGCCAGGGCTGTAATTACTGTTATTTAAGATTGCGCTATGCAATAATTTATTTGCAGGAAGTTTTGGATGTCTCTGCGTTAAAATATTGTTTTTGTTACAACAACAGACCTCATATGATTGTTAAATTTGCAGAAAAAAAAAAATTCAATAAACTGGTTTGTTTTCAAAGAGTATGTAAAAATAAAGTTAAAATATTATCAAAGGGATATTTGGGAGGTATTTAAAAATACTTCTGCCAAGAAAAATACTTTTGGAAGCTGATGGCAAGGTCAATATTTGAAGTTTTTATTCTTTAACTTTCTTAACAAAGTCTTTTCAGTACAAACAAAGATACCCTATCATTAGCCATCCACTTGGACAGTCCTGTTGGATTTTCTCTCTCGTAACTCTGAAGAATGGTCATAAGTCTTCATGAAGGAAAGCAAAATTTTAATATGACAAAAATGATAGAAGTGAGCTGGAGGTGAAACATTTATTCCATTAGAGGGTCCTGTATTGTAAAAATAAATGACCTTTCAAGTGACGCACAAGAATTTCCCTCCAGACTGGTCTTGTGAAATGTAGTGGCTTTGTCTCTGTCGTGGTTTGTGTTGGAGGCCTTTTGGTAAATAATAGGGTTTTTTTTTTTTAAGTTCTCATTCAATTATTCCTTCAGATGCAGTCTAATATCTGTCTAGGGTTCCTCCTGGGGCAGTGATAGTATTACAGTAAGTGATCTATCTCCAGTGCAGAAGAAAGAAACGGGTTTTGGGAAAGGACATTCAGCTACACCTAACTTTTTCTGTCAGCTGACCTGCGACTGGTTTTCTCTCCAGAGTGGGCCAGCAAAAGGACTCGTATTTTATCAGTCAGTAGTAAATCTCCTTTTAATTCTCTTGACAGGTGCAGCCCTTGAAGACATCTCCTGAGGGCACGCGTGCCTCTGTCAGCCCTTCGTGGCCAGGGTACAGACCAGCAGAGGAGAGGAAAAAAGCAACCCTTCCCAGGGCCATTAGAAAGTGCACATCGTCAGGGCAGTGTAGGACCTCCTTTTTCTTTCGAGTGGTGCGTTAATGAAATCGCAGCGGTACTGGCTGCGTGGACACTTGCCTGTCTGGGGATGGCTGAGCAACCCTGGCCTGGAAGGGCTAGAGTTTGTTGCCCTGTATTGTACAGTATGGCAATTTGCGTCTGGAAACTTCTTAGGTTGTTGGAGGAAGTGAAAGTGAAAAATAAATTTGACAAGAATGCTTGGTCTCCCCTAATTATATACCCAGGTGCTTAACTTAGTTCAGAGGTGGGTGAATGCTCCGCTTCAGCTAGAGCAAAATACTACCATATCAAATTATTGGTTATGAATTCAGAACATGAATTTACACCAGCCGCTGAGGTTATGTTTGGAGAAACCGCTTAGGTTTGAAACTAAAATTTGCCTGACTTTTCCAAGTCTCTGCTCTTTATACTCCTGGGATTAATACTTTGCCCCCCACCTTGTTTTTTGGGTTTTGTTTGGTTTTTTTTTTTTTTTGAAGTTATCCATCAATTGTGAATGTTTGAATAATAAGCTAATAGCAGCTTTTACAGCCTTAATTTAGACAATGCTCCAAGTTGATTGAGGAAAACCTATAGAGGCACGGAGAAATAGAGCAGTTCATGGCAGGGTATCAACCTCAGTATTATGTTTTCTGTAACTGCTGTTTTCGTTAAAGAAACATATTGCTTTCTCCTGTCATTATTCTCCACAAACATTTTTGCCTCACTGCATCAGAAATTCAAGTATTTGCCACAGAAAGTTGAAGTTTTAGTTCTAGAGGATGTTGCTCAGTCCAAATGGCAGTGAAAACAAATTAAGTAAATCAAAGTTATTTTCCTCTGTGATCTGAAGGTGATTGACTCTGATGACTGCATTTGTCTTTTATAATATTTTGAAAATGTTGTTGAAATTTAGAAGACCTGGCTTTTTAGCAATATTTCTAAAAATGTAGCTGGTGCTATTGAAAGTAATTTCCAGGATAGTATCTTCACTATTAAAGATAGTATCTTTACTATTAAAGTATCTTTATTAATAAAGATACTTTAATAGGAGACCATAAATTACTCTTCATTTTACAAAATGTCTGTCTACCTATGTGGCTTACCATGCCATGCTGGGGACTTCAGCTATTGAAGATGCCTCTTCGTTCTTTTATGTGTCAAAATAGAGGATCCCTTTAGTAACAGATCAGTATTTCATTCCCAAATTCACTTGAAAATTTGAAAGCCAAGTTTCAAAGGGAAAACGGCAAATGTTGTAAAATACTGATAAAAATAGAAAACAAGTCTTCAACCTTTCAGATTTCCTGGAATTAATTTGCCATCTTCTCTGTTTTTCCTACTGCCTTTTAAACACACTTGGCAGAAACAGTGAAGAGGACTGAGGTGCAGGATTCGATAGTTCAGACTTTGTAAACCTCTGCAAATTACACAGCAAGGGTGGCAGAGACCAACATTTCGGTACCCAAATATCCTTGGAGTCAGGAAGAGGAAGGTACTTCCCAGGATCTTGAGCCTTGAGAGCTTTTGGTACATATATCAAGACCAGAGGGCTTCTTGGGTTCCTTGAGATGGACATTAACCTGGGGGACAAATTAGCACCACAGCCCCACCAAAGTGGTGATATCATGTCTGAGCTGGGTACAGAGAACAGGCAAAGGGGGAGAATAGTTGCTGCCCTTCACCCCCTGAGGTCTGGCTAGAGAGTGGATGGAGAGGTGTCCAGGGAAAGGCCAGGAGGTAACAGCTGAGATCTGCAGCAAGGGAAATGATGATTACATGTAAGGGGAAAAAAGATCCACTGGGGGAGTGGTGCAGCCCTGGGAGAGGGAAAGCATTATCCTTGGAGATGCATTCTTTGAAGAAGCTCAAGATACAGCTGGGCATGGCCCTGAGCAACCTGTCCTCTTTGGAGATAGCCACGCATTAAGCAGGGTTGGACTCGAGGGCCACCTGCAGTCACATGCAGCCTCAGCTATCCCATGGGCCAATGATACGTAAGATATCCAGATAGGGGTAGAGGTATAAAGACTTAATAGAACACCCGCACACCCTTCAGAGGGACAAGGTGAAAGAAGAAAAATGGCTCCAGAAGAAAGCTTTAGACCAGAAATCTTTTTCAGATTCTGAGATTATAGAAAATACTCTGTAAAGTTCTCTCATGGATACACTTTTTTTGCAACATACGGTGAGAAATCAGTTATCTTCTGAGTAGCACAAATCCTTAAGTCAGAAGCAAGCTTGAAAATAGTGTTAAGCAGCTGAAAGCTGTTGCTATCTGGGCCA
Organism: Xenus cinereus; assembly: GCA_025774025.1. Classification (NCBI taxonomy): domain Eukaryota; kingdom Metazoa; phylum Chordata; class Aves; order Charadriiformes; family Scolopacidae; genus Xenus; species Xenus cinereus. Next base: position 50,210,720 of record JAOXJK010000012.1, read on the forward strand.
TACAGATTCTGGGAGCTACCTCCTCTTCCAATTGCTAATGGTATTGTGGGTTTCATTTTCATTTAAGAGAAAGTTCTTGCTAGAAAATATTCACTATATCCGTAACGGTGATATTATAATAAGTTTAAATGAGTGCAATTTTCTAAAATCCTCAAAAATGTCCTACCATATTTTTTCTCTGCAAACTTTTTCCCAGAAGTAGCTCTGCCTTTAATTCCATTCAGTGTTCTCTCCCTGAGAAAACAATAATTGTAGTGAGACAGGAGAAAACAAAACCCCTCATAAGTCAAGTGATGGACATCTTAAAGCTGAAAATACTCTGAAAAGAGGACATCCCTTCCTAAACTACCACATAAACAAAACTACTACAGTCTTTCAATCTCATTTAACATAAGGCTTTATGAACATCAATTGAGGCTTTCTAGTCCTCTGCTAGATATGCAAACAGAAATTATCAGTTTTTTAAATTGGAAGTCTCACCTAAAAAGGAAGATCATGCTTGGTAAAATGGCAACTTAAATGCAAATTAAAAACCTGGTTTTATGAAGGAGTCCATGAGTAATGACTTTTTATGCCGCTTAGGTTTAAAATTTCTCAGTAAAAGTGGTTAAAATGTTTTAAGTGCTAAATTACAAGTTAGATTCCCAAACTAATTCAAGTGGATGGTACAGTAGGTTGCAAACCAAAGTTTGCATCTTTTCCTTGAGGGACTGGTTCAAAGCCAGTTGAAACTAACTGGAATCTTTCCAGTGAATTCACTTCGGACTTTGGAAGATAAACAATATTTAAGTGCTTATGAATTTTAATCCCTTTCTGCTCCCATGCAGAATATGCAAAGAAGGAAAACTGATGAGAGGCTACAAGTTTCTGAGTGTTGGGTCTAAGGTGCAGTAGTGAGACATGTGCTAAACATCCCATTTCAGTGTTGTGGCAAACAGTCATAGAAGCACAGAATCATAGAATTGTCCAGGTTGGAAGGGACCTTTTAGATCATCTAGTTCCAACCGTCAACCTAACTCTGATAAAAGCCATCACTAAACCAAGTCTCTGAGCACTATGTCAACCCGTCTTTTAAATACCTCCAGGGATGGTGCCTCAACCACTTCCTTGGGCAGCTTATTCCAATGCTTAATAACCCTTTCTGTGGAAATATTTTTCCTAATCTCCAGTCTGAACCTCCTCTGGCGCAATCCTCACAATCTGCAGAGAAACATTGACATCCACCTCTGTTACTGGATTACAGTCCGCTATTTCAGGCTGCAGATCTTACAGGGGCATCAGGTCATCCTCTGCAAGAACAAAGTCCTTCCTTGGATCTGCCTCAAGGCTCCTGCAATCCCCTCAGCCCCCTGATTAACATACCTGCAGAAGACACCTGCGATGTGCCCAGGGATTAGTTTCTCTTACTGGTAGCTCTATGGGTCTGTGTACTGAGTTTGAACTTTTTGCTTGGCATGATCCCACTGTTGAGCCTGATCTCAATATTTCCAAGTGCATAAAATATAGTCTTACATCTTACCACGGAGCATGGGATTCTTCGCTCCATCTCCTCTAGCCACTTGCAGTGTGCTTTGAAGTCAAAAGGCTACTTGAAACAAAACAAAAAAATTTTTGATGCTCACCTGCCTCATAGGTACAGGCATCACATGGCAATCAGCCAGTTTTGCAATTCCTTTCTTTTTGCATCCGTTGCAAATCAATTTTGCAAAAAGAAAAATCCCAAAGCACACAAGAAAGCAGGACAGGAGCTCCGCAGAAGCCAACTTATTCATCCCGCTGTCGCTGGGAGCAGGGAGTAGAGACAGGAGTGGGGTCTGTCGTTGTCGGGGGGCATCATCCCCAGCCACAGCCCCGGCACTGCAACCCTCGTCCCCTGTTCAGTCCTTTGTATTTACACAGCATTTTCCACCTGCATGGAACAGGGTTGCGTGTGCTTTAGGTGGCAGGGGCTGAACTTGGTGAAGTGAAGAATTTGCATTGTTTCCTAATGTCCTGGGTTGAGACACACAGGACTAACTTTTCTTCTAATGCTGGGGAAAATTGCACTTTTAGAAGACTCTAGTGTCTGAATTTGTGAAAAT
>JAOXJK010000012.1:50240493-50250717 GCA_025774025.1 Xenus cinereus
ATTAGGAAGAAATTCTTTGCTGTGAGGGTGGTGAGGCACTGGAACAGGTTGCCCAGAGAAGCTGTGGCTGCCCCATCTCTGGAGGGGTTCAAGGCCAGGCTGGATGGGGCTTGGAGCAACCTGGTCTGGTGGGAGATGCCCCTGCCCAGGGCAGGGGGTTGGAACTGGATGGTCTTTCAGGTCCCTTCCAACCCAAACCATTCTATGATTCTATGAATTCATGATATGCCCTTTCTATTGTGTGGGAACATCCTGTGGCTTGTCTCCGGCGCCAGTTTGCAGCAGAGGATGCAGGAGATGCAGGATGAGATGCAGGAGCTGCACTGAGCCCTCTCATCAGTCGGGATTTCGGGACACTGGCAATTGCCCCCGAGCCAACGCTGCTCTCATCTTTGGTCACCTATGTGTAGTTGAGTTGTTCGTGTTTGGTTATGGCTGGCACCGTTCTTGCACTTGAGATAAGGTTGCTGGCAAACTTGCAGAGGTTAGGTCCAGATCAGACCCATCAGGTATTTAGGGGCTGAACTCCCACTGAAATAAATGCAACTGAGGGTCGTAAATGTCAGTTTGGAAGCCGACTCCATTGACATTAGGAAGTAAAGGGTGGTGGGAAAAGAGATACCAGGAGTTAAGTGTGAGCACTGGAACGAAATGACCTCCAAGGTGGAAAACACACTGATTTTGTTAGACTGTCCCAAAATAAGAATATTCTATTGTTTAGAGATTTCTCAACTAAAATTCACTTTGACTGTGGATTATTGTATTTCTTCCTACATTCTTCATCAAAGTTGGCATGCCCTGGTAAATGGCAGCGCTTCCATGGTGTGCAACATGGCCTGAGGCAGCAAAGTCTGGCCCTAATACTAGAGTTAAGCAAACTGTTAAAATAGGAAATGAACCAAGTGCCCAGATCTCCTCCCCAAACTCAAACTAAACCTGTTTTGAGGTTCAGGAATGTTTGGTTAACTTCAAATAAAACAATGTTGTGTTTCTACACATCCTGCTTTCAGCGAAGCCTCCAAGCAGAAATACAAAAATATGGCAGGCAGGTCCGTGTTTGCACTATTTCTGGCCCCAAGGAAACCAAGAGGCACTGGAAATCTCACAAAACCAGCTTTGTCTCCCAGGCTACCCAGCTCCGAGGTACTGCCACTGTTACCTGGTAGAATACAATGTAACTCATGTACATACTAATTTATTATTAATTTTTCAAACAAATTCCCCAGACCGTCAGACATATCAAAGCCCTGTATTTACTGTACCGTGGCAGCACACTATATGGCTACTTTAAAGTCCTTTTATGCTCATTCTTACTGAGTCCTTGGCATTGTCACATAAAGACAAAATGCCTCTTGAGGTGCCTGATAACAAACCACAGCCAACGATAACAAAGATAACAAACCAGGCATACGCCTTTTGTGCTTCACACTTGGTTGGCAACTAATTTGAAAGACATAACCCCGAATTTTTTGGATTCTCTCTCTCTTCGACAACTCTCTTTATTGAATTTGCAGAGCGTAGTAAGCATGAAGGCAACAGCCTTGTTTTAGAGGTACGCCTTTAGCCGTGTAAAATCGCCCTGGATGTCACGGCAACAGTTTTAAAGCACTTCTGTGTACCAGACTTTTGCACATTCACATTTAAAGGAACGTTTAATGTTATTGCTAGAAATGATATCACTGTCAGCAAAAACATAATACAGACACCCTGGTTACTCAGCTATCTGCTGTGCCACAACAAAGTCATCCCAAACGATACAGTACCACAGCTTCATGTTTGCCAGCCAGATTTATTATATTTTCCAGATTCTAACAAGACACATATTAAGAAATGCCTGTTAATCATGGCCCTAATGAGAACAATATGCAGTTAACATTTAGGTTGTCACAAAAAATACAGAAGGCGAGCACAGACGAGATGCACCCTAAATTCAAGGAAACCCAATCCTTCTTCCCACTAGCGTCTTTCAGTGAAACAGTGATGCCCGAGAGAAAATTTTTAATGAACTACCTGAATTTTAGCAGGTATATGCCTTCATTGGGCACAAGATACAAAAGTAAAATGCCATTCTGGCCACAACTGTGAAAGCAAAATATCCACTGCACCCCTTGCTTACGCACAAAAAGCCGTGAGCGTACAAAGCACTAGAAGCCTGCCCAGCATCTCTCCTCCAGAAACGGTGCAAGCTTAACAGTTTTCTGGTACTATTGGCCAGGAAATTACGTATCCTATTTATGCAGGACTTTCTATCATGGTCAAATTGGATCATTTCTCTTCACTAAAAGTTGTCCTGACAAATAAATCTGCTTGTGGGGACAGAGTCCAGCAGCCGCTGAGGAAGCGATAGGACTTGGTAACTCTGCCCAAAAACCACACCAGACTTCCCTGTGTCGCACTGTTTTCAGCCAGACAACTTCTAGAGCAAACTACTACCCAACACGTGCACGAGGACAAGAATCTGGTGTTAAACACCGTTGCAAATAATCAATAAAATTCCTGCCTAGACTTACAGAACCAACCAATTAACTCCATTTGGCCAAAGTGCAAAACCCACCACCATTCCACGCTTCTGAGGGCCCGAAGGTGCACGAGGACTCGGTTTGGATTTTATAAAGCAGAATATGTGCACTTCCTGTGCTTGTTTTGGTTACTTATTCCTTACTTATTCGTTAAGGAAACTCTCACTCTGCCCGCCAGAAAAGCACGCGGAGATGACAAGGTTTGGAATGCTGGCTGAACAGCAAATACAGCAGGCATCAGTGGAGGGGGGTGCAAAAGAAAGCAAGATGATTGTCGTTTCTGCTTAGATTGCGGTGCCTTGCACTCACACCACAGACAGAGGACATCTAGAACCTCTCCCGTTCCTCCTCCCACCATCCCACAGCCCTGCCTTTCTCTCTCTCCACATCGCCAGGCACTGCGTAAACACTGATTTAGCCTTTATCGATGATGTATTAAGAACAGCTTTTTTTCACTTCTACCTGGAATTATAAAGGTGTTTTGAGACTCTTTGAGTAAGGGAAGACTTCCATAAAGAGTTCCCAAAGACTAAAGCCATTTAAGTGTAGAGTACCTCTTAATCTCTTTGCATAGGTTAAAACTAGTATTGCCTTGAAAAGCGGGTGCTAAAGTAAAATATGATTGAAAAACGTCTCCACGCACCCTATTGGAACACTTCCAACTTTAGTAAATGCAATCAAATTTTGGCTTGCTTTGTGGAGGATGTCCCCTCCACCCTTCTCTTCCTTCCACACCATTCTCTCAAGAAACGAAAAAGGATTTTTTGCACGTCAGATGATAGCATGACATGAGTAGAGCCACTCCAGTTTCTTTTCAGAAGGAAAACAAAAATCAGCTCAAATATTCGCTTCCTGAAGGGCAGAAAGGAAAAATAAAACCAAAACCACAAACAAAAACAAAACCAAGAGAATGAGTTTCCATACTTTCGATGTACATTGCTTAAAATGGGGTATTTTTTGGTTAGGGATGAAGTCTTACCCGGGACACATCTCCCCTTCCCTCCAGTCCCCAGAAGTAACAACAGCAAAATCTAGCTTTTCCTTCTTGATGTTGCCATTATTGCAGTCTGCTTATGCTTTGTCTTCTTGAAAAAATAAATAATGAAACCTTTGCAAAAGGAAAATCAGCCACAGCTTAAATAAATAATATCTATAAATATTATCTGTGGTAACTATATAATGCTGCGAGTGCATCACTGAACAGATTAATGTGATGAAAGAGATCTTTTCTGTTACAAGTTTTACTCAGTTAAATGTTTATGTTCTCTTTCAAGTGAAAACTTACAATCCCCAAAAGAACAACAATAAGCTTGAAAAATCAGGTTAGACGTCAGCAGCTGACTATTAATAACCCTCCTCTTGGCTAATATTTGTTTGCCCGGGGCAGCCAGTGTCCATAATCAGCATTCATCTTTCATCTTCCTCAGCTGGGCTGTCTGGCAGGTGCTGGGTGGGGTGAACACCGAAGGGTCTGCGATGCCCATCTGTAGATCAAAAAAGCGAGTGGAGGTTGTCACGCTGGAGTTCTTCGTATAGGTTTCCTGCACTGGGTAACAGTCTTTGACTGTGTAAACGCCGACCCAGGATTCCACTGTAACCAAGCAGAAATGTGGTTATTTTAGACGACCAGAATGAATGAATGAATGAATGAATGTCTCGTGATGCTGTCAGTCATCAAGCCATTCCTCAAGCAAAGCCTAGAGGCTGGAACTGCCCACAGTTCTGTCCATATGCATGGCAACACCACGAAAGGCCATAACACTGGCATAATTTGGGCACTGCAACGATCTTAAACCTGAACACGTTGGTGTCAAGCACATTTAAAATCGTAATACCGTCGTGGCATCATGGCATCATAGAATTGTCCAGGTTGGAAGGGACCTTTCAGATCATCCAGTCCCACCATCAACCTCACTCTGATCAAAACCATCACTAAACCATGTCTCTAAGCACTTTTAAATCCCTCCAGGGTTGGGGCCTCAACCACTGCCCCGGACAGCCCAGTCCAAGGCTTAAGAACCCTTTCTGTGGAAACATTTTCCCTAATCTCCAATCTGAACCTCTCCTGGTGCAACTTCAGGCCATTTCCTGTTGTCCCATCGCCCGTGAGCTGGGAGAAGAGACCGACCCCTGCCTCTCTCCACCCTCCTTTCAGGGAGCTGTAGAGAGCCATCAGTATGTCACCTTTCAAGTGTACCTCTACTAAAGGACCGTCACTACTGCTTAGTCCCAGCTTTAGTTGTGTTCTGCACAAGTCTGATTTCTCTCATCTCTCATGTCACTGACTCACTCCACCAGTAAAGCTATGAAACGCTTTCACCTTACACTCTCTTCCTGACAACTTGAAAGATGTGATTACTGAAAACCTGTGGTACATTTCACAGTGTTGCTCCTCAACATGGCCTTTGACATTCTGAAACAATTAGTCCTCCCAGCTACGTGGGACATCTCATTCCTTCCTGCGCACAGTAAGTTCTGCACTCACCTACTCAAAGAAGCATTTGTCTTCTGCAGTGGGGACTCCTCTGCACCAGAACTGACAGCCATACCATCTTGCTTCCACAGCTTTTGGACCTCTAAAGTCTTAACTGCCATTCTTAAAACTGATGATACTCACCACGTCTTTAATATGACCTTGCTTCATCTTTTCCCATCTTACTGTCTTAAGCACAGAGGGTTTGTGTCGGAAAGAGAAACATTCCCAAATACACATCAGTGCCTCTGTCTCTTAATTCATTCCTTCTGTTTACCACAGATGGTAATGGAAAATCCATATCATCATTATTATATGTTCATTTTCTTAATTCCTATTTCTCTCAAATATTTCTACCGGTTCATTAATTATTTCAAGGCTACACTCAATGCTGATCTCCTCCACGTATGTGATGTAGCAAATCTGTCTCTTTTTTAACTTCAGTTTAATTCCACAACGTGCTTATCTCAGGTGTTCTCTGCTCTCTTCCCCCTGCTATCCTCTGCCATCACCTCTACTTTCACCACTCATCTATTTCTGCAGTCAGTAACATCGAGGTGGTTTCCTTTGAACACCCTTCACTTTGAAAATCTCACTTTTAAATTTCTTTATTTATCCCATGCATCTCTTCTGTGATCTTTCTTTATCCCTTCCACCATACACCACTTCATCCAGTTGGTTCATGCATTTCAGATCTCCCTCTACATAATGGAAACTCATGAGGTTAAAATACGAAATTACTTGCTGTGATCATAAATCAGTTCCTCTAAGTGATGCCTATTACGGACTTTTTCTAGTCCCAAGGAGCCTTATTTTCTCCCACTCGGCAGCCATCAAACATATTTTTTTTCTGTCCTTCCAGTATTGTGTGATATGCTGTGCTACAACCTGTGACATGAAATGCACATACAGCATCTAAAAAAAGGGTGTCAAGCTGGGCAATATTTGAACATTCATCTCCAAGGCATCCTAGTACATCAAAACCATTCAATGAGTTTGGGTTTGAGTATCCAGAAATGAAGGATTCTTTTCCTCAACAAGACTTTCCTCGGAATTTTGAACAGAAAAATAAGGGAAAATATAATGCTACCAAGGTAGCCTGTATCTCCACTGAAACCTTCATAATTTTAACAGAATTATAATTTCTAGAATACAAGCCAAAACTAGCTGAAAGGTGGATGGGTAGACAACTTTAAGACATTATTTGTCTGAATGGTCATACAGGAAAACACTGCAGATACAAAATACTACAGGATAAAAATCACACATCATTAACTGAAGGTATCTGGATATTACGTTCCATAAAAGTTCCAAAAACACTGGATCTGAAAAACAAAACTCTTGGAGCGAGTGATAATTTGCCTCTTGTAGAATACCAGAGGATATATCGACCTAGTTACAGAGGTCTAACGAGCTTATCCTTCATTTTCTACTTCATTCCTTCTACATTTTTTCAAGAAAGAAGTATTTCCCCCTGGCTAAATGCTCAGGTTCATAACCGGCCTATATATTAGGTGTCTACAATCATAAGTATTGCATTAGCTGCATAAAGCCATAAATTTCATAGGGGTTTTTAAAATTATTTTTATAGTTGTCTGGGTCATCGGCAAACCATAGATGAAATTGAAGCCACTGCGCTAACAAACCGCTACGCATCCAAAACCTAACATACTGTACCTTGGAAAATTCAGCCCACTTTCTTTTATGAGGCAGGTGTCCAGCTTCCAAGCGCAGAACTAAGCCTCACGAGCAGAGGTTTCTTACAAATGTACCAGATAACAAAACTTAGGCACGTGTTGACCACGTCCCTTGCTGCAGAACCAGGTAGTGGATGGATTCTACAACAATATTCGATGGTAGTGTGTAGACGCACACCGACACCTGCTTTGTCTCTTTGTATGCCTTTTAGCCGAAATATGGTACACGCCAGTTTGAATATGCCCCTAATTATATTGCAAAGTTCTCCTCTAGATAAATTTGGGATACAGGCTGCTGGATTCAGATGCAAAATGATGCTGCTCCATGCCAAAATCTGTATGAGACAGACCAAACAGCAATCGAGTCCCTTGGACATATTTGATGCTGCTGAGATATGAAACATTTTCTTAATAAAATGCATTGATAACAAAATGATATACTGTGTGTGGGGTATATTTATTATTTCTTCCAGCAAACTTTAGAGAAATACGGAAAGCTGGGGTGAAACATGAACAATTTTATTTTTCCCTGGGTAGCAGGGACAACGATTATTATGAAGATGAAACAAAAGCATGCACATACGTTTCCTGGCTGGTTTTCTGTCAGACCATTCCTGTACCATAATTTCATCTCCAGGTCCCCCGATGTAGTACTGATCTTCATAAGTTGAATTGGCAGGAATATCATACGGATCCCATGGCTCTGTCAGAGCAATCTTCGAGCAAAGCTTTGTAACTTGTTCGATCTGAAACATCACTGCTTCTTTATAGAGCAATATATACTCAAAGAATCTGAAACATTAAAAAAAAAAAGACCCAGTTAATATATATAGTCTTTTTTTTATACTAAGCAAGGAGCATTGATGATAAGTAAGCTTGCCTTTGACTTCTCAGCGTAAGACCATTTTCACTTGCATTAAACTTTGCCAAACTTTGAGAAAGGCTAACCAGTTGGGTCAAAATTTCCCATGCTGAAAGTTTGTCTCAGCTGACTCTTTCCAAAATAAATAAATCAGCCTGAACTGGTTCTGCCATTTCTGAGAACAACAGAACAACTTTTCTGAGAACAACTGAGAGAAAAACATGTTATTATTCCTAGTTTTGTTTTGGTTTTTAATAACTGTTTCATTAAAAAGCTCTAGTGCCTCCATGTTCTGGAGAAAGGACTCGAAGTCTGGCAGGGGAGAAGTTTTTTAATAAAAGTCGTCCAGATTTAGCTAAGTTACAAGCCTTTGAAAAAACCTGCTTGCATGAGCTGCATAGATTCAATTCCCCATGAAAGCGGTAGAGCCTTTCTCTGTGCTGCTTAGATGTGGCATCTGCCACCGTCCTCTGTGGCAGATGCTCCTCCATGGCAACCCGTGTAGCTTAGTGGGACACGCCGGTAAGGGGCAAGTACATGGTCCCAAGCGCAGAAGTGAGAGGTTCTCCCTCCTAATGGCAAAGTTTCTTTCTGGAAGCCACCAGACTCAAGGAAGCGGTGAAGGGAGAAAGCGGAGGAGCAAAAGAGTAAGTGAGAGATAAGGAGAGGTGTGGAGGTCAATGAGCCTGAGACCAGAAGTTGAGGTCAGCAAAAATGGATAGCTAATAAGGATTTATAAACAATCTTCCACAGAGTATGACGTGACCAAGCTCTGCTCTGAGGAGAGATGATGAACCTCTTCATGGATGGTTTCATCTAGTTACTAGCAACAGTAGTGGGGTCTACCACAAACACTGTGACTTTGCTCTCGTACCCATAAAAAGGAGGTGGTATGGTCCCTACTTTATAACTGGGGACAGAAACAGGGAGAAACTAAAATCAAAATTATCAGAAGTATCAGCTGATTTTGACTGCACAACCAGAAACACCAGAGGCCTAACTTCTCCAGTATTATCAATCAGATGACGTGTTGTTCTCAGCCCAACTCAAAGCATCCTCATGTATGCTCTGCACCTTTTGCAAAGGAGAGCCAGGAGTCACTCTCTAAACCCCCCAAAACTGTCTACTCATTATTAGAGGTTTCCTGTGAATATCTCAAGTATTTGGCTCCAGTCTACTGTTAGGCAGTGACTACCGAAAAGGAGGGGATGGTATTAATTCACTTGAACAGCTTCATCTTGCCTATCTGTGATAGTCTCTCTTTCCATCTGTAATTCCTTGCTTCATCCATGATGCTGCCTCCATTACCTGCCCAAAAAATGGCTTGGGTGTCCTTTGGACAGTGGTGTCTTCCACTTCACAAACTTGACGCTAACCTACCAGTACCTAACAATATTCATTCTGTGCCAGCAGCAAGACGATAAGCTGGTGGAAAACAGAACATAATCCATGGAATTGAAGAGAAGATGCACAAAAGCAAGAGGGGACCTTCCCTGTGGTATTTCCCTGCTCCTGCATATGTCTCTTCGCAGCCTTCACATTCTTTTGGGAAGGATGCAAAGTTTACATAAAGCAGGGCTGATGACAAAACAATTTACAGTTTTAATTGCTGCACTATACAATTGCATCACTTCCCCCACCACTGACACGGAGGCATTTAAAGGTTGCACGACGAGAAGTCTCTATGCATTCTTAAAAGCATCTGAGCAACATTCCCACCACTTCTTCAGAGGATCGTGTATCCAGCATGTGTGGAAACACAGGCAGGCTAAATGACATTAGCCAAACTGAACGATGACGAGGAACGTAAGGGAGGACAGGGGGGCTGACAGGAGTCACGTTGGGGCATACCCCTCACTCACGACCTTGCACAGCATGGGGAGGCACCCTGTCCCACCTTCCATGGGGGAGTCAGTCACCGGGAACACCTAAATTCACCTGTCATTTTCTTAGTCAAAGGCAATGTCTCCGCAGTTGTGAAACGCTACGGAAGAATTTCATATATACAAACTGGTTCCTTACATACACCCAAGCCTGTAACCACTTAAGGACATACGTTAACTTTTATATCACGTTCAGTCCAGAGAAAACACTCACAAGAACACTAAAATACACTTATGTGTTTGAAACCAGACTCTAACAACTCAACTACTGTTCAGCTGGCTGCCCAGCAGCTCCCATAAAAGCAGGATGGGGGAATGCCTTAGAGATGAGCCTATAAATGTGTTTGAGATATCCATGTGATAATGAAGTCATTTTGTGAAAGAACAAAAAAGCAATATAGAAGCAAAGTATTACAAAATACTGGGAATAAAATTTAAACAATTATATTTCCTTTTTATTTTAAATTGTTACTTAAAACTTATCTCGCACAAAAAATTTTATTCTCATTTTTAACAATTTTGTCATGTTCTCTTTTTCCTTATCCTTTCCTTTAAATTTTTTTTTCCTGCAATAAGTATCTTTTATTCTACAATTTTTAACCTGTGAATTGATATCATTGCATGAGGAACACGTGTCAACTTTACTCACTCGTGTGAAACAGCAGTTCAAACTCCAATGTGACTAAGGCATGTATTTAACTTCCAGAACATGGATCATAGAATCATAGAATTGTCCAGGTTGGAAGGGACCTTTCAGATCATCTAGTCCAACCATCAACCTCACTCTGAT
>JAOXJK010000012.1:50260591-50275737 GCA_025774025.1 Xenus cinereus
AGCACAAATTCCAAATACCAAAGATGTGATCATATTGGAGTAGCTGTAATTGAAAGAGGACATACAAAAAATGTGAAGAATAGCTGTGACTTTTTAGCAGAAAAGATGGAAAGGACAGTTGCAAGGGTTTATTTTTAAGCTATTTCAAAATGAAGTACAAAACTGTTGATTATGTAGAGACAGTAAGAAGTAAAAAGATACCAAGACTGTTAAAACCTTCCTTTTTGCTCTCTTTAGTCTACTTGTTATAGGACAGATTATTCCTTGAGCTAGTCTACAGAATGCTATTTTCAGGTACAGTTGTTACGAAGAGACTTATTATTGAAATCAGAAGCGAGCTCGCTGCAGAGGAGGAGTCTACCCATTTAATTAGGCCCACCAGCTATAAACAGAGTGAGTAGTGTGGAAACACTTGGACATACTAGAGGAGCTTCCAGTGTCAGTGTTGCTTTGTAGTGTTGGATAGCACAAAGCGCATTTTCCCTGCATTACGGATTAGAATCATAGAATGGTTAGAGTTGGAAGGGACCTTAAAGATCATTGAGTTCCAGCCCCCCTGTCCTGGGCAGGGACACCTCCCACCAGACCAGGTTGCTCAAAGCCCCATCCAGCCTGGTCTATTGAACACCTCCAGGGATGGGGCAGCCACAGCTTCTCTGTGAAACCTGTTCCCGTGCCTCACCACCCTCACACTAGATAATTTCTTCCTGAGATCTAGTCTAAATCTCCCCTCTTTCAATTTAAAACCATTACCCCTTGTCCTATGACTATACTCCTTGATAAAGAGTCCCTCCCCATCTCTCCTGTAGACCCCCTTCAGGTACTGGAAGGCTTCTATAAGGTTTCCTGGGAGTCTTCTTTTCTCCAGGCTGAACAACGCCAACTCTATCAGGCTGTCCTCATAGGAGAGGTGCTCCAGCCCTCTGATCATCTTCGTGGTCCTCACTGGACTCGTTCCAACAGGTCCATGTCATTCCTGTGCAGAGGACCCCAGAGCTGGATGCAGTACTGCAGGTGGGGTCTCACCAGAGCAGAGTAGATGGGCAGAATCACCTCCCTCGACCTGCTGGCCACACTTCTTTTGATGCAGCCCAGGATGCAGTTGGCTTTCTGGGCTGCCAGCGCACACTGCCGGCTCATGTTGAGCTTCTCATCCACCAACACCCTCAAGTCCTTCTCCTCAGGGCTGCTCTCCAGCCATATACATCACTTTTCTCCCCCTAGAAATCCTCCCTATCCTTAAAGCTTTACCAGGCAGCAAGCAAAGGCCGTGACAGTATGATCCACCTCCTCCAGCTGACTGCTTAACAGCCCTACCAGGCTTTGGGCAGGAGGCTCCCTGGCCAGAGACGTGCCACCGTGCTCCTGTCCCCTTCCCAACAGTGTCCCTAGCAGCACAGGTCAGCCCTTCCCAGCAGAGCCAGCCACCCTCCATCAGGATCAGTGGGGCTCGCTGCTGGAGCAACCAGAGGAAGAGAAGATGGGAAAGCCTTTCTGCGCCCATTAGATTGGGCTAACGATTTAAGCAGCTTTTTGTCTTAATACTTGATGCTTGTTCACACGCTATACCACTTTCCTAGCAAATATCATAGGCATAGCGTAACGATGAGGCGTTCTCCCTCTTTTCATAAAATCTTAAGTGACATTTTCAAAAATAATCATATATGGATTTTTACAGCCTGAAACTGCATTCAAATACCGGTGCGCATGTCTGTGGTGTGGTGTGATATGAATTATGAAGACCAGGCTGACTATAAATTAGCAATTGCATACAGCAGATGCTTCATTAGGCCAACATGGAAGAGTGGCTATTTAAAGACCACTTCCATGGTTAAAAACAATAATCCAAAGGACGTTGAAGAAACACATTGAACACTGTTTATAGTTACTATTGCTACAGGATATAAGCATCTCAGTTACAATACATACCCTGCAGAGACAAAACACAAGCTTTGCAAGTGTATTTTTCCATTCTTTCAGGGGAAGGAAATCCAGAGAACCAAACCGTGTTTCAGATGTGTGCTGGACTTCCAACACACAGTGAGAGAGGAGATTCCACTTGACCCACCGTGGATCCCTTTACCAGGCTCCAGCCAAGCAGCTGTGGTAACTCCATCTGGCTGGGCCTCAAACAGCAGCTCGTGATGTCCCTTTGCCCAGGCTTGACTACATTAGCACCACCGATGTGACAGACCGGGTACCCTGAACTTACCTGAATTACACCCAATTCTGCCTCCGTCTCTGATGGCCAACTGTGTTCCACTTCAGGAGACCACACTACTTACATTACGGATTTCGGAACTTAAAATAACCTGCCTGTGAGGTATGTATGTTGTGAGGTCACCTAGTCTTAAAGACAATGTAACTATCCAAAAATGAAGGGAAATACGTCAATAAACAAAGAGTTCCTATAGAAGTATTGAGAATCAATATCTACATGCTTACATTTGGTTTCGGAGACAGGCAGCACAGGAGATCAGTTAAAAAAATAGCAAGTCTTCCATGTTATGCTATGGTGAGGCAGTTAGATGGGCCCCGACATTTTCACTCTTCAATAACAAGGGCATAAAGAAAATGCAAGGGGTGTCTCTACTCTCCCATCCTTACCTCCTCTTACTCTCCCTAATGCTTTCTCCCCTCTACAAAAAAGTACAGGAGATGTCACACCTTCACACTCTACCAAGAACATTTATCCAAATTTGTCCCTCCCAATCTCTTCTGGGCCAGGGAGGGTAAGGAACTATGTATGGCTTTGTGCACAGGTATTTAAAGATACAAAGGGGTGTCCAAGTCCCCAGACGCCACCACAGATAAGAAAAAAAGAAATGTATTTCTTGTACAGAAGACGGGGGCCAACAAATCTGTATCTAATTAAGCAGTGATACGTTAATTTGGGAACTAATTGTAGTAAGAACTCCTCATCCTGTATGAAACTCTGCTTTCCAAATAATAAACATCCTCTGAGAATTACCATAACTGCATTGCATGAGTAAACTTTCCAGTGCTGGCTGCCTAAAAGTATGGCAGAATCATAAGTTTCCTGGCAAGAAAAGCATCTGAATATGATAAAACCACAGTTGCAAATGGTATTAGGAGATACTGAAAGAATGAAAAATGAGATCTTTCTTTGCTGCGTTTACTGCATCAGCTCTGTGCCCTATATGAGCACTTAAAAGCCTTTAGCACAGCCATGCACAAAACCGCCCTCGGAAAACTTTGGGAAAAATCTGGCCATTCCCCCCCCCTCAGAAACATTCATTTCTGAACCAACAGGTATCCATAAAAGCAGCAGGTTTCCATGCAGCCAGACTTCTTAAGGAGAAATTCCCAGCTGTTCAGCAGCTACACACTATACAGGTCTCACACCAGCATTCCTGTGTAGGGTTTCACCAAAATAAATGACAAATGTCGAGCACATCACATTTTTAAGAACCCTCTTACCTACCGAGCCTTCTGATTTTCAGAAGAAGCAACCCCACCATGAATTCCCACCAAGAGCCGACAGGAGGACAGCAGATAAGGTTTGGTAAGTGTGAAAGTACCAGAAGGGATAGAGAAACAGATGTGCAACATCAGAGACTGAAACCTCAGTGGAAAGTCTTGTTAGTTGTTGCCTTCATCACTATTTACACCATTTTTTTTCTGCAACTGATCCCAAGCTCAGAATAAGAATAGAGCAGAACAAAGGCAAAGGTTTTTGTTCTTTATCCTGCTGGTAAGTGGTGGAGGTGGACTGGGGGGCTTTTACTCTCATCCCATTAAAGCTCTAAGAAAAAGTAAGTTAGTTCTTAAAACAAAAATAATCTACTAGAACACAGTTTTGTTCCCAATAGACAACCTGTGATATTAGTTACAGATGTCATAAAACTATTCTTGCTTTACTGCTAACTCCAGTAAAGCAGTTGACAGTGTGTTTTGAACATACACTCAAAAATATGAAATAATATTTGGCAACAGCTATAAAGGAAGAGATTCTGAAGAGCACGCTGCTGCACAAGAAGTGAATCAACAAGGGTCAGTGAAGCCACTTCTGGAATGAATTACTTGTGAACAATTCAACTGACCAAGAGGTGAATATGCAGGGCGTTATCACGATGTTATTTTTTTTTTTAATGGAGTAAAGAAACGAGGTTGATCATAAGTAACCTTAATACGGGCTGGTGCTATACATATGGTAATTTTGGTCTTCTGCAATGTTTTGCTATCGGTCACAAAATCACATTTCATTAAAGACTGTCCTCAGGACAAATAATACATGTAGAAAATAAGATAATCAGTAAGTATGCAATGTTAACCTTCCATTTGAGAAGGGTGAATGCAATGAACTATAAGGATAAGCCATTTTTTGGATATGTCATATTAAAAGACAATTTCAGCTGCAATGAAGAGATTGCTTTTGTTTGCAATTTAGGGAGGAGCTACAGCAAAACAGTTTCAGCCTTCTAAGATCTAAAAGAAGGCAGCAATCAAGATTTTCACTACTCTTCCAGAGCTCTAGAAACCTTTTTTCCTTATATACTTGTAGCTTTTAGATGGCTCTTTGGGGACATTTGAGTCGAATCATACAGTTATGCAGTTCTACACATATTTAAGTTTTGAAACTTACTCATTTTTCATTTACAAAAATATGCAGGGCTCCTGATTTAGAATAATTTGGTATCTATCAATGATACCTGATAATCCAAACTTCGTAACCGCCAAAATCTTACAGTTTTGGTTTGGTTTTTTGGTCAGACAAGAAGTTAATAATGTCCTAAGATCACTCAACCTTGAGTTGTTTTATATGCAACATAAATAAATAAATTTAAAAGATATTATGTGCAGATATTCCTGGTAACTTTTCCGTTACTCTTCCAATATGGCAGTGCATAGCACTGACCCACATCCATAGGGGCGATGGATTGGGGTAATTTCCAAGCCCCTTCTGCTCCTCCGACATGGACACAGGGGCAGCGACATGGGAGGGATCCCAGTGCCGGACAATTACTAAAGCAACAAGGAGCTATTCAGCGGGGAAAGGCAGAAGGTTGGCTGGAAGGCTGGACTTGGCCCACAAATATAGCCTGGATGATGCCAGAATGAAAGGGTAAATTTCATAAGGAATGAAAGGGATAAAATAGGCTTTCATGGAATGAATAGCTAAGTAGCTCCCAAGATACATGAAATCTTGGTAGCCAAAGACTGAAAAATTGTTAACTACTACAGTGTGAGCACTGTACAAGGAGAAAGTGCCTGCCAAATTCATGTTCTGATGCCAGAAATTCTGAAAATCATGAAAATCTGAGGTCAAAATCTCAAAAAGCAAGAATACGGTCATTGCTAAGTTATAGGAACAGGCCTACTGACTGTAGGAATGTTGCTAATAAAATTCTCAGAGCAAAAGCAAGAATTGCAAAGATTACTCTTACCTTATTCACTTTTTGTGGTACAAGAGAAGCATCTTTTAATAATCAAGTGGGACATAAAGCCAAATACGTGCACATAACCTTCAAAAGAATGATTAAACTGGTTCTGAAATAAATGTTTGTCAAGGATCTATATTTATAAAAGACAAAAAAAAAAAAAGAAAAAGTAAAAGTTCAGATGGAAACAAGTGATTCTTTCTTTCTTACTACCACCTGTCATAAATTAGGTTTTGGACAAGGACAGTTACGCTGCTGTTGGAAACCCCTAATTTAGTCCTGGGTATGAAAGTATAAAAGGTACCAATTCCGGAAATTAATACACTGCTGAAAACAAGGATTGTCTCACATCTCGAGCCCTCTGTACTTTCACGCACAGGAACAAACTCTTGGCAGAAATTCCCGTCCTTGACCTGCGACTCCCAGATTACCAGAGAGTGACCATGATACAGGCAAAGAGCCGCCCTCCGCAGCCTTGGGAGGACACGCAGTTTCCCTGTGGAATCTAAGATCTCTTGTCAACACACATGCATCTCCCCCAGGGCCATAAAAGCCAGGCAGTAAACAAAAACAGCTGAGAGAAACAGGTCTGCTTGGCAGAGATGAGGAGAAGTTCCACTGGCCAGTGGTACTTTCCGCTTGTGCAATGCCCTGCCGGGCATAATGGTCCTCATTCTAGAAGAGCCAAAACATTGCACAAGGTGGTCCTGTTCCACCCAGACATCACCCCCCTCCCCAGCACGCCAGACACTATACCGTGCCTTAAAAACACTTTGGAGGAGAAAATAATTTCCCCTTAAGAAGAAGAGCAACAGGTAAAAATGCTTTGAGAGAGAGAGCTCGGCAAGCTGCTGAGCACCCAATTCCTTGCAGATCTACAGGAAGGGCCAAGCTGGAGGTCGTCTGAAGGCAGGGATGGAGTCCATCAACATGAGGGTCAGAAGTTGGATTGATGCTGCTTGAGCTACACAGATCCACAGCCCCAAAGTCACCGGTGGGATGGCCACAAGTTCCTTTCTCCAGAAAGCAGCCTTAGCGTGACAGGGGTGGGAAAAGACTCTTTCCTCCGGTCTTTGCACAGATCTGATGCCTAAATCCTGGCTTGAGAAGAAAAACCTGTCCTATTTTCTACTGTGTAGATCTCTAAGTTTTCAGCAGTCCATTTCTAAGACTGCCTCAGTTTCTAATCTTCCACATTTATTTACATTCCTCATATTCTTACTCTTACCTCTTCACAACACCTAGCCACTGTGGCAAGTATTCTTCTCTCCCACAGCTCCTTTAAATTCAGCCTTCTCCCATATTATGTATTTATGCTTTTCCTGAATAACTCAGTATTATTTGCGATGCCACTGTCCTTTCCTGAGCTGAGGCATCTTCATCAGGTGAAGTTTAGCCATCAGCTCACAGCAAAACGAAGAGGGTGAAAGGATACCTGAACCCTCCCTTTCAATTTTGCATCAGGTAATGACCTGGAATACATATAAAGACATAAATTACTGTATTTTCACTGACTTCGCTTGTCTATGAAAATGCCATCCAGCTGAAAACCTGTCCCATGCAATTAATAAATAGACAAGCCTTGTTGATTTGTAAAGCAAACCAGAGGAAAACTGTCAGAGCAGGATGACCTCTGGCAGGATAATGCACAAGAAAAGTACCCTCTGAATAACAAAATAATAAACTTACACATAAATTTCCTTGCCACATAAAAAAAAACCCAACAGCGATACTAACCAGTGACCAGCAATAGCATGAAAATTAAGTACACCAGCGAACAAGCAGACTGCGAAATGAAACACAGGGACGGCTAAAAGCTAGCAAAAAATATTCCGTTCTTATAATTAAAACACCCTGCCTCCTTCCCCTAACACTTCCTTTCCTCTAACTGGCAACCACCTACCAAAATTCACCCTTGGGAGCGCTGGCAGAGGCAGGGTGCGGACCGGCTTCGGCGGCGCATGTTTTATCCCCGCATCTTCCAATTCCACCCGGATGACACAACGCTGAAAGCTGCCCGCCACAGCTATACCCTTGCTGTCATCAACACGGCTAAAGGCTGAATGATGGCTTCAGTTTTGGCAGCGCGGACCAACCTCAGGAGCTAAGGCCGAGTTTGACTTGGAAACGGAGAAATGCGTTTCTTGTATATACCTCCCACATACGTTACAAATGCGCCTCTAACGCGACGTCCTGGGATGAGGTCCTTCTGCCAAGGGGAAAATTCTCATCGACTTCGCTAAGTCTGCAGCCCCCAAATTACAAAAGTAAGCGAAAAGCAATAAAATAAAATAAAAAAAAAAATCTTTTGCTTGCTCACCCAAATTCTTCAGCTTTTCGGTGTACCCTCAACTTTAACATAGGCAGCTGCCATCTCCATACCCCTTCTCCTTCTGGCACACCAAGGACAACGCAGTTCAACTGCATGTGGAAGACAACACAGCGGGACTGAACAATTCGGCGTGCCCCCTGCTCTTAGCTCTCCCCAAATCCCAGGGTGCAGTAGTACCTTCTAAATCCTGCTCCCGGGAACAGGCCACTGCTGTTGGGACAACAGAGGAGCGTGTCCCCCTCACCCTGCAACGAAAGGGAGCCCCGGCACGGGGCCACCACCCAGCCCAGGGACAGCCACGGCCACAGCAGGACACGGAGGGATGCACATCACTGAGGTGAGACCGTGCCCTCAACCACCCCGTCCTGCCATGCCCAGTAGCTGCCGGGAATCAAACTGGGACGGGGCGATGCGGAGAGCCTACAGATAGGAAAGACGCCAGAGAGTTACAGAAAGTCTACTCCTGGTGCGAACGGGCAAACTTCTGGAGGCACTTCAGAAAACGCTCTCTTGGATACCTACAACGGTTTTAAACGACTGGCCCTTTTACATCAAGGAGATCTGGATCCTTAACTTAAACAGACTACAGCGAGAAGGGCTAATGCATCAACTTTGTGTCCTTCGGATGCTTTTCACCCCTCAGATTTCTCTGAAAGCAATGTACAGTCAGGTGTTGTTGTTATTTTTTTTTCTCAGCTCACAGCAGTGCAAGATCAGCCCTAAATTACAAGATTATGGTTTGTCCTTCAGAGGAGATGCTTCTTCAGACGAACGACGTTCGGCCCTGTGAGAATAGGTGTGATGTTGCCAGTGGTGCCATCCCAATTACATCAGGCCTCAAACTGAATGGAGCCCAAGTGAAGATCGTGAATATAAAGATTTCTTTCATGCAGTTTGTTTAGCCGTGCAGTCACGTCGCCGTGTGACTGTCTGCCTGCTGTCTGCCAGCACAGAACACACCATCAACTCGAACCTCTCTCTCTCTGCGCCTCTCCGCTCTCTCTACCAAAGAAAGAAAAGAGTACAACAAAAATGCATGAATGAAAATGACAGTGATTTATCTCATGAAAACACTGTCCCTCTGGGCTGAGCTGCAGAAATTTAGGCATATTCTACCTTCAGCCCAGTTCCGGTTTGGCTTTAAGTTTTTACCATAACGTCCATTAGCACAAAACGAGCCATCAGTTTCAATGCAAACACGTGTCATTCCAAAGAGTTCAAACAGACAAGGAAAAGATTGTAAGAGAAAGTATTCCCCTAATATGAAAGGCTTCAGACGGATAGAAGACTTAAACCAATATCCACTAGTATTGACAGCAACACCGTGCCGGTAGCTATCACTTAACAATAGTTTTTACAAAAGCCAAACTCACTGATGAGAACTTTTTTTCAGCAGTCTCTATAACTGACGTGACGGTAACGACCCCACTGGGTGTCTGACAGCGGTTTCTAAGGACACTAACCAGCACTCCAGCAAATTATCAGTTTGGGGTCACTGGACGCTGCTTATCTAAACTTCTTCTCCAGCTCTGAAGGGCTCTGTGGATCCTGCTCTCCCAAACTTATAACCCACTTTATCTTTTGCAGTTTGGGGGGGGTTGCTGTGCACTGGCAGCATATGAAATGGCCCCAGACTGCTTCGCATGAAGGAGGGTTTTGAGAACGCTGCACTGAACACAACACAGCACACCAAAGCCACGGACCTGCTTTATTCCCACCCGGAATTCACGCTTTTTCTTTTCTCTCCCTCCCCGAACCCTGTCAAAGACGCCGCCGTCCGAGGAAGTCACCAAAAGCATAAAACACCAGACAGCAGAAGCGTGGCTGAGCCAACGGTTCCCACCTTCCCCTGACAGGAGCCCACTTGCTCGTTAGCACTGCATCTCTAACGAGAGTAAATGCAGGAGTTTCGAGTACCTCCCCAAAAGTTACTTATATGCACAGCAGCTTGTGAAGCCTTTTAGATCCCAGGGACTTGCATCGGGTTTAGAGAAACTGCTGAAAATTCAACTCTACATTTCACTGCAAATTAAGGGTCTCGGAAGCCTGCACGCTCTACATCATCTCGAAAAATAGGGCTTGGGTTCCTGAGTAACTTGGCCAATTCTGAAAATTTTACCCGTGACCATCGTTCATTCCCCTAAACGTTAAGCTGCAGAAACCACTCCCAAACCCCAAGTCTGGGAAACAAATTTGCAGTCGCTAAGGGTAGCTCAATACTTAGCCCGTTGAGTCACCATAATGACCACAGAACGGATGGATTGTATGATTTTAATAGGTCAGACACCGCTGGTTTTTTCCTTTACAATCACACATCCTAAAACGACTAAGAAGCAGTTGAGATAAGTCAGACGCGCGTGCCCACGCTCTGTTTGCTTTGAGAAGTCATCACCTCTTCTCCTGATGAATGCCCTGATCTTTGCACCTGACCATGGGCTGCTTCTCTTCAGCCGAGGACAGGGACTGACACATGCACGCAAACAGCCTGCCGGAATAACAGGCGTTACTTCTCAAAACACAGCTTTGCTGCTTCTCCAAAAACTTACCGGCAGTTTTTGTTGCCAAAGTGAAGGAGTTAAGTTAATCCTGCCTGTAACTGTTACCTGTCTCTTGCGAATCGCAGCTAAAACCAAAGAAACTGCCAATAGGCAGTTCTGTTCCTAAAAAAAAAAACCGCTGACGTGGTACCTCCAGGTTGTTTTTCTGCTCTGCAGTTATGGTTGATAACATAATAATAATAATAATAATAATAATAATAATAATAAAATAATAACCCTAGCAGACTCAAATACACATGCACCATAATGTGCTGCCCACCGTGCAACGGCCCACGGAGGGTACTCGTGCGTTACACTCACAGAAGAGAGAAAGGAAATTTTTCTTCCTCCTACTGACATTCCTGACCACGTGGAAAAGTTGTTTTTTTTCTCCCCACCATGGCATTTCTCACAGGACAAAGAGTTACTGGGCCTCCCCTGAAAATCACTCCACAAAAAAAAAAAAAAATAGCATGGAAGATAAGGGTGAATCTCTGTGGAAACGGCATGTGGTAAGTAACGCCCTGTCCAGGTTTGGGGTAAAAAAGAACCGATTTTCTGGCCAGCAATCTTACTTTGCAGCTCAGCCTCTTCTAACTATGGAAATTAACAGCGTGTTGTGCAGAAACTGTTTGCTCTCAGAGTGATAAGGCCTACGCTCGTAGCTCACGCCAAGGAATGGTCTGCAGAGAGGCCCTTGCTTATACTTATCGCTGTAACAACCAAGGTCAGCTAATTTCATTATTTGCCCCAGGAACGGAAAAGCGTGGAGAGGTCCCACCTGCGGGGAGAAGGAGACAGGAGAGGTGACCCCAAACCTGACCAACAGGGTGTTCCATCCCATCTGACCCACGTTCAGTATAAAAGCTGAAGGATCAAAGGGTCAGCCTTTTTCCCTCCCATGGTCAGTGTCCGAGGAGGACTCTCTCTGCTCGTCTGCCTTTGGTCCCAACCCATGCCTTCCTGAACCCAGACCCAGAATCCAGCTGCCATACGTTGCTGAGTCCAGTCTGGGATTTCCCCCATTCCTGCCAATGAGGTGATCGTCACCCTGGGAGCTTGATATGGTTTTGTATGTATTGTGTACAATTCATTATTTTCTTTTATTATTATTATTTTATTAATTTATAAATATTTTCATTAGTTTGTTTTTTTTTTTTGTCCTAAACTTATAAATCTCTTTACCTCTCTCCCTCCTTTCCTTGGAGAGGCAGGTGGAGGAGAGCATCGGTCACTCACCTCCGTGGCCAGTCCGGCCCAAACCACGACACACACCCCACCCTTCGAACGCCACCCGCGTGATTCCTGCTCTGCTCCTCACTTCGTGCTTTTCCTCCTTCGTAACCGAGCGCTAATGCCCGCCGAGTGGCTTCGGCAGGACGCTTCTTGCTCTGCTTCTCCAAGAAAACGAAAGGCGATGCAAGTGACACGGGAAGTTCTACCCACAATGCAGTCAGTAGGATTTTGGGGTTTAGACCTCTGCAGCGCTAGGATTTCTCACCGCTTTGCAGTAACGTCAAATTCCCACCTGAAGCAGTAGATGTTACCTTAAAATAAAACACGTTTGCCCCAATAGCAAAACCATACCGATGACCTTTACCTATTTTGTGAAGTGTCCTGAGATGGTGGCCAACGGAGGGACGAACAAGAGCGAGGAAGGATTAACATACAGAGACCACAAAAGGAAGTAGCACCAGGTAGTAGACAGTAAAGGATTAAAATAAAAAATAAAAAAATGTCCCGTGTTTGTTTAATAGTTAACGTGACGTAGCTCTGCCTCAAGAGCTCCAGGGAACCGTTCCAAGTGCCCTCCTTTCACATCATATAATAACCCTACTGGCACGAGCTCTTCCAAACAGGAAATGGCACAATCTACTCAATAAAAACCTCTGTTTGTTTTCTTTCCTCTTCTCCTGGTATTGGCCGAGCGCTACACGAAACCAAAAGAGAAGTCTGTCCCTGCCCGCCTTGCCTACCACCAAAATTTTGATCCCAAAGAGGAAAGAAGCGGCGGGGCAAGGCACACTGGAGAAAACATAAGATGCGGAGTGTAGCTAAGGCTGGGGCTGTAAAAGAAGTGAAAAAGGAAGTTTAGCAACGAATCCAACTGGAGTAGGTTCTCCTCTAAAAAGCTCAGCATCGGTATCCAAAAGATACCGATGGGTCACCATCACTCTAAGCTGGAGTGCAGCCAGTCAACAGCTGGACCCAGAGGAACACCCACCAGCTAGCTGAAACAATCACCAACGACTGCTCTAACGAACCAGGCTCCGCTTGGTTGTGCAGTGAGCCAGGGGTGTGCTCTGGTGGCAGGTGACAATGCTGCAGCTGGCCCATGGGGCCTTCACCAACGCACTCACCGCATCTCGGGGGCTCCCGCCGTGACGGGCGAGCAGAGGAGGGATGCCGATGAGGCAGCCATGGGACGTTGACCTTATGGTTAGTTTGCAGGGCTTCATTTAAAACCCCGGGGTTGATGTAGGTATGAAAATGCCCCACAGCACATCAGGTGAATTTGAAACATGTATCTACAGTAAAACCCGAAAGTTTCAGGTTTTCTTGCAGCTCCGAGCCCTGCAAGCCGCTCCGCACAGGCAGATCTTTGTGCCCCTGATTAACCTCAGCCAACCAACCTCAACGGGGCTGTGTCTGATTAAGGGCCACATTCGCAAGCTTCAGAAAACGCTTTGTGTAAAAATTTGGTTGCTGGCCAGCCCCCGATTGCTGCGTGGAAGCTACAGCTGATAGGAGCGAAAATGTGAGAATTCAGGCTGAAATTTCCTTAGAGACCAGGACCGCCTTATTTTTCTTCTTGCTTTCGTAGCCGCTGCCTCGGCCCAATTACCCTTTTCTTGCCAACGTCACAGCGGAGCAGGGGAGAGGTTATTTTTCAAAAGGCAGGGTAAATCCCCTCACCGCTAGCTTCTGCAGGCCTCAGCTTATGACTCACTGCGTCCACAGCGAAACGGAGCCGTGATCGCAGCCCCAGAGCTGACCCAACAACACACGTTGACCCCGATGGGAGTCTTTCCCTTGACTTCAACGGAAGCTGGGTGACGCCCTGAGCAGGCACTAGCCGTGAACGTAACAAAACCACCTCACCACCACCACCCCCTCCAAGTCCTGGATGGCAGCGAAATATGGTCAGCATGGAAACAGCAGGGACCCCTGAGACCAGAGATTGTCTACAACAAAAAAATATAATACAGGGAAAACCAACAGAGAGATGCTTCAGGTGCACCTGACTCCTTCTAGCACCATCAGCCCAGACAAAACTGCGGCCAGAGCAAATATTTATCAAAAAATTTTGAAAAGAGCAGGTCTCGGCAGAAGCCAAAATCCAGCCCGGAGGTGAAAATGTACCATAATTATTCAATCTTAAAATCAAATCTTCAAATAAAATAAACGTAAGCTTTGAGCAATGAGCAACTCAGAAGCTAGAAAAGGTTTGCATCCGAGTCCGCAGCTCAGTTTTGTGCTCGTCAAACATGGAGGTCAAAGCTAGGACTTCTAAAAGTCTTCTTGAGAAAATCTAGGACTTCTTAAAAAAATCTAGGACTTCCAAAAATCTTCTTAAAAAAGATTTACGGTGAAGGTGGCAGAGCCCAGGGAGGTTGTGGAGTCCCCTCCTCTGGAGATCTTCAAGCCCCACCTGGATGCCATCCTGAGTGATGTGCTCTGGGCAACCCTGCTTTGGCCGGGGAGTTGGACTAGATGGTCTCTAGAAGGTCCATTCCAACTCTTGACAATTCCATGATTGGAAAAAGCAGGAGACCCTCAGCACAGCCAGCATCAGACTCTACGGTGTGTGTTAGCAGGCCACCACCAAACAACTAACTATATGTTGCCTTTAACATTCCCCATACGGCTCCTACGTGAAAACGGTAATTAAAGGGAAAAGCCCACGACGAGGGAAAGCTAAGCTTGGAAATGGAACTCGGAGAACAGTTTTAAGAATGTTTTGTGACACTCTTAAAGGAAGGACCAAGGGAGAGCATATATTTTGGAAAGATTAAAACAACGACGCTGTGAGGCTGGTAAGAAATTGATCGTTGTCAGGGGAAAAAAAAAAAAAGCCACCAGGAGTAAAAAAAAAAAAAGAATGTTGATGTTCCAATAACAGAGACCATGTAGTTTGGATGACACAGCGTTTCTAGGCCGGTCTTCAGCTTGGCTTACACATCCACAGGAGCGAGGCACCGCTGCTGGAAAAATGTTGAGGTGGGAGAGGCAGGGCAGGTACCCACGCACGGGCAGGGATGTCTTGACACGGTGTCTGAGAATCCCTGATGCTTGGTGCCCAGAAACATCTCACTCAGGAAGGGCCCTCTGGGCTGGTCGTTTCTCCCACCCAGCCTGTCAGGAACTGAGCTTTTTCCTACGCTTATTTTTCAGCAAATCAAGAAAACGCACGACGACACAGGGATTTTGCTGGGTTTAGTTACGGGCTTAACAGACGCACACACACACCCCCCCCCCGTATAAATTGAGATCAGGGAGGTCCTCTGGGGCCGGGCAGCCTGTGAGATACAGGCGAGGATGATGTACCACAGGTATGGGATGCAGCGTGACACCCTGCGCTGACTCAGCATTCCTGGGAACCGACAACGAGCAGAGAACTTGCAAAAAGTCACTCAAACCTGTTAACAAATTACCGGGCTAGAAACCACCTCCCCCCCGTCCCCGACAGTATTTCTGCATCTGAGCATGATCTCTTCACGTCGTAATTCCTTACACCCGTTAGACTCCAGAGAAGAGAAGGCCGAGGGGGGACCTGATCAACACCTATAAATACTTCAAGGGTGGGTGTCAGGAGGATGGGGCCAGTCTTTTTTCAGTGGTGCCCAGTGACAGGACAAGAGGAAATGGGCACAA
>JAOXJK010000012.1:50294000-50304635 GCA_025774025.1 Xenus cinereus
CCCACAGCTAGCTTAAATTTCTAAGACAATGCAAAAAATGATACACAGTATTCAAAATCTGTGTATGATAGCTATCAAGCTATTTGATTGTGAATTTCCATCAGAATTTTCATGAACTCTTAATAAGGCATAAACATATTTTGCTGTTTTCAACATTTCTGGTCCTGTCAGAAAACAGTCCCATCTAAACTTTCAACATTGTATTTGTCCCTTTGGTAGGGAAGTCATTAACACTAGTAAAGATCTCAGGAAACGAGCTGAATTCATTTATCTAAAGTTGTGCTGCTCGGGCCTTTTCTGGGACTACTTCTTGGTTTAAAGTACAGCGTGCCAGCACCCAGAAAATGCAGAGTGGTGAAATAATGCCAGGAAGAATGGTTTTAATGGCTTTTTGAAGTAAAAAAACTAGCCAAAGAACATACAGCAATCCTGAAGTATGCTTCTCAGAACTCACCTCAGCGAGGCGACATATAAATTCTGCACTAATCACAACTTCCTACAGGCTAGCTAGCCTCCAGTTGAGTTTATGGCAGTAAAGCAGCTGTAGGTGAAAATGGGCCACCAGGAGAACATTCAGGCCAATTTCTGCTGGAGGAATGTCTATAATAACAAAAGTCCCATCACAACAGAAATATTTGTCAGGAAGCTCTTTAAAACAGCTGGTTGTATTAAACACAATGGGAACAGTAAAGGAGAGGGGAGAAAGACTTCATTCTTTCTGGACTTTGCAATTATAATCAACGCCGTAAGTAAATTGCTTTAATTGAATGCTCTTCTTTAGCATCTCAACCTTCAACAGACTCAGACAGCAAAAGCGAGAATTTATCAGCTTCAGAAGAGTATTTGTGTTCTTAGTGAAAGCCAGCCAAGTTAGACTGAGACAGGATACAAATTCACTAATTTGGCAAGGAGGTCTATGTCAAAAATAGCTATTATGAAAGAGCTGACTTTATGTTTTACTTCATCCGATATATTTGAATTGAGTAAATGGACTGGAAAGGACTTTCTAGTTTATTATCCTACCTGAGACAGTAGTCATTAGAAGATGTTTAGGGAAAGGATAAATAAGCAGTGCAAATGTTTTTCAGGGCCCTGAGGGAACCAAAAGGCCTTAATGGCCTTGAGCAGTCTCAGGCCCAGGAGCCCCCATTTAACCTTGCACTTGGGCTTAACCCTTGCCTGAGCTGTGCTGCAGGAGTGTCTGTCTCTGGCTCTCTTACTTGTTTTTCCTGACTGGATCCTTAAATGGGTCCTGGACCTGTCCCATTGCTTGATTTGTTTGGGATTGATGTGGCTACCCAGTTCTGCTTGGATGCTGTGGGCTGTGCCCCACTGGAAGGGTTCTGGGTCATGCCTGGCCCCTAGCTCCTTCTCCCTTGTGGAGCATCCTCACACTTGCTGCTGCTTCCTACCAATGTTATAGCAGTGCCTCCACTACCTTTCAGCATTTCTCCTTCATAGGCTGCCTGAGCTGGAGGACTCTACCCACACCACAGTAGACATATCATCAATAGTGTTTTACTGACCTTCTTTGACCTTGTTTTTTTTAAGGTAGTTAAATACAAAACACCTTAGACACCTGGAACAATTGGAACGGCATGAATCTGCTGAAGTGATAAAAGAAAAACTATCTACTAAGCATACATAAAGAAATAATTACCAACATCAAACTTCTAGCAGGTACTACTTGTTACATTGATAGGCTTTGCAAGATGGCAAACCTGATAACAAAAAACAAGGCTGATAAAAAAAATGGATGGAGTATGAAGAAAAATATGACTGTATACCTAACCTTAAATATAGGCGGTTGGGTAGAGAAATTCATCTAATGACACGAGTATCAATTTTCAGAGGCTGCATCTTAATTGTTCAATCTATATCAATCTCTCCAAATACGCACTCAATGCTTTGCAGTGCGTGTTCTCTAGTAGATGATCCATGAACAGCATTACGCAAAATATCTTGCGCAAACTGAGCTCGAATTGATTCGGGAGAGGTCTCTTTTGCCACTTTGGGATCGGTTGGACCCATGAGTTGCCTCCACTCTTCCACAGCATTTTCCTTTGTTAAGATCATTACCACCGATGGGCCCCTGTAAAGTCAATATAAGGAAACTCTTACACTATTCCGAGATGTACCATGGTTCCGAGCTACCATGAAGGGTTATGTTAAGCATTAAACTGTCTGAATTTTGTTAAACTGGTTCAATTTAAAATTTGGTCTTGAGTTTTTTTAAGACAATACCCTGTATTCGAAAGCCAAAAAGATTATGATGATCAGCTAGTTGGATTTGGACTTTGTGTCCTAAAAAGATTCCCACCCAAAATTTTCTGAAGCAAGGCAATGCATACTGTTTTATCAATAGCTATACTAATAATATTATGAGGAAGATATTTTTCCTACAGGGAAAGAACAAGGATTCCATCAGAAATTAGTTCTTTTTTTGTTTTGTTTTGAGAAAAAAAATCCAAAATAATAGTCACTATCCATAAGTTTGGAAATCATTTTAAATCTTCCTTTTAAAGGGAGAGCAGTCCATGCTAGAAGCCACTAAATTTGCCAGAAGGAGTGAAAGAATGCAAAATCCTTAGCCCACTTTGAGTGTAGCATGCTTTGTCTGCACTGCACATTCAAAGTTTGATGTATACTCTACATACCTCAGTATTGCATAGTGAGACACTTACTCAGTCATACAAGTCACCAACTCTTCAAAAAAGGGTTTTCCTGTGTGATCCTTATAAAACTGTGCAGCCATTTCACGAGTTAAAGCTTCTTCTTTAATCTTTGAGATGGTAAATCCGGCATCTTTAACTTTTTGCATAATGTCATCTAGAAGAATAAAAAGCAAGCTCATTCTTGATTGGAACAGTTTAGATGCAAAAAAAAAAAAAACTTAGAAGTTAGGATGCAAAAAAACCACCCAAACTTGAAAAGTTTCAGAAAATACTAGATGCTGTTTTAGAAAAAAAAAAAATCACCAATACCTATTAAAATTCTACTTATCGAGCAGTTATGGACAATATGACAAACACTTCAACAGTCCTCTAAAAATATACAGCAACCCTTGTGATTGCACTAATCTATCTCTATGGAGGTGCCAAGCCCAGGCTGTTATAAATTATACCGTCAGCATTCCCTGCTGTTTCTCACACTGGGCTGGAAAGTGGACTGTCGTTGAAATGCTACGTCACACACCAGCTGGTCTGCTAAAACCAATCTGGATTGTTACAAGAGGGGAAGAAAGACTCGCTAAAGCCAATGACGAATTAACATTTAGAAAGTCTACTGAAATTTGTTAGAACAGAAAAGAAGAATGCCAAGAAGAGGCTCCGGATAGAGGGTTTAAAAAAAAAAAAAATAGTGGTAGCAAAAATCTTTAAGGTAAGATTTCAAATTGTACATAGTGTAATTTTTGCTTTGACCTTTCCTCCTCATTCCCTTTGTCTGACAGTGAATTTAACCTAAGATGGAAGTGCATATAACTGAGCAATGACCTCTTTTGAGTCAGTAGAGATACGTGTCTAAAATAAGTAACACGAATTTGGAAAGCCTCCCTCTCCTTTGACTTAGAAGGATGTTGGATGGATAGTTTGCACAAGTTCCTGACTTTTAAATTTAGCTAGGAACTCTCTTACTTCAATTCGCCAGCGTTCTTGTGAAGAGAGAGCTATAGGCAGCTTTAAACAAAGGAAATGTGACATTTAAGACTTCAAAATCAATTATGCAAGCCCTGTAAAAGCATTTCTCTGCACGGAAAAAACATTTGAGAGAAGAAAAAGAATGCATCTGACATGATTTACTGCAGTGTACATTAGTGATATTTTGCAGAAATTACAACTGTAGACATAGCCCAAACTTTCTAGAACAATTACCTTTATGAGTCTTAGCAGCACCAGGTTTGATCAATGCCAGCGTGTGCTCCTGAGGGAAGAAGAACTCTAATTCCTTCTGGGCATCATCGGGTGTAGAACTACCATGTAGCTGACTAATAGGTACGTTTTCGACTGCATACTGTGCACGTAAACTAAGAGTCATCAAAAGAGGAAGTTACTTAAAGGAATAGCCATTTCGAGCTTCAACTACGAATGAACCTAGTGAATATGATCTGGCAACTTAAGTGCCTGATGGTCTCTCTGTAGGAGTAAGAAACCTTCATTGCCTAGAGGAAGAACAACCAACTTTTTAGTTCACCACCTGAAATATGAATATCTTCCCTCCTAACTGTCATCTTATTTCCAAGATAATAACAGATCTTGCTTAGTGAAACAACAGGGAAGATGATACCACAGCAGTTTCTTAGAACAATAAAATAAGCAGGTGAAACTAAGCTGTTAATTCATAAAATGTGTAAGAGAAACTTATTCACAAATAAAATACACTACTGATAGGAAGTTTTCATTAAGCTAAGAAAATAAGCTTATGTTCTAAAAAATAATGGTACTATTTCAAGCAAAACATCAATAAACTTGAGATACTACCA
The DNA here is from genome assembly GCA_025774025.1 of Xenus cinereus. NCBI lineage: Eukaryota > Metazoa > Chordata > Aves > Charadriiformes > Scolopacidae > Xenus > Xenus cinereus. The sequence continues at coordinate 50,298,481 of JAOXJK010000012.1, forward strand.
ATATTTTTTGCGTGTGGAAAAATAATGGCAATACTTCTGTAGACCCCATAGCCTAAAAGTTTCCATCCAAGGTCACAAAAGTTCAACTTAATGGCCAAGTATCCTGTTCTTGCGACTGTCAGAGCAAGATTATAAAAAGATTCCTACAGGTAGATTCTTCCTGTGATATGTGCAGTCAAGGATTTTTCTCTGACTCAAGACATCTTCTTTCACTTCAGTAGGCTCTTTCAAACTCAACTTTTCATTAGTAGCCATTATTTCTCAAAAAGAATTCTATAGTCACTATGTGTAATACAACATTTCTTCCAAGAAAAGCTTAACAAAGTGTAGAAATATATATCAGTTCCCACACGATGGCACTATAGTTACACCAGTTGGAATGTTGTACTCATTGAGATGGGGAAAGTGGAAGTAAATTGGAAGTTGTGAGTGGTAGTTTGCTAGTGTAAGTATTACCTGTTTGGATTTTCCTTCTTAGCCTCTTCAACAGTCTTTGGGCCTAATAAATCTCTCCAGTGGGCTATTGCATTTTCTCGTGTCAGAGCAAGTACAAGAGTTGGACCACTGTAAAATGGGAAAACTGGCATTAGAAACATAAAATATTAAACTCTCTGTAATTTATATGGTCCAGGCCAGGAAAATGAGCCCTAGTATTGGAGGATTTAAAAACTCATCTGCATTAAACAGATACGGTCTGATAAAACTTTAAGGAGCTTAAATGCAAATTTAAATTTCAGAGTTGCTGAAAGTTCACACAACAGCAGGAATGTTGCAGAAGTGGGCTATGTCTTTATTGTTAGATGTAGAAATGCAGATCGGCTCCTAATTTTTTGTATTTGTCCCAGCAATGTCCCAGCTTCATATGAAAGCAGTGATTTATTTTTCCTCCCTGAGGAATCCAGAACACAGCCTGGATAAAGATTTCAGAACTCTCCTACAGACAACCTAAACACGGCCTTCCATAGCAGAGCTCAGTTGTTTTCACCCAAATTGATGGAATTTGCCACTGACTTCAAGATCCTACATATAGAGATATGGAATAGCTAGTAATTTTTAAATACCTGATTTCTTTGTCTACTATACTTGGGAATGATCTGCAGTTGTCTGGTCCTCTTTTTGAGTTTTACTAAACGCTCAGATGCATGTGTGTCTTGAAGCCATGGATTATTCAGGATAATTATTCATTGTGAAAAGTTCAGTCTTATTTATATATCCACATGTTCATTTTTCATTCAACATACCTGGTCATTTGCTCTAGAAGGACTGGGAAGTAGTCCTGATTTACATGCTCTCTGTAAAAGTCGCGTATTTGTTCTTCAGATAGGATTATTTCTTTCTGCATTGCTATTTCAAAGCCATCATCCTTTATTCTCTGCATGATAGAATCTGTTTAAAATATTGAAATAATGCTAAGTTACCATGCATTCTTTAATTTGTACACTTGGGAAGAAATTCCATGGGCTTTCCAATCAAAATGTTAAATTTCTACAGGTGAATTAATTTCTTAACCAAAGAACAGAAAACTAATTCAAAGCAACTGCTAGTGCTGCCTGGACACTCAGAAAGCTCACCTTAAGGCTTGCTTTCACTTCAGAAACCTTAGCAGGAATTCCTGACTGAGAAATATGTTATGTGTTACTATCACTAGAAGAAGGTCTATGGATCTATAAGACCACATGCATAAGTAAACAGTGCTTGGTACAAGTCAAAATTACTCCATAATTTTCTATATACAGACTGCAAAACTGCTGCTCTAAGCAATGTGCCAGATAACAATCCAGAAAATAAATACAGAAGGAGAGGGTAAAATTCTAGTTTTTCATATCTCTGTGTATACGTTATTTCCAAGGCAGAGATTCTCAAGTTAGAAATAAATGTCCTATCTAGAATCTAGGAAAAAAATGAAAATACGCAGCGTAGAACATCCTGGGTGAGATCTTTGTCACCTTGTCATTGATCTGCCTCTGGCCTGCCATTAGAGGACATCAGCTGCTTCATTCCAGCAGGAAGTAGGGTCCCCTACACTATACTTTGAAATTGCTAGCTTCTCTGAGAGGTCTTCTAAAAAAATTCCTTCACTGAATTTCACTGAATTTTTAGAGTTGGAAGGGACCATAGAGATTATCTAGTCCAACTCCCCTACTGAAGCAGGATTGCCTAGAGCTAGAGCATGTAAATATCCTTCCAAATATACAATCTAAAGAAATTCTTGAAAAATCAGGGAAAGGAACAAAATAGCATTGACGTTTACATTCTCAATATATCAAAAACATTAACCATGTAACTTTGTTCCAAATGAAGATTCCTCTTAGTTTAATACTAAGTTTAATATAGGCTAAGAACGTTTCATTAGTAGAGTTAGAACTTTTAAACCTTAAGAAATGAGACTTGTTATATCCCCTTGATGGAAAATGTAGTTATTAACACTTACTCCGTCTTTCCTTTAAAAGAGAAGGTCTAATTAAGGCCAAAGTCTTTTCAGCTTTCTGGCCTGTCTTGCTTTTATCAAAATTCGGGAAAAAGAAGGCAAGTTGTCTGCTGGCATCTTCTACGCTGTCCTGCACATCACATATATTTAATATACTCTCAGCTTTCACAACTTCTTCCAACCTAAGGAGACACAAAGTAATATAACATTTAAGCCACTGCATGCATTGTATTAACAGTTGACTTCTTGAAAATGTACTTTCTTAAAGTTCGGTTAAAATTAAGAATAAAATGCCAAACTAAGATCTTATTAAATTCAAAATCACGACTGAAGTAGCATTTCTGAGAACTATTTATCTTCTCAAGAAGTGCCGTGCCATGTGCTGTGAAAGGGAAATCTCAGCCATGCAGCTTCTCTAATTCTTATTATGCTTAACTCTTATTATGCTGCTTCTCTATTCTTATTATTTCTTATTAGAAATAGCCTCCCACCAGACAGAAGTACCACTGACAAGGGTATGGTGTATAATGAGTGATCAATAAAAGGATTGTGCTTAACTCATGCACAGCATGATCATAAAAATGACAGGACTGCAGGGTTATCTTTAACAGAGATACTTCTATTGTGACCAGCCTGTGTTTTTAAGCTTTATTTAGCTATGTAAATACAGTCATTCTTGGCCACTTACAGAAAATGCAATATTCCCCAGTTGTACCAAATTAATGCAGAAAGGGATACAGCAGGCATCAACAAAAATATCAATTATTATGACAAGTTCTTCTTGGAAACAAAGTATTCAAATTCACGTTGCTTTAAGTAAATCTCATCTCTAAGTATAAAACTTGATCCAATATTTGAATTTTTGTGAACACTCTCTGCTCTTTATTATCTGATGCTGTGTATACAACTATCATCCTCTTCAAAATTCCCTACAAATGTTTGGCATAGGAGGGAAACAGAGATTTCAAGATACCATGGTTGTGAACAGCTAATCCTCACAATGTTTTTATGCAGGAAGGAACAAAACCGTCCCACTTGTTTGCTGACTTTCACAGAGTGGTCCCAGGGAGCACAGCGTGTTTCAGGTGTCCCCTGGTCTCCCTTGGCCCACATCTACACCTTCCCAGCATACACAGGAGTAAACGTGGGCAAGAGCGCAACCCTCAATGGGCAATGCTGGCAGTCACTTCGGGGGAACTGGTGTGAAGTAGAATTGCATGGAGCACATCAACCTTTAAGAATGGCACCTTCCCCATCGCTCTGAAGACCCATTTGTTGTCTTTACCTAGGAATCAAGGAGTTTCTATGTTCCCACAGGAACTGTGATGGCCTTTCTGATGGCCATGTGAAAGACCAGGTGAAAAACTCTGCCTGTTCCCAGGACCCTGTGCATACACTGGCACATGAGCATCTGCAAGAACGTGCCTTGGTTTGTGATGTGCTCCAAATACTGTAACTGAATCACACCTACACATTTGCACTGTTAGTTACCTGTCTGGATTCTCAGCCTCAGGCTCATCAGGACCCATCTCACTCATTTTACGTAGTTCTTTCCAGTGAGGAATAGGATCAGTTGCTCCTTTTTTAGTGATTACCAAAACGTGGCACGGTCCACTCATCAAGAATTGAACAAAATCATCAAAATCAGGCTGAAAAACATAGTTTTTCCCCTATGAATTGTGGGAACTTTGAGTTTATCATCAGAAATGAGATGACTCTCCTTTCCAAAATAACTCATAATTCCTGTTCTAAAATGGCATTCACATACATCACTAAATCTGTCAAATTGTTTGGGAAATTTTTTGATCAATCATTTGAAACAAGACCACTATAAAATGTCTAAAACACAATTAACTGTGGTAAACGAAGTCATAAAATTACATTAACCAAGTACCATGTTCTTCCAGGTTAAAATGCAAATGACGAGAGTGAAGAAAGTGATCTAGAAACTAAATGTGACCAAATGCTATGCTTGCAGTGGCATGTATAGGCACAGACACACTAAAAAAACTGCCATACAGTTCCAGGCATAATTTTTGAAACTAAAAATCATGCATCTGGCTGCAAATAAAGAACACTGAGATATTCGCAAGACATTTGTAGGCTTTTCCTTCATTCTCTTTGCTATGCTCTTTCCATTCCTTCACTGCCTTTCAATCCTACAAATGTACATTCACAACAGAAAATAATTTTCAAAGCTGTTGTGACTTTTAAGTCTTTTTTCCTTGTATGTTCCCTTTTTCTTCAGTACTATGAATTTCCTCAAATATCTTCTCGCCTTTTAAATATTTGACTAAATCTTTTCTTTACCAGTCACCCTCATCTGGTTCAATATGATACATTTTTCCTCTAATAATACGAGGATGAAATATTTACATGTGTGCTTTCAATTTGTTACATCTCTCTTTCAATTATCTTCATATCTATGCATAAACTTAAGCCCTTTTCACAACATGAACAAACTCAAAAGAGACAGAATGAATGCAAACACAAAAACATTTAGTACAATGCATAAAGGGAATATCTATACTGTTATGGCTTCAAAAGTACACTTGTTTATGTTAAAAGAAATAGATGTGGCTATTAGATCTGGCTCTCCCGGCTCACCCAGCCTCATCATTAGAAAGAAACAATTTCTGCCTCCAGTTATATCTGAAGGTCTATTAACTTGAGTCTCCATTCTGTTACATTAGGCAGCCTCTGGACCTTCAGCAAGCTTGCAGAGTATTAAATCAGGAAGAATTTTGCCCACTGAGCACAACGGAATCTATGTTCCATATTGTAAGTTTAACATAATTATTTTTCAGCTTAGAATTACACTTAAAGAATGGCAAATGATTGCTTCGCAATATGCATAGGGTTCTCTGAACCCCTTCTGATAGTTCATAGTAGTTTTGTTATTCTCCCTGTCCTAATTTTGGCTAGGATCTGCTGCGGTGTAGTTGTGCTGCCATATATCAAACACTGCATTCTTTATCCCTGTCTTTTCTCTTCCCATGTCTCCCTCTACACCTAACTAATCTCAAATTTATCTTCCCATGAAGATAACTTATTTTTACCTCTATTTCAAAGCTGTCTCTGTCTAAACCAGAATCCCAGCTTTGCGAAACCCAAGCTCTTCACAATTCCTTACAAGCTCTCCCCGTTATTTCCTTCCTCAACCCTAGTGCAGTTATCTGGTGATTACTGTCAGATTTCTTTTTTTCCCCATCTGGCTTCAGTAGGAACCATCTTGTCTCACTCTCATTCATTTGGAATGCCACAGGGACGCCTTTCCAGCTTCTTCTTTTGATTACACCAACCCTTTCATTGATCCCTTCCATCGGCCCCTCTAATAACACCAAACCAACTAGTTGTCTGCATGTAATTCCAGCCTCTGTCTATCTTATGCAGATCTTAAACAGGAGAAGGTATAATTATTTGCTAAGCATCTTCATTTTTTGTGGTTCAGATCCTTCTGTAGAGTTAACTTTAGCTATCACACTGGCAAAGCACTTGATGTTATCCTGGTGCTGGTTTGCTAGACCACTGCCATTTGATGCCATATGATGACCAACAACTTCACTGCTTTCTTGAACTTTCTATCTGTCCTTAGCTATTTTTTGTCTCCTAAAATAGGATAGGGCCAGAAAGATGCTTTGTCTTTCTGCCTTGCTTATTCCCAGCACTACCCCATGATAAAAGCTGTAAATAAGAAAAGATGTAACATATACTATCACTTATTTTC
>JAOXJK010000012.1:50346861-50358726 GCA_025774025.1 Xenus cinereus
TGGCAGAGCCCTGGAAGAGGCTGCCCAGAGAGGTGGTGGAGTCTCCTTCTCTGGAGACATTCCAAACCTGCCTGGACGCATTCCTGTGGGACCTGCTCTGGGTGGACCGGCTCTGGCAGTGGGTTGGACTAGATGATCTCCAGAGGTCCCTTCCAACCCCATAGCATTCTGAGATTCTGTGATTGCAGCAAGGTACACAGCCAGGCACAGGTAAAAGATGTTGGGCACAAGCCAAGGGCAGGGCCATCAAGGCACGATTTGTTACCATAGCTGAGGACATGCACGTACTTTCCCTTTTCCTTTCCCAAATTTGCACACTATTATGCTGGACTGCTAGATTATCAGCCGATTCACAAGCAATACCGGATGACTCTAATCTTTATCAGGTAAGTTGTCTTGGACACACTGGTCAGTGAGAATAGGCAGTGGCACAGGACACTTCTTCAAGTAAGAGATTTTTTATTTAGCACAGAAGTTCAATAACCAGAAGGCAAAAAACAGTGTTCTTGTTGCCCCACCTACGGCTTTGCCAGTTGTCCTAAAGACTTTGGTAGATCCAAGTTACCCTGACTCTTCCTGGTGGCAGAGGTGCAAATGTCTTCTCTGCAAGCCCTGTCTCTGGCCTCATTTTCCTCCAAACTCTTCTAAGTATCAGAGCTTTATTTAAGCTTTTTTGGCTTGAGGGGCCCTGGCTCTCTTATCAGTGACATATCAGCTGCATCCTGCCTGGAGAAGGATTTAAAAAGCTGACGGTTTGGGAGCTATTGACCCAGTTTAGAGTCTGCCCCTTTGCATTTCATGTCTGTTGTATTGTGTTGTACCTCTACCTGCCATCTCCAAAATTCATGGGCCAGGCAGATTGTATTGTATGAAGAGGAGTGGACCAGGTAGCGCTAGAGGAAGCATAAGGGCAGGATGTTTAGAAGACTTCAGGACTTGCTGCTTGTCCCTTGGACACCTTGCACTTTTTAAGAGAGGCAGAAAGGATGCGGGAACTGTTGGGAGTTTTCAACAAAGTTTTTTTATGGAAATGTAAAGGCAAAACATTTATTCAGGATTGAGAAAGTAGGTGTAAGTTCTTTCATTCAAAGAAATGCCGTCAATCTGAGGCACCACTAGCATTACTTTATAGTTGTAACTTCTTAACCCTCCCATATCAAGCTTTAATCTGTTTGAATTCAGGGATCATAGCACTTTTGTAGCAGAGACTCCCAGACGAAAAATTACGGCAATTTATAGGGCTGTGAAGGAGGAAGGGTACCCTTGAGTGACTCCTGGGAGTCTGGGGTGGGAGAAATCTGACCTCAAGCTGTTGGGATACAGCAAATGACAGTGGGGCCTTAGGCAGAAGGGTTAGAGACCTTCTGCAGAATGAAATAATGAAAAGAACCTTTTACATAATGAAGATAAAACAGAGATTCCCAGAACGGATGTGGTTCCCAAATATAATCCATCTAATGGAGAAAATATACACTCCAGCACAAGTTTGTATACATATAGACGAGCATATGTCGAACTGATTAAACACAGTTCAGTTAGTTTATTCTAGTTTTGCTTTGTTACATGTGCAAATGGAAAAAGTATGGCATCCGATAATAAATCAACAAGCAACTGAAAGTGACCAGACATCAAAGGTTTTTTGAAGGCTGATAAAATATTTCCCTCTCCTTGAGAGTGGCTGAGCCTTCACTAAAGGACCTGACCTCTCAATTTGAATTCCAGATTCAATTATAGGACCACAGTAACTTGCATTTCTTTGGCTACAATGGACCTGAGCCACAGATAACAGCCACAGATGCCGTCCTGACGGGAGAGTGACACGAGACAGACGTTATGAAACATGTGCCCTTTTCTGCTCTCACCCACTCTAAATGTATAATTACCACAATTCAGCGAACTGTTTGTGGTTTTGGAACGAAGCAAGTAAAGGTGAAATTTTGAGACTGATAAGTGTTTTCGTATCGTTTAATTTAATACGCACTTTGTATAAGTGAAGAAAAGAAGGATTCTGCTGAAGCATGCTACTGCAATGTTTCATTCATACCCTATTTCATGCCTTGAATACTTTATATTTGAATAGAGTTTATAGCCCTGCTATCTAAAATCACTCGTACAAAAATCCTATCAAGGAATTTCTTTCTTCTCTCTCTTCTCTTCAGTATCACAATTAGCAGAAGAAATTGTTAGACCTTCAGAGTGGTCAACTTATTGACCCCAGTGGGTTGTTTTCACTGAGACACTTTGAGGGAAAAATAGGAATGGATACTCGTGCTGTAATTGTTAGGGAGAGACAGCTGAGGGAAATCTTAATGAAGCTTCAGCGCACGACTAGGTCAAAGACTAGAGTAAGACTCATATGTCTGCCTTCAGGAGAGAAGATAAAAACCAGTAGCTTCTGAAAAAATGGATCTTAGTGGTCTGCAAAAGCCAAGCAATGCCACAGACCTATACAGCCACGCTGAAAACTCAGCAGTCTCCTCAGCTCAGCAAAGTCCCGGCACGGTTTTATTGCTGCCAAAAGCCTGTATTGACACGCTTCAGCTGGATTTCCTGGCGGCCCCGCAGTTCAGTGGGCTATTCCTGCTATGAAGCACAACATATCCAAGCAGCACATCGTTGTTAGGGCTAAAAAAATTTCGTTGTATAGGAGCAGTTTATGATCTTTATCCAGGTGGGAGTTTTGGATGTAATATACTCTGAATACGTGATGAGGCATAAAGCACACTAACATTACCAAGATGAAGAAGAAACTCTTTGCCTGAGCCCTGAATTCCACACGGGAGCTGATGTCAGGCCAGTATTTCACAGCCAGTCTACACATCACAGACAACTGGATTACAGTGAGCACAGCACAAACGGCCACAAAAATCCCAACCAAGCAGTAGTTGATGATCACCATGGGCACCTCTTGTATCTCCTTGTGGAACTGAAAGCATTTGGAGGAGGGGTATGTCTTAGCGGTGCCGTAGTAGGAGAGAAAAAGAGGGGTGATCACCAGGGCTCCCACCAGCCAGACTGCAGCCACCCAGGTCGTAGTGTAGCACTTCCTAAACTCCAGTCGTAAGAGGCGTATTATGACGATAGCCACGTAAAACGCGAAGGTGGTGTACATGTGGAGGTAGATAATGGCGCTTGTTAGCTTGCAGGCAAAACTCCCAAATTTCCATTCCCATAAACTGTAATAGGTGAGGCGAAAGGGAATGCTGAGTAGCATGAAGGTGTGCAGCGCCAGGAGGCTGCTGATGATAATGGTCATCACGGACTGCGATCTCCTTCGAAACAGCTGATGGGACATCATGATGACCCCAAGGGTGCCGCCAACCAGGTTGATGGTGTACAAGGCTATGAGAACGATGCGGTGCCTCTCTGAGGTGTCCGGCAGCATCTCGTTGGAGGAGTGGTTCTGCTGGGTTACGCTGCTGTTAGGCATCCTCCTAAGCTTCTCTTTTGAAGATTGCTAAAGTGAAAAATTGGAACATTTCAAACATATACATTTTCTTTGTCACTTCCTTTATTGTTAACTATGGAAAGTCACAGGTTCATAAAGGATGTTTTACTGAATTGTGTTTGAAATGGTGTTTGGTCATACTGCATATGACAGTGAAATGCTCATACTGTATAAGACAGCAATAACCTATGCCTCTCAGTGTTAAAACCACCTTTTATGTAATTATGAATGAGTTTTTAATTTACTAAATTGCATTCTAGGAGTTTATTTTTCAATTATTTGTCTTTAGATTCAGCCATTCGAAATAGCCAAGATACTGTCTGTTTGTAAATTACACAAGTTTAATCTGCACTCATGTTATAAAGCTAAAATTGAAGGTAAGAAAAATACTGAAAAGTTAAGAGGTTGCATCTATATTTTGTGGATACTTTATGAAGACACTTCAGCCATCTTTTTAGTATCTTGCAGGAAACACTTAAGGCAGAAACAGTTTCAGTTTCTAGATGCATAGAGCACAGAGAAAACAAAGATCTACAGGTGAAAATTCAATTTCTTCTTGCTTCAGCTCCAAGTCTTTTTGCTACAAAATTTCAGCTGAGTTGCTCTGCTATGAAAAGTGAAGAAAGGCTAAAAATTAATTTAGGAACAATCATCTTCTGCAAGATATAATCCCATTGGCACTTGTTGAACATAGCCACATACAGATGCACTCTTATTTAGACTTAAGGCAAAATGTGGACTGTTCGGTTGTTTGGGCTTGCAAACAGATTTTTGTACAAATATACGGGGTTAGCATGCAGGGTACACACATATTTTGCTCATTAAATCTGTCCTTACCTTACAAAGAGTTTCAAAACAACAAAAGAAGAGCTGAAAAATGGTCTCTTAAAAAGCAGTGTCTTCTCTCTCTGATTCCTTTGAAGTTTGAAATCAGCAAACTTGTTTTAATCAGCAATCTGTTGCACTCCGGTGGAAAATGAGACACTGCAAATGCAAAACATTTTCAGAGAAACTTGTTATTTACGAAGCACCAGGCAAAGCATCTTTAGAAGACCACTGGAGTGTTGTGTCTATACCTTTCTGTTCACTCCCTTTTAAAATGCATGATCTTACAAGCATTTAAATGGTTAAAATTGCATGCCTGCCTAGTATTCCTGACACTAACATGAGAAATTTGCTTTCCCAGAAACTTTGCTATAAGAAAAGTTTTACAAGCTTTAAGAAGATGACTTTCAGCTCTTGAAACAAGTAAATTTTCCAGTGTACATTGTTAAATATTTCAAACTGGCTTTAAGAAGGTTATAAACAGCGTACTTACTGCCTAGATGCCAACATTTTATATTACTCAGAAACGGATCATGTTTTTTCACTATTTATAGAAAAAAAAAAAAACCACCGTACATTTTACCTTGTAATCTCTTGGTTTCATGACTTCCCCCTTCTTTGCCATTTCATGCATCCATACCATATGACATATATAACCAGCGTGAAAACGAAGAGCCTTTGGTGTTACTGTTTGACCAAGAACGGTTGAGGGTTTTCTCAGCCCACATACAGGAAGGCACAAGCCTCTTTTCTTGCTTCACTGTGATAGCAATCGCATACGTTCAACATCTAATACCGCTTTGCTCATGCGGAGACAACCGCTGAAAAGCTGCTGACCTGTCAGAAGCCATCGCTGTGCTTGGTCATGTAGGACAGACCTAACCGTCAGGACTCCTTCTGCCCAAAATTTGGTCAGCCTTAAAGCTCAGGTGGGCAGTGACTCCCTGAGCTGTAAAACTACCACAAGTTATTGGGTTTTGCTACTAAGCAAGTAAGCGGTGAGACTGATCGAGTGAAGAAATATGCAGCTGAGCAGAGGATTTTTTCATTATAAATGCACTTTTCCCCTGAACTTGGTTTATGTTTAATAATTAAGCTAAATGTGCCAGAATAACAAAGTGTTTAGCAGAGTTAACAAAAGATTTCACTCTAACATGCTCTTAGATCTTCAGGAATTCAGAGATTACTCACTGTTTAAATATTATAAGTAAAATAAGCTTCAGACATGTATGAAAAGTGACTTAAAAGTTCTTGCTGCTAAAAAAAGACATGTAGAGACCAGCGGCACTTGAAGATTATGCCTTGCCTACAGGCACGAATGCTGACCCCAAACCGTATCATTAGTATGAGGTAGCTCACTAAAAAGAGGAAAGCATTGAATCAGGGGTCTTCTAGAGGCATTAAAAAGCGATTTCTTGACTACAAATTAAACAGAAAAATGTTAGCCCGGTTCATTTTTCAATTAGAGCTTTAGACCACAGTCAGAGTCACCAGCACTCAAACATGAAAGGACAACACACAAGGTTTTACAAGCAATAACAGAAAAACAGTAGTCCAGCAGGGCTGAACTAACATTGCTCCTGCCATCATGCAGTCATCCTCCGCTGTGGATGTGAGGATGATTCCCTCTGAGGCTTCTCTCCTATTATTAAGTGCAGTCATTAGGAAGAACAAGATGTGAAAAAGAACTATTAGAAGTAAATGAATACAAAGGCTCGAGGGTGCCCAAGGGCACTAAAAGTCAGGGAGGGAAATGGAAAGGGTTGTGAAGGGTGAGCAAGATGATGGAGACAGCAGTCTGCAAGACATTATCAGGGTAAACTCTTTGAGGGAGCCGTTACCGTCTCACCTACACCAGGATTCAGAACAGGAGGGATGCCCATTTTGGAGGCTGCATGTACTCGTGGCCTTGGGTTAAGAGAAGTGTGCAACTGCTCCAGCAGACAGAGAGCTGAAGAAACACAGCTATGTTAATAATGGTACTCACCAGGTGTGGTTCCAGCATCACTTAATCCCACCTAAGGACAGGCTGCTGCCTGACGTGGTAGCAATGGTGTTTGGATGGCAAAATGATCAGATGGTTCTGCGGGTTACGCACAGGAAGGTGGGGAACAGCCCGGGTGTCAGACACCGAGGGTTTCGATGGGTTAGAGCAGTCATGAAACTACATCCACAGCCCCCGGGTAAAGCAGAGAAATGCCTGCAGCCTTGTGCTCCGTGCACAGGACCCGGAGTGAGCCGCAAACCTTGAACCACCAAGCAATAACGCAGAAGAGACATGAAGAAATTGCATTCCTGAACTGGCTGCTGTGTGACAGCCAGCACTCCAGACAGAGCTGAAGCAGGCGGTGAGATCAAGAACTTTGAGCACTCTATTACTTTGCTGAGTCCAATCTGAGCTCTTTGGATGTAAAGTGATGCCAAAAACCCTCCTCACCTTGAGGAGAACACTGTTGGCTACACCAAAACTCCTAGGCGTCAGAAACCGAGCTTCTCAATTGATGCTTCATACCTCTGAGTCATTTTGTCCATGAAATGTTCCTTGAAGGTTTTATGTTGAAGCTGTTCAGTACGTTAACCTTTCATCATCACGTTCGTCTGTTAAAAAGAAAACAAAATCACTCCAACCAACTCTGTAATCCGGGTCTTAAGTTTTAGCTTAGTTTCTCACTTAAGTCAAGAGGAAACTGAGTCACATCAGCTTGTTCAAATAAACTTTCAGATCTTGCTTGTGCTTCTTGCTCCATCAGCATGTAGTTTCCCCTGACCAGTGGTGAGAGTAAAGGTTGAAAGAGAAATGCCCGTATACACATCAGAGATCCAGGTCAAGACTAGCATCACAATAGATTTTACAGAGGGAAAGAACCGGGCATGTCCGGTTCAACATTGGAGGAAACAGAAGACAAAGACAAAAGGTGAAGGTTTAAATTATTTAGAAGAGAAAATGAAACAGAAGAAGAAGCAATAGTTGAGGGAAGAGGAACAAGGCCTGTCAGATGCCCAGAGCTGCGATGAGTCTCTGTGGAGGCGTCACTGACTGTGCCTATGCATGGGTAGCAGAGTTCCTATAAGGAGGGGCTAGATGCGCAATGAAACTCTTAAGTTCTTGATTTAATTTCACTTCTGCACAATTTCCTCTGCTTTCTGTGGAACTTTGTAAGAAAATGGTTTACTGGTCAGTATAATAGCAACCAGGGTTTCATAGGTGAGCACAGTAAATTTCAATGATTTATTAATATTAAACCTGCTATTGCTAGTTACTTTTAAGAACTGAGCTACATGTAGACCAGTCATAAACAACAGTAAGACAGGGAATACCTGTGTTAAGTTTTAACACACCACTTCCTCTGTGATTGCCGATGCAACCACAGTTCTTGCTGTCTCGCTCCCGCTCTGTCAGACATGAGTCACAGGCAATGGAAAGTGAGCAAAAAATACTCCATGGCTCGTGAACTTGCAGAGTGATAAGGTCCTTTGATCCCTCAGTTTTTGTACTGAGCATGGGGCAGATGGGATGGAATACCCTGTTGGTCAGGTTGGGATTACCTGTCTTGTCCGCTCCTCTACGCTTTTCCATTTCCAATCCTCCAACGGGGCAAATAATGAAAATTGGCTGACCTCGGTTGTTATAGCAATAAGTACACACAAGAGCCTCTCTGCGTATCACTCCTTGTCATTAGCTATAAACTGCTGCAGGTTCCCTTTGTTGCCTCAATCTTTAATTATTACCCGTAAACTTTCAACCTGCTCGTAGCCATTCTTCAGAGACAGCTCTTCACACTCTATCTGTTTATGTAGAAGGCAACACCTCCGCCTCTCCTTCTTTGCCTGTTCCTTCTGAACAACCCGTAGCCATTGACAGCCCCACTCCAGTCATGAGATACATTCCACCAGGTTTCAGTAATGGCAACTGTCATAGCTTTCCAGCAGCACAGCGGCTTCCAGCTCCTCCTGTTTGTTGCCCATGCAACCCGTGCCCATTGGTGTAGAGGCACTTCAGGTGGGCTGTCAGCCACATCACCTTCTTAGAGGAACAGAAGGTGGAGGAACAGAACAGAGGAACAGAAGAGGAATTATCAGGGATTATATGTATCAGGGATTTCTGTATACCACAGGCAGGTTATGACTTGCCTTATGAAAAAAAAAAAAAAATTTCTTGGGTTTGGTGTAAGGAAATGAGATTTATTATTACAGGTTCAGGAACTTGTCATTATTCTCCTGTGCTGGTACGTACCAGTTTAGTATTGAGTTAGAAGATCTGTGAAATAGTTATGTCCTACTATGTGGTCTAGTCACCCTCCAACACCTGTAGAGGCAATTAAAGTTGTTGCTGCTTTAGATCATTCCAGAAAGCTGATAACACTGTCTTTAAAGTGCTGTTGTACTTGGGAACAGCTGCAGAGAGCCTGTGAGCCAAGGATCTGGCACTGAGACATAACCTTTTCCTGGCCCCAAATGCTTTCCTTTCTTCTTGAACACGCTGCCGCCCATCCTCTTTCTCAAACTTGATTCCCTCTGTTTTGAGTCCCACAGCCATTTTCAGAAGTCTCTGTTTCTGGGGATAGCTCCACACAATGCTACTTTACCCCATTTTTCATGTTATTCTGCTTGATAAATAGTCACAGCCACAGAGCCCAAATTCTTCTTTGCTGATACTAATATGGAGAACCAACAAGTTGCTGCAGGAATTAGATTCTGGCGACAAATGTTTGCTTGGCACAGAGTTAGGCAAGGCTTAATGTTTATTAAAGTGAAAAAGCAATCGGAAAGAAAACACATAAACCAATTAATTTATGCAGGAAAGCAGAGATCCTTGTTGCACTGATAGCAGCTTTTGATGAGTTACAAGAGGTACGGTGGGTGCCCAAAGCACAGAAATGGTGTTTTCAAGGTAAGGTGGGAAGGTTGGTTTTGGAGTTATTTTTTGGTTTTGAGTTGTTTTTCCAAATTCCCATTGATCTTAAACTTCCAGAGATTGTGCAACTGTGTGTTTGTGACCATCTCCCACAAAAACGAGCCTTTAGTGAGGAGAGTTTATCATTTTTCTGGAAGAAAGGCGAGAGCTCATGTTCTTGATGGAGTTGCAGAACAAGCACTAGAAGACAAGGATTAGGACTCTGAAAATACATGAAATGTCTGCATTTGTCAGGAAATCAGTTTATAATTTGATGATTGTGGTGTCTAGAGGTCTTCCGCCCAGTTTTGTCAAAACACACATACCAAACAGCACATCTACTAGCAAAACAATGACAAGAGGATTTTGAACTATTGAGAACTAGAAGTATAACATATCAGCTCTCTAGAACCCAAATCCATGAGCAAATCAGAAAAAATGGGTTAGCATTTATCATTACGAGGGGGGAGGGAATCAATATCAATAGTGTGAACTTTGAGATATAAAAGAAATTAAATATCAGTATGAAACAGAGGACCTATAGCATCTCCAACAGAAAGTGGTAATATTTCATGCTGTTCTCAGTGGTGGAAATTGGGTTGGTTGAGAAACTAGAAGATTTTTTTAGTTCATATTCCTAAACAGATATTTGAATACAAAATCTATGCTGCAGGCTACCAGCCTTTTCTGATCAAATTTCCCGTGGGATTTCCAAGGATGCCTAGAGAAGCAAGAGTACTTTGAAGTTTGAATACTTCGGCTACTGGATTCCACCGCAGAAGCTGCTTCCTTCAAGTCCCTGGAAGAAAAGACAGGGCCAAGGTTTGGAAAACCTGCAGTGGATAAATCCACAAGCAGAGAAAACTCCAAAGCTGAGGCACATTTGTGCAGTGGACCAGGTCATGTATTTACAAAAAGTGACTCTCTCATCCTCAGAATGTGTTGTCCATAGCATGGCCACTATTTGCAGAAGAAAATACAACAGAGAAAAAAGCAGTTCTACAACACTCAGTGATAGAAGTGGTCTAGCAAGCAAAGCATTGTGTGGACAAGAAGGCATCTGAAGGGATTTAAAAAGAGATGCTCGTCATGTATTTAAAATATACCTTCTCTCTGCCTTGCCTTGGAAAAGGTGGAAGAGGTTCTGTTGACTTCTTCAGAGATGCCAGTAGCAACCAGGAATGAACCTATGTGCTGCCCAGTCCATCACCCATGGTAAGACCAGCAGTTCCAACAGACCCATACGTTTCTCAGGGCAGAGCTGTCATTTTACATTCTAATCACAAATGTCACTGGCATCATCAGAGCTGGAAACTCAACGGTTTAACAAAAGAATGACAAATTTAGCCAGAAAATAAAAGCACTTCTACTGTGGTCTCTGTGATTATACTTTCCCTAGGCCTCGGATTTCTTTTGGGTCGAAAGCACCCAGTTCTTCACCTTCTCAGGAGGAGTTTGCAGACCTCTTAAATGACAACAGTGATTACCCCAGCTGTTCTGACTTATTTCCAGGCCAGCACTTCTGCTTCTTCTAGTTCTATGATAACGATAAGTAGTGACAACAGATTTCTGACAGAAGGGTATTTCTTTACAGGAAAAGAAAAATGGTCTTTAACAGGAAGGACATTTAAATCGATAAAGAAGAAAGACATTTAAATTGATAAAGCAGACTCTGTGCTTATTTAGGTCTTACCCAGGTTTGCTATTTGCTGAAACGTGAGGAACCATTACTTGACAGCACTTCCCAAAACTACTCAAAAAGGTTTTTGCTCACTATATTGGGTAATTTCTTTAAAATTACATATACTGTACGTATTACTAAATAATTCAGCCACACTCAGCATTTGGAAGATAAAATAAAAATGTAAATTCTGTTGCCTTTTGCTAATTGTGTTTCCATTATACATGCTGTTTGCAGGAATGAAATAAAATGAATGAATGCCGTGCCGTATGTCTCTTTATACCCCATATTCTTAACGCATGGCAAGGAGAACATGTACAACCAATCAAAATGCTCTCCTACTTTTAGTAGGATCACGAACCTAAGCACCATCAAACTGTCTACAACAATTCGTTCAATAGCTTTCACTGTTTCTTTGTTTTCTCAGTTCAAGGATTTGAGCAATTACTGTAATTGTAAGAACATTTCTACCCTAAAACATAGATGGGCCATGCAGCTAATTAACACACTTTAAGCTAACTCTATGAAAATGAAATATGTGATAGGTTCCAAATGAACCATTTAGCAGAGTCCTGTCAGACTTATCTTTCCATTGTAACAAAAATAGATAATAGAACAAGAGAACGGGATGGAGGGGAACATTTAAAATGAAGTGATTAACTTAATTGCTTTTCTTTCAACCACCAGCAGTTCTTAGAACTGAAGGCTGTGAGAAGCCTTTGTTAATGCAGAAGACACATGGAGAAAATTACTTCTGTACGTGCAACATGAGGTTACTTTATAAAATCTTGTAGTCAACTACCAACGATTTTTGGATCACTGAAGCTCAGGTAAGTAAAACATGTCACAATCTTGAAGCTTGAATATAGAATCGTAGAATTGTTCAGGTTGGAAGGGACCTTCAAGATCATCTAGTCCAACCATCCACCTAATTCTGATAAAAACCATCACTAAACCATGTCTCTAAGCACTAGGGCAACCCGGCTTTTCAATCCCTCCAGGGATGGGGCCTCAACC
>JAOXJK010000012.1:50378028-50389066 GCA_025774025.1 Xenus cinereus
GGACCTGCTTTGGCAGGGGGTTGGACTAGATGATCTCCAGAGGTCCCTTCCAACCCCATAGCATTCTGTGACTCTGTGATCTTGTGCTCCTTATGCAAAGCCCAGATCTGCTTAGACTCCCTCCCAGTGCCAGCTATAGGCTTGGTGTGTAAGACTGGCTGGATCTGTTATTAAGCTCTAATTGTGACAGGTTAATTGCAATTTATCACTAAGTAAAAGATCAGCTGCTAATATGAATAGCTGAAAGGCAGTATGTAGTTACAGTGAGTAACTCTAACTGCTACCAACAAAATTATATTTTTGACTCACATTTTTAATGTGCCTTACTATTTCAAGCACCTGAATAAAAAGGTATTAATCACCCACAAAATAAAAACGTTCGGTATCAATAACAGCCAAAACCATTTCGTAGATAATAGGTTTCTTAAAATGTCTCTAGATTCTGAAGCAGTTGTGATTTGTGGCCATCACCCAGGTGGTACAAGGCATCCTCTGGGTGAGAAATACTGCCTGTGACGGTATTTTGGAAAAAAGAATATTTTGGAAAATATAGGGAGAAAAATGTGACTTGCAATTCCTTGTACTGCAAACAAAACAAAACCTAAATCACCATGAAAATCCACTGTAGTTCTTCTTTAATAGTGGTGGGAGGGGAGGGGTCACAAATCCAGAAAACAACTGTTCTAACACTAATAATTTGCCTAACTTCCCTCACACCGACTTCTGTTTTCTAGTGGCACTCTGCTTTGGCCTCACTGTTGGTCACTGAGGACGGGAGGAACAATCAGAACCACATACAAAAATATCTGTGCAGACTCCGGTCTAAGTGGAACTTTTTGAGAAGGTGCCTTACTTATTTTTACCAGCTGCGCCGTTTCCAGCAGTCTATCACCAACTTTAATATTATCTTGTTCTGTGTGATTTTACTAGTTCACACCTGTCGGGTGCCAGTAGGTTTTTCAGGAGGTATGCCTTTCATCGGGAACCCAGCACAGCAATTCACTCATTATCAGAGCTTGCTCCCATCAGGATTAAAAAAAAAAAAAAAAATGGAGGGGGGAGCTGATTGACAAGGAGAGGCATTACTCCTGCTGTAAGGATGACATTAGACTGCAGAGAAGGCAATCGTACATGCGGTACCGTGCCAATCCTACCTGCATATATGCCTTTCCGAGAAGAAAAAGACCCTCCCTTCACCTAAAAATACAGTGCTCGTCCTAAAATTTGTTTGAACTCCGCACTAGCCTCTCGCTGATTGCCTGTTGCAGCAAGCAGCACGCTGTAAGGAAGGATATCTTTTTTAAAAAGGTTACAGCACACGTCTATTGCTCATTACGCTTACTGCAATTGCTAATACTGTTTTATTCTCAGACTGACTGCAGAGGTGATACAAACTCTGTCACCAGATGCATGGAAAAAAAAAATCATTTTACTAATGAACACCCTCGTGCTGAATATACATATACAGCTATTTATGAAATTTAGTAGGCTAAAATGCATTGTCTGTACTGGCAGAGGAACAAACCTCCCTGCGTAAGTCTAAGAGTGTCTGCCTAGGAACTGCACAGAAAGCAAAGCTAGATTGAGAATGAAGATGCTTTCCTACCTCAGCGTAAGCACAACAAAGTACATGACTTCGCTACTACAGTTGGGTTAGACAGGACTTCAGGGTAACTCCTAACTCTTTCAGAAACGAAGAATTTACTGCGAGGGAATCGTTCCACGCTGCGTCCGTAAAGCACGTTGATTTGCAAGAGCCTTTCCTGATCAGCACAGCTGAAGACTGCATAAGGGAAGGAGGTGCCGTACGAATGCAAGAACTCTCTTACATCCAATTGTTTGGCCTGAAACAGTTCCTTTTGCTGTTAAATCTGGAGGTTTTTGTTCTGAGCCAACGACAAGCATTTATGTTAAACTAAGATCTTCAGCGCATTTGCCAAAGCATGAAGCTAGTTGTGTTAGGAATAAGCTCATTATCAATGCTTTTTTTTTTTTTTTTGAAGACTTTTGCCTATTTGAAGTTCAGGTGCAACGTTTAAGGATGCAGATAGAGGGTCCAGCCAGGAGCAGCTGTAGAAACACCTATGGTAAGTGCCTCCCACCTTCTGGGCTGTGGGAAGAGTACCCACGCCTGCCCTTTATCCCACCATCCCCCTAACTTGCCTTCTCTAAGCCTCTCCCCCCATTTTGTGGACGCAGGACTCTCCAGAAAATTTTGGGCCATGCTGCTTGTGGCCATAATGCTGTATTGCCAGTCCAAATCTGCTTATCTGTTTTTGGACAGGAAACCATGCCACTGGGCGCTATTCTTGGTTGGTCTTTAGACCTCTCTATAAAAACTAGAATTGAAAACAATAAACTATCAATTAGCTTCCCTGTCTAACTTCCTTCTTTTAATTTCATCCAGGTTATTTGGTGTTCTGTACACCTTTCTGATCACTGGAGAGCATACGGACCAAATATTATACATCGTTATTCACTATAGCTCTTATGAGCTCTTCTTAGCTGAAGGCAGACTGACAGGACATCACTAAATGATAGTATGAGCCCTACATGTTAGATGTACACGGAGAAAAACAACACCAAACAATTAGTAAAATCCAGCCAGAGCCAGTGGAGCATGGTGGAGAGAAGCCCAAAATAGCACCAACACAAGTTGATACAACAGTGCGTGGTGTAGGAGATACCCTGTGCAGATATGAGCTCTGATCCCAAACCAAAATAGCCACAATAGGGCACTGACATGCCCTTTATCTTCTCAACAGGATTTGTGGGACTGGCCACAGCAACATGCCTCTTTAGCCCTGCTGCTTCTGGTTCTCAGGTTAGCACATTAAGCACTAATTCAAAATGTATCTTCACAGAAGACATATCCCCAAAATAGATTTCCTGTTGAAATCAGTGATATTAAGCTTTAGGGGAGATTAAGAAAATTAAGCACATTGTTAATGTCTTTCATTGTGCTACTGAAGTGGAAATCATAGAATGGTTTAGCTTAGAAAGGACCTTTAAGATCATCTAGTTCCAAACCCCCCACCATGGGCAGGGACACCTCCCACTAGACCAGTTTTCTCAAAGCTCCATCCAGCCTGGCCTTGAGCACTTACCGCAGAGAGATTCCCATTGCCAGCTCTTTTATCTCTGCACCATCAAACCAGGATCATCGCTGAAAGTGATTCAATAATTTCTACAGCCCTCACGCTGAGAGATCTCACCATTCACTGCCAAGTACCATTAGCACACTGGAAAGCGCAGATAAAGCAATACCTGTTGAGTAGATTTTCCAGATTTTCCTTATGCCTCTTCTTCAACTAAAACTCTTTTCCCCTTCATTTCACTCTGTTCAGTGAGCTGACAATAAAATAATTAGTTCTGTATCAAAAGTTATCTCCACTTAATTTTCAGATCCAGTTTCCCCTAGTCAAGTTACTGGGCATCTGAGCTCGTTCCCTTCCCACACCTAATATTATCCTCACTTGAACTTAATTTCAGCTGTGTAAAAGAGATCTTTTCTAGGTTAGGAAGAAGTTGATTGATCTGGTGAGAAGTTCCAGCACTGTATTTTGCTACGCTTTTTTTTAAAATATTTTTTCCCTGAACTTTTTTTTTTTTTTGTTTCGGATTCAGAAGCAGCCTGCACGTGTTGTTTTAGGTGTAAAAGGGTAGAATTCATGCAGTCTTTCTGCACAGCATCGGGAAGAGAAGAAATGCATGTTACCATGTGAGTCCGGGGTATGCATGCAATTCAGAACGCAATGCTATGCAAAAATACCTAAGCTGGCTTTAAAGAGGTAGTTGGTGATGAATCTGTTTTGATGTGACACTCCCTGTAGTCAAATTTATCCGGTATTTCAGCGCTTAAATTAGCTCCTCCAGAGCTAGTTTTGGTACCTCTGCATGACACTGCAGAAAGCCACGTGCACACCCCAGTTTGTGTCTACTGTGGCTGTCGAATCATAGAAACACCCAGGTCGGCAGGGACCTCTGGAGATTTCACGGTCAAACCTCCTGTTGAAAGCAGGGCCTTAGACTGGGTTATCCACGGTCCCATCAAACCGACCCTTGAATATTTCCAGCAAGGGAGATTCTGCCGCTCCCAATTTTTTCGGTCTCTGCCTTGGACCAGGAAGACCAAACATGGACACAACATCCCAGCTGTGGCCTGATGGGTGCTAAATGGGGCAGAATAATCACACCCTCGACCTGCTGGCTGTACTCTTGCAGATATGGCCCATGACAAGGTTTCCTTTCATCGCTGCAAAGGCACGCTGCTGGCACACATTGAGTCTGCACCCCAGGCAGTCAGACCTCCCACGCACACGCTCCCCCCACTGCTGCATGGCATTACTCATTCCCAGGTGTAGGATTTAACAATTACCTTTGCTAAACCTCATGCAGTTCTCGCCAGCCCAATCTTCCCACCAGTTGCAGTCTCTCTGGCAGCTCTTCCTCTCAGCATCTCCCTCCTCCCAATTTGTCGTCACCTGCAAACTTGATGAGGGTGCGTTCAATCCCGCCCTCCCAAATTTTTATAAAGCTATTGAATAGTATCAGGCCCAGTACTGACCCCCAAATAACTCCATCTCTGACTACCTTCAACTTTGAGCCATTAGCCAACACATTAGCTCAGCGTTTTAGCCAGTTCTCCAACTATCTTGTGGTCCATCTGCCCAGCTTGTATCTTTTCAGCTTGTCAACAGGTTATTAAGATGACCATGGCAGATACCTTGCTAAAATCAAGGTAGATGATGTCCACGGCTCTCTCCTCACCCACTGAGCAAATTGTTTCATCATGGAAGGCATCACAGAATGGCAAATAAAATCACTGCAATGCTCTTTGTAGGATGGCAAGTACTTTTCTCCTAAATAAACCACCTTCATCATTTGATACTCATTGGCCTCGAAATTTCCTTTGAAAAATACCAACTATACTGCTAACACCTTCTTATAGGCTCAAAATAACCCTGACTGTGAATACAAATACCTGGAAGGAATCCCTTCTTCTTTCCTCCCAAAAACTGCTTCACCTGTTTATCCTTCCCTGTAGGAGGTCAGTACGTGAAAAGAGGCAAGCTCTGAGAAACGCACAGCTTGAGCTGGAGGCCTCATCCCACCTCCTGCAGCAGAAACAACACACCTGCAATCACTCACTTCTGCCAGGGGGCAGCAGGAAGGTGAGTGTTCCCACCACCAAGCCCAGGGCTGCTTGGTGTCTCAGCTTCTGCCGTACAAGGCTGGGATACATAAAACAGACCCATGTAAATTCACCCCTACTTATCCAGACCAATATATTTGTCACCTTGTGACGCAAATTGAGATGTAAAACCTCCCATCAGCTGTGACTGCCTGGAAGGCAGACCCATTGATGGTCTGATCTCTCTCTGTGACTCACCAAGGCTGAACAGCAGCTGCACGTTTTTCTGGTACATGAAGTTTAGGAAGGTCCAGCTAATATGGACAGCTGCAGCGTGCAAGTGTACCAGCCCATGCTGCAAGAGGGTCCCCTACCTCAACACCAACTTCCTATACAAGATCAGGAGCCCGTTTCTTCTCTTCAAGGTCCTCCACAGCCCTAATCTTGTTTTTCAAAGCAGCTACTCCTAGTTCCAGAATGAAGATCTTGATGAGCAACTACCCTTCCCAGAGACTCTTTAAGACAAGGATAAAGTGATTGAGGTGGTCCCTCTCTGGGATGGCTCTGGGGCTAAGAACCATGAACCAAGAACCACCACAAAGCTGCAAATTCAGTGCAATCTCTCTATCCAAGCTATTGCCTCTCTTACCTTTCACTGAAATTCACCACAGTGCATTCATTAAAGCAAACCACAACAACTTATCAAAATTAAATACTGTGCTGCAGAAGTTTCTGCGTTTGAGCGAGGAGAGGATGTGGTAAGCAACAATCTTGGGCAGCTCGTTAATATGGCCACTTTATTCAATCTAGCTTTGAAAAGTATTTGGATACTCGAAGATCAGCTAGATGTCATTGACAGCGTCATCATTATATGAATCTATACAAAGCAGTAGCAGGGCTCCAACTATTTTATCCAGTTATTGGCATTGCTAGCTTTTTCACTCATAAAACGGTGAGAAGGATCTTGTCAGTCTCTGGTTGCTTCTGACAATGTACTTGAAAGGCCTTTCCACACCTTCCATACTTTCCATACGGAAAGTTCCTTTCCGTACCAAAATGAAGCAAAACCCTATTGCGTGTAATCATGGAACGAAGCAAGGCAAAACAGCCATCTCCCTTCCTACTGCCCTCAGCACCGCTTTTGAATAACGTGTGATTTTTTGCAGCGGTTCTCTTAGAAAGGTCTGAGTCTGTTTGGGATCATCACCTGACAAGCAGCAGGTACCATATTTTCAGGGGCCAAACACAAACAGCCTACTCAAAGAAACAACGCCTTTCCGTGGGTGCTGAGAACAGGGTGCTGAGAACAGCAGGGAGGTGTAAGCTCTCGTGTCGTGGGATGCTGTGTGGATGGTTATTGTGAGGTATCTGCTGCCTCCCAAACCTGCAGCCTGGATTTTCCCTGCTGTAAGTTGTCTGCGTGCGTCAGCCGATACTGCCGTCACAAATATGAGAACTGCAATGGTTTTGCAATTCTTTTCTTTTCCCTTGATCACTGAGGGAGACACTGAGCTGCTCTTTCTGGCTGAAGAAGGAAAGCTCTGCAACGTCAACCAGATGAAAAAACCCTGTCACCCAGGGTTCCTTTGTTCCCGCTCCTCACGGCCTCCTCGACACGCTGAGCAACAGGAGAAGAGGGATGTAAAATCCAGTACCAGAGCAGATAACCAGTGTCTAAGCCAGCCATCCAAAGCCGCTCAAGAAGTGGACACTAAACCTCTCCCCAGCCCCTCTTGCTCAGCCATGGAAGTGTCTGAGAGTGTCAGGGAAGGTTTCCAAAAGCACCGAAGTGAAGGCAGAGCTGGCAACCCTCTGACCCTCAGGCAGAGCTGCGATCCTCAGCATCTGAGGCGATTTTGAACATTTTACTCTTCGTGAAAGAGTACCAAAGCCTATGAGAAAGCTGGTAGAAACACTATGGAGATTTCCTTCTTATTCTTTGCTTAAAGGTTGATTGTCCAAACCAATAATGCTACTCGTGGCTTTCTGATTTACACTTTCTTTTCATAAACTCATTTTCAGAAAGGATTGTGAAAGCGTGGATGCTGTTGTAAAAGGAGGCCAGGTGCACTTCCTGCAACGCTGACTCCCAAAAACATACTTTTAATGACCTTCTGCTTCACTTCCACATGTTTCACAAAATCTGATGCTCACACCTGCTGCAGTGGACTGAAAACCCGAAGCACTTTTAACTTCCATCCTCCCACGTTTCCTCCCAGCTTTCCTTTAAGCTTACCTCCCACCAGGCACCGCAAAGCCCCGTCCAGGTCTGCAGCCTTCTCGTCTGAGCTCGATAATGTTTCCCTCCTCCCCTCCGAGGCGAGGGCTGAAATACCGGCTTCGGGGTCTTCGTCTCCGGTATTTCTGCTGGGTACCTTTGCCGCACGTACCTGGGGGCTCTCCAGCAGCACAGCAGGAGGCTCGGCCGGCTCTCGGCGGCTCCCCGACCCTGCGAGAGAAGTGCCGCGGAGGAACTGCCACCCAGCTCTGTCGGCTTCCTGGAGTGTCGCCCGCTTGCCCGCAGGCCGCAGAGGGCTGACAAGCGTGATTGGACCAATTGTTATCATCTCACACACCGAGCCCACTGATTGCTTTTCTGAACGCCTTTGGCGTTTTTATTTACACGTGTGCGTATATATAAATAAATGTGCGTGTTTATAAATAAAGCATATTTATGTATGTTTTATTTATATATGTGCCGCTCAGTAGATTTCACTGAATTTCACTGAATAGAGTTGGAAGGGACCATAGAGATCATCTAGTCCAACTCCCCTGCTGAAGCAGGGTTGCCTAGAGCATGTTACTCAGGACGGCATCCAGGTGGGTCTTGAAGATCTCCAGAGAAGGGGACTCCACGACCTCCCTGGGCAGCCTCTTCCAGGGCTCCGTCACCCTCACCGTGAAGAAGTTCTTTCTCCTAGTTGAGTGGAACCTCCTATGTTCCAACTTGTGCCCGTATGTTGTGCTTTTCCCTTAAGGGATAGTTCTGAACAGAATCTGATTCCTAGTTTCTTCAGTTTAGGTGAGACCATGGTCAGTTTGGAGAGATACGGAGAAGAGGGGTAAGTTCCTGGAAACGTGCTTCTGGGAGGAACAGGGTGAAGAAGCTGCGAGTGTGGGATGGTCCCGAAGGATGTGGTGTCTGAACAGGCTGCCCCATTCCGTGGAAAGCCGTGCTGGTTCCCCGGGGTGTTGTAGGTTACACGGTGTGTATGCAGGAGCCTGCGCAGGTATTTTCGGCATAATAGCAGCGCATTGTTAAACCAGTTAATAAGCCTCGTTAACCTCTCAGCGAGTTCCACGGAGAGAAGTGGTTGGAACCTGAGCCGGGAGATGGCCCTTATTAGGTCAGCTGTGACATGGCCCTGATGTGACAACGCTGCTTGGAGTTGTACGTGCGCTCAGGGAGCCCCGCAGCAGTTTTAAGAGGCAGGGCTTGGAGCAGAGTTAAAAACAACTGCAGGAAACCGGAGGCAGTAGGTGTGAACCTTCCAAATAGCAAAATGGCCACAAGCCTTTCCTTTTCCCTACACGCTCGTGCTCACAAACACCTTGCGGGAATGGAAGTTAATTTCCATCGTTTGGAAATTATTGCCACCTAAATTTTTTACACAAATATACTTACTTTGTTCTATACTTCATGCAGAAAAATCTGAGAGTGTAGTACAGGGCAAAAATCAGCCCTTGATATAGGAAGTAGATCTTTATCTCCCAAGTCTTCCAATGTTTGGATAGTGTTACTCTGCGTCTCAAAGATAAAACATTTTGGGAGCCATTGAAGTCCAAATTGGAAAAAAACCGTTTTCATCCAGGACTACATACTACTTCTTTTGCATCTTCAGTGTGCTAAGTAGCTGAATTGAAAAAGTACAGTAGGTGGAAAGAAGGTGGGAGGAGTTCTCTCAAAAGGGCATTTTTGGATACCTTTGGCAACAATGTGGAAAATGCACAAGAAACAGTGTTAGAGGTTAGGTTTTTTAGCAGTAATTTACAGTTTCTTAGCTGTAATTTACAGTTCAAAGGTTTTGGAGTAGAGACTTCTTGGACAAACAAAACAATGGAAAAGAAATGAGAGGAACACAGTAAAAACAATCACTAAATTCAGTAGCAGCAGAGAGAGGCACTCACAATTAGTGCGTGTCCACCGTGTGCACTTGGCTGCACAGAGAGCTGAAGCTGACACAAGAGATTTTGGGGAGCAGTCTGGTGTCAGGCATCCTGTTAATTCCCTTAGATTAATTCTTTCACCTTCTGCACCTTCATTGACCACATCATCTGCTCTGTCTGGCAAAGTCTGCACTGCTGATTGTGGAGACTCTGTTTGAGCATGCTTTTGTTTTGCTTTTTCCTTTGTACTTTGTGTTCTACCTAATGGCTTATTGCCAAGTGCTAAACCTAGAGGCAGAAAAATATGGATATTAACATGGCATAGACTGTGAAAATGAAAATTCATGTCTGCTGTGTGAAATCTACGTTAACATATTCAGAAGAATATGATAAATGATTGCTTTTTTCATTTACCTTTCTGTGTGTGCTTTGTTCCCATTGATGTTAATAGAAATTATGCCTGTGGATCTTGGGAAGACTATGCCAGAACTTTACTGGCTAAATTATGCAACTGCTTATCTTTCTGAAAACTTCTCATTTAAAGTTAACACTCATCACCCATCTTGAGTTGTAGACCAAAACATGTGCGTCCATGAAAGGAATTTTAATGGTAAAAGAGTTTTATAAGAGTATCATTTATCTCTTCCAACGTTAGATACACTTCAGATTGCTTCTGGTCCTATGATGTCCGAGGCGACCTTTTAGTGGCCGAAACACACACGGCACATAATTCAGAAAGGCAAGAGGAGGAGAAAGTATGTACGTATCTCAAAGGCAAGAAGCAGTTATATGGCAAGGCCAATACTGCATCAGGTTGTGCTGGGGACTGGGCTGGTTTGAACATTCAGCTGTGCTTTGTGTGACCCAACAAACCTGGTCTCAGCAGCTCCCTCTTCATATTCTCAGTTGGTTTTATGCTGGATTGCTTCTAATGCCAACCGTATGCCAGGAATGTACCAGCTTTATGATCAGCAAAAGAGAAATGTTTGGTTTGGAAGCCACGGGTTAGCTGTCTTTGCTGTGTGCTCTGTTAAAACACTTGTTGAAATAACAGCGAGTAATAGGACTGAAGCATTGCAATATGAATTCTTACTTCCAGTATTGCAAAATGCAAAAGGACAGTGGAATTATAATCCTATTATTTTTGTATCTGATTTCTTGTTATTGTGTTGTATAAAGTGGGACAAAGTGTTTTTTAAAGGTCACTGCTACATTTTGCAATCAGGGTAATTTCAACGTGAAACAGAGATAAAAATAATTGAGTAATTAGCTAGAGTGTTTGGTAGAGATTGCTAAATCTGTCAGGGACTGTTGTCCACCCACAGCTTAGATAAATCATAGGTATTTCTTGCACAACACGACATAGAATAAGCTTAACCAAGGAAACACGTGACCCAAAACTAAGGCCCTACTTTCTTGCCTCAAGAATGTGCGTGACCCTTTTTGAAGGCAGAAAATAGTCCAGGCTGCTTTAGATTGTTTTTACCTTCCCATTTGTAGAACAGTCTTACCCTGACCTTAGTCCTCGTGAGCATCTTAGTAGACCCGTTGTTTTCCGTAGGCTGTCTTATCCGAATAGCGGTTATTTCTGTGAATGACCATTTCCAGTAGTGAGCTCTTAATCGGTCTTGCAATTGCCAAGTGTTTTATTAACACTCTGCGTTGATGTGTGTTTTGTCTGCATCAAGGCACGCTGGCATTTGCTCTTAGCATTAGCGTGAACCTCCTCCATTGCAAGTGAGCAAGGCAGCGTCCTAGCTTCTATGACTTGATTTCCCCTTTTTTTTTTTTGGAGCT
>JAOXJK010000012.1:50417994-50428780 GCA_025774025.1 Xenus cinereus
AGTAACAATATGAACCTGGTGCAGATTGTGAGGAAAGATCATTGAAATTAGTATCCAGTATGCCCCACAACTCTGGTTTTGTGAGGAGAAGGCAAGCTACTCCTGGAGTCTGCTAAGAGTGCAGTTTCAGTTTGGTGAAGCGACTTGAGATTTAGTTTTGTGCTCTCTGTGTTCTGGAGAGAAGATCCGTGTAATGCCATTAGGTGTGCACGGCATGAACTGTAACAATGGAGGCTGAACTATGATATCAACTTTAAAATAGAAAGAATTTTGGGGGAACTTTTTCAGCTCCTCCACTGTTTGCAATTGTAGGGCTGTTCCCACACCTGAAGGCACTACAGGACTTTATTTTAATTACTGTAATGGCCGACATCTGAAGAGGACCCCCTCTGATCATCTGCCTTTGATAGTGCTCTGTGCTTTCTTGACTCCAAATCTGGATCCAGTTCCCATCTGTCGCTGAGTCCAGTCTGGGACTTCCCCAGTGCTGGTGACATCATCTTGGGAGCTTGATATGGCTTTGTATATATATTCCACCTATTTTATTATTTCCTTTTTATTTTATTATTATTAATATTTCATTAAATTAGTTTAGTTCTTTCTAAACTCATAATTTTCTTTATCTCTCCTCCTCTTCTCCTTGGAGCAAAAGGTGGGGGGAGAGCATCTGTCGCAGTCATTGAGCAATTCAGCCTAAACCATGACAACCTGCCTTTTAAATACCTCCAGGGATGGTGACTCAACCACTTTCCTGGGCAGCCTGTTTCAATGTTTGATTACCCTTTTGGTGAAGACATTTTTCCTAATATCCATCCTAAACTTCCACTGGCACAACTTAAGGTCATTCCCTCTTGTCTTGTTGCTGTTTGGGAGAAGAGACCGACCCCACCTCTCTGCAACCTCCTTTCAGGGAGCCGTAGAGAGCGATGGGTTCTCCCCTCCAGCAACAGGAAGGAAGGATTCTGCTTTGACCAAGGCAATGAAATACAAGATTAGATGCTCCAATAATTTTTAATATTAATAGAGCTGGTTTACAGTTTCTGTAATTTTCCCTGTGCCTTTGTCTGTCCCTCTTATTGCAGGAACTCTTTGGGGCTGTTTGGCAGGCTCTTACGGCATCCTACTGGCCTTGCTTTATAAATACTTACCTGACACTATCTGGACATGTTTGCAACTGGACAGAATCCCCCACTCTGACTACGAACCCTGCCTAGGGCTACGTTAATCCCAGAAGGTTTTAAAGGCTTCGGACTGGATTTCTGCAGGTGTGCATGTCTGGGAAGACCCTGCACTTTAAAATAAAGCATGCAGGAATGCTAAAAGCACGTGATAATGTCTGCCTTTCTAGTGAGACCTGCATTAGCTCCTCAGAGGAGGAAACCAAAGCCCACGTATCTCAGCAAGAGGGAGCATGCTGAAATGCATTCAGGTGTTTGCTGTTGGAGGTGGGTCTGAGACGCAAAAATTGCTTCGACGTCCACGTTTTAATCTACTCCCTAAATCCCTGAATGTCCTGCCCTCATTAGCACAGGCATGAGCGCAGGAAATCTATAATTAAATATAAATAGGATCTTCTGTTAATGTAAATTGAAATGACCCCATTATCAGCAGAGCAGTGATAACTGATAGGAGCTGAAGCTTTGTCCTAGAAAGTGCCTCCTGGCAGACTCAGGCCCACTCAACTTCATGGATTAGTGTGTCCCTCCACCACCATGCTGCCTAATGACAGAAGTCCTGCCAGCGGCCTCTCTCATACACACAGAGCAATCCTACTGCACATCCACAGCAAGTCCCTGATGAAGAATCTGGGGTTGCTGCCTTTGCTGACAGCGTCGGTACTATCTGCAGGCTGTGGCAAGCCCTGATGGAACTTGCAGAAACCTGTCCTGCACCGAACACGTGTGGCAGGCCTGCAGATTTCAAGTACCCTGCAGGGGCAAAGGTCATCAATATGCCCTCTATGTGCTTCACTGAGCAGTCAGGCCTTCCACATCCACCGCAGCATGCAAGAGACCTTGATCAAGCTCTCACTGGTCCCACAGGACAGCTCTTTGTGGATGCTTAAGAAGGCTTCAGTGCAACCTGCCTTCTGGGCTAGGCTGCCCTAAGAGTCATCAATTTTCTACCCTCCAGAGGGCACTTGTGCACCCTCCAACCTTGCATCAGTTTTGGAAATGGACTGTCTTTGATCACGATGGAAAACACGCTACCTCACAATGTCATACCCAAGTTTCCATGCCTAGCCTCTGGAAGGCGACCAGGATGGTCTCCACACGGAGGTTACATCTACTTCTGGGTTTGAAAAGTGTATCACGGCACTTCAGCAAGTATCAGCTGTCATCCGTGTTTCCAGGGCATTCAAGGGCAACAGCACCCAGGGCATGCTGTTTCCAGCAGCATTTTTTCCCCTGCGTGTTCTGAATTCACCACCAGCATGGTCATGCAGCAGTGAATTAGAGCTGTTGAAGATCAAAATAATCCATAAGAAGGCTTTAACTTCCTCCTCATGTTTCTCCTGCTCCAGATATTTTTGCTCTTTTTTCACAGGTTAGGAAAAGCATGAAAAGCACTCTCTAATGGGACACTATCTTGCTGGGCTGTCTTGTCATGTGCCCAATTGCCTTTCATGGTAAGTACCTGGAGTGAAAAAGGAGCTGAGACACTGAAGGCTGGGAAAGCAAGCACACATCAAATGTTTTTGTTGGAGGGAAAGTATGCTGAAAGCAAAGCACGGCAGCAAAATATCCTGTTTCTATGTAGAATTGGGAGCTTTAAATTTGAAAAACAAAATTCACTAAAGCTACAAGAGGGGATACAATTGTAGGAAGCCCATTTTATGAGACGGAACATTTGTAGGAACTCATAAACAAAACTTGGCATATTACAAAGAACTGTGAAAACCTTCACAAGTATCATCTGACTGATGTGAGATGCTGTATGGTACATCTCCTGCTGCTGCCTGATTTCCTGCATCCAGCTCAGGGCGTGCTTCTAACACTGGCCATCCGTGTCCAAGTCCCCAGACTGCACGCGAAGCTGGGCTTATATAGCCTGGGGGAGAATTTGGAAGTGTGCTCTGAGATGAATATCTGCTCTTATTGCTCTGTCTCCATTAAAAAAAATAGTCCTAAGCCATCTCCATTATTCCCTGTAATTGCCATAACCCACGGGTTGTGGTCCTTGGGACAGAAGCCCTGAGCAGAAGAAAGCGTAGTGGGGAATGGTTGTAGGGCCGTTGCTCTGCTCTGGGAGTGCAAATCTTTGTAGGCAACTTGAGCCTAGAGTTTAAAGCACAAGATAAAGCAGTGTGACACTTGATGGTGGCAGGAAAGAAGAGAAAAACTGATTGAACACCCCCGTTTGCATCTGTGCCTGCACCCTGTGGAGTGGGTTGCTGTAGGGAGGGCCGTGTGTGGGCAACAGCAGAAGTTTGGGAGAGACCAGGCTCTCTTCGCTGCTAAAAGCCAAAGTAATCTCCCTGTCTTGTCAGCTGGCAGCTCCTCCTCCTCTCCCAAAGTGGGAGGAAGGGCACTTTCTGTTTCAGCCCCCTGATGGGACAGACCCTCCTGCGAGGGTCTGGAGGAGGTGGATGAGGGCACACTGCAAAGCAGGGCGCCTTTCCAGAGAGCAGAAGAACCACTGACCATCGACAGTCTCTTGGGGACCCTTTGTTGCAGACCCCAACTCTGAGGCAGCTCCTTGTTGCCCTACATGGGTTTTAAAAACTCCAGTGCATTGAAATTTGTCACCTCAGGCAAGTGTGTGTGTAGCTCCCACGTTTGCATAACCCATGCCCCAGCACCACACTGTCCCCATGGAACGGCCTTCCTGTTCTTCGCCCCATAAAGGACTGAGGGATGTGGATACGAAAAAAGTTTAGGTGGATTCACATCTGGAAGCCTGAACAAGCAGTTGGAAGAGAAAGGCCTTGAAGGTGACTGAAAAGGCAAACCGTGTTGGGCTCGGGAAATCCTCTGAGCTGAAAATAGCTGGAGGTGGGGACACTGCTCAGGGGAAGTGCCACATATCTTTGCCCTATTCCTATGTCCCCCTGGGTGTCTGGTTATGAATACCATTCTTATACATCCTGCCTTTTAGATATATTTATCAGTCCATTCCTAAATACATTTCCTCAACCCCCCAAAAAATCAGGTCCCAGAGGAAAAATAACAGGGTTCGAGGGAACAATAGTAAAAATGGAGAGAGGTGAAAGTCCAGTAGTAAAAAATGAAGTGGGTTTGGCCAGCCTAGCCCTACTGGCCTGAGAGGGCAGAATAGGGTCTGACTGTGGCTTTGTGTAAGGAGCACAGTCAGGAGGGACAGAGTGCCCAACAGGAGTGTATGAGCCACCACCTGGAAGGGAAAATAAGGTGGTAGATGCCCCATCCCCTGAAACATTCCACGTCAGGTTAGATGGGGCTCTGAGAAACTTGATCTTGTTGAAGATGTCCCTGATCATTGCGAGGGGGTTGGACCAGATGGCCTTTTAAGGTCTCTCCCAACCCAAACTATTATATGATTCTATGATTCTATAAATCCTTAGAGCCAACAAAAAGGGAGAAAAAGGCCAGGGCAGGGCCTGCAGCAGTTGCATTGCTGCAGCAGTAGGACTTCAGGGCCCTGACCCTACTGGGAGGTGCTGTGCATCAGCACCGTGGGTGCTTTGGGAAGCCTTTTCCCCACCTCTGGGGGTGGTGAACACACGCTGCCAAGGGTACATGTGTAAGCAGTGGTATTCTTGCTGCAGCTCCTTTTGCTAAATCTTGGACCATTAGTGATGATAAACAAGTCAAGGTGGCCCTCAGGACAGCACATTAGTCAGCAAATGAGCCTGCTGACAGGTAATCCAACCGTAATGCAGCATTTTAGTGTATTCTGGTGCGTCTAAGCAGATATGCTGATGGCCTCCAGTTTAGATATTCATGCGCATTGTCTGTAACGGTACTTGCACACCGGTCCTTCCCGGGAGAATGAGCAGCAGTCATTTATTAGGTTTTGTACAAATGCAGCCCCTGTGCCAGCAGGCAGAGATCCTCGGCTATTGCCAGAGAGAAGACAGAAAAGACGAGTCCGAAGAGGAGCAGGAAGCATGTTCATCCTTGATTTCAATGGGCTACAGGTCCAGGCATTTGCATACATTATCTGAATTACTGGGGAGAGGCTTAAGGCTACAGGAGTTACCGCCAGTGATTTTCATATCAAAGGGCTTTCTGAATAAGTACCAGAACAGTTATTTCCCTCTCTGAGTGTTTTGAGTTCTTTTTCTTTTTTTTTTTCGTCCAGAGATCAGAAAGAGTAACAGCTTAATCTTCTTAAAGAAGTCTTGATAATTTGTTCAGCAAAAATCTGGCTCTGGGATGAGTTTCATAATTTACATCCACAGATAGCCAACCTTGAGCAAGCAAGAAACATCTAGGTTCAGAAAAAGGAGAAGATTAAACAATTTCCATTATTTTTGGGGAAAAATTGCCTAATGCCTTTTAAAATGTATTATACAGCCGGCATGCATTCATGTAATTGATTAAAACTCGGAGAACTATACTTTAAAGTCTGAGCCACACCATCTGGTTCTCTCCCTGCGCAGTGTCCTAAGCATATGGCCAGAGAGAGCATTTTTCTTCTTCCCTTCTCTTCTGTCTCCTTTTTTATTCTGCCTGGCCTCATTACCTTAGATTTCCTTACACTGAATTTATGTGCATAAGCCATTTGTTTGGCTTCTCTCTTAATCTAGCTTTGTGATTCTGAACATCATTTAGGCTGGACTGACAATTCCACATTTCGCCTTGTCAGAAAAATTATTCACCTTAATGCATACTCGTTCTCTAAATCATGATATATGGGGAATTGAATTGGTCCTAAGGATGTTCTTTGTGTCACTTTACTGCCTGTTTCCTGTCACCAAGGACCATTTTCATGTCAATTCACTCCTGTTTCCAAACTCTCATGAACAGAGAAATTGCAGCGATAAGGTAAAGCTGTCATCTGATGATAAAAATGGCTTTGAGCAGCCCTTGTACGCAGTATGTGGGGCTTTTTTTTAACTACATGGTTATTCACTTGAGTAAAACTCCTGGAATATGAACTTTTTCATGCTAACTAACTTGAAAAGCACTCTGAAGAGCAATTATTTTTGCTAAGATGCCATTGGTTGTATTGGCCTACGGATGTGGATCCCTGGTGGGTGTATCTTTCTCTCTTAGCATATATATTAACTTTAGGAAGAAGAAGATATTGCTTCACCCATTCTTGCCTCTGGGCAGTGTGATTGCAGCCCTGTTTTTCTGACTGTGGAAAACTTCTCAAGCTGCAAAAAAACCCAAAACTTAATGAAGGTCCAGCTGTCTGATTTGTGCGGTGGTTTGTGGTGATGAAAACATTGCCCGCACTGTGCAACTTGTACTTCCATTAAATCTCTTCCCTGAACTTGTTCCTTTCTACAAAGAACCTCATTGGAGTAATGGATTTGGTGAATATTTCCCCTTCCCTTGAGTCATGCAGTGCATCTACCTGGATTTGTGTCCAAAGCACGAGGCACTGCTGCCACAAGATATTTTTCCAACGCAGGTCGGCTGGGCATTGCTCATGGCTGTTTATACAGAAACTGCAGAATTAGTGCCCGCAGAGGCATATCAGAGCAGGGATATCGTGTTTCTGTGGAAAGCAGTTCAGATGCAAGAAGACAGGCAGGTCCTGCACAACCAGGAGAAATGGAATATCCACAGTTCTCTTTCCATATATGATCCCTGCCTAAGGAGAAAAAAAAAGGCTTTCCATAGCCCATTATAGTTTTTATTACCGTGATATGTCCAAAACACAGAATGACATTTGGATCATTGTTTTTCCTTCAAGGGAGTTGCTGTGGTGGTATTTCAGTTTTACTGCTAGCCAGTGCAGCACAGCAAAACTTAACAGCATGTGGAGAAATAAATGTGCTGATGTCCTTAACAGGACTTTCTTGATAAAGGGATCTTTAACCTCAGTTGACTTATCCAGGTGCAACAAGGTTTCATAAAATGAAAAATGCCTCGACATGTGGCACAGAGGTGATGTTTTCATTTGAGTTTCATTGGTGATACAATCCTATAGTGAAGATTTGGAAGGGAAATAAACCACCCCAGTTTGGAAAGAAAATACAAGACAACTGCTCAGTAGGAAAGCTACAGAGGCAGGCTTCTGTTTTCAGGGATGAGAACAATTTTGCTGCCTTTCACCAGCAAAGCAGGGAAAGCTGAATGCTGCTGGGAAACCATTGACATTACTGCCTAATATCCGTGGAGCACTTTGCACACAATAGAGAACAATATGACCAAAGCTGATGTCCAACATAACAGCCAGGAGTATTTTATCTCCCTGGTATGGGAAATGCTGTGTTAAACACAACTATTACAAATGCTTATTTGAAGGAAAGATGATCTTTAGGTTAAGGCTTCGTCTTGACCCTTGGGGTATGTCAAGTGTCTTTCTTAGCTCTGCCCAGGGGCATGAGCAAACCAGTTGGTATCTGTGTCACGGTCTGGGCCAGACTGGCCACTGAGATGAATGACTTTCTCCAAGGAAAGGAGGGAGAGAGAGAAAGAGATTTATGAGTTTAGAAGAAAACTAACCTCCTTTAATGAAAATATTAATAAAATAATAAAAAGAAAATAATTAAATATATAAAATATATACAAAACCATATTGATCTCCTGTCATGAAGATCACTTCACCGGTGGGCACCGGGAAAGTCCCAGACTGGACCCAGCAATGCATGGGAGCTGGATTCCGGGTCTGGATTCAGGAAGGCATGGATCGGGATCAAAGAGAGATAAACAGGCAGGGTCCTCCTTGGACACTGACCATTGAAGGAAGAGAGCTGACCCTTTGATCCCTCAGCTTTTATACTGAGCGTGGGTCAGATGGGATGGAACACCCTGTTGGTCAGGTTTGGGTCACCTTTTCTGTCTGCTCCTCCCCACAGGTGGGACCCCTTTACCTCTTTTGCTTCTGACCCTCCAACGGGACAAATAACAAAGTTAGGTGACCTTGGTTGTTACAGCAATAAGCATAAGCAGGAGCCTCTCTGCAGACCATTCCTTGGCACAATCAGGTCTTATCACCCTGAGAACGAACAGTTTCTCCACAATATGCTGTTAATTTCAGAGAGTTTCAGAGAGTTAGAACAGGCTTAGCTAAAAAGTAAAATTACCCAACAGAAAATTCATTCTGTTTTACCTCAAACCAGGACAATCGACCAGCCTCAGTTTCCTATCTATAAAATTCAAACCCTAATTATTTCTTCTGCTCTCTCTTTTGAAGTGGGCAGGACTTCCAAAGTCTGACACGCGCAGGGAAGTCACTGAACCACCGTGTGTTTGAGGAGCGCTCGGTGCAGCTGCACCCCAGCAGTGGGATACCTGTTCCTAGCGAACAGAAGGGGAGAACACGTGCCCAAAAGGAGGGATTGGTACCTTGCTGAAAGAGTTGTGTCTCTGTCCTGTTGTGCTTCACCCAGGGGCTTTGCCCCCTTGGAGGCAGAGCAGTGCAATGCCATCACCGCAGCCATGGTCTGCCTGGGGCTGCTGAACTCGACCTCCCTTCTGTTGCAGGGAAGGGGACAGGGAGGACCCTGAGGTCCTCTCTAGGGGCAGACTGCAGCAGTGCTGCCTTTCTATTTATTTATTTTTTTTTTTCCCCAAACAACTGTGGAAGCGCAGAGGAAAAATGCCGTTTTCACTTGCGTTGAAATCCCCTGCAGAAGAAAACCGAATCCCTTTTGACCTGTTGCAGCCCAGCTCTCTGCCCGGTGCAGAACAGGTATCAAACCCTGGCGTGGCAAAAACACAGGCAATAGGTCACATCACCCGCTACCCAGAGACGGCAAAATGCTTGCCCCCCCCTTGCCAGGGGCTATCCTTGCTCCCTGAGCATCCCAGTGTGCAGGCCAGCTTCAAACCAAAGACCAAGGCCGTGAAAAACACGGCGGATGCGAAATGCCTTCGCTCCAGTCACTTTTGTAAATAGCTTCTGTTTCGGTGGCCCTGAGAAAAATAGCTTTCTTGTTACGTTGAAAAAAATTATTAACTGAGTTGTGAGTTACCATGGATGCAGCATTCGGTTTGTTGCAGACCTTGTCCCTTACTGTGTAGGACTTCACTCTCAGCGCTCTCCTGGCCTTAGAAATATTGAAAAAAACTGGCCCACTTTTTCTCAGAAGTCAGAGGCAAAATTGCCACTGATTTAAAGGTGCGGACTCAGGCCTACTATATCGCATTATAGATTTCAAAGCATCAATCACCTCTGTTTGGAAGTGATTCTGCCTAGCAAGTCAGGCTTCCACTCAGGTATAAATAAATCTTCAAAACAGTAAAGGAAAAAAAAAAAAAAAAAATCCCTTTCCCTCTATAAGCCGACACGACAGACTGTTTGTCCCTGGGAATGGTTTTGGCTGGGACTCCGTGGCAGGGGTTCTCATGAGTGCACAGAAAACCGTAGAGAAATTGCCTCTGCATTGCAGCAAGGTATTTGAGGAAATCGATGATCTGCATACAGCATGTTGTTTGGCTGCCAGTAGTTTTCCAGCCGGCCACGGTGTCAGGGACTGAGGGGATGGTGCTGACAGCTAAACATCTGAGAATTGCCTGGACTGACTGTAGTTGCAATTACTGTAATGAAACCCAATTTGTCTCTTGGCCCACTCAGAAGATATTTGCAAAGAAACGGGGAGGGATGGGATCTAAATCTTCAGGGCCAGTTGGCAATATTGTTTAAAAAAAATTATGGAAATTGCCTTATACTGAGTTGTTCATTCTTCTTCCACTCTAAACCATTATCTTTCTTTTCAGAGGAAGGAGCTCTGCAGATGCACAGACGTCTGTGCGGTTAAATCTTAAGTATTTCTTCAGTGATTACACAGAAAAAAAAAAGAAAAAAAGAGTCTCAGCATTTCAGGGCCGCTCTTGAATTTGAAGCTGAATTTCCTGGGCTCTAATGCAAACCGTCAGGCTTTAAATCTTCCAATTTATCTACCTGTGCAATTCAAGGACAGCTTGGGCTGCCTTGGAGCATTGGGGTCTCACCAGAGCAGGACCTACTCTTTGAGATGCTCTACACTCACAGAGCCTGGGGCAGTTTTCATGCAGGTTTGCTTCTATGCATTTAATAAGACATCTTGTGATACTTGTGGTGTTAAAAACCTCCCAACAGACTTCCTCATTTTCTCAAAAAACTTTGAAGCTGTCTACAGTCAGTGACCCCCTTCCTGCCCAAGTGACCTTTGCATGCAAAATGAGATGTCTAAAGTAGAAAACAAGGAAAATGTAATGACTTGGCCGAAGTTGCTTTAAATAGGGGTATCCATCATCATTATTATTTATTCAATGCTGACAGCTTACTTCACTTATTTTAAACAAGCAAAGAGAGGAAAACATGGAACTTCAATTCTCCTCCCTTAGGACTTGTTACATCCACCTCACTCACCCCAACAGGGAATGTAGTGATAGGATGAGGGGCAATGGTTTTAAACTGGAAGAGGGGAGATTTAGATTAGATTTTAGGAAGAAATTCTTTACTCTGAGGGTGGTGAGACACTGGAGGAGGTTGCCCAGAGAAGTTGTGGATGTCTATTCCCTGGACGTGTCCAAGGCCAGGCTGGATGGGGCTTTGAGTAATGTGGTCTAGTGGGAGGTGTCCCTGACTGTTGTGGGGGGGTTGGAACTGGATCATAGAATCATAGAATCATTTAGGTTGGAAGAGACCCTTGGGATCATCGAGTCCAACCATCTACCCCACTCTACAAAGTTCTCCCCTA
>JAOXJK010000012.1:50579696-50592319 GCA_025774025.1 Xenus cinereus
GGTGCAGGACCCTACACTTGCCCTTGTTGAACCTCATGAGGTTCTTCTCTGCCCAGCTCTCCAGCCTGTCCAGGTCAGGCTGGATGGCAGCACAGCCCTCTGGAGTGTCAGCCAGCCTTCCCAGTATCATCAGCAAACTTGCTGAGGATACACTTATCTTTGGTCCTTGTACAGCATTGAACAGGTGGGAATTGATCCGGTTGGATCCATGCTAAGCTGGTCTCCACTGGAAGCTGCTCGTGGCATAACCTGCGGTATTTGAGCAAGTGTTATGTCTGTAGAGCTTGGGGAAGTCCAAAGGGAACTGCTGTGCCTTGGGATTCAGCTGGAAACGTATCACAAAGTTCCGTTGAGGCCAAACAGGGAATGTCTTGTGGTAGCGAAATGTCTAAACCAGGAACGTGTTTGTGTTTATTTTGCATTATGTTGGCATTAGTTTTGAGATTTCTTCCTGTGCCAAAATGGCTGGGTGTTTTTGTCTTTCACCACTATAAATCTGAACCTTTCACAAACGCTATTTAATTTACCCTCATAACGTTTCTGTTTTGGCCGCGGTTTTGTTCAAGTGCAACTGAGGGATGGTTTCTTAAAAAAAAAAAAAAAGAAAAAAAGAAAAAAAAAAGTATTGGGCTAATTGCAGTGTCTAGATCGGTAAGGCTTTGGGCAGTTTTGATCATGCCTGTGGTAACTCACCCAGGAAGCGTTATATGGAACTGTCTGGTTGCCACCACAGAGTTAGTTGCCACCGGAGTTCTCTGGAAGAACTAACAGTTATGTATATATAGAAAGAGGAAAGCTGCTGGAGGGGACGGGCTGTACTTGTTCCTTGCCAGGCTGACTTGCTGGAAGAGTTAGCTTGGCTGCAGCCTCAGCGGTGACTTCAGCGTGGTCTGGGGGTGAATCTGAGAGGAACTCCTGCTCATGCCGGGTCCTTTCTGTATTAGGTTTTTCGTTCGATGATGGGAAGAAAAGAGCATATGCTCCTTTAGATAACATCCTCCACCTGTTCAGTGGTAAAAGTCTATCTGTGATCATCCTGTACCATGTTGCTGCCAACATTTGATGCCCTAGATTGATTGCTGCTCTTCCCACACTTTCCAAAGCAACAGAGAGTAGTAGAAATTGTTTGATCTAATATGATGGTTATCTTTCCTCTCAAGTCAAAATCTTTGTATTGCTTCACCAGAAAAGTCCTATGAGATTCTGTTATTTCTCCATATTATTCTAAATATCTATTTTCTTTTACATTGCACGTCTTCTGACCTTAAATTAACCGATTGCCAGTTAACTCGAGATGGATATGAGCTCTGAAAATGCCGAGAGAGATGCTGTCTAAATGTTTTGTTCTAGGACTCAGATGTTTGTGCTTTAATCCCTGGGCTCAGTCATGGAGAAAATGCACCTGATTATAGCCTGTTGTGAAAAATCTCTGGCAAAACTTGAGTCTGCCCTTTGAAGTGCTAGCGGTTTGCAAACCCCACACTTGTTTCTCTTTGATCTCAGACAGGCACAAGTACCCATTTCAAGTTTACTTGCTGCTTAGTCAAAGCCAGCACCTGGATGGAAAGCAGCTGTTGATGGTTTACGCTGATGGTTGGACTAGATGATCTTAAAGGTCCCTTCCAACCTAGATGATTCTATGATTCTGTTTTAAAAACTGGGCTCGGAAGGGGGCTATGGAGTTTTCCTGGCCTGTGCTGTATAAGGTGTCTTGGATCCACACGTGTTGGGGAGATGACAAAACCCATTTGTGGTGGTTGTTCTTGTTAGGGTTTAGCAGAGCCTGCTGCAGCGAGGAAGCACTCGGTTTGCAGAAGCACAGGAATGACCTTCTGCTGAAGTTGGGATCTCCTTTTGTGGGAAATGCTTTGAACTTTTCTGCTCCTAAAAGCATGTTGAGGGTGTTTTTTTTTCCCCTTTTTGAGGCTGTCTGATCATCAGGATGCTTTTTGTTTGCTCATTACTACTGACTGCACAGATAGCTCTTGTAGCATAAAAAAACCCCCAAAGTCATGAAATCCAAGAACAAAATCTCATCCCTTTTCTAATTTAAGCTAACCTGTACCTCAGTCTGTGCTTGGATTACGTGGTAAACCGTGCCATCGTTGCCTTCAGGCATGTATTGCAGTTAACAGATAGTAATGAAAGGTTTCAAACCCCTGGTTCTGTGATGTACTCTCTGTGTTTTCTCACCTGATGGTTACAGAAGCCAACTCAAAAGCTGCCCTCCTTGAGACTGGTCCTTCTTGAAAAGAGTCTGTACGTAGACTCATGTGGTCTCCGTAGGACGTTACTTATGCATAAACGTAATGGAAAAGGGAAGGTGGGAGGAGTTACTGCTATACCAAAAGGAAAACAAAAATATAAACACAATCTAGCCAAGTTCTGGGAGAGAGTTGAATCTGCAGTGGGGAGCTCGGGGTCCTCGAGCTGTTGGGGGCTGAACGGCACAGCAGCAAGGGCAAAGGGGAGAATCTGGGGAGAAAGGGACAGGGAAGAAGGAGGGGACCTCTCTGTTCTCCTTCGGAACTGCCCAGTGTGGAGCTGCAGCCAACCCTCTGGAATAAAACTGCGAAATAGATTTAGGAGGCATAAGAAGGGGTTAAGCAGGAGATGGATATTTTCTTCTTCTTTTTTTTTTTTTTTTTTTGGTTTAAGTGTTGCTTTAAAAACAGAAGTTATTTTTCTTGGATGCCATTTTTACCATTGATGGTCTCTTTCTTCAGCTTGCTTAGTAGCAAAATCAGCAGTTCTCAAGCCAGTTATTAGCAGGAGGATGACTGGCAAATTGTGATTAGTGGGCTACAGCTTTCAATGCAGTCATTATTTGCATCACACCCCCCCCACACACTCCCCCATTAATATTTGGCTTCCAGTTTCCTGAGTATAGTGATATGATGCCATAGCTTCTCCTTTGCTGATGAGACACAACAGTGTAGATCTTGAGGGGGGAAAAATAGGAAATGTCTAAATAAAAAGAAAATTCTTGGGGTATGTTAAACCTCTTGCTGCAACGGGGAGCCAAGTCTTTTGGAGGCTGCTGGGAAAGCAAGAGCATCTCGCTGAAAGGTTGGGTTTGTAGCTTGGCCCCTTATAATCCCAATCACTAAGTGACATTCTTAATCAGGTCACGGTCTTTCTCAAATGGGTTGATCCAGCATCTTGGGTCACGGCGTGTCCGTTGGTGTGTGAATTTTGAGAGCAAAGGAGCTTACACGTTCTTTTGGAATAAGACGGCTGGCCTGTGTTTATGGATTGTGGAGCTGGTGCAAGATGGTTTGGAGTTGTTGAGTAAACGCAACTGGGTGGTTAAAAACCCAGGGTAAATTCTTTGCCTCCCTTTGAAGTTGACGCAAAACTTGTCCCTGACTTCAGAAGGTCAGGATTTTGGTCTGTTTTGGTCCTAGCTACACAGCAACTTTCAGCCATGCTGACATCTCTGACATCAGCATTAGTGATGGAGGCTGGGAGTAAATAAAAGAGTGTTTCAGGTAATGGACTGCACGTTGTAGCAGTGAGACAGAAAATGCTTAATGTATAACCCACCCCCACCCTTCTTTTTTTTTTTTTTTTGTACTAAGGACTTCTTTTACACAAATACTTAATTAATTTAGGATGCCTAGACATGCTTTAATGGTCGAGAGAAACAAGTTTTAGAGAAATGTGGTATATTTCCCCTATCAACTGTCTTTTCTCTTCTCCTTTTTTCCTAACAGAAGTTAAAACAAGTGTTCTGA
Organism: Xenus cinereus; assembly: GCA_025774025.1. Lineage (NCBI taxonomy): Eukaryota > Metazoa > Chordata > Aves > Charadriiformes > Scolopacidae > Xenus > Xenus cinereus. Next base: position 50,583,434 of record JAOXJK010000012.1, read on the forward strand.
ACAAATATTTGAAATGAATTTTTGAATGTTCTTTAGCAGTTTACTGACCTGTTTGTATTCACGGTGAATTAATAGTAATTTACTGCCTCTTGTTGTGTGTCTGCCTTCAATTTTATGAGTTGAGTATGTGTGTGTTGGGGGGTGTATGTGTGTGTATGCATAGATAAATAGAGTACAGATGTTTTAAAGTGTGTCTCCTCATGTCCAAGTTTTAATTTTGCAGACGATATCAGAAATTGCAGAAGATAATGAAGCCCTGGTAAGAACCTGATTAGATCATCACCTTGCACACTTCCTCTTCTTTTGCATGACTGAGTTCAGGCCCTTGTGCTAATCTTTGTGTGTAAATACAGCTGTGCATATTCATTCGACAGTCTTCAACTTTCTCTGTTTTTTCTGCTCTTTGATGCCTGTTAAAATTTTCTGATGGAGCCTTTCTTGCTTTGCTTGTGCAATGGGTGCTTCGTTTCTGTGACTTCTGCAGGGGCTTCTACTATTTCCTAAGCAAGGCTTTGGTTTTGCTTTTTAATTTGAGCAAACAAACCATTTCCCTGCCTTCCCCCCCCAATTCCCCTCTTAAATTTTTCTGCCTTACGTGATTCATAGTAGGCAATTTTAATTGTTGATGTTGGTGAGATTGAAGTAAGAGCTTGAATTCCTATTATTTGCTAATCCCAGGCAGTGCTAGGTAATTTTGCAGGTAATTGCATAAAGGAAAACTGTAATATAGTAAAGGGTCTTGTATCAGCAAGTTCAGAAGTGTGTTTATTGCCCTGACGATTGGAATAGGACCCTTCTGTGTGCTTCGAGCTAAGCACAGCCTTCGTAGGCTTTGATAAATTGAGACCCCAACAGATATTCTAATACCTTAGTTGACTCGCAGGTTCGACATGTCAAGTATAGCTAAAACCCAAGGAAGAACAAGAATAATTAATCAATTAACCATCCGGCACTCTGCGAGTGGTCTTTCACGCTGGAAATGCAGCTCCCCACCTGCATCCATGCTAAATTATACTTTCACAAATCTGCTGTAAACCGAGTTCCGAAACGTTTATTATTAAATCATTGCCTAATAAATAAATTAGACAGTAAGAATAAATTGGGCAGGAAACTTAAATCCTTCCTCTACTTTCACTTTCTCAACTTAATACGAAGTAACTGGTTTCATAATAGAAAAGTTTAGATTCTGAGGAAAATTATTAAAATGGCATGAGGCTTTCAGAATTTTTCACAGCATCCCACCTGCCGAGACAAGGTACCTCCTGTCCATTTAAATGGCAGGTTTTGCTGTAAAAATAATTCTTTGTGGAAGAATGGTTACACTCCTTCAGCATCTCTCTGCTTCCAATTTCTGTTGTCCCGCAGGCTTCTCTACATTAAATTATAGAATCATAGAATCATACGCCACTATCCTCAAGACAGTACTAAAATACTGACTTATAGTTGCATTGCACCCTGGTTTTAGGACCTGATCATACTAATTAATTTTCTTTTTTTACGCAGTTTTGTTGTTTGGTTTTTTTTCCTTACTCATGGGAACAAGGCATTCCCCACTTTAAGATGATTCTTATTGATCAGTGTAGGTGCAGCACATCAGTGGATACAGCAGGAAAGCGAGTGTATGTGATTAAAGCTTATTCTGACTTTGAAAGTCAAATCCTGCCAGTAGAAGCTCCGCTTTACATCGGGGCACATAGTTGAATATTTTGATTTCCATCAGTAGTACGTGGAATGATAGCAATTAAAATAACAAATTCTTGAGCACTTGCACTAAAAAGGTACCAATAGTTCTGGAAGCTGCTCTGTTTGCACATGTTGAAGGTAAAGTGTGTGCACTAGTGCTCCAGGAGTATAGTTATGGAACATCCTGGCTATTTTTCATCCATGTATTAATGGGAAAAGGTCCAACAAAACAAGAACTATAAAACAAACAAACACCTCAGAGCTTGGTATAATGAACTGAACTAAAGTTTAAAACTTGCAGCCTCTGCCTGCTGTTTTCTTGACTAAAGAAACTTCAACTAAATGTTAATTAAAAACAAAAAGAAAAACGTTACTTTTGATTAATGGGATGATGTATTTCATAAAGTGGCAGTATTTCATTTTCTCTCTGGTAGCTTGAACTTGCTAGCCTGGCTTTATTAAACCCTGGTTTTCTCAGAGGTGCCTCAGACCTCCCCTGAAGGAAGTGCTTCTAAAACGTGGGGTTCTTTTTCTCCATCTTTTCAGTTTTAGGGGTTCCCGTTTTGTTTTGGGATTTTATTGATGCCATGTTGGCTAGTAATTGGATATATAAAAAAAATATAAATTCCTATGAAACTGTTTTATTAATTGACTTTTGCATATCAGTACGGAATTGTAGTCAAAGCACGCTCATTGATGTTTTTTCCCCGTGTAGTTAGTTATTTCTGGTCTTTTAAGAAAATCTGGTCCATTTAAGGAAATTACCATGAAATGAGCAAAACCAGGAGTTTAAAAGAAGAAGAGAAAAGGTAATTCTAATCACATCTTCAGGAAAAACCAGTGTGTAATAGTTCCTCTGGGCTAGTTTCCCATGCAAACAAATGCTTAATGTACCTCAAAGTGGATTTAGTCATACTCCATAATAAGAGTATCTACACCTGGATTTATTCAAGAATACATGGATTCGCAGGTTGTTTTCTTTAATCAGATTTAATTTTCAAGCTTAAAGAAGCCCTGATGCCAAAAGTACAAAGCTATTCCAGGTTTTTTGCAACGCGAGTCGTTTAAAATCAGTAGGGCTGATCCCTTGTAAGGAACGCGGTGAAACCCTACCACAAAGAAATATTTCAGCCAGTGTTTGTCACGGTGGAGAAAAGAAAATAAAATAAAATCAATAAAATCAATAAAATCTGTGCCGATTGCAGTGTAGCAGTTAAGTGCATTTTCTGTAATCCCCTAGAAAAATGGGGGCAGCTTCCCCCGTAGATTGTGTAGTCATTTTGGGCTGTACTGAGTGAGTACCGAGGAGGTGTGAATTGCTCCTGGTTTGATTTGATAGAGGCTTAGCTTTGCCCTTGGAAAGGTGACTTGAAGAAACAAGGCAGTGGAGGAGTCGTGAAGAGGAGCTATAGCAATAAAACAAGGTACTGGTGCACACTGTGCTTGCAAAGCATCCTGCTGCACCATCAGTCTTCCTTTTAGACTTGGTTAGGTTCTTGCCCCATGGCTTTTCCAAAGCCCTTGTGTCCTCTTTAAATTTATTCATGGCCATTTATCCTTTACGACTCTTGACTTAAAGAGCAGTTCTTGCTCTTTGATGGTGACCTCAATGATGTCAGGCCTTTCACTGCCCAGTATTAGGTGGTGGGGACAGTTGCTGAATGATAAGGGAATTAAAGTGAACTGTTTCCTTAACTCCTGCAACTCTTTTTGCTGCCTCCTACCCAGTAAAAGCTGTGTTACCTCCGCACAGTTAGAGATCAGCTTTGGTTCTGCTTTGCCCATGAAGAATGGTTGGTCTAAAGATGTACTGAGTTTTGGCTTTTAGTCTCAGTGGGCTGGTGGCTGTATCCTGGTTGTGACAGACAAGCAACAGGTTTTCATTTCCAGGTTCTCATGTGCAACTTTATCATATAAAACATGAGAAAGTCCACCTAGCTTTATAAAGGCTTATAATGCCTTTTTTTTTTGGTTACCTGGTGACAGCTGAGCCTGACTTATTATCTTTATTTAAAGAATCATTTGGACAGCTGAATATTTTTCCCTCCTCAGTAAGTAATAAAATATTCATTTTGGTGTGTTTGTTAAACCCCCAAATCCTCAATCCATGTTTATTATTTTTATTTTCCAAAAACATGTAGGGGTTTGGGTGCTCAAGTCCCACTAATTTATTTTGAAAAGAAATCCAAATTGCTTTAGGCTCCTTTCAAAATATCAGACATAGTTCTATATCTACATGTGGGGATTACTTAGCACTCATGATAAAAAGATGGGTTAGCAGGTAGAAATGATCCTAGGAAGGCAGGAGAGAGACAGGTGTGGTGGCCAGGGTCACATCCACATTCCTGTCATCTTTATTTTTAGGAAAGAAAAGGTATTATCAAAATGGGTGGAGGTGGGATTTTTTTTCTTTGTTTCTGCAGTTTCTTAAGGTGATAATGCAGAAAATTCTTAGGAACGTAGATTAACCTGACCTGATACTTCTCTAAAACCTTAGAAAGGTGAAACACAACTGCTGGTTTACCCTTCGGTCAGGTTTTCCCAAGGGTTTGAGGTGCACAGGCTGTGGATCAGAGCATGGCCATCCATCCCTGCCGGAACGGCTTGCACTGGGACAGCAGACAGTGTCCCAGACCACAGCTTTCCACCGCTTAAGAGGCTTTTGCTGGGAGCTGCTGTGGATGAGGAGGTGCTTCACGACCACCTCTTGAGGAGTCAGAGGGCAGAGAACGGGGAAACCTCATCAGCTGTCCCCACCTGAGAGCCCGAGCCCTGAAGAGCGCTCAGGAGGGATTGTACAAGTAGCTTGCCTGCCAGCACACATCATTAAAACGCCAGTGTTAGTGAGATAGGAAATTGCAATTACACAGTGCATCTTCCTGATCGTTTTTCCTCTCTTGCCGCGCCGACACGCAAGAAAAAGCAGCTTCGTGAGGAATTGACATCAAACTATGAAGTCATTTTGCCAGAGCAGCAAGGGTTTGGTTTTTACAGAACTGCCGTACCTTTGGCGGTGGCTTAGTCTGAAAAGATTTTATAAAGAAAGAAGTCCTGTCATTTTTCAGACTTTGTATGAGTTAAACACTGATTTGTTGAGATTTCAAGTTAAACAGCTCCTCCCGTGTATTTTCTAAGATTACCAAATTTATCACTGAGCTTTGATTCCCTTGAAATTTCTAGCATCTATTGTGTCTGCGGCTCTTAAGAGTATGAGTGTGCCTGTGGTCCCGTGTCTTGAAATGAGTTGCTTGGAAGCCTATTTCTATCGCTTTGCTTTTGTTTAATCACGTAACGATGAATCAACACGACTCCCTTCCCCTTCTCCCTTCCCCTTCCATATACTTTAATCCTTATCTTGCTCTAGTTAGCCTGGAGATTGCTTTCATCTCTCGCTGTGCTGTTCCTAATGCTTTTATCCTTTAAGCCTGGCTTGTGACTTTTGCAGCGGCACTTAGCGTATACGTGTGTGTGCAGGTGCACTACGTAGAGCTATATATTTAAAAAAAAAAAATTAAAAAATACACGCTACGTGTGTGTGGTGTTGCATTAATATGGTTGGAGTCTTTAGTTTCTGCTTGATTAGTCCCAGTGTTGCACCTCTTCGCTCATGAATGATTTGAAGCAGTGTCCCAGGAGTGACACCTGGTGGGGGTGTCTGATCATTTTCAGTTAAAAAGTGCTTTCACCTTCTGGATCCCAAACGGTTGTATCGTTATCACATCTACTAAAATCAGGTTTATGCATTAATACCGGTATTTTCAGCTCCATTGACCCGGTTTCCCCTCCAAAGATGTGGAGGAGGCTGGATTAATTGGCAGGATTAATGAGGAGTTTTGGTGAGAAGAATAAATGAGGTGTTGAATTCAGATTAGTTGAATTCCTTTACATTCCAGCCACTGCTATTCTGAAGATGAATATCCATATGCAGGTCTCATACATTTTAAGCATTCCCTCTAAACTATACCCATATAATATACCCATGCTTTCATGTACAATTATTTCATAGAAGAGTATTTATGTACTAAATGCAGGTTAAATGGCTACATCTTTAAATAATGTATGAGACAAATCTAGGGGAGATGAATTATCTGCTTAGTTTCATGCTGGGAGAGATATTTTTATACTTATATTTTTGCTTTTCAACCTTATATGGCCTAATGGCCTATCTTTTTCTAATCTTTTTTCCTTTTTATTTGGATCTAGTTTAATTTAGCTTCTTAAAATACCAGGATCCATATATTTGTGGAAGTGTTCTGTCATGAAGATGCATGAGAATTTGGTATGAGTTTTAAGAAGGAAGTCTTTCCTAGGGCTGCTTTTTTATTTGTGGATTCATAAATAACCCTTTTATGCAAAAGGAATGGATTGGGGACAATGACAGGACCGGAGCTGATTAAATTTACTGCAGAGTCTTATTGTCGTCCTGTTGTGAAATCCTGGGTTATTTGGAATGCTGATGATGACATTTTAAAACTAATTTAATTCTTAAACGATCTGCATTATTAAAAAACCCAAGCAAATAAAACCAACCTCCCTCCCCCCAAAACAAAACCAAAAACTTCCAGATCATGTGTTTGCTGAACACAATATTCCTTGCACGACGACAATGGATTTTTTTAAAGACACTAGGTTTTTCTTGTTTAGTCTTTGGTGAAGTTTTTTCATTTTGTCATAGCTCCTGTGGAAGAGAAAGGTGTGGGTTTGGGTTTTTTTTTTTTTCCTTTTACTCACATAATGCCAAGAATGGCAAATTTCTTTTTAGCGGAGGGCGCCTGTGGAGTTTCAGTCAACAAGAGCCCCTTTCTTAAATGAAGGGGCCGTTAAAGGTTGCATCTCGCAATCAGAAATCCCTAAGTGGCAGATTACATCAAATCCAGTAAACTGGCTGTTCGAGCCGCCGCGCTGAAACGGATTTTCTGCCTTATTCCTCTGGACTGCTGGAAATGCCTTCCATCCGAGGGGACGGTCACTTCTTTGTGTTGAGTTGTTGCAGCAGGGTCTCGGGAGGGCAAATCCCAGAATAAGGATGACCCAATTACATTCCTTAAGCATGGCTACAGTATTCAGGTTTTTATATATAATATATATATCCAGGTTTTTAACGTAGTGAGCATTGTAGTTGCAATCTGACAGAGGGTTTTTTTTTTCCGAAAAAAAGTTATCTTTTTATTAGGTAAGCTGTTGCATTAAAATCAGTGGGACTATTCGTGCTGTTTAGAGCTTCTGCTTGTTAATGGCTCAGTGGCAGGGTACCTTGCCGCCGGTTTTGGCATGGCCTTAAAGGTAATAACGCTGCTTCGCTTGGGGCTCTGTGCTCTTGCTGCTTATATTGAGTAGTTCCCTCATTGAACGGCTTCGTTGACATCGTCATGGCTGGCTGACCGTTGGGAGCCCTGACTGTATATCTAGAAATGAAGCTAATCTTTAAAAGCTGGGGTTTTTTTTAACCTGGAAAATATTCTTTATGTTGAGTTTAAACCCATTCTGAATTTAGTAGAGTTCCTACAAAGATGCATTGAATCTCAAATTTACAGGTGTAAAATGCCTGCAAACCCTGAACAACTCGAGCTACGGGTAAACCACGGGAACTTTGCAATTCGCTTGTCGGGGTTGCCCGTAGATAAACAAAAGGAGATGCATCCTCAGGTTCCAAGAAAGAAATCGAGGCATTAATTATGGCAAAATTGTTGCTCAGTAGGAAATCTCTTCTGGTGCATTTTTAAAATATATCTGCTTCCTTGTAAGAGAACGAACAAACAATCCGCTAACTTTCTGCCAATCCGCTCCATACAGAGGTGCCAAAACGTGACACTTCTGTATGACCTTCAATTAGGAGGATTTCCACAAGTTGCTGAGAGAAAAGCTCACTTCTTTTATTCTGTTAGGTCTAAAACTCTGGATTTATATGAGAAGTTTAATTTGGACTATCTGATTTCCTTGAGCTTCACGCGTGGCGTTCTCCTGGGGATTCGTTCTTCTCTTACAAAGTTGCTTTCTTCCAGGCGTGACTGGTCTTGATGTCCATGCTAAATTGTTCTGGAGACTCTCTCGCACGGCCTCTCTTGCTCTCTTCTGCTACCTCTTAGTCTCTAATTGGCTTCATTTTCCTGCCTTTCTGAAAACTTCCTGCTGCTTTATCCCCTTGGTCCTTGCCCTGCTGCATCACTGGTAAATGTTATCATGACTCCTGTCTCTTGCAGCTTTGGAGATATGTTGTCCTTTACACTGACTGCATTTGTTGAGCTGATGGATCATGGGATTGTATCGTGGGATACATTCTCTGTGGCATTCATTAAAAAGGTAAATTTGTAATCAATGCTACCTGTTCTATATCGGTTTAAAATTTTGAGGTGAGTGGTGGGTTTTTGGATATTTTTTTGGGGGGTGTTTATTTGTTGGGTTTTTTTCCTTCCTTCCTTCCCAGGTACGTTATTTAGGTCACTGGCCAAAAAGGTACATGAAAGTGGGGTTAAAGTGCTGTTTCAAACTACAAATATTTGTAGTTGCAGGATCTGGCCCAATTTCTATGGAAATCTTATGGGAGTGAAATGGGATCGACGCTGTTTTAGGCTTATTACACAAGAAATTGCTTGCTCAATTCCAGTGTGACCTCCCTGTGCAGACACGGAGCAGTCAAAGCAAAAATTAGCATTTTGATTTAATGGAAATTAAAAATGAGTAATACCATATACTTTGAAACAAAAAACAGCACTGAAATGTTTCCTCTGGGTATATGGGAGGAAGAGAAATGAGTTAGTTTACAAATTGAAATTAAGCTGATATCTGCTGAGATTATCGAGTTGAACTCTGGTCCTCCTGAATCTTGCAGCTGAGGTCTGTGGTTTTGAAACAGATCTTTCCATGATTTGCAGCATTTTTTTCTTTTCTTACATGTAGGAAGTGCAGAAAAGCAGCAGAAATGTTTATCAGACTTGAGGCCTCATCTGGAGCAGTGTGTCCAGTGCTGGGCTCCCCAGTTCCAGAAGGACAGGGAACTGTTGGAGAGGGGACAGCAGAGGGCTACAAAGATGATGAGGGGCCTGGAGCATGGGGTCTCTCCTCTTATGAGGAGAGGCTGAGGGACTTGGGTCTTTTTAGTCTGGAGAAGAGAAGGCTGAGGGGGGAACTGATCAACACCTATAAATACTTAAAGGGTGGGTGTCAGGAGGATGGGGCCAGTCTTTTTTCAGTGGTGCCCAGGGA
>JAOXJK010000012.1:50838651-50862292 GCA_025774025.1 Xenus cinereus
CAGGTTGCTCCAAGCCCCATCCAGCCTGGCCTTGAACCCCTCCAGGGATGGGGCAGCCACAGCTTCTCTGGGCAGCTCATACAAAGCTGAAAAGGTTTACAAGAACAGTGGAGAGTAGGATTAAATTCAAAACCATCTTGAAAATTTGGAATACTTGCCCCCAGAAAAGATAACTTCAATATGGGTATGTTGAAGGCACGTCAGCAAAAATAGTCAATGACACACGTAGCAGATGAGGAACAACCAGCTGGGTAGCATCCCTGGGGAAGATCATCTGGGCTTGTAGTGGTACAATGATGGCACGTTGTCACGAAGAACGCACACACTGCATACACCGAGACGTGAACAGAAGTTATCTTACAAGACATGTGAAGTAACCCGCTACCTTTCTCGGCATTGGCAAAGCCTCAGAGGAATTTCTGCCTTCCCTTTTGGGGCTGCGCATCAAGAATGATGGAGAGTGACAGGAGGCTTTGGAGAAAAACAAACATAAGCTATAAAGAGAGGCTGAATAAATTAGAGTTAATTAGTCTAGAGAAGAAAAACTTGAGAAAAGACATGATGTCTGTCCTCAAAAACATTAAAGTGGTGAGCCATTCTCCAGGTTCATAAGAGCTACGGCAAGAAATAACAGAAATGGATACCAGTAGGGACATTCAGGTTAAGAAGAAAATTTTCTAATGGTAGTGTTAAGTGAGCACTGTCATCAGTTCCTGAGAAGGCTGTAGAAGACCTTAATAGAGATCTTAAAAGGTCTGTGTCTACCCTGTCCCTTCGGCACAGCACAGATGCCATAGATCAGCTGCTAGGGCAGAGGCTTGGGTAAGATGACTTCTCCCAGGCCAGCTTTTCGAGGGTTCTACGCTGGGACCGTGAGAACCATTTGCAAATAGCAGGGATTATTTATTTTCTCCCAGCAGCAGGCTGCCCTGCTCTTTTGGCGATTAACTTTGGCTGCCCTTTTGGGAATGAGGCGATTAGTCAGGGAGCGCTCAATACAGATGGACAGCAGCACTTTCCATCTTCCTTGCTAGCGAAGAGGAGATCCTGTGGGTCAGCAGCCAGGGAAGCAAATTTCCCCATCTTTGTGCTCAGTACAATGCCGTTCTCAGCAACCTTTGTGGGTCACCTCTTCCATTCACCCATGAGCACGTTGTTCCTAGCGTATGAAGAAGCGTGGTTTCGAAACATATTTTCAGCTCTGATTACATTAAAAAAACGGGAGTTTCTGAGCTTCCCAGCATCCTAAAATGCCGATCTCTACCTGTGTTGATTTGTGTGACAGTCAACGTCCCCGATGGTTTGCCTCCGTTTAGCTGTGCGCGAGTGCAGAGATGAAATATGCCCTGCGGAGCGGCAGCAGGACCGGTGGCGTTTGGAGTTCCCAATAACTTCACACAATGGAACATGCTAAATGGGGTTGGAGGCTTTTAATAACTGCACTCAGACAAAATGGCTGTGCACATATTGTCTGGGGAGGCACCGTGACAGAAGATATAATTTACAGCTCGATGAGTTCTGTAAAAAGGCCCTGCCCAATATCAATGTGTTTTACTCTGAAAGGCTGGGATCAACTTTGATTACAGCTAAACCAGTGCCAAGCCACAGCACCTTCTGTTCGCTTCACCGACATTGCTCAGTTTACTCAGTGGCAAAATTTGGCCTGATGATCAGTAATAAAGACCAAATTTGACCATAACATTTTTTCCTATGATTATACTTTGGAGAGAAAAACCACAGGCACGTGACTAGTGCAGCAGAGATACTAAAGCAATTCTTAAAATGAGAATATTTTCTACAGGGACTCATATTTTTCGACAACTGATGGTAAAATTTTCATTTTCAAGATTGCCTCAAGTCTTACTGAAAGCTTCGCTCCAAAATGCAAAAATATATGTCGATCACGAGCAAAAGGTATGCTTACCATACCTGCATATATACACGTATGTGTGTGTAAACACACACTCATCTATATTTGTGTGTGCATTCGTGTACGGGGGTAGTCTTGTACGTTTTACATTACTGATGCTTGCCCATCGTTTCCTTCCACAATCTTATTTGTTTAGTATTGATCACCTGTTTGGTTGCTGATTGCCTCCCACTCTTGTTCATATCTTAGCCTTACACAGAACTTCAGAAAAACCTGCTCCTGTTTAAGGCCGTTGGTTTCAATGGTTTTAGGAACTACGTATCTGAAACAGGTTTGGTGCGTTCAGAATTTTAAAATGGTCAAACCTTTGCGACAAGGATGAAGTCAGCCAGTTGCATTAACTCATCCTGCCACCATTCAGGCTTCAGTAAATTTTTAATACCCTTTCCCGATTTGGAAAAGAAAAATATGTTAATGGTATATGTACACACATGGTTTTTTTCCATTAATTAATGCAGAAAGCATTTCCACTGGAAACGCCTGGGGTTATAGATTTTGTTAAATAGGGTTCTTTAAAGTGTGATGTAGAAAACACTAGGGATACATTTGGCTGGCAGGTATGGATACCAGAGTCTTCCACTAGATGGAAACTGCATTTTGTGTACCGGTATAACTCTGCCAGACTCCTCATCGGGTGTCTTAAGGAAAAAAAAAAAAAGAACAAATAGAGCTCTGAAGTTAGGGGTCTGAAGTGTCTCACTGCTATTTTGTGAACCGCAGAGGCATGAGCAACAAAAATAATAATAATTGATATGCCAGGGTTTGCTGGTTTTGTAACGGAGCTACAATGTGCTCAAAGTACTGCTGCACTGATAAGTTTAAAAATTTCTTTAGCCAGTGTACTATATGGAATTTTATGCCCAGTGACAGGTTTGGCAATAGCGTACCCTTTAGCATTTGCAAGATATTTTCGGACAATTAGCAAATGGAGGGGGATAAGGTCTTGTATATACCAACATATTTGCATACGGATACCTATTATTATATTCCATCATTTCAGTATCTTTATGAAATACATTAACACTGTAAATGGAACAGCAAGAAAAGTCTGAGTGAAAAGACTTTAACACCCAGATCCCTTTCGAAATTAGCTCTCAAAGCAACATATCCTCTGGCTATATATATGGAAAATAACTACCCTAACTTTGTAGATACAAATATGTCATTGGAGCTGAGTATTTCCATGCTGGAATGAAATCTTGAGGTTATAAAGGGCTGCTCTTTGAAAGTATCAGCTGGGTGCTGAGCAGCAGTAAAAGAAGGCAAAACGAGTATTGGGAAGGAATATATAGTGAAAAAGAATGCGTTCCTGTACTGTAACATGGCATATGCATGGTCTGAGGAGAAGAAGAATACCCCACGTGTCCCCATTTCAGAGGAGAAAACCTTGTTTCTTCTTAATTCCCCATATTTCAAACCCGTATTTCAAACCAAATCCCCCCTTATTTCAAACAGGAATGTCTTGTTCCAGGTTGAACCGGATTAGGCAAATTTGGAAAAAAAAGAGGTGTTTTCACTCCAGATCAACAACATCTGCTCGAGAAGTTGCAGTGTCCTCTGATAGACTTTGTAGACAGTCTCTGGGGACTCCTCTCCTTTCAGAGATTTAAGAGATGCACTGCAGCCTATGATTGTCTAAATGTAAGAAGCAAAGACTGTGTTTTAGGAAAACCTTCATCTATATAGAACCAGGAATGTGGTAGATGGGTCCGTTTTTATAGAATCTTTCCTGCTGCAGGATAATTGAGGCAAAGTTTGCCGTTTTGCCAAGTGAGGCTCCAGCTCCTGCCCCACTGGGAGCGAGCAGGGTGCCCACAGCTTGGCCAGCAGGGTTTGCAGAGGAGCTATTTGTGTCCGAGGCCACCTTCTTGGAGGGCTTGTTTCCTCCTCGCGCTTCAGGGAGTACGTTTAATTTATGCCTGGGAAACAGCGATATGGCTGGAGGGAGGAGAAGGTTCTCCAGCACCCCAGAGTGTGAGCAGAGGATACACTAGGTGCCAGAAATCCCGTTTGTCAGAGTTTTACTCAGACAAATATATCTACAGATCTGAAACGTAGAGAGGCAGCTTTCACTATCCAGACACTTCTTGACATCCCTAGGTATAATTCTAATTATAGAGCCTTTCAAACGTGTGCGGCAGAAGTGGATTAAGTTAAATAGTCTGCTCAAACTGCCAGAGGCTTCATGGCTAAGAAGTGAATTTCTCTAGCTCTGATTTTATTATTGGGGTGCGATTTTTTTTTTTTTTCCTGAGCTTATTGGAAATGTCATTTTATTATTACACGCTTTTTTCAAATACACAGAGAGAAGTACTTCCTGACGTGTGAGCCTTCAGATTACTGCTGCTGAGCAAAATGGTTATGGTTTTCTCTTATCTCTTCAGAAATTAATAGCAGATGGGACAAACTATCGCTAAAAGAGACAAGCATTTTATTAACACCAGAGTCTAGTTTCTAATGGCTGCTGGGCATTATAATACCAATGAATTTCTTCCAGAGAAAACATCCTTCAGCCTGTCAAGGCACTGAAACCTATTATTGAAATGTGACAGCCCAGTCAATTTCTTGAAACTTGTTTCTAAAGAAAATCATGCGCAACTATTAAAAAGTTAGAGCTTTTTTAACCTTTAATTATGTAGAGAGAAGCCTCTCTACATTGCCTTATATGTGCCCAGCTCAGGATGAGAAATAAATCGCATCTAAATATCGACTAGATTAAAAGCAAGCAATAGCTGCCAATGACTGTCCAGATCTGGAAGAGCTTTTCTACTGATGTCAGAGTGTCAAAAAAGTTTATATTCTCACACACATCATAAGTAATTAAAGCAGTGTTAATTACTGTCAAAGACAGCTAATTTCCCCCTGTCCTTTTTAGCTAAATAATTATTTTCCATTTTTAGCCAGCAGAATTAAGATCCATTAAAAGCTAGGATAACTGGCTAGCATTTCCGATGATGCAGCCCTGAGGAGAGAGAAGGACTTGGGGGCGTCGGTGGTTGAGAAGCTCAACATGAGCTGGCAACGTGCGCTGGCAGCCCAGAAAGCCAACCCCATCCTGGGCTGCATCAAGAGAAGCGTGAGCAGAAGGTCCAGGGAGGTGATTCTGCCCCTCTGCTCTGCTCTGGTGAGACCCCACCCGGAGCACTGCGTCCAGCTCTGGAGATTTCTGTTGATTTTGTTAGGGGGTAGTTGTTTCCTGCGCTGCAGCCAACAGCGAATTCTTTTTCTGCCACTAAATCCAGAGGAAGATGATATATGTGATCAAAAAGAGAATAGGTTTGTAGGTGTAAGGATAGTCTGAGTTAGCTTTAATTTATAGACGCCGACCTCTTGAGGTTTTACCTACAGCCCAACACAGGAGATAGATAGGTTCTCCTAGAGGATAAACCTCAATTACTTGGGGGAGCATATTTTTATCCAAAAAAAATGGGGACCATGGGTGGGTTAGACTCCCTGGACTACAGTGAGTTCCCTTAGACATTTCTGCTCCCTCCTCCCAGGGTTCCACCCTTTTCCTGAGTAATTTCCAATCTCCAGCCCAAAAACTGCTCCCAGAGACATCAGTCTAAATGAAAGGCTTTGAGGGCAGCAGAGCCCAAACATAAGCAGGTGTCCCCTTGGGCATGGCCCGTGGCAGAGCAATAAGAGGTGCCAGCAGACCATGAGGAGTAAAGAGAAGTAGACGAAGGGCACCTGATAAAAGCTTGAGTAGATGGGGGAAACAGAAAGCAGATCAACTGGTGGCACATGTTGGTGGCACACGTTCCTGGGGAGCACCTTTCCCACCAGAGGGTAGGAAGACTCCCCAGATTCAGGTCCAGAGGTTTCAGCCGTGGTTACTGAGGCTGAGGATGCCCCAATTGGAACTGCAGACTCCTTTGAAAATCAGTCAAGACTTTCTTTATCAGCTTCTCCCATGAAGCATAACATTTCATCTGGAATAACTGCATTTGTGGGGGAGCATTTGAATAGAGGTATGGTCTGCAGGTGGCCAAGGAGGGGAGGGTATAATAGTGTGACCAGAAGCATCCTCTCTGTGATAGTAAAGACTAGTTTAGGAGAGCAAACACTTTGAAGTTCAGCTCTGTGGGTTTTTCCCAAGTAGTCAGGCTATTATTATTGTTATTTATATTCATGTAGCATCTAGTAGCCCAAGGTACTACATTAAGTACTGCACAAACTCAGCGATGGCTCTGTTAATTCTCACGCAAAGCAAAGCTCCCTTTAGGCCTGGTTTGATAGACACAAAAGTGTCTGACTTAATCAACATGAAAATTCTCCATTTATTTTGCTGGGACACCACTCCCTGAGTAGGGTTACCTGCATGCTTGTGTTTGTGATTAAAAATTTTGTTTGTATTTGGCAGAGCTGAACCATAATAGCTATTTTTTCCTGTCATACCTTGACAAATGTGAGTAAGAAACTCACGCTTTCAGTGGAGACTGTCTTCCTTGATGATCTCAAAGATCCCTTCCAACCATGAAGATTCTCTGATTCTTGTATAACAGATGAAATGGAAACACCAGGGGTATTTTTATCCCCAGCCTAACTTCTTGGATTTGGAGCATTCGGGCTGTTTGTCCATAAGCCCCTTTCTCTGCACCACCTCTACTGGAGGTGAGAAGATCTCCCTGTGATAAGGAAAATGCGAGTCGTGTGGGAGACATCTGCGTCAGAGAGAGAGGGAGCCTCTTTGCACCCCCATCTTGAGACAAATCATTCGGCAAGCTGCTGAGCCTGCCCTTGGGGTGAAAAATTCTATTTCAGAGTAAAAGCTGAGGTATGGCGGGCAAGCTCTTTCCTTATCTGCTGGTCCTCTCAGGACCAGAGGAAATGGTCAGGACCAGAAGAAATGGTCTGAAGTTGGGGCAGGGGAGGTTTAGATTAGATCTTGGGAAGAATTCCTTTCCTGAGAGGGTGGTCAGGCACTGGAACAGGCTGCCCAGGGAGGTGGTGGAGTCACCTTCCCTGGACATATTTAAGAAACGTGTAGACGTGGCACTTCAGGGCATGCTCTAGTGCCCAAGATTGTTGGGTTTTTTCTTTTTTTGTGTGTATGGTTGGACTTGATCTCAAAGATCCCTTCCAACCATGAAGATTCTGTGATTCTGTGAAGGTGTGAGGCTGTGTCATGAACTGGTCTCTCCCGGTGCAAGCAGGAGGGTCAACTTGTTGCGCGGATGTTTGTATCAGGCAAACTTTTACACTGAAATAAAACCTCTCCTTGCAGCAGTGGAGCTAACATTTGGGCGACCGAGGATGCCGTAACTGAAAGCAGAGACGTTGTGGAGGTTGACTTCTGCTCACAGCTGGAGCAGATCCACCACGATACAGGAAGCACGAGCCATGGTCCTGGTGGTGGGGTGAGGAGGCCGGTGTCCCGCTCCCACCAGCAGCACTTTTGCAAGCTTCGTTGCGGTGGTGCATGGCACCCCCTGTTCCCCCAGAGGATGAGGGGTGCCAGAGGCAGGAGACAAGCTCTTAAAAAGCTAGACACAGTTGGATCCCCCTGTCCCCATGCTGCTTGGCAGGGATGCCCAGAAGCAGAGATGGAGGGGGACGGGGGAGCTGGGGACCAAGAGAGAAGGCCTCTGTCCTCTCTGCAAAGAGTGCTGGGAAGCCCCAGATGAAGATGGAGGAGCACCAGGTTACCCAGCACAGGCAAAATGAGCATCAGTTCTCTTTGCTGCAGACGGTGACGCTGTCGGCTCCCTGGTGTGACAGGTCACTGGGCCTCAGGGACATGACATCCCGGTTTTCACCTTGTGGCCCTGTGTCTGAGCTTGTGCCTGCGCTCACAACGGGGCTTCTTCCCTCACTTTGCATCCAGGCTTGCAATTTCGTGATCGGGTCAGGCTGTCCTACTCCTCAAGCCACACTGGTGTCCGCTCCACTGCTGTTGCCCGCTTGTCCCCGTGCTCCATTCTGCTTCAGCTTGTGTTTTGGGGACTGTCTGCTCTCCCAGCTCCTCTGCCCGCTGAAGCATTTTCCTCTGCTAACGTCGCTAACCTCTGAGTTTCCTTCACCCCTCACGGACTTCTGGACCCACGTCTGCTAAGCGCTGTCACCTCCTCATTCATAGCTTCCTCAAGCTCCTGGTGCAAAGGAATGAGAGATAAAACAACAAAAGCTGTCTCCTTGGGAAAATATCAAAGGACTAGCTCCCTTTCCCTCTTTCTGCTTGGATTCCTTTTTGTCTTTCTGTCTTCTGGAGGGCAAGATTGTTAGGCGAAGGCCTGACCTTGCTAAGAGAAAAAAGAAGGGCACATAAAAGATATGTGGTTTTGTGGTTAAAGCATCATTTTGGACATTTAATTTTTCTGAGCCTCCATCCTCATGAATAAAACAGACACAGAAGGCAGGGGAAGAGTAGTTTTGATTGTCTGTAGGTTGCTCGTGTGTGTTAATAATGAGGCCTTGTGAGAACCAAGTTATGAAATGCCTTTTAGGTGTGTTCCCAGTGTGTTTTAAGGATGTGTGCTGCCACCTCAGCACTAAGCAATGGAGTCGGGTCCACGCTACCCTGGAAAATAAGCCAGGTCTCTTTTCTGTCTCTGGGGCCGGTGCAGGGCATGGCTTGCACCCAGACGGCTGAAGTCTCTTGCACCCCTCAACTCCTTCTCCCTTGACTGCATGTCGTCATCCAAATGTGCTCTGGGGACCTGTCCCCAGCACAAGCACACGTGTCACCCGGGCCACGGCACAGGATGAGGCTGGGATAAGGCACCTGCTAGGGGTTAAACAGGGACCAGATGGCCCTGGGCTGTTCTTCTCACCCAAGTCCTGAGCAAGCTTTGCTCTCCAGCTTGGATGTCCCCTTTGGTTTTAGTTTGGGTGTTTATTATTTGACTTTTTTTTTTTTCTTTATGAGCTAT
This sequence comes from Xenus cinereus, assembly GCA_025774025.1. NCBI lineage: Eukaryota > Metazoa > Chordata > Aves > Charadriiformes > Scolopacidae > Xenus > Xenus cinereus. The sequence goes on from JAOXJK010000012.1 coordinate 50,847,457, forward strand.
TGTGTTTTAATTAACTGTTAATTCCTTGGGCTAGCCTGTGGCTATGGGAGGAGGGGGCAGGGAGGAGGGGAGAAGAAATAACTTGCTTTGGGGGTTTTTCTTGGTTGTATCTGCTGCTGTTTATTCTCCTATTTTTTTAGGCTGACTGGAGGTAATGGCTCTTAGCAAGCTTTATAAATCATTCTGCAGAGGACCTTGAGTGAATGTTTTATTTAATAAGTATGGAGAAGTGGGCTTTTATCCCTGCAAAATAGGTGGCAAGTTCACTCTGATTTCCGCTGGATTACTGTATTTGGGGTAGAAGAAGTAATAGAAGACTCAAAGATATTGGTCTTACAGCAAGTTCCAATTGTACTGCCTCCTCTTTGATTTGCTACTTGATCCATAGGAGCATCAAAGTTATTTATGTTGAAAACCAGCACTTTGATTTAATAGCACATAGGCAGGTGTACTTGGGAGGAATTGAAAAGCTGTACCAGTTTGAAAACTTGAATGCTGATGCTCTTGAGCTTTGGGAAAAGGTGGATCTGCAGGCCCATCCTGATGCTGCAGCTCACCTCCATTTCTAGACTGCGTCAGAGCAAGTCCTGAGAGCGGAGATTTTTTGCAGAGGGCAGGAAACGGGGTTTGGCTCCAGGGATTTCAAAGAGAAATCTTTATTCAGGTTGCTGGAAAAGTAGCATCCTGAGTCCTTGTCTCCTGGCTGCCTGGGATACCCACCTCTGTTACACAGGCCCTAAGGCCAGGCACTCTGGCTGCCAGATCTGACGATATTCATTAGACTTTACATCACCAAAGGTGGCTTCTTTATAAAATGATGAAGCCACTGCAGAAAGAGAGAGCAACAGCAACTTAAAATCAACTTGAAGGGGGCTATTTATGGTCATCACTGACTGGAGGTAGAGAGAGTTTGTAGAGAGGCAGGGGTTGGTCTCCCAAGTCCCAGGCGATGGGACAAGAGGAAATGGCCTCCAGTGGTGCCAGGGCAGGTTCAGATTGGAGATTGGGAACAATGTTTCCACGGAAAGGGTTGTTAAGCCTTGGCCTGGGCTGCCCAGGGCAGTGGTTGAGGCCCTATCTCTGGAGGTATTTAAAAGATGGGTTGCCATAGTGCTTAGAGACATGGTTTAGTGATGGTTTTGATCAGAGTTAAGTTGATGGTTGGACTAGATGATCTGAAAGGTCCCTTCCAACCTGGACAATTCTCTGATTCTATGAACACGTAGATTTTGAATGAGTGCTATGTGGGAATCACATGGAATCTACTTCGTCCCAAGGTGCTGCACATCTCAAGAAGTATCTCACTACAGTGTGCAAGCTCTTGGGTCTCAGCCACGCAGCTAGTCCAAGGAGCAACTAGGCTTTAGGCCTGCTCACACTCACGTTAGTGATGACAATTCACCAGCTTCGTAAGTTGTAGGAAATGATTTCTTTCCAACAACAGAAGGAGAACAGAATGAACTCTGAAGACATTTTGGCTTTAGCGAAAGCACAGCTGGGCCCAGCAGCCCTGTGCCTGCCAAGCACCGCTGGGCTGCAGAGGACAGGCTGGGAAGAAAGGATGCCACGGATGCTTTGTGGTGGTCAGCACATACATCTGCCTCGTGATGTCTCTTCTGCAGGCAGTCACATCCAGTTGTTTTTCAGGTTCGGTAGCTCTCTGTGTGGCTTGTGTGGAGAGGTGTAGAAGTCCTGTCAAGTGCAGATCTGTGCCTTTTTTTCTTGGGAGAAATAATGAGAGAGCAGGTGTCCAAGCAGGCAGTTGTAACGCTGGCTGTGCCCTCGGGTCCTGGATTTTCATCCTTGAAAGGATGGAAAATCGTTTTTTTTCAGGAGCAACATCTAGTGCTGTAAAAGCCAGGCTGTTCTGTGGGCTCCTCTGGCATCGCCATTCTCTCTGAGATAACTCACAGGTTTTGAATAAAGACAGAAATTCACAGATATTTTTTCCCCTTGAATACTGAACCGCTGTGGAGCATCTCAAGAAATGAAATGCCCAACAATGCCTGAAATACTTCTGTAGCGCGGGATGCTTCATCCCACTTCGCAGATAACCACAGTCCCTCTTTTTGTTTGTTTGTTTGTTTGAAGGGTGCGTGCTTGTGGTGTCTGTGATTGAACAGCTTGCACAGTGGCACAACAGTACCGTAAAAGCAGCCGTGGAGAGACTGTGCAACTACATACCTGGTAAGTACCCAATAATACGCCATATGTTATGCTGGTGCTGCAGTATTTCTCTGTTAATTAAAAATTCACACGTGGAGTCTGAAAAAAAGCTTTATCCACTTCTCGTGCAGCATCTCAAATGAATGTAGCTGGAAGACAGCAAGGTGCTATTTTACGGGGAAGTCAGTGGCGTGGCTCGCTTGGCTTCAGAGCTGGGATTTTGTCCCAAAGTTGGAGTGAATGGGGTTGGATTGACTGACCCCACGTGTGTGTGAGCACTAACACATTTAGAGCCCTTCCCTCTGTTTCCCTCCACTTTGTTAGCAGCTTAGGAATAGATTCACTGTATGCCCAACCGCTCCTCTTGCTCGTTGATATGGGTCTTTAGAGCAACTGCGAAGATGAAAATGTTTTCAGCAGGTATAGGAAGCCGCTATTGTAAAAATCTCAAAAATGAGCTGAGGTTGACAGGTGTAAGATGTGAGCATTTGGTCTGTGCAGAAAAGCTATTGAAATGGAACTGATGATACAAATTTCGAAAGTGGTAGCTATTCCATATGAATATATGTAGACTCCCCTTTTTCTGCCCCTGATTTTATCTACCCAAAGAAGCTTAGCTGCCCGAATCCACACCCCTAAATAGAGAGCAGTTTGAATGCCAGAACAGCTTTGTGCCTCACAGACCAATCCTATAACTATTTAAGTAACTAGTTCTCACATTCATGATATCTTTTTAACATTATGAATGTAAAAAGATGGCTTAGGATTTTTCATTAAAAAGTCCTTTATATAGGACTTCATGAATTGTATTTCTGGGAAACCATCTTGCTCTGTAGACCCTAGTTTCACAGAAGATGCCTGCAGAATATTAATTCCCTCCTTTCCAAGAGAGGATTTCCCGATGCAGGATGGGGCAGGGAGGTAATTGCTGGGATTCATTCATTGATGGAACGACGCTTATCTGATTTCTATTCCATAAGTCACATCCTCAGTGTTTTAAATTACAGGCACATAACCATGAAGTTACAATTAGACGTGCTGATCCTGCTATTAAAATACAATTTTCCTCTTTAAAATACGACATGCTAGCTCTATGTTCATGATTCACTCAGTGGACCTTGTTCCTCTGACGTGTCAAGATATTTCTTTTCAGCTGCCATTCTTTACACCCATAAAATCCTATTATCCCTTTAGTTAAATCTATATAATCCAGTTACTTTGTACGAGATGTATGGATACACCTAATAGAAAGAAACTGACCCTGAGCTTGAAAGGAGTGAAAAATCCTATGGATTGCGTGGGAGCTACAGTGTAACCCGATTTATCCTCTCCCAGGAGGAGAATGCTGCAGCCCAGCAGGAATCAACAGCTTCCTCTTGTTGCTCGAAACAATAGAAAAGTTTTGGATGCTCGTGAAGAAAACCTACTAAAGCAGGCCAAGCCATTTCACCTGAAGGAACAATTTCATTATTATACCTGTGCCTGCAATAGAGTGCAAGAATAGGAGCAACAAATTAATGGCAACGGGGCTTTCCCTAGGGCCAGAAAGGGGAATAAGAGCTTGTGTGGGTTTTTTTAAGGGCCTCCTACAGTTTCGATTACAGTCAAGTTGCAGTTGGATCAAGCATTCAGTGAAGTTATACAATGTTCAAGAACAAAAAATGTTTAGAGGAAAAGAGAGAAAAAAACCATCAATCCCACTCAGTCCCACAGGCTTCGTAGAAAACACAATCACATCCTTATTTATATGGAAATATTTACAATGTGTGTGATTCAAGCGAGGTGGCCAATAAACCTATGAAAACTGGAACAGTAACACCAGGAGTGAAGAAAGCTCTCGAGCAGACAGAAAGGCCAGGCCTGGGGGAATGGGGCAGTATTTACGGTGTAAAAAATGTTTTTAGCAAGAAGGTATGTTTACCTGGATGCTGGCTGCCTGCCTGATGAAACAGAGGTGTCTGATACCCGAAATGTGCTTTCAGACTGTCTGCCTCCAGTGTTGCCTCTGAGTCATGCTCTGCTTCTGTGTCAGCCACTGCTGTGTACACACCTTAGAGCTCAAGTGGTAATGGCAACATGATTAATACCATCTTGGTTGCAAATATTTATTCTCTGGGTTTCGGCCAGAATTCGTGTTTCTAGGACTATAAAGCTATAGAGGAAAACCTTCTGGACTTTTATCGCATAAGAACAGGGCAGTTCAGGGGATCTCTAAGCAGGACAAAAACAGATATACTCTATTTTTTTTATAAATTTCCCAGCATTTAGTTTGGTTTAAGCTCTTCTCTTGCCCCTGAACACTCAAAGTTATTCATAGTTTTCTCTCTCTGTCTCTCCCCCTCCTCTCTGACTCACGCAGCTTCTTCCAACAGAGCTTTCTCTCTGCAATATCTCCTCGTGTGAGAAGATGTCGGAGATTTCTGAAAGCACGAGTGCAGGCTGGCTCAGAGGGCAAGCCCTGTAAACACTGCCCATGGCTTGGGTTTGTTTTGCTGGAAGCCAAAGCCTGGATGGTATCTGTATCTTCCAAGAGGATTCTATATGCTTAAATGATAATTTTATGTTATTGCTGTTCTTTTTACCACCCATCATTTGTTATGCCATGGAGTAATTACCTATCAACCTTCCTATATGCATAAGGAAATCAGCGCCTAGAAACCAGCGTGATCAGCAGATCCCCAACATCAGGTCCCCAGAGCTGACGGCCAGCCAAACCCTCCCCTCCCAGCCACACCAGTACAGGTTACAGCAGCCAGCTGGCTCCTCCAGGGCCAGAAAGATTCTGGAAACCAGCTGGCTTGGGAAACTCATAAGGAGACCATCGCCTGTGATGCACCAGGGAAGTGTTGGGGAAGCCAGCCACCTTCTCCTGTGGGCTACTATAGGGAGCCAGATGCACTGCGGGCGAGCATCATCCGAGGGTGTTTTAATCAGCAGTGATACCAAACATAGGGTTATTGATGTCTGCAATGTCTTTCCTTTTAGGAGAACGAGAATAAAATCTAATTCTAGCCAGGAGACCAATTTTTAACTTGCAGATTACTTCTAAAGAGCCAATAGAGAGGAGTTATGTGGCAAAGGAGGCAAAGAAATGAAGCTAATAACTTGATTGAAATAAAACACCTGGCATGGGATAAGAAAAATCAGCTATCGTAGTTACAGAAGCTGCCTGCAACACCGTACGAGTAGGAGGGTGTTGGAGAAATTATCTTTTCATTCACTGCTCTGGTGCCAGTCCTCCTTCCTTGGGCACAGGGTACCAGCCAGGGTGTCTGCAGCCCTGGCAGGAGAGCAGCTGGGGAAGGGAGATGGAGTCAGCGCTGCCGGAGATTTGTACCCTCCCCAGAGCAAAACTACCTGCCCTGTACGCAGCAGATCCCCTGCCCTTTCCGTGTCCAGCCTGATGCCGCTTAAAATTGAATATTCAGCCCAGAGTTGGAGGGTAGCGGATTCTTTGGGAGTTTCTAAGGCTTTTCTTTGGTAAACACGAGGTTTCTCTATGCTTTCTTCCCCAAGGACAGATAGTTATCTGTCTGGGGAATGGAAGTGCAAGAGAAAAGAACATCTCTCAGGAATTTCGGGAGCTGCAAGTCTGTCATCGCTGCACTTGTGTGAACCTGCCTCTTCAGGACTTTTCACAACACCAGACCTGTCGAAACAAGGTCTAGCACCTCCTTTGCAGGATACGTGTGGGATTAACCAGCTCTCACGTGTTCAGGCCAAGGAACAGTCAACTTTACTCCATGGGAACTATCAGACCAGCGCTACCGTCATGCCCTTACCTGTATTCCAACCCCACAAGTGTCTTAGCTTGGTGGTTATGAAATGGTGTGGGGACCACTTTTTTTCTATAACAGTACCTTAAAGAAATCTCTGATGAGCCGTCTCCCAGAGGGTGTATTTCACCCAGCTTAAAGAAAGCCACCTGAGCCAGCATCCTGACAAGGCACATGACGGTAGATTGTGAAAAGAAGCCAAACAAAAAGTGTCAAATACTTGTTTGAATGCAATTACTCCTGTGTAACTCCTGCTCTGCACAAACCAGATTCTCTTAACTCACACAACCCCCCCAGAAGCTCCGAGGCAGCTCCAGCAGTAGCGTCAAGTCCTACATCACTTTCTGCGCTTTGATTTATGTATTTGTTTTCCTCTTTCTTGCAAACCTACTGAGCTGTTTGCTCAAAGGGCTTAGAAAATGCTGCGGCATGTATGATTTCTTTCGACTTTTCCACGACTCAGAACATTTAACAAATGCTAGTTATCCTTTTTAGTCCTTATCACGTGGCTTGCCTAAAGCCAGGGAAGGGCTTTAGGCAAGGTTAACAATTTGGGTTTTCCCATTCCCTGGAGCTATAGCGAGATGTTAGATTCACACGCCTTCCCCTAAGATAAATCAGCATTCACCTTAATGAACCAACTCCTGCTGCATTTTGACGATTACAAATCCAGTTTAACTGTGCTCAGTTACTTTAAAAAATTGTATGTTTTCTAGAAAAACTGCAAGGTTTCTGTTACGTACTTGCCGAACTTTATGGACCACACATAGCCGAGCTGTAAGTATTGCTGTGTCCTTCCAAGACTTTGCTTAGTTTGTTCTTTACACGTCTGAATGTGCTGTCAGCTTGAAGTGCAGGGGTTTCATTCGTAAAATCATGTTGTTATTAAAGCAGAGATGCTTGAGAGTGATTCTGGTTTGGCATTTGGCATAGCTATTCCTGAGTGAATAAATACAGGCTGCCACTGGTAACCATTTTCATACGCCATTTGAATCTCAGATCAGGCCCACCTGATGTAATTACCTTTTGAAATTCAGCTCATTTGGCTGAGGGAGGAATTTGAATAACCTGTGTGTGCAAGACAGGTTCTACGGAGTCACGCTGCTGTAATACTTGGCTCTTGCTTTCCCTTTTACCTTTAATCAGGCTTTTTAATTGTCAGCCCCTACATGCTCTCAGACCCGACCTTAATACGCACTCTTGGGGAAGCCTACCAAGTAATGTAAGTGATTAATAAAATAAAATGTAGGTCATTTTATTCCTCTTTGAAAGATCTTTGTTTAATTAACAGAGCTTTTGCTAGACTGTCTTCCTCCCCAGGGTCTTTATTTTTATTTTTAAAACTAGCCAAGGGACTGCAAAGTGCTTACAGGACTAAGAAGTGCTATAATCAAACATTTTAATTTAATTCCTGATTAGCTCAGAGGTGTGTCCCAAAAAAGAAAGAAGCAATCCTAGCACTTGTGCTTGGTGATTAAAGGTTAAGGATCTTTGAAGGATTTCTGGTTATTTTCTTGAGTTAATGATTGAACATTCATATCTGCCAAATTGCATATGCATTAACTTTAACCTTTAAATCTTTGTCAGCCTTATGACTGATTAAAAAACAGAACAGTCATAATGTATTTGATTCAGGTGCTGCATAGAAAGCATGGTGCTTTTTCATCAGCCCGGGATTCAATTTTAAATGCTGAATAGGATGCCGTGGCAGAAAATCATTAGAAGCCAACACTGTACTGAGCGGCGATTATGGGCCACAGCGAAGCGAGCTGAGGCTATGGTTTGGCGTTGGGGAGATTTAGCTTCCCATGGAAATAGCTTCCACTTTCAAGCACCCAGAAGAACGTGATAATCTTTGTTTTCGCACCATTTCCTTCAGCATAGACAGAGAAATGAATGCCGATGTGGTCTGCCATTCCTTGAAGCTGTGTAAACAGGATCCGGGACAACCACTTTGTCATCTCTACCCTCCTCCAAAGGTGAGTTGGTTTTCCATTTTTTTTCAAAACTACAGATTGTGGAAGGTCTTTTAAGCTGGAACTGAAGAGTACAGAGGCTTCCAGTGTACATGCATTATCTGGGAAATAAACGTCAACATTTTGTGCACGGACACTTCTAGAAAATGTCTGTTTGAATGAAAGGTACGTAACACGCCTTAGCTGAGTGGAGCATCAACAAAATGGTTGTGGGAGAGTGTGAATTCCAGGGCCAAATCCTCTTGTACCAGTCTGGCTCAGAGAAGAAGAGCAGGGAAAATAAAATCTGTCCCCAGACTTGATTGTTAAGTGGTACCATGACCCCCTCAGCTGATGTTCACCTCTGTCACCTTGTTACCATGGCATGACAAGTTATCCCCACGTTGCCTGATCTGCTCTGGCAGCCTGTTTGGCGCTCGTTACCCACTGCAAATGCAGGGCTATTTAACTTGGATTAGTCTGCAGTGCAAGAGGTTTAAGGTAACGCGCATAATCTTTTTGCCACAGGCTGGAAACATATTTAGTTACCGCTGCTTTTGTGATGTACAGTTACTTGGGATTTTTTTCGCTGTCATCGTTCATCCCCGGTCACGCTAAAAGCTGTGAGTGATGGTGGTTGTTTGGCAGTGTCAAAAAGCAAGTGATTTGCTCAGGCATCTGGTTTTGGAAATCTTTTTTTTTCCTGCATCTGGATGGATAAAGACAGAGTTGATTTCTAAAGGTTTGCAAAAGATGTTTTACATAGGGCCTCATCCAACAGCCACTGAAATCAGTCAGAGCCCCTTTACGGGCTTTGCCGAGCCCATCTCCAAGATGGATTTAGTTCTGCCAATACTAAGACCTGGAGAAACACTTGCCTTCCACAAATGGCAGTAACATTAACAGCGGGTGTGTGTCCCCTGTGACTACTATGTTCCATGCTATGCCAACCCAGAGAGATATGGGTGTGCAACCAGGCAGGGGTGAAAGAGGACAGGCAGCAGAAAGGGGGCCCACACTAACTTGATTCAACCAGGATTTGGCTTAAACATCAAAGAAGTTTCTTCAGAAATTCTGCATCTAAATCATAGAATTGTCTAGGTTGTAAGGGACCTTTAAAATCCTGTAGTCTAACCATCAACCTAACTTTGATAAAAACCATCTGGTGAAACAGTCCATGGGTCCTTCCATCCTTCCCCGAGGTACATCAGAGCTGACCTACTGCAAGCTCGCTTAATGATTGCCAGGTCTCACCCCACAAACATTTGTGAGTTTCTAGGACATTCTGCCCTGGTAATTGAATGTTTTTTTTCTCCTCTGCACTTAGAAGAGCAGCAGAGACCCTATCAGTGACTGTGGGGCCTTTCTCCTTTCTTTTTTCTTTTTTTTTTCCTAAATTAGGAGTCCTGGAGCAGGATGGACTCTCTGTGGCTGCGCAGTGAGTGAGGCTAATGAGTCTGGAGAGAGGGGCTGTTTAAACCGAGGTGGCTCCCCTGCAGAAATTAGATCTGTGGTGAAATGCTTGGCCTACCAACCAGAGAGGACAGGGTGCCACTTGTGGGGTTGCTGTTAAATCTTTGGTGTTAGCTCTTCCCATCTCTCAGAGGAGGTGTGGGACCAAGCTGTTGACTCCTTCCCCTTCGGCGACATTTCCAATGACTGCCCTTTCTGCCAGGAGAACAACTGAAGATGAGACTTTTTTGGTTTTGTTTTTTTAAACAAAATTTGGACTCTCATTGACATGGCCTGGAGACTGTCCCTCTGAGTGAGCAGCTCAAGCAAACCCTCTCCCTTCCAAGTGGTAGTTAAATCTCTTTCTGTCGAGGCGTATTTGTTTCTTACCAGGAATAAAGGAACTCTACCAAGAAAACAATTTTCCTACCCTAACTGTGCCTTCCTTTTTAGCTTGCCTTGTGCTCTGAGACAGCGTGAGGAGGCTGGGGGAGATGGGAGGAGAAGAGCAGCGCTTAGAGTTCATGCTCAAGTGGTTGATAAATTGCCCACAGTAACTCTGTGACAAGTCAGACTAAGTGAGGATGAATTATGGGTGAAAAAGAATAATATACAGTCAGAGACACAGATGCATAGAATGCAGTTTACCTCACATTTGCTTCTTTGGTTTGTAATTTGATTGATCACTTGAGTTATATGAGTCTGCAAATGTTGGCTCAGTCCCCTGCCAAGTGTTTGAACAAGACTTCAATACTAATGAGTGTTTTGTTCAACTTTATTGATTTTCAGGTACTTCGTTTATCCTTTAGACTTTTGGATGCCCATTTTCTCAGAATTAGTATCATATTTGTACTGGAGATGGGAGTAGAATAAATATAGAGTTACTTGCCCTTATAAGGCAGTATAACGTTCACTTTTTAATTGCCTTTAAGGTGGCAGATATCAACACGTAGCCCCTTTTTCAGTCAATAGTTTATTTTGGTCTGTTTCTGTGATGTCGGTCTGTCTCGAGGAAGAAAGAGCCCCTGCTCCAGAGGCCTTGCAAACTATCTGTATAATGGAGATGCTGCAAGCCCAGTAAATGATACGTTTGTTCTATTACATACTTCCCTGCTCTCTGTCAAATTAGCCCAAATTAATTTTTTTTTTGCCAACCTGCCTGGAGCCATTAGCGCTCTGTGATTATTATAGGGGACTTGTCTCTTATTATGAATAAAAAATATTGCTGCGTGCGTACGGAGCGCGGTGCTGTCAGCACGGAGCTGGAGGGGGGAGAACATCTAACCTGGGTGAGGGCGGCTCCGTGGCGGGGACTTAGGCTGTCCTGCTGGTGGGCAGTTTTAGGAACAGACCTCTGATGTTGGTGGGGAAACGTGGAAGGGGCACTCGCTGCTCCTGAGATCGTTGGCACGGCTGTACGACCAGTTGTCACTTGTGATGGGGTCCTGAGAGCCCCTAATTGCCACCCGTGGTCTGCAGAGCAGAGCTTGGGCCAGGGCTGGAAGTGTAGGTAGATGAGCACGTGTAGGATCTCCCACCGCATGTTTCTTGCCCAACAAGAGGTTCTCCTCTACCCTGCGGGTAGCAACACTTCCTTCAATCAGGAAGAAAAATAATATTACATGTGAGAAATGTAAGCTTACCACAGGTAGCTGGAAACTCGGCAGTATCTAGAGCTGCTGTGATATGCTTTATGGTTGAACCTACATCAACAGCAGATACTCCAACGTTGCCTGCAGAGCCGCTCCAAAACGCTGGCAGTGGGTATAAGTAGCCGAGGTAGCTGGTTTAGGATAACTGAGTATTTTTTAGCCAAAAAAAAGTTTATCAGCAGCTCAGATGGCAGAGAGCTTTCTGCACCAGGCTCTGTGATGCAGGGACATTCCTCTAGCAAGCGAGAAGGGCTAAGGTGAGGGGGTTTAGGCACTGCCCACCAACCTCCCCTTCTGGGCCCAGGAGCAAGCAGGTTTGCAGGAGATTGTTTTAAGCCAGCTGGCCTCTTCAGTTAAATGGCAACACTTTAATTGATTTTGTTGGGGCCAGAATAAGGGCTCAACTTCAGCACTGGAGTCCTGCTGCTGGCAACCTTAAATGGTCTGTGTTGGAAAGAGCTTGTCGTCTTCTTTCTGCCTTTCAGCGTGCCTCTTTTTCTCCCCATCAACTTTTCTGCTCCAGATTATTAGAGACCTTGTGGCTGCAGACTTTAGCTTAATCTCCAGTAGTAGGATTTTGCTGGGAGGCGTTTTACGTCAGCAAAAATACATTTATTTATGCTAATGTCATTTTATCTTGCCAAAATAAGCTTCATTGCCACAAGCAGTCATGCTGGTTCCTGTCCCCTCTATCAGGTCTTTCACTGAGTTCGTAAAAAGCAAAAGCCCAAATCCCTCATGGACATTCCTGCTGCCAGCCTCCTCTTTGACAAAGTAGGAGCTAACCAATTCTGGCTGGGAAAAAAGCAACCTTTTGGGGTTTCATAAAATCAAAGTACTGTCATTATTTTCTCCCTTTCCTCTCTCGTTTTCGGTGAAAATGTGAACTGCTTCCCGGGGAGGTGAGGCAGAACCAAACTCCGGGGCGGGAGTACTTCTGCAGTGAGAGCAGGCTGGCAGCCAAAGGTAGACCTTCTGGCTGGGACTCGTTTCCTTCTTTTGAGACCACAGACCGTAAAGCAAACATCTGGGAGGCAGGTTAGATCCTGGGGAGCAAGATGCCCTCCTTTTAGCCTTTCTTTTTGGAAATAGGTAAAATCTACTGAAATGAGAGTTGGTCCTGCTGAGCCCTGGAGAAACAACCTATAGATGAGCGATAGCAGAAGGCACAGTTTTAGCACTAGTTCTTCCTCTTTTGCCTGTTTCTCACAATTTTCCCTTCTCCTTTTCATTGGCAGAAAATAAAAGGAAAAGAAAACAACACCCTACCAAAAAAACAACCAACCCCAAAAACCCAACACAGCCCCGACCTTCCACCAAATATACCCAAAGAAAACAGAGCAGTGTGGAAAGGTTTGCAGGGTGTCCTACCAATGCAGAACATGGCCCAGGCAGGACTTCTGAGAACAAGTCTGGGGCCACCCAGAGACACAGCGGCATTTGGGATGGGAAGCTGGCAGACAAAAGCACGAGGACTTGTCAGGGGATGCTGACTGTGTTTTGCAGAGGCAAGCTAGAAAAAGTGAAGCAAAATCTTTCATCCAGAGCGCAGAGTCCAAGTCCAAAAGAAACAAGTAGCCTAAAACAAGAAGAATTAATCGCCCTGGGAGGAGAAAGGACTGAATCAGGCCTTGTGTATTTTAGATTTGGGCTTGCAGGGAAGGTCCCTGTTTTGCATCCAGAGCACATACTGTTTGGTTTGGCTGTCCCATGCAATCATAAAGATTCCCCCTACAGCCTCGATAGGATGAACTGTGGGAGTTGTAGAACAGATCCCAGTTTTGTCAGTGCTGTGTAACAAGCTCTGCATCGTTTCAGTACCTTGGTATGCATACTCCTGGTAAAAGGATGACAAAAATGAGTTAGAAGGGAAGCTGTTAAGAACGTTTTCTAAATATCTGCTCTCCTGGGAAAGAGCTGGCTAACAAGGATGATAAATGACAGACAATTAAAGTTGGTTTGTGCGTTTTTTTTATCATGAGAAATAGATCTGTTTGTGAAAAATTCATTACATGGGCTGCGTGGAGAGCATTGAAAGGTGGCAGTGAGTGAAATCCCAGTGACCCCCAACCTCATCCTTGGCATGGATATCTTGTGTAGAGCCGGATAGCCGGGCTGCATGGATTTGGGTGGATGGGGCTGGCTGCTCCCCGAGATCTCCATCTGTCCATCTGCTGCTGGAGCCTAGGGAGCCCCTTTCTCTGTGGGGTTTTCATGCCATGGGAAAGAGAGGAGGCTGCCTGCTGGCCAAGATGGAGCAAAAGAGGTTGTATGGCCTTTGGCAGCGGGCTTGACGTGTTGGTGTCAACCAGGGATTACAGGTGACCCGTGAAACCAAGAGCTTTTTCTCCTGGATGGGTGTTCCAGCTGCCGGTCCTCCACAACCCACCCTGGAGGCTTGGCTGAAGTAACTTCTGCAATGGGAGGAGATCTCATCCTTTGCATTTCAGAGAGAGCATTTGTGACACACAGGGGCAATTTGGCCTTTCCTCCCTTCTTTTCTGCTTTCTGGGTGTGATATTCCGGAGGTGTCTGAAGCGTGTGCGTCTCCTGCATCGCCGCTGAGAGGGAGAGAGGTTTTCTCCTCTCCTGCCCAGCAGAAAGGGAGATGGATGAATCTCACCTCTCGGGGAATTTTTCATGCGTCATACTCCGTTTTAACCCGTTTTTCTCATCTGAGTCTTGACTTATTTTATAGCAGAAAGGACAGCAGCTGGTAAGGTACAACATAACTGTGGCAAATGCAAGATGCGTGTTTAGTTTTGGGGACAGCAGTTGCCCGGGGGGAAGAAAATAGGAAACAGCATCTTGGCTCCTTCCCAGCATCTCGCATCTATTTGCGAGATAAATCCAGATTTTTATAAGACTATAGACACAGTGAATTAAACGTATATTAAACACATATATTAATGTGACACATATATTAACAATAATAATAACTTAGAAGTCTGTGTTCCTTGCTGCTTGTTCTTATTCTTCGTTATCCCTTTATATTGTTTCCTATAAATTTTTGACCCTTGAATATCACGGTTAATTAATTTGCTTTGATCACTGCCTAAATCAATTACAATGACATGCTAAATTTTATCTCCAATTAAAAAATATTGGTAATGGTTGCTTTAAATGCAAATATGTGCTGCTTTAATATTCCAAGCTGGCATGCCCGCTGTTCAGCAAGGTGCCATCACTCGAGGGATAATTTTTCCAAATGCTTTAATATTACCACTTGGCGAAGCATACTTTTTTTTTTTTCCCCCCCGTGTTTAATTCCTGTAGCTCCTGCCAGATAAATATAAACTTGTGCTGAACTTTACCTTGGTGCCCTCGGACCCAGGCTGTGTGAAGCTAGGAGTCCTGTCCTTAGGCTGGGCTGTAGGAGAGAGAGACTGATGGAAGGTCGTCGTCAGACAGAACAGTTTGTCCTTGTGAACCATTTTGATCAGAAACAAAGTGCTAAATAGGTTTGCGATACACCAGAATTTCCTTTCCATTTGAAACATTTTATAGAATAATTGATTCTTATCTCTTTTTTTTTTTTAACTTTATTTCTTTTTTTTTTAACAATCCTTAAAGCCTACAGAGCAAAAGCAATTATTCCTTCTGAAAGAGGGCAAATGGGCAGTATTGTCAGCTTTCTTCACGCTGAATGTTGAGGGGAAGGACAGAGGCCATCACACACATACTGCCTCCCTGATATGAGTTTGCAAAGCTAGCCTAACAAAATAGGGGAATGATCATCACTGATGATGATGACTTGGTCTAGAGAACAAGTCACACGAGGAGAGGCTGAGGGAACTGGGCATGTTTAGTTTGGAGAAGAGGAGGCTGAGGGGAG
>JAOXJK010000012.1:50906418-50922547 GCA_025774025.1 Xenus cinereus
GAGCAACCTGGTCTGGTGGGAGGTGTCCCTGCCCAGGGCAGGGGGGTTGGAACTGGATGATCTTTAAGGTCCCTTCCGACTCTAACCATTCTATGATTCTATGATTTCTTTGGGGATGTGGGAAGTTGTGGGGTGGGGAAGCTTGGAAGTTGCTTGCAGAACCCCTTCTCTACAGGTTCATACCATCCCACAGCGGATAAAAACTGTGAAATACTTTATGCAGGTAGCAAAGAAAGTTTTTATGCAAACGGCTAAAGTCAATCCCTTGTTCTCCAGCCAAGAGTGTGTACAAGGAACCATTGTGGACATTCTGCTGCCAAATTTTAGACTGAAAGCATGTTCCCATTTGTATTTGGGTAAAGAGAGAGATTGAAGCTAAATCACATAATTCAAGCAGTAGATCACATCTTCAGATGATTTTGGCAACCAGTGCGTACTAGAGCTTTCAGCATACTCTGTGCTGTGGTTTCCCCGAGGTTCTCCAGTCTTTTCTAGTGGCCCCACAGCTTCTGCGTTATCTACTACGGGTTATTTTATCCCTTAAAATAATATCCCTTTCCTCTTCTCAGGAAGGCTGAGGTCTCCGGTTCTATTCCTGGTAGCTCGTTCCCTTTTTCTCTAATAAGCACTGTACTACTACCAATGAAAACGGAAAAAAAAAGAAAAGTAAAAGAAAAATCTTGTCCCTTTCAGGGCAGGAGCAGCCTGTGATAATTATTTTTTAGTCACATAAACACATTTCTTTCCTTGAGTGTGTATTTACCACAGGCATGCTTCCTCTACTGGATAGCTAATTATCAGAGGCAACACGTAGCATTTTTTTGGCACAAGCCAAATCAGGAGTAGTGATGAGCTATAGGACCAGTTGGGAATTTTTCAGGGGGGGCTGATTTGCTTTGGAGGTGCCCAATTAATCCTAAAGCAACACATTTCGCAGCACGAGATCACTTTCTGGCAGATCCTCCTGTGGGTTGTGAGCAGGTTTCCCCACTTGGCCGACGGTCAGGTGTGATCAGATGTTGGTCCGGTTTTCCGCCGAATCCCTGGTCCCCCTGACAGCACGTCCCAGGGCCTGATGTTCCCAGGCTACATGGGTCTGGGACATTGTGATGGTTTGAGGAACCCATAACGATTTATTGTCGTTTAGACAATTATTCCATCACCCAGTGACCCCTCCCCACCCAGAAAGGGGAATTGGGGAAAGCAAGGAAACATGAGGGTTGAAATATAAATAGATTTAATAGGATAAGACTAAATATTTAACATTATTAATGCTAAAAACCCAATATTGATCCCGATACCAATATAAAATATAAAAGGATTATACTCAGCCCGTTCTGTCAGCAGGAAGCTGTGCTCTCCCAGCAGGGACAGCAAATGTGGGACACTGGGAGTGCTGCGCCTTCGGGAGGAAGGGAAGGCCTCAGGGGTCCAGCACCGGGGCAAGGAGTTCTCGGGATGGCAGCCATCAAGGGAGAGAGAGCACCACGCAGCAAACTTTCTAATTTATATTCAATATGACGTTCATGGTATGAAATAATCCCGTTGACAGCTTGGGTCAAGTGCCTGGGTCTCGCTCCTCCTCATCCTTGCACCTGGCAAAGGCTCAGAAACACTGAGACCTTGAATCCCACATACCAAAGCTGGCTATAAAGCAAATATTTTCAGGAATTCAGACACTAGAGTCTTCTGAAAGTGCAGTTTTCCCCAGCACTAGAAGAGAAGTTAGTCCTGTGTCACTCAAACCAGGAGAGACACCCCAGTGTCCAAGAGTGACACTAGATCTTTGAGCTCCCCATCTTTTGCTCCTCGGGCAGTTGATCCTGCTGCTGAGCGATGGGCAGCCATGGGATCAGCAGGAATTGCATCCGTATCCCAGAGCTGCTGCAAAGCAACCCAAAGAGGCCGTTTCGCTTGAGAGAGATTAGATTTTGCAGTTTCTGAGGCAGCAACAACAAAAATTGCTTATTTCACAGCTGAAAACATAACAAAGCCTGACGGGATGATCAGTGCGCTACAAACTCAGAAAATGGAGTGGCCATTTAATTTCCAACTCGGTTATAGCTACCGAAGAAGCAAAAAAGTGGAGAAAAATGGGGAATTTTCTCAGCAAGCAGGGCTATTGCGTAGCACAGTGAATTTTGAAGGAACATCAGCTGAGTGTTTGACTCGGTGCTTGAATTTGCTCACCCCCGCAAGAAATACCCACTTCCCTCTGTGACAGCAAAATTGGTCCTCCCTCTTAAGGCCAACCTCTCCGCGATAAATGCGAGACTCAGAGTAAACACAGGCACCTTCAACCTTCCCTTCAGCTTTGCGATCCCTGCATTTTTTTTGGTGGGTGAGAGACACGTTAACGGATTAAAACGGTTGGGGGTCCTGGGGTGCCTCTCCCCACCAAGGGGTCTAATGAACTCACAGACCTGCAGAACGAAGGAGACCAGGCACATGAAGGTTCCCTCTCTGTGCGTTGCAGGGCAGCTGAACAGGGACGTCACGTACAGTCAACTCTATTCTTTCCTCGATTGCCTCCAGGTAAGATCTCCGGCTGTAGCTTAGGAGCTCCCCCTTTTTTTCTCGGCCAGCTGCTAACGCTCTGCTCCCTGTTCCTGTCCAGGTGAGCCCTTGCAGCGGCTGGCTGACTCCCAACGAGACCCTCAGGAATTTGACCTCGGAGGTAAGTCTCCACGAGGTTGCAGGAGACCCTCCTCTTGCGTAGACCCTCTTCCAGTTTGCCCTGTCCCTGAGGATATAAGCCTAATACCTCAAAGGCAAGATGTCAGCACATTTTTTTTTCTTCCAAAGACATGGAAACATCTATATCCATCCTTTTAAATGCCTCTCAGGCTCTGGGAGGCAGCACGGTTAAGTTAAGGGATTTGCAAATGTATTCCCTTTCCAACCTTTCAGCTGCCCGAACTTATTCTCAAGGGGTGCGATCTCCCTGAGACAAAACTGTTCAGATTCCTGTTCTTTAAGGGGAAAACATCCCTGATGAAAAAAAGAAATGGCTTGTGAATCAAGTAGCTGTGAGCGTGAAAAGCCAACTGCATGGATTTCGCTGGCAGCGGGAGCAGGGCCCCAAGAGCAAGAGCCTTACCCTGTCTTCGTTTGGGATTTGTGCTAATCTTCCTCAGACACATTTCCGTGGACTTAATCACCAGATGGTGTGACCGAGGAGCATCCAGGCTCAGCACAGGAATTGGAACAGACAGGACAGAGACGTCTTAAAACTCACCCTAAAAATCTGGCTGCGGAAGTAAATACCACGTAATATATCAGCCACTTATTCCCTTACAGCACAATCTGATTTTTCATCCCAGCAACCCCCCCCCGCAGCCATGTAAAAGAGCCAGTAGCCAAATATCATCAAAGGTGTCATCTCTGTGTATAGTTGAATTAATGTTTGCATTCACCAAACACAAAATATGGCCTTAATTTCGCCAAGGCTTACATATGTGTTTCATTTTATGCCCTGTCCCTCGTGACTTCAGAAAAGGCAATTAAGCACATCCTTAAATCTTTGCGGGATCACGGCTTATATATTTGTACCAACAATACAGAGCTTACAGTACGTGTAACTTCTGGCCATGAACAATTCATATATCTGCAGGCTACGAATTAATCTTCTTTCTGAGCCCCTGTCTGAAACTAATTGCCTATGTTATTATCCAAACTGCACAATTTAAATATTTAGGAGCTCCTGATCTCTGTCCCGGCTGTAGAAATCACACTGGGTGTATCGGTTAGGTAAATGCTCAATGGAGGTAATTTACTCTGCTGAAAGTAAGAGCAGAATTTATTCTGCCTAGATAAGCAGTAGCACTCACAACAAGGCTGATGGGAAAGGAGAACATTTGTCCTGTACTAAAAGTTTGAGTTTTCTTTAAGAGGAATGGAAATGGCTGCCACTCATCAAGAGGCCTCCGAAACAGAGAAATTCAGAATACTTGCATAGGCATAGAGACACTGCTAAAAGAGGTCTCCGGTAAAATAACTATATGCTGTATTAAAGTCAGTACATCATCTGAAACCTCAGTAGAACCTGCAATGATGGTGGGCCCAAGGGCTGGTGGTGCTCGTGCAAGTCTATGTATGATGAAGAATCCCACCTCACCTCCTTTCCCCCAGTTAAAAGGGCAGCATTAGCTTTCAAATTCCTGACCGCGCATCAGTGACTGAACCCACGCAAAGCGGCGTGAGTCGCGATGAATTGTCATTAAATCGCTTAATTTTTGCAGAGAGCTTTACAACTTTCCAATGTGCTGAAAGAAATAGCCTCGTCTGAGAAATTTGCCAACTTTGATGTTTTCTACATGGATTTCCCACTGAGACAAAGTAAGTTGCTTTTTTCCTTTCTTTCTCACAAAACATTTAGTCAAGTGCTGGGCTGATAACATGCTCATCCCATTTTAGCTCTGTACTGGGAGAAGGGTGGCACAGGCAGCCAGCCCAGTTGACCTTGCTGGCAAGGCTGGGGCCAAGGGGGGGACCCTTAATGCCATCTCCCAGCTTCTCTGCTTGGGGTAACCATGAACTTCTGCTGACCCACCACCAGTTTGGGGGCCAAAACCCCCTTGCTGCTCCCAGCTTCCCACACCCACAACCTCTGTGTGCAGCACACTGGCCATTTGTGTTAAAATGGCAAGGGGTGTTGGTGGCAAGGCAAGAGGGACAGCAGATGAGCATCTGCTAAAAATGCCAAAATGCTTGTCCACTGCAGCTTCTCGGGCTGATGAAGAAAAAAAAAGAAATCTCAAACCTACCTCGGTCTGTAAGATTCGGGTTTATTTTTGATCACTGCTTCTGTAGCTGGTTGTCTAGGCTGGAGATGGCCTGTCTGCAATGGTGAAGGTGGTCTTCATGAGCTGTAGTGCACTACATCGCTGATTGGGCTCCCTGTTGCCTCCTCTGGGATGAGCCATGCCTTAGGAAGGAGAACTTTTCTCAGCTAGTTTTCCTGCCTGAATAACACAGCCACCCTCTCCTAACTCACAGTTTTCAAAAGCAGAAGCACCTCTCCCAGGAAGAACTGGCTTCTTTCTTAGTTCTAACTGAACTGGCTTCTTAGTTCTGTAACTTTTGACTTGAAAAGCTTACAGAACTCATCCTTCTGTGATCTTAAGTGACATTAGGTAAAGCCTAGCTCCATCGCAAAGAGAAACACGCTCAACTCTTTCTTTTTAAAAAAAAAAGGATCAGCATGAGGTGAGGGATTGTGGGCAACATATTCAAGTAGTGATGGGGAAGTAGGAAAGCAGCTTTTTCACTGTATCCAGCCTGAACCTCCCATGTTTTGACTTATGCCCTTGTCTCTCCCTCTCCCACTATGCGCTGCTGTGAAGAGACTGGCCCCTCCTTCCCGTAGGCAAGAGGATGGATCCCGTCCCCAGGGTGGACCGTTCCTGTCCCTCAGCCTCCATTCTTAGGGCAGGAGCTCCAGCCCTGGCCACCTGGGGACCCTCCCCGATAGCATGAATTTTTATATTCCAAAAATAGTATATAATAATTGGAAAAAAACCCCACTGATCTGCATTTCCGCGCATGGAGTGGTAGTTCCATGTTGGTCCTTCCTCAATAATTTTGCCTGGGGACTATATTTTAAATCCAAGCGTGCAGACAGCTCAAACCAGACCCATGAAGGGACAGAAGCACCCTGGCAATAATTTCAAATGTACATCTCTAACACCTCTCCCCATCAGTGCCTGGCTGTCCTTGGAAGCACGAAGCTGCCGAGGCACCTACGATTATTGCAAAAAATTAGGATTTGCAGCCAAATCCTATCAAAAAAATCACAAACTTATTTTATCCTACCTGAGACCATTCAGGAAGCTGGCTCTAGGTCTCATGCAGACCATACGGAGGAGGTAAAGAAGATGGGAAAAGGAGCCTTTCTGGCCAAAATATCTCAGAGAGGTGGGCTCCACTGCCAAGTTCAATATTGTGGCACAGAGGTTGAGGATGTCCAAGTCTCCTTATGGTCTTTGCCTCAGCTACTTAATATTTAACAAGTCATTAGGATTTGGAACAAACTACCTACTGGGTAGGCAAATTACTTTAATAAGTTAAATGACTAACTTTAGGTAATTTATTTGCTTTCACGAGAAGAAACATCTTAATATAATTTGCTGTTCTTGATTACATCGCATTAAATAAATGAGGTAAACAAAATCATGCATGCACATAAGAAACGTCGCCTCTGAAAGACACTTTGCAAAGTTTCCTGCGGCCCTGGAGCCAAAGATTCCAACTTGCCGTCGGGAAAGCTGTCAGTTCGTGAGTGTGCTCGAAAACCTGCCAAGGCTGCTGACCTACTTTTTCTGGCCCCTTTCTGAAGCAAGCGAAAATCCTCCCCTAAACTCTCCAGACATCAAATATTTAGCAGTGGTTGCACGCTGTGATGAGTACATTGATTTCAGGCTGGCCTGGGCATATATACACACACACACACATTTACTCCCAGCTTTCTTGGAGTAAAATTTGGGTGTGCTAACATTTATCCTAGATTTAGATGGACATTCAAGCTCAGATGTTGCCTTTGGCTGAAGAACTTAGTGGTTCCTGTGAGAAGCAGTGCAATAGGGGGGTAGGGGTTGGTTGTTTTGGCTTTTCCTTGGTGTGGAGAGGAGTCCAGTCTAGCCAGGGCAGTAGGCACTTTTAAGACAAACTCTGAACGTACTCAGTCGGTGGGTATTTGTTCAACTGCTCTAGGATTTTTGGAGGTCAAGCGTAATGGTCTAAATTCAGCTATTTTACGCAAACCTTGTACATACAAAAATAGTTATTTTACTTACGCCTCTGCTCTTTCTGACGGTGGAAGAGTAGTCCCTCTACAAAGTAAAAGACGACACACGCAGTCAACGTATAACATCATATATAAGGACATAGGCAAGGTCACTCTGTGCATATAAGGGGAATATATGTTGTGCCCAACAGATTGCAAATTTGAAACAAAGCTCCAGCGTCTTGAAAAAGGTTCCTTTGGGTGTTGACTGAAGCACCTCAAGTAGGTTTCTCCAGTTGAAGCGGGAATATCGCCCTTTGGTGAATTCAGAGCTAGTTTGGGGACCCAGACATCACTTTTTTGACACAATAGCAAGGGTCCAACAAACAGCAGTGAGTCTAGATCGAAACCGTGGTGCCTGAATGGAGAACATTTCCCTCCTGATAGGATGCTTGCGTAATGCTATTAAGAATTCGTAATCTGCCATTATAAAAGAAATTATTGAATTTACAGTCTGTTAATGCCGTATGCACTGGTCCCATGTTTGATCACTCCGCAGCCCTTTTGAAGAGAGAAAGCTTTTTACTTCTCTAATGGCTCTGGGGCTTGCAGCACAGCATCGTTTGCACTGAATGTCATCCTTATGTAATTCAAAAGGTTATTTTGTTGGGGTTGAAAAACACCGCTCAGAAGAGAAGTAACTGAAAATGACAGCCTAGTCCTGCAGACATTAGCCCATGTGAATATTGTTTTATCATCTCTTTCTCTAGAAAGTACTGTTTTCTTTATCTTTTTTTTCTTTTTTTTTCTTTCTATTTTTTTTGGCCTGCTGAAGATGCAACTAAAATGGGAGATGCAAAAGTATTAGATCAGTGTTAAATAATTTACAGCCTTACTTCCTACAGCATCCATCTTAGTTGGGAGGGAAAGTGAATTGTTTGACGATCACGTCTGTTCAAAGCGCTTCCTTGCATAAATATCGCAGAGAAAAAAAAAAAATTAGGAATAAAAGCTTAAATACTGCCCCAAGGAGAGGGGATTGTACACAATATTGGCTCTGACAACTTTATTTGAATTATCATAATCTTCATGCGGAGCCGCCGCGTGCTTAAAAACACCGGCGGCGCTGTGGGGGGGGGGGTACATCTCTGGGTGGGTGCCTACGTGCTCCCCCCGATAACCCCTCCACTTGTGTTCTTCTTGGCAGCGGCCGAGGAGTGGCGCAAGATGGGAGGTGAGCCCTGGCAGCTGATCGAACCAGTCGACGGCTTCCACCCCAGCCAGGTAAAAACCCAGCCCCGGGAGATGGGTGGGATGCACCCGGTTGGACCACCACAGGCATGGGCCAGCAGAAGGCCACAAAGATGCTCAGAGGGCTGGAGCAGCTCTCCTGTGAGAACAGGCTGAGAGAGTTGGGGATGTTCAGCCTGGAGAAGAGAAGGCTCCAGGGAGACCTTCTATTTGCCTTCCAGTACCTGAAGGGGCTACAGGAGAGATGGGGAGGGACTCTTGATCAAGGAGTGGAGTGACAGGACAAGGGGTCATGGTTTTAAATTGGAAGAGGGAAGATTTAGATGAGATATTAGGAAGAAATTCTTCCCTGTGAGGGTGGTGAGATGCTGGAAGAAGTTGCCCAGAGAAGCTGTGGCTGCCCCATCCCTGGAGGGGTTCAAGGCCAGGCTGGATGGGGCTTGGAGCAACCTGGTCTGGTGGGAGGTGTCCCTGCCCAGGGAAGGGCTTGGAACCTGATGATCTTTAAGGTCCCCCCCAGCCCAAACCATTCTATGATTCTATGAGTCGTGGGTCTCTTGGAGCTTTTGATGAGCTACAGAAGTGTATGTTTGTCTTAGCAAGTCTGAGTAGAGCCTGGAACCATGGAGGTTTCAGCTGCTAAAAGTCACGCTGGCATCTTCACGCATGCTTTTGTTAGAGTCATATAGTCCATCCTTGGACATAACTGGGAAATGACCTCCATATGTTTAGCTGGGCATCTACACAAGCATTAATCTTTTGTGAATAGTAGATTAGAAGAAAGTGTCCACTTGAAACCCGCTTTCTGGAATTTTTTTATGATATATGAAACAGTTGAGCTATATGAATATATGATGTGTGATATGGTTTATGATACATGAAAGTTTGGGATTTCACAGGAAGGAACTGAATCAGGCCTGTGATCCTTCTGAGCATTTTTCAAGTGTTTCCTAAACTGTTATAGGTGCTTTAAAGTTTCTTTTTTGTTCAGGGAAGAGATATGTTAACACCACTTATGGCTTTTGGACCTCTTTTAATACCTGCATCTTGGTCCCTATTATTGCACTCAATTAGCTGAATAACGGATGAACAATATCACGACACAGAAAAAAAGGCTTAATTACGGAGAGTTTAATTTGTGGAATGACTTTTTCTTGCCCGAAAGCAGAATCATTTGATTAATTCCGCTATCAATACTGTGCCCTTACATGTGTAATCCACATGCAAATACAGGTGCAGTCTGTGAAATGGCAGGTACTGGTAAAGGTGTCAGCTTCATTAGTCAAACAATCTAAGAGTTCAAGGTTAGTAATGAATCATTTCCGCCATCATCCTTCATATCCACTTTTTGGAGTTTAGCAGGAAATTAGCCTCTCTTTGAAACCAAGAAAAAGATGTCACAAAGTAATCCTCCAAACATCACCAAAACTCCTTTTTTTTCCCACTGATGCACAGAAGAAGCATCTCCTCTTCCCATTCACATCTATTAACAGGAGTCAGGCATTTATGTAGAGATGGGGAGTGTCTTTTATTGCTTTTTTGGCATGATTTGCCGTGGGGGAATGTATCCCTGTTTCACCTAAAACAGAACCTGTTACACACGTGCCCTTCTTGTTCCTCTTCTTGTTGCTTGTCTTAATGCCTTGGCCATTGGGGCAGGCCTGAAGCTTAGACTTTGCTGTGTGTTTTTTAACCTTTTTAGTGTGGTTTCCTGGAAACAGTCATACACATTTTCTCTCTCTCATTTCAAAGCCCTGAAATCAGATTGCAGGAAGATGGTTTTACCTGCAGAGGCTGCTGTGGCACCCATGCTCATGGCTCATTGTCTCCCAAGGGTGGGAGAAGTCCCTTTTGGGTTCACTTTATAGCACTCACAGTGCTGTCTCGGTACAAGACATAAGGAGATCAAAATGCAAGAGGTGCTTACTGTGTTGGTCCCATCACATCATAAATTAGAGGAACACGCCCTCACATCAGGTTCTGTGGATCAAAAAGATCAGGCATGGTATATCATGTAATTCTTAGGAGGGGGGCTGCAATAATGGAGATATTTTGCCATAGATATTTTTCCTTTGAAAACAAGACTCACAGAAACACAGACTGATAAGGGGTTGGAAGGTACTGCTGGAAATCATCATCCCCTGCCAGAGCAGGTCCCCCTAGAGCAGGTTGCACAGGAACGTGTCCAGGTGTGTTTGAATGTCTCCAGAGATGGAGACTCCACCACCTCTCTGGGCAGCCTCTGCCAGGGCTCTGCCACCCTCACAGCAAAGAAGTTCCTCCTCATGTTTAGGTGGAACTTCTTATGTTCAAGTTTGTGCCCATTTCCTCTTGTCCTGTCCCTGGGCACCACTGAAAAAAGACTGGCCCCATCCTCCTGACACCCACCCTTTAAGTATTTATAGGCGTTGATCAGATCCCCCCTCAGCCTTCTCTTCTCCAGACTAAGATGACCCAAGTCCCTCAGCCTTTCCTCATCAGAGAGATGTTCTAGTCCCCTCATCATCTTCTAGCCCTTTGCTGTACCCTCTCCAGCAGTTCCCTGGAGCATCCAGAACCAAGAGGATAACACAGACAGTTCCAGTGGGGAGCTGTAATTCCCCTGAAGCGTGTGCTATAGACTCTGGAAATGGCAGGAACCTCCAGAGCTGTAACACGGGCCTGAAGCCCCATCACTGCGTTTCTCCTCCCCTACCAGTGACCGAGGGGTTACTAACACCCTCTCCTAACTCCCAGCGATGGCTCTGTGTCTGTTACCCCGGTGCAGGAGCTCCCAGTCACAGCCAGCTGCCACCCCTGTGACCCTACCATTCTTCTCAGAGCAGGTTTCACCTCACCATCGCACCCGGGTCCTACCCACGGAGCAGGTTTCAGCTCTTCTTGACAGGCTGCCGAGGCCTCGGTACAGCAGCGAGCAAACACAAAATAATGCTCACAGAAAAATTACTCATGCTGGAAACCTAAAATGTTACATGAGTCTTCCCTTCCAAAAAAAGGAACTACAGCTATCTGGATAGCATTCAAGCAAGCGATTTCAACAACAGATACGCCTTTCAGACTACAGCAAATATCTCCATTAGAAAAGATCCAGTGGTATTTTACCAGAGTCTTAGATGAAAAAAGACCACTTGGAGGTAAAGATGTTTGATAATTGACATTTTTAGTCAAATCTGAATGCCAGTATTCACCTAGAGATCAGAAAAGAACACTGGAGCTTGTTTTCAAATCAAAGATATTGTATTTTTTAAATTATGCGCACACATTGGTGCAGAGTATAACCCAGTGTTCATAACCTCAGCTTCCCAAACCTTTAGTTCCATCGGAGATGTTTATCGAGCCCAAAGAAAGCAGAACAAAAGTCTCCTGGATCGAATTCAAGGGTCTCTTAAAGCAGGAAGGTTGGGGTCATGCCCTGTGCCCTCTCTTGGTGTTACAGAGAGGGGATGGGGACCAACCCAATGCCCAGCACCTGAAACCTCAAAAAGGCAAATATCACCTTCTCGCCCCAATTTGGCCGGTGGGAGAGGGACAGCATCTCCTGACACCAGCCCTGTGACACACAAGGTTTGGGTTTTGTTTTTTTTTGAGGGGGAAGGGAGGAGGGAGTGTAACGCAATGACATATCTCAAAACAGGCATAAGTGGGATAGAGAATTTAACATGAAAATGATAACTTAACTTCTTCCCCTCTAATGTCTAATACAGCACATGAGCCATACTGCCAGGGAAACAATTCTCTTATCAACACTTGTATAATTTCACCTGGTATCTTTTTATTTACAATCTTTCTCTCTTTTTCACACACACACACACAAATTCACGCTAATTGAAATTATTGGGTTTTTTTCCTCAGACTGTGTATTTGCTCTTTGGTTATGAATACGAACATGTGGGCACCCAAAGCAGAACTGAAGGCTAACACCCGGTAACGGGCCGTGGATACAGCAGGAGTTCTTACACATACAACCCTTCAAGCACAACAGGAATTTATTCAACACAAGAATTTATAATTTGATTTATTCTCACTGTGGCTGCTGAGTTACAGCCGTAGCAATTCACTTCTTACTAATTCTCCTTCCCTACAGCGTACCCACAGCCTGGCGTCTCAGCAAGAATCAGCACGGATCCAGCATTCCCTAAAATCTTCCTGATGCAAGTTTTCCATTATGTGGGCTCTCTCTGGTCATTATTACCCTGCAGGACCAGCTGCAGGCAGGACTGTTCCCCAGAAGGGACGTACGAAACACGGCAGAAGCGGCCTGAGATGTAGGCACGTGCTGGTAACAAAAATCTCATTCACCCAGGACAAGCAGGTTTGGCCTCCCAAAGGAAAAAAAAACAACAACTTGGAATGAAGTGAATCCTTCCAAAAAGACAACCTCAGGAAGGAAATGTCAACTCACATTCATGCTTTGTTGCCATTATTTACATTTCCAGTTAAATTGAATAGTGGTAATTTTGAACTAAAAAATCCTCTGTAAACACACGGAATTCAAACCCAAAGGAAAACTGCTAATAAGGAAAAAACTAATACGAGTCCTTAAATACAAGCCCAAAAATACCAGCTCTCGAGTCCATTTCTAGCAGGGCTGCGATTGCTTGACCAGACATCAAGTGTGCCAGGGCAAAACCAAGAACAGCCTTCTTTAAAGGTGGCCAACGGGAAACTTCTGAAACCATCACCCATCTCTCTGAAAATGCGACAGAAAATTGTCCTAAGAAACCTCCCAGGGCTCTAAAAATGGGCCGTGATGCATGACTGCAATGGCATTCTCAAACCACCAACTGATTTGAAGGAGGTTGTACGTACACACATGCATATATATATACACACATATATATGAGAGAGGGAAATGTTATACAGTTAAAAAAGGTGAGGTATGGCACATGGCAAGCACCTGAGGCTGTGAGAACCCACTCTCAGATGTGGCTACTGATCCCTGGTGATGGGCAGCAACGTTACGGGCTCACATCTAAGGGGAAGTGCTTTGTCAGCCCAGGCTTTGCGAGAACTCCCCACTGCGGGAATCCCACCTGGGAGATATATATTTTTATATATATATATCTTTATATACCCTTCATACCCTGCTCTGCCCAGCGCAAAGAGCTACCGTGGGCCAAGGCACCCTGATTTCACACAGCAGCATCCTCTGTACCTAAAAGCTCCTCCTGAGAAAACCAAGAGCCCAAAGCCTTGCACGCAGCAAAACATTTCCAAGGGAGCTACTGCGTTGTGCTCTGACATTCTGAAACCTATTTTTGGAAAAGCTTACTGTAGAAAACTAACGACTTTACAGCTTCTGCCCCCCTCCTTTTTAAAGCAGCCACAACCAAAAAGCCAGGCCTACATCTGTGTAGTCATTATAATACCTTCTGCCCCTCTCACTTTGTATAAATTCCATTTAACACACTAAGTGCATGCTTGTACGTGTAAATAAACACAAGTCATCACAAGAACACACACACCAAATGCTATTCAGTGACTGCACTTCACTGAATTTCACTGAATTTCTAGCTCTTACAAGGCATCCTATGGAACAGGCCTAACACCTTAAAACGTGACACTGAGCATGCCTACATATTTCACAAAAATACAGAAAATCTCCAATTAAAATGCAGCCAGGCCACTTTGATGGATGCAGCGTTGTTAGCGTAAGCTTTTTCCCTTGGTAAAAGCTGGATCGTGCCATTCCTCCAGAGCCAGGGCAGAAATCTGCTCAGAGAGCAAACACCTCTGCAGATCATGGGTGATTTTAGGCAGCGGGAAACCGCTCAGCACTAACGAGAGGAATGAAACTGCCCCTCTGGAGTTTAATGGTGCAACACCAGCTCCAGCTGAAGAAATCATGGTGGATGGATTTGTTTTCTAAAAAAGAAAAGGAGGATACTGCTGCCTCTAGCTATGAGCTCATTTGAGGTCAACGGTAGGAGAAACGGGTGGCTTTCCATCTTGGCACTTTCAGCCTCTGCCTGGAGACACCACCTGGTAAATCGGGTTCCCGAGGCAGCGACACCCCTCTATTTTGACTGCAGTAGCATTAGAGGGGGAAAAGGGGGAAAGGGGAGAGATGGTATTTTTCAGAAGCATGCAGGGACAATGGAAGTCCACTGGCCAAGCCACGTAGAACCAAGTTTTCAAAGCTGTAGATGTGCTGAAAGACCCACACAGACATGGCCCCGGCGAGATTCCCCAAAGGCACCTGTGTGAAATAGAAAATTCAAGGTTAGTTCTTCTGGCTCCTGGCTGGCAGCGCACTGCAGCTACTGTGCTCAGAGATTACTGGGATGCACTAATTGCACCAACAGATTCATTAATGAGCCATCTCTGCCCCTTATCTGTTGGCTTATTGCCCAACAACCCACGTTGTTGATGTGGTGTCCTGTCCACATCCCAAAGGAGCTCCCCATGACTTCGTGCACTGTGCCAGTACAAGGTACACTGCAAGTTTCTGCCTGCAGGGAACTCGGAACAAGGTCTTAATTTTAATTATTTGTAAAATTGCATTACCAAACCCAACATCAGTCCTTTGTGCGCCTCCAGGTTTCTTGAAAGTCTAAGTTTCTTCAAACGGTACTGAAGAGCTCAGCTGTCCCAATAAGCATCGGACCCGCGTGGTTTCACGTTACTGTTTTACAGAAATAATTGAGATAAATAGTGACAGAAGCCTTATCTTCCCAATTTTTGTATCAGAAAAAGTCTGAAAGGATTTTAATTACCTTGCACTCATCTGGACTATGATTTTTTTTCTTCCCCTCAATCACATGTTTACGATCTTTGTAAGGTGGCTGCTGTTGGGGAGAGTCCCACGGCAGCAGTCCCTGAAGCAGCTGAGACTGAAGGAGGTGTTTGGAGAAGCTCTTCTCCAGAGCAAAGGTGGAGTCACCTGAGATGCTTTCCCTTTTCACCACTGCCTTTATGTCAGCAGTAAGTAAATTGTGCCAGAGCTCAGGCAGGCCCTCCCTAATCCAGTGTTAAATGAGCCAACTTAAAACAGAGTAGGAGACAACTGGCCACATGAACCACCACTGGAAGAACACATCAGCAACACCTTACACCACCTCAGCTATTTTAATACTGGATTTGTCCACGCCTCTGCTTTAGTAGAGCTGTGCCTCCCCCTGCCAGAGCACACTTCAGAGAGGGCACAGAAGCCATCTGGGTTCCCGTGAATCACTCCAACGATACCAGTACAGCTAGTGTAGAACAAACTGGCAGATTAAAAAAAAAAAAAAAGAAAATATTTCAGGCCAATACCAAGCAGTTCCGTAGTATACACGGTAACTGTGAAAAATAGAAGTGGATTTGAAAATTTTGAATTAAAAGCAGCCACAACTCACTCCTTTTGTTCTTAAAAAATAAAATAAGATAAAATGTCTAGTTTATTCAAGGAAGAAAACAAACATCTCTGATTTCTGTTTCAGGTTCCTCTTTTGGCATCTAGTGACGGAGGACAGAATACCTGTTCCACTAATAGCTACTCAAAGTCCTCAGAAACCCCAGATTTTGTCCCCCAGTATTTAAATTCTCAAATTGAGGAGCAATAGCAGCACAGAGGATGTTTCTCTCTCTTGTTGTTGTTATTAATTAAGTCCCATTTCCTGCTCCTGAATTGCTGTGATTTAGTGGCAGTGGCTGGGTGTGTTAGAGAGTAGTGGAAGGTGGATCAACAGCTGTGGTTATTATGGGAACGCTGGCAGCACCCCAGGGGAAGCGCAGCTGCTCGATCCATGCGAATGAGAGCTGCAATTACAGAGCGTGGCAAACGGAGCTGGGGGAAAGGAGAGAGGACGCGTTTCAGAAAGCCAAAAGATTTCCACTTCATTACACTCGTGTTCCCGAAACTCCTCTTTAGGTCTAACAGGACTCACTCACAGGCACAGAAAGGTCTAAGTCTCACCAGTATCAGACCAGTAACCTCTCCCCGTGGCTGTGGGGCATTTACAACCAGCCTGTGCCCAGAGCCCACGGCCAGAGCCCAGGTCCCAGTTCACCACTGCTGGGCAGATGGGAAAAAGAACTGGCTGCGTCTTGATCAGGGAGGGGAGCAACAGCATGAGGGGGAAGGGTTTGGCACTGAAAGAGGGGAGATGGAGCTGAGATCTGGGGAAGAACTTGTTTGGTGTGAGGGTGGTGAGAGCCTGGCCCAGGTTGCCC
>JAOXJK010000012.1:50947454-50963145 GCA_025774025.1 Xenus cinereus
CAGGCGATGGGACAAGAGGAAATGGCCTCAAGTTGCGCCAGGGGAGGTTCAGATTGGAGATTAGGAACAATTTTGACGTTGAAAGGGTTATTGCACTTTGGACTGGGCTGCCCAGGTCAGTGGCTGAGGCCCCATCCCCGGAGGTATTTAAAAGCCAGGTTGCCCTAGTGCTTAGAGACATGGTTTGGTGATGGTTTTGATCAGAGTTAGGTTGATGGTTGGACGAGATGGTCTGAAAGGTCCCTTCCAACCTAGACAATTCTACGGTTCTAAAAGCACTGCATAATATAACATCATTTAAAAAACAAAACAAAACCAACCCAGTTTGAGTGCTCTATTATATAGGATGTCCCAGCTTCCAGCCAAACTGTTGAAGACTCCAGTAAGCATTGAGTTGTACTCTTTGTATTCAATGATCTCTTCAGAGATGAAAGTGATTAATAGAGCTATAGAGCTTCTGGAGCAGTGTATAGCAAATGTTGCCCTTCCAGAATAAAGTTTTGACAGCAAATAGCCTGTAGTTGTTTGTTTAGACAATTTGGTTTTGAGAACTACTGATAGAAATTAAAGTTACATTTTTGTAACCATTAGAGAGGCTTTCCTATAACACAGAAGAATTGCCTCTTACAGCAATAACATATCCAGAGTGAGATGGGGTAAATTAGATAAATTAGGCCAGATATTTATGTTTATACTCTTGGCTGTGGTTTTATTTGAAGATATAGAAAAAAAAAACCCAACTAAACCAAACTCCCCCACATATATATGACAATTAAACAAGAGAATGAGAAAAGCTACATATGAATTCATTAGTAGAAGTTTTGCAACTGATATTAAACAAGACTCTGTCCAATGATTTTTGGCCTTGAGTTTTAGTGAGGCAAGAAGTAGGAACCAGTTCATATACAATCATATTCTGTGGCATTATATAAAATAGCACTGGTTATTGTGGGCTTGCACATTCTTTGAACAACCGCGTAGCAGAAGCTTACTACGTTCCAGGATAAGTCTCTAAAGCTAGGACAGAGAATTGCTAAATATTCTCCTGGAACAAAAGAAGAAACAAGTCCACATTTTAATGCTTTAAGCACTTAAATATGACAAGCTAATGGAAGACTAGCCTAAGTATTTTGGGGATTTTAACAGAAGGACTGAAAAAATAGAAGCTTAATGAGCGTTTCACAACACCACAGAGGTTACAACTTATGTAATGGTATTTAGTACTAGATTTGCAGCCATCAAAAAAATTCCAAGGCAGCAAAAGAGAAGACAACCCAAGATACAAAACTCTACTTCCTCCCCAACAGGTAACAGAGGATCACAAAGATCTTTAAGACTGGATGGGGAAGTCTTGATAAGTTTCTTGAACGTCGCAAGCCAGAAAAGGTTGCAACTGAACCAACCATGGAAAATGTTGAAAGCTTAGCCAAAAAAGCAGATGAGTTAAGTATAATGGCTAAGTTTTCATTGTCCCCAGAGTTCTGAGAAACACCAACACAAAAAAACAAGGAGAATGAACTAGAAATATAGGGAGAGGGAAGGGGTAGAGCTTTTTTTTTTTTTACTAGTTTTACCTGGCTTTTGAACTGTACCACATACAAAGTCTGCTTTTAGAGGTAGACGCATTTCTGAGATGGAGACAGATCCCCTGGATGGAGCAAATTCAGTGGATGGAGAAGCTGCTTTGTTTCTTTTACTCTGAGGTCCCTCACTCTTCAGTTTATTCAGTTCTTCCAATAGAGCAGTTCTTTTCTCAGCTGCATAAAGAAATTAATCAATTATACTTGTAAAGAGGGGAAAAGGAGGACTGAACAAAATTTTTTTTTTTCCATGAGTCTGGAAAATGCAACAGAAGTGTTAATCATCTTCCAGAACAGTAGGAATATCAGGGACAAGAAAGACACAAAAACATCCTCTTGCCTACAAAAGAAGCTCAGAACAGATATCCTCTCCTGTTTTCCAGGTGAAGAGCTACAAATAAGCAGCTACAAGGTAGCACAATAAAAGCACTGCCAGAGTTCATTAATTCTTCCCAAAGCGTTTTTGCCAAAGAATTCAACTTGAGTCTAAGAACCTACTTGCAAGGAGAAGAAGTCTCTCTGCCTCTGCTTCTTCTTGTGATCCTTTTCCATGTTCCTCATCAAAACAGCAGTTCAGAGCTTGACTGGCTTGATGAATCACTGTCTGCTGCATGTTGATCTCATTATTCAGCTCCTAGAGTAAATCAGTAATAATTAGCAAGAAGAGAGAAATTTGGCATTACATTCAAACAGGGAAGCGTCTTGAGATTAGCATTTTTGGGCCTATGCTTCAGAAAAGTTAGACCATTTAGATAGTAAACTACAAAAATCTTGAGGTTTACAGTTACTTCTACAAAAGAATATTGCAGCACAACTCTTCCCCCCTTCTCCGCCCGGTAATTTAAATATGGTGGGGAGTGAAGTACTGCAACGTTTGCATGTTCCATATCCAGTCTAGTCGTCACTTCACCAGGGGAAGCAGCAGTTAACCAGAAATTCAGCAACGTAGGTGAAGGAGGCACCAGTAAACATCAGAATATTGCCCAAAGAAAGTATACATTTATCAATCTTGCCTAATTCAAAGGCAGCAATAAAGTATAGATTTCCCCTCCTCAAAACGATGGCTTGTTTTCTCCAGACTTACTCTGTAGCATGATCCTTCTAAGAGATGCATTAGCTGTCCAGATTGTGCACTATCATTCCCTACCATTAGATACTTAGGCTGAACAAGCTAATTTTGCAGTTCTAAGCAGTACATTAATGTCCTGGACATTCACAGGGGAAATTAAGCAAGGAGATAGTAAATTAGAAAAAGGATTTTAAGGAGTGAAATAGATACCTGCATTTTCTTTTTGATATTGACTTGATCAGATGGGCCATTCTTCTTCATTTCTAGTTTGGAAGCAACGTCTTCTTTGCGAACAATGATTTGCTTTATTGAAGGACGATCAGTTTCTTTAAATCTTTGAGATCTATATGCATCAACGCTTTTAAAAAGAGGGAATCCCATTAAATGTTTCAGATATATGCCAAGCTTTTTTTCTTTTTGATATACATGCATATGTATCAGATATTGATGTTTTCCATCTTGCCTAAATAGCTTTAAAAAGAGCATTCTATCAGCTCATTTTAAGTCTAAGCAATGTAAAGACTACACAGAGACAATCTTTGATAAAGGACACGATCTTGGAAAAAAGTTTTGTCTGTAGTTTAAGCAGCATGTTTCATTAGAAGAGTTTAAAAAGTCAGTGTCTTAATTTGCATGTTTACAGAATCAGGTGTAGGTTTTTTTTATGTTTATTACCTATATGGAAGGTTGCGATCTTCTGACGTAGAGCCAATGCTGTCTCCAGATTCTGCCCTGGGGACTTTAGTCCTTTGGAACTTTTCAGACTTCAGACTTGCATCACTGATACTGCTGCCTTCACCAGGTGACTTACAAGGAGAACCAAAGGCCTGGGGAGAAGAAAAGGATACATTACAGATATCAGTCCGCATTTATCCTTACGCGTTTTCTTCTCACCTTTACTTCTTTTGCATGTAAACAGCAAATGTGGAGGCTACTTAACACCGCTAAACAGACATTTTACAAATATTTCCTAGGACACAGAACAAGCTAATTATTTGTTTAGTTTAAAAACACCAACAGATCATTGAACTCAAGGAAGTTTCACCCTTAGTTTCCAAACTGTACAGTTACATAATTACTTCTCTTGAGATTTTCATCAGTAACCACTTTATTGAATGCATGTATATCACTAAGAAGTCCAGCACAAGTAATAGTTTGATTAGCAAAAGTTAAACCATTTGTTACTAGAGCATCCAATACGCTACCCTATTTTCAGAGGAAAATAACTACCCTTTTATGCTTTCATTAGCAAAATGTCATTTGTAACTTCACTATTTGCCCAGGCATCACAATGCAACAAAATATCACTGCTCACAAGCAAGCGGTCTATCTCTGTGTGATAAAGCATCTCGTCCCCACCTCCTAAGAACTCTCACCTCTGGACCAACAGATTCCACAAGAGGGGTTAACAGAGACATCGATGAAATATTCAGCGACTCTTCCTGCTCATCCTCATCACTTTCACCTTCCAGGCCCATGCTCATTTCTTTCTTCAGCTTTTCTATGTCTGGACCATCCTCTTCAAGAATTTCAAATATTTCATTTATCACTTTCGAGCTATTCATCTCATCATCCACACTCATTTCGATTTCACATATATCATCTGAAGGGTGATGTTTTAAAAATATTAGTATCATCGAGACTAAACTCTTCATTCTTATTAAATGAACAGAAAACTAACAAACAAGTCAACTATTTTTGCTTTTCAAGTAAGCTTGATTAAAAAGCACTTATTACAGTTAGGCATATAGAACCCTAAAGTATACTTCCATCCTTATTTTAATATACTATTTTCACATATACTGCATAATTGATAGATAGAAAATAAAAATATGCACTTGTTAGAGAAGTTTCAACTTTTTAGTTCAAACAGGTCTGAAATAACTGCAAGTCCCATGGTGGAACAGTCATTTCTGTCCTTTCCCAATAAACTTTTAATATCAGCATTTTAATATTCCTTGAAGGCTTGAACGTCAAGAGAGAAGGGTTACGATAAAAGAAGCTTCCCAATTTGTTTTACATAAACCTCATTACAAAACACACAAGTGTCAGTAGATGTGTGGTGAATTCATTGTTCAGACTTGAAGGACGTTAACACTCTGCTGGGCAAGTGGCAACAGACAACAAGTGCGTTAATATACATCTACTCTATACAAACCTTTCGGTTTCTCAGCAAGTTGTTCAAGTTTTGAGACAGATCCCGCTTTTCCAGGGCTCTTTGGCTCACTTATCTCCAGAGGGCTGCATTTATCAGTCTCTTCACATTTAGGAGCATCTAAGTAATTTATAAAAAAGGTCATTGAAGATTAGGTCTAGCCTTTGAATGTTTCATTTTTTTTCCAAATTATTGAATTTTAGAAGTTCAATAATATAGCTAGATGAAGTATTCCAGTTAGCTTTTTGTCAAAAACAGAGCATTAGAATACACACCCTCCACAACCTGTACAGCTAGATTGCTGTCTTACAATCAGAAAGCTGACAGCGCAAGAAACAATGTGAAATTGTAGTAGAGTGCACTCAATCAAGAGCAAAAAGGGAAGATTTAAAAAACAAACAAAAAGGCCACCACACAAACCACCACACCCCCAAGCCAAGAGCAGGATATCATCCTGGTTTTCCTAGAAGCACATTTAACAGCCTGTTTGCCTGTAATGTCTATAAGAAGTGTTAACCAAGTTCACGTTTTTCAGAGAGCTGGAGGCTCTTCCACCCAGTAAGCACCACAAAGGATGTCATGAGCATCTCTGAATTCTTTTGACATCCCCCTACTACAAGAATTAATATCATAAGGGGATACAGACAAGGGAAGAGTTCTCTCCCATTAGATTAGTGGGGAAATTTGGATACTCAGGTACAGGACAGATTTAAATCTGTAACTGATGATTCCCATTCACTCTCCCTACACTTAACGTGCATGAAAGTATGAAACATAGGTAAACCAACGGAGAAAGGAAAAGGCAGTCTTGCCTTTCAAGTAGTATAGGAGTGCAGAGTATTATGATCATACAGGAGGATTTAGACAAGTCAGGAACCAAATAAGAGGTCCAGTTTTATACGTCGGTGCTACCAGCCTCTTTACCTGCTCGTGAATGTCAAGGGCAGTGCTTCAGTCCAGTATTAGCCACAGGCAAACAGTGACAGTTCTTACCTGAAGACTCCGTGCTGGGAGACTTTGCCGGCTTGTCACCTGCCGATCCAGTGGCATCAGAACTAGGAGGAGGTTTTGGAATAGCCTGAGATTGGCTTTCCTGGCAAAAATAAAAACATAGTACATTCAGGAGGTAATGTTCAAAGTGACCAAAAAAAACCCCACGCTTCCAGAAAGAAACACATTTTAACATCTGCTAGGAAAAAGAGGTTGCCTATCCAATATCAAGAAGGATCCGACTCGTTTGTGTAAGAAAATCAGCTGAAGTACTAAATACTAAATTGAGTGGTTTTGTGAGGAGCTTTGTTTTTAAAGTTATAGAATATAAAAAACCCACACTCAACATCATCAAATAAATAAATAAATCGGCTTAAAGCAGTATCATTACTTGCCTCCTTAATCGATTCTGCAGGAGGAAAAAGTCTTGACAAGCGGACTTGCGCAGCCTGAGCATTCACAAAGCACAGGTTTTTATCTTTTATGTACATTTGCACATCTATCCCTACGTTCAGAACACATTAAAGCAATTCACAGGCTATCATCTTTTGATATGTGGAGATAAGCATTACCATTTTAGCTTCTGGAAGCTTTCTCTTTGAACTTTCACTTTTCTCCGCACTCCACAGATTTCCCCTATCAAACCGGCCACGTAGGCATGCAAGTTCTCGTTCACGTTCCTAAGCAAATAAAAGGGAACAAGGGAAAAACTGGCAGCTTTAATGTCAAAAGCATTTCAAATTCCTCAAGTAGGTGCGGAACGGTAAGAATCTTCCCCCGGCTTATAGGCAAGCTATTAACGTAGCAAGTCATACCTGCTTAAGCTGAAGCGCTAAACTGGCAGTAGAGGAATTTTCATTCTGTTTGAGAAGCCTTTCCTGGATTGTCCTTGTATGTGGGGTGACAATGGGTGTTCTGCACTCTGGAGTATTTGTAGCAGGACTCCGTGCACTACGCTCTTGGCAGCGCTCCCCAAAGCGTTCCAGGAAGGGCTTAATTCCTGATCCCCCTACAAAAACAGTTGTTTTACCTTTAAAGAATCTCTCAGAAACACAGAAGGAAATCACTGCAATTTTGCATCCTACTGAAGGTTCTCAGTGAAGCCTTTAGAGCTCTTACTCTGTTATACTTTATACAAACTGAACCTGAAACGCAAGTCACCACAGTAACAGAACACTGAAATTAATAAAGCAGCAGATCAGAGCAAAGAGATTTCTTTCTCTTGCTACAGTCCACATGTGATCCACCAGTTGTTGAAAAAGCAAACCAGTTTAAATATTTTCTCTACAACTAGCCTCACCTGCATCCTCCATGTAAATGAACGTTCTAGTACATAAGGTGTATGGCATCCAGCCTACTTTATGGAGCTTATCTTTTACTGTCAGCATATCTAGAGACACACGCTTGCTCTACTGGCCATCATTTCAAAGAGTTCAAGCTATTAGTCCACGTTTCTGACCCAACAAACAGCTGAATTTAAAACTGGGCATGATTGCTTGTTTCAACATCAATGCTACCAATGAAAGAGAAAGACACTACGCAGAGTTACAGCATCTACGTGGCATTTAACTTTGATTTCTTCTAACATATGCAGACTCTTTACCTTGTACTGATTGGATACACTTAGTATCCAACCATTTGAAAGCAGCTTTGAATAGTCTCAATGAACTGATGTTAACAGGATACATTTTTACATAGAGAGAAAAGTTAAATGGATTTTGCTCTAAAGAGTTACTAAAATCATCTCCAGGAAAACACCCTTGCAAAATATGGAAGCTGTAGAATTTCTGATAATTATTATAGAACTCTTCAGGACTTTACTCAAGTTGCAGCAGGAAATAGACTTTATCTGACACGTTACCATAAATTCTTAACTAATATGTTATTTTCAACACAGGACACATAAGCCTAATTTGAGTGAACATTTATTGAAGCTGACTAACAGCTTACCTGGTGTTGTGGGTTTACCCTTAGGTTCAAGTTGCACATGTGTTCCTTTGACTGGCTCTTCTTTGGACTGAACTGGTTGAGGCAAAGTTGATTTTGCTGGTTGTGTACGCTTGTCGGTTTTCTGAGGGC
Organism: Xenus cinereus; assembly: GCA_025774025.1. Classification (NCBI taxonomy): domain Eukaryota; kingdom Metazoa; phylum Chordata; class Aves; order Charadriiformes; family Scolopacidae; genus Xenus; species Xenus cinereus. The sequence goes on from JAOXJK010000012.1 coordinate 50,955,328, forward strand.
TGCAGGGATTCTCTGTTCGCAGTTGTCGTACTTCAGATTCTTTAGAACAGGGAACAGTGACTCTCGAGGTTTGCGTTAAAGAATTGTTTGGATCCTTAAGAAGGGAAAAAGGAATATCAAAAACATGAGACCATATGTCCTTATTCTCTCAAGAGGAAAAAGCATGAAAGCATTCTGCATAGCCTACTATAACATAACACTAATATTCCATCGACATTAATAAGAGCTGAGAACAAGTGTTATAAGCTTCTTGTAGATTTTTCTTTTTATCCAGTATTTCAAGTTCTTTCAGCATTTGATTCTGGGTGCTTTTGCCAGCTGTTTTAGGTATCTTCCCATGTTTCCCTAAACAAGACTGCACACGGCAGATATTGCCATTTCATAAATTGAACAACAGTATCTGGTACTATGGATTTCAGCACTCTGACTGAATTTTCATACAGCAATAATAATTACAGTTTAAGTCAATCAACTACATGAAGTTACAGAGTGAAATCCAGTATCTCTGTAAGAAGCCCCCTTCTGATGGCCAAAAGAGCAGCAATTACTTTGACATCAACTTTTCCAAAACTTGTAAGTACCCTCATCTTCAAGTCTCAGTAAAAGGGATTCTAAGCTGCTTCAGGTCTGCTATTTAAAAGAAGGTACGTGAGAGTGCAATAAAGCAAAAGCTGTAAATAGCGTAAGATTGCTCACACCAAATCTTTAAATTCAGAATAAACAGTTAACATTTTCTTCCCCCCCCAATACTCAAATCAATTTTTAATCAGCAACTAAATCAGACACTCACCGCTATCTTTGAGTTTGCTGGTTTATTAATAGAAGCCTCAACAAGCCTTTGAGAACAGGATGCAGCTTCCTGCTTTACACTGCTACTATTGATTCTAGCAGATGCTCCACTTGTAGTGGACAATTTGGATAAACAAGTAGTGCCAGGCTGTTCTTGTGCATTGTTTTGCTTTGCAGATGGATGACTTAGGTCATCTTCCCAGGAACCAATTGTAGCAGCAAGGTTAGCTAAACGGCCTCTTCTCCCAATGGGGGTATCACTTGCCAGGGCATTAGATGTCTGCTTAGGTGGAGAAACAGGCACATCTTTTGACTGGAGGGGAGATAGAGGAACGCATTGAGAGGGATCTGGAAAAAAGAAAACATGTTTATTTTGCTAAGAAAATATATCGAGATATACTTGGGCGTTTCGCATTTTGCTATATATTGAGTTTAGCAACAGAAGTTCTTGCCATCAACAGAACCAAGCTACTAGCTCTGAAGGCATTGAGACAAATCAAGTTAAAGCTCACTGCAAAGCCAACGCATTTTTAATCAAGCAGTTAACTAGTTTTATGTCACTGTTGTGATGAGCAAGGCATCACACAAGTAGGGGGGGAAAAAAAGTGTATAAATAGGAGCTGTAGTCAATGGTTTCATTATTTTAGGCCTTCCTCACTGCTGTTTAAGACTTCTTTATGAAGTCTTATTCACACACACAAAATTGTCTTCTGCTAGCAAACATTGTCATCAACGCAAAGACTGAAAAACACCAATACTGCTGAACAGGTGAACCATACCCTCACTATCCCAGCAGCGCCGCTGCTCTGCCAATTTCTGCATACGTGTCTTGACTGAACGGGCTGCAGGAGTTTCTGACTCTGTGTTTGCTTTTCCTTTCTCCAGAGGCTGAACTGATGAAGCCCTGTTAGAAGCAGCTACGTGCAACTCTGAAGTCATCTCAGGAGAACGACAGCTTGTGGAACTTGAAGGAACTGGTTCTATGTTCTCCGAACTGGAAGCTTGAGTCTCCATATTGTCAGGACAGAGCCTCTTTGATGGCGATGGCTTTGTACTAGGTTTCGCTGTACAGGTCAAAGTATGCAAGCAAATTAGCATTCAAACAATCTAAAATATTTTCAGAGAAAATACAGAACTGTAAGGCAAATAAAGTTTGATTTATGAATACACCTCCCCAAAACCTGCCCTTCCTAAATTCTACCAAGCAGAAGGCACTATCTTTGGCATTATACAATTCTTTTTAAATAGCTTACTAATTACTTAGAGCATCCGCTCTCAGGTTAAGCTAAATGTTAGCCATATTCAGTCCTGGCAGCCAGGTAACTGCATTCATCTCTGCTTGGTTTAAGATAAACATTAAAGGTTTTCACTTGTCCTTAGGAAAAAAAAAATAAAAGGAGGTAGTGCTTGTATCAAAAGACAATCTTTATTAAACTTGTTGCAAAATACCTTCTTCACCAGGAAGAGATGTCTGGTTACCGGTTTCTAACAAAGGCTCTCTGACCCTCTTGGTCTGCATTGTGGGTCTTGCTCCCATCTTGGGCCGCTCAGCCATTTTCTTCTGCAGGTTCTCTCTCCTGGCACGGGTTCTTTCAAGGAGTTTCTGAGTAGTCAATAAATGATGGGTTACTGTACATTGCAATAAGTGTGTTAACTAGTAATAGCTCAAATTAAAAATGTTTAATTTTTGTATACTATATACAAAGATTCACAATTTCTGAAATTTATAGTGAAGGCTACCTTAAAACAAAGCTCTTGGATGTTGCTAACTGATCTACTAGAGCAACACAATAGAAATACGCAAAGCCTGGTTTTCTGACAGGCTGCCCCCTCCTGAGAGCAGAACAAACAAAATACATTTTCTATCTGCCTCCTTTTTCTCATCGTGATAACCACAATCTCCATACTTTGGCTTCACCATCGCAATACCCACAGCTTCTTCCATTTTCAGCAAGTACCTATTTGATAAAAGGCAGCTCACGCTCTCAAGTCTCCCTAGTAAGTTGGTTTTTCTGACATGTTGCTAAAGCATATGGTCAAGTCACCTGTTTGGCACTAACCCTTAAACACAATAAACAACATTGGAGTGGTTGCCAAATGGTCATAAAAAATTTCAACAAATTAAACGCGTGGTTGGTAATATTAGAAAAAAAAATTGCTATTACACCTAAATCAAAAGGTGAATTTCTCGTCCCCGAGCTTAACTTTTAAGAACAAAGTGATGTTATAACTAGTTGTCTTAATAAACAGGCTATTTATCACAATATGTCTGTGTACAGAAGAACATATAAAGAGATGCCAATTAAGCTACCTAACAACATTTTTTTCCATTTACAAATCTATTGTAAATTTGAGTACTATGATTATATTCAATACAAAATAGCTCTTTTAGTAAGTGTTCCACATTAGTAGGAAGTCTTTCCTTATAGCAGCTAAGTTTGAAATAGGTTGGGGTTTTGGGGAGGGGTGTGTGTGTGTGTGTGTTAATATTGCATTCATAAATCACTATCACTCAGTTTGATCACATCTAAAGGATACTTAATTACTCCTTTAATCTAGGTTTTTAGGCACTTTGAAACAAGAAAATATGTGATAGAACTAATGGGCTTTAAAGGGAAGCATATAAACTGCACTTGTTTTGTGGCACATAAATTATTGTGAGAACTATGCCAGCCATTATCTGTCACACAGCAATTAAATACACATTTCACATTTTTAACTGTCTAAAGCTGAAGTCTTAAACAACGTTCCATTGTAACACAACACAAAGACAAATAGAATGTTGATCTCAACAGTTTTTTGTGAAAGCAAAAATCAGCTTCTCTAACTTACAAACTTCCATAGCAAAGGAGAATTTTAGGGAGGGGGGAGGTAGAGAAAAAGAAGAAAAAGGACATATGAAATTCCAGGAGTGCCTTTCAATGCAAGTTCATGTTAGTGTCGTCCACAAGTCTAATTTCAGCCTCCAAAAGGCAGAGCTACAAAGTGCAGGTGATATCTACACAAATAAAATCTTCAAGGCTATATAAATGACTTGTCCTTCTTGCACAAAGTTGAGTATATCTTCCACAACAGTATCCCTACAGTTCTATTCAAACACGGTCACATTCCTTTCTGTTTTGTTAGTTCAGTGAGATGGGAGTTTCAGTCGTTACAAAGAGGGTGTCACCTCCCAAGAATGCACGCCTCTGCTGTTGAACTCCAGCTCCTATTGGCTTTTTGTATCTCAAGTTTTCCATGCAACTGCCATAATTCAAATTCTGCTGTTACACACGATGAGTAAGCCAGTCACCAGAACTTGAGACTTAACTTTTCAAGCTCATCAACAAGGCATTTGCCGCAAGTACGTTCTCCAAGGGTTCTGATGACAGTCAGAGTGGGATATGGCTATTTCATTATATCTAGGAATCTGAGAGCTACAAAGTCGCAGTTAAAGGATCACTGATTGCAGTCCAAAAGCACCTTTGAAAAATCAGATAAGGCCTTCCCACTTTAAATGTGTTTTAAAAGTATATTTTAAAGTACATAGTTAGCAGCATTAGAGAAGATACTCAGGCCCATATGTGATCACAAGAAATTGTTCTAACTGTCCTACTTTACTAGCAGAATGCAGCAAAGGGAGCTAATTTATCCATGACACTGAAGGAACAGTTAACTTCAAATTTCATATACACAAATTTTCCTCTTTGGTCATCCTCCATGCTAGGAAATCATACTTTGCTCTATGACTGTTAATATGTACCTGAAAGTACAAAATAACATAGGCTATTTCTAATATTCTGTAGTACCAAACATAAGGGCTTTTGTGCAAGAAAGGCAAATTATACAATCAGTTATAAATTGAAAGTCATAACCTGTATTTTCACTGTGATCCTAAAAAAAAAGCACCTACTGCACCATCTCCTCAGTGCATTCTGTATTCAGAAGGTCATTAATTTTTTCCTTGCAAGATTAATCAAGCAAACGTTATTTCGGAACTGTCTAGTCTGAAAGCATTCCACTGAATCTTACACCAAGATTTGTTTGAACTTAAATTCAGTGAGACCAGGGCCTTTTGTAAAGTGATCAGCAAACACTGAATTAGCAGCATGCTTTGGCCAATTAAGGCTCGAATTACACTGCTTGACATAATCAACACTTACAATGCCTCACCAGTTCCCTGTCAGTAACTGAGCACAGTAGTTTGTAGACAAAGATTGTCTGAAAATAGTTAAGCTAAGGAAAAGTTACAATAAAAAAACGACAAAACAACAACCACCCACAAAAAAAACCGCCAGAACATAAATAATTCATAGCAGGTGGTGAAAAGCTTCCTTTTCAGAAGACTTTTTTTTTTTAGGAAAGTTATTGAATTTCCAATACTAATGCACTAACATTGGTCAGATTTTCACACAACAGTGGGATGTCCTCCACAGAATAAGCATTCTTGATAAAGCAACATTTCAAGCACTCTGCAATAGTAGCTAACATTTAAATGAAGTTCACTCCGAGGAGTGGCCTCCCAGTTGGTCATAGCTTTTCAAATTCAGTTATCTACAAGAAGGGTGTGTGGAGGTTGGAATATCTCCCAGCATGCAAAACCATTTTAAACTTGATTCAGTGGTCTGGACTTGAAGTTTATTTAAGACTAGTCGGATCATGTCACTCGCTACCAATTAAGGAAGGAGGTTTTTAGATGTTTATACTTAGCAAGCCTTTACATGGGAGTAGAGTAAATCTCCTTTGGCATAAAACATTTAGTAAATATGTTCAGATCAATATCTTACGTTCAGCTTTTAAAATCAAACCTGTGCAATCACCTTTTTCGGGCCCTCAATTTATTTGGAGCATGTAATTTTGAGATACAGGTTGTTTTCAAAGAGAGGAGAGAGAATTTCACCAATGTATTTGATTTGGATTTAAAAAAAAAAAAAGTTTATGTTTTTGCTTAGGCTGCGGATTGAAGGCCATTTTTACAGCGACATTTCCCAAAGCATTCACAAGACATCTCCACAGCTTTACATCTGTCACACGTAAAATCAGAATACAGTACAGCATATTTAAGAAACCTCCAGCCTTCATACGGATTCAAGCTGGTCAATTCCACTCATTTTATTACAATTTCGCCTCTGTAAAACTGAAGAAAATCCACCCCAACAAGTGACTTCTCTTTTTTTTTTTCAAAAGAAGAAGAGGAACTGCGCCTGCCAATCAAAGTGACCGGTCACAGGCAGCAATAATGTCAAAGAGGACACATTTTTAATCAGATAGCCATGGCTTTGGGCAAACTTCACGCTGGACCTTGAGGTATGGCAGGCACCATGTGTGTCAATACCACTCCCATTAGGCCCCATCCGAAAATCTTATCTGTCAGGCGCACATGAAAGGCAAACGCTAAAGCACTAGGAAAGGCAATGAAGTATCAGCCTGGTTTAGAAGAGGTCCTTTCCTTTGCAAACCCTTGCACCCCTGTCCTCTCCTGGAAGAGGCCTGAGGCCCCATTGGAGGTACAAGACGAGGGGGCAGAAAAGGAGGCTTCTACAAGCCCACGAACACCCAAAATAACGCAAAGAGGAGGACGGGGGCCACTAACAGGCCTGAGCCAAGGCTAGGAGAAACTTATTTGGCCGCACAGGCCCCCGAGCGGCCCTTGCAGCCCTCTGTCCCTGTGGGCCCCGCCACTGACAACCCACCCCTACTCGGATCAAGCCCCGGGTGCGGCCCTCCCTCCACACCTCACAACCTGGGGCGGGGGGGGGGGGCTGCCCGCGCCGTACACCCTCACCTCAGTGAAGGGATCCATTGCTGCTGCCGCCGCCGCTCCCTCAGGCAGAGCCTCAGACCGCTCCCCAACCGCTCCTCGGATTTGAATTTCAGCGCCCGCCTCAGCCACGCATGCGTGAGGCCGCGCGCCCACGTGACGCCCGGGGAGGGGCCGCCCGCTCCGCCCCCTGCCGTATCCGGAGCCGCGGCGGCCTTGATTGACAGGCGTGCTGTCCAATCCGACGGCGGCCTGCCCAGCTCTCCTTCCCCTTGTCGGGCCGCCAGCTCTGTGAGGGAGAGGAGGGGGACGGGGAGGTGGCGGCTTAGCCGGACTGCCCTGTACCGCTGCCGGGCCGCCAGGGCCGGTTCTCCCGTTCCCGGCTTCGGGAGCTGCACCCCCGGGCTCTGGGTCTGAGCCCTGCCAGTCGCCGCGCTGCTCAGGGTTTCTGTGTGTGGCGTGCAGGGAGTGTCTCCAGCCATGGCGGCCCTGTCGCTTTCCCTTCCTCCTTTTCCTCAGCCCAGTTCGGCGCAAATTGTTGTGGTTTTCGGTTTTTTTTTAAAGAACACCGAGGCTTTTAGCTTGCTTACAGGGAAGTAGTGCAGTACTGCCTGGTTGATTCCATGTCTTGCTGCAGCTGCTCAGTAGGAGTCTCCCCCACACCTTTTTCATGTGAAGCTTCATTTTTCAGCTGGCATTGATAGGAAAATCGTGATTTTCGTGTTGTGCTGTGAATGGAGAGGATACTTATCCCAGTGCATTTGTGAAAGTCGCAGCCCTTTCTCATGGCTTTTACATTTCTCCTTGTCTTGCAATCCATGGCCACATCAAATGTCACCCACCTGTTCCTCCCACCCTCCCCTTCTCCGTTTCATTTTCTTAATGTGCTCATGATGTTTTTTAAAGCGTTCGTGATGCCGGATTGGCAGAGACCCATCAGGTGCCCAGATCCAGCCCATGGTATCTGAGCACTATCTCACAGAATGCTATGGGGTTGGAAGGGACCTCTGGAGATCATCTCCTCCAACCCCCTGCCAAAGCAGGTCCACCCACAGCAGGTCCCACTGGAACATCTCCAGGCGGGGTTTGAATGTCTCCAGAGGAGACTCCACCACCTCTCTGGGCAGCCTCTTCCAGGGCTCTGCCACCCTCAAAGGGAAGAAGTTCCTCCCCATGTTTAGATGGAACTTCTTATGGTCAAGTTTGTGGCTGTTTCCTCTTGTCCTGTCCCTGGGCACCACTGAAAAAAGACTGGCCCCATCCTCCTGACACCCACCCTTTAAGTATTT
>JAOXJK010000012.1:51144135-51156151 GCA_025774025.1 Xenus cinereus
TGCCCAGGGCAGTGGTGGAGTCGCCATCCCTGGAGGGATTTCGGAGCCGGGCAGAGGTGGTGCTGAGGGACATGGGTGAGTGGTGGGTTTGTCAGTGTTGGGTTGATGGTTGGACTCCGGTGGTCTGAAAGGTCCCTTCCAAGTTCAGCAATTCTATAATTTTATGAATATGATGGTTCCAATACCTTTGATGGAAACCTTTGAGGGATGTTGGGGTGAGCGGGGAAGTAAAGCCAAGACGGTACCAGCTGCGAGTGAGAATATGGAGATGTGTCACCCCATGGGCTCAGAGCTATGTCAGCCTTCTGTCACCTTCTCCCATTAACTCTTTTTCTTGTCTCTGAGCTTTAATTGCAGGACATGAGCTTAGCCTGAGCTGGAGGAGTGCTCAAGTCAGCTCAAGGTGCTCCTCCAGCCAGGCATGAGCACAGAGAGAAGGAGAAACGGCAAAGGAAGGGCTGGGAACCAGACGTTCGTCCATGAGCTGTGGTGCAACCTTGCTCTCGTTCTGCCCTGCGTCGTTATAATCCACAACGGAACAGGTTGTGTCTCCCCGGAGCTCCAGAGACTGGTTTAGGGGCTGGTAATAAGTGTTTGGAAATTTTATCTCCTGGTGGCCACTGTTAGAGGAGAAGAAACACGAGGCAGGACAGTGTGAGGAGTGACTGGACACTGTGGATACCAGAGAGAGAAGGCAGGGAGCCCCAAAATGGTTTTTCTCTGCACATTCTTGCCTTTTATTTTAGCTTCTCTTTATCTTTCCAATGTACTAAGGGAGCAAAGTGGATCAGTGCGGGGGGAAAAGAAGAGCTCTCCAGTACTACAGATAACGGAGGCTGTTTTTTGAAGTGCCAAGGCCTAAATGAAGATAAAAACTGAAATCGCCGTTTAAGTTGAAACAAAATAAACATTTTAAGGCTATTTCAAAATCCCTCCAGAAAAGAAACATTTTAATCTCAAAATTTGGAAGAGGAAAGAGTGAAAAAATGGGAACATTCGTTACAGAGTTGGAATAATAAGAAGGGACTAAGCTGTTTCTTTCTGCTTCAGCCTGTGACTTTGCCATATGTGTTAAGAAAATATAAAAAACTGCTGTTTAGTCTTTTTTTCAGCAAATACACGCAGAGGGCCTGGCAGAGCGCGGGAGACTCGACGTCCTACAGCCTTATTTACTTCCCTCTTGCCCACAGCCTTCGCACCGTGTCTGTTTTTGGGCAGCCTTGGAGACGCTTACGTCGGGAAGGGAAAGGGTGAAGGAGCAAGGAATGGAAATCCTCGCTTTGAGAACCGATACGCTCGTTAAATGAAACGAAATGGTACTTGCCTCCGAGCTGTCTTCAGCCTGAATGTTACACAGCGATTGGGAGGATAAAAATAATATTTCCAGTTGCTATTTCTATAGCCGAACCAGGCTTGGAAGCTTGGAAAGAGCTTTGGGACGTGATATGAATTTATGTCATTGTAGCTTTTCCTACTCAAACGGAAATCTGTCCCCGTATGGAGTGGATGGACACGCAGCCCCACACGGGCCGATGGTACTGCTGTGCCCCAGAAGTTCACAGAATCACAGAATCACATTGGTTGGAAGGGACCTCTGGAGATCTAGTCCAACCCTCTGCCAAAGCAGGTCCTCCTGGAGCAGGTTGCACAGGAACTTGTCGAGGCGGGGTTTGAATTTCTCCAGAGAAGGAGATTCCACCACCTCTCTGGGCAGCCTCTGCCAGGGCTCTGACACCCTCAAAGTCAAGAAGTTCCTCCTCATGTTTAGATGGAACTTCTTATATTCAATTTGTGCCCATTTCCTCTTGTCCTGTCCCTGGGCACCACTGAAAAAAGACTGGCCCCATCCTCCTGACACCCACCCTTGAAGTATTTATAGGTGTTGATCAGATCCCCCCTCAGTCTTCTCCAGGAAATCTCAGCAATGCTATCAACAACTGACTGAGAGGTCGAGGGGGAACGAACAACACAAAAACAGTTTTGAAACTGTCTGGTAGATGAATTTATACAAAACCACATCTTGTTATGTTTGCTATATGGGAATAAAAAATAAATCATTGGGTTATTTTTAAGAATAATGCAGAATAACCAACCCTTACTGGAACCAGGTAACAGGTTAATTCTGGAGGTGCAGCCTAACACAAATCTAGGCAGGCACAAAATAAAAATTGGTGAAAGTGTTATCACTGAAATTAAGGTTTGTCTGAATTTAAGGAAAACAGTAAGATTTGGAAAGGGATAAAAAATAGTATTAACCACCACCAAAAAAAAACCCCAAAAAATCTGCAATTCTGAGTAGCCTGTTGTGTCAGCGTGTCCCTGAGACAGAGATGCTGAGGTTCTACTGGAGACAGAAACAGCTCCTCAAGGAAAGGAATGAGGTGTCTCTCCTTACCCCCTCTACATCTTATTTGCCCACCCCACGCTTGTCTAACGGCCTCAAATGTGCAAACTACCTTACACGCCCCCCACCCGAATTTTTCCACACTGACTGCCTCATTTAGTAATTTTCTTTCTTAAAACTCCCCCCTTCTCTACCAAGAACACCGTAGTGTTATGGGGACAATTGTAGCTTGAGAAACTTTTCTAACATACTTACTACAGACATTCAGAACCCTTGAGATGCGATTCAGAGATAAAGCGATAGCAAGAAACATGACAGTGAGAAGTAACCACCGTGTTACGGACACACATATCTGAAGACTATTTTATTATTTTTTTTAAGGCTTGACCCCACTATAAACTTTACCTGAATTTAAGTACACTTTTAAAGAGTTGATAGAACTGACATATACTATTATATTTTTTGTCGACGCTGAAGTAGACTCACAATAGATGCAACTAAATTAGATCCACTTAAATCAATCCTTCACAGGCACTTTCAAAGCATTAAGGCAGTGTAGAATAGAGACTCATTTAGTGAAAATAGCTTTCACTGGGAACAGCAGATATATATTTCCACCTAATTTCAGGGATCTTTTTCAGGAAGAACAACTATAATTTGGCATATCATTAGCTGAACTCTACTACCCTATATTTCACTCGAGAAATTTTTATTTAAATGCAGTACAAATAAAATAAAGAGCATCACTAATTGCTAATTATTGTTTATAGAGTTGACACATGGAAAGCAGGAAAAATACTTCAATTTTAGAGCGCAGCTATTCTCAAATAGCATTATAAAATTAAAAATACAGTAGAGCCTGCTTTTAAATTTCCTGATAATTTCATCAGGTTGGCAAACAGCTTGCTGTCAGAGGAGATTAAAATGACATACTAGGGTTAAAAAAACCTGGCAATAACAGAACGCAAACCCCCTGCATTGCAACTCTCCTCTCTCAAAAGATAAAAAATGTTGCAATAATTTCCCTGTCGTGATAAGGAACCCTAGAAGTAGCCAGTTCAGCATTTCAAAGATGACAGTAGTGCATCTGGACTGAGTTTCTAAACAAATATTTACCCGTTCTTCTCAAAACCATCCCTGACACTGAGTATTAAGCATTCACACCAAAAGAGACAGTAATTCCCGAAGTAGTATATATACCAAAATAGAAATACTAACGCACAAAAGCTTTGCAAAAACCTATTTACAGGAATAGCGAACGTAAGGATTCTCTTCAGAACTGAATTAACTAAACCCCAGTTATTTATGTTCACATAAACTAGTGTAAACCTCAGTGAAACAGAAAAAACCCAAATCCTAAGTACACCAGCAGTATTCAGTGTTTAGACCTGAACACAGTGAAGAGGCAACTGACTGGAGGATAAAATACAAACAAACCCACCACTTGCCCCCAAAAAACCAAAACCTCCCAAAATCCCCCCACATGTACGCAAAACCGACCAAGCAAAAGAAACCCAAACCGCCAAACCCTGAGCGAAAAGATCGAAGTGCACTACAACCTTGGCAAGAACTTACTTTGTTAGTTGCCCTTTATTTTTGTTGTTGTCAACCCCGTTGTATGTAACAGCTGCCAGTTTTCTGCTTCTGTAGTTCTCATAATGTACGTTGTTAGTGACATCCTTCAGGTCCTGCATGTGAGTTCTGCCAATAAAGTGGAATTTATCAGCTTAGTGCACAAACACAAAATGCTATCTGAAAAAAAAATCAGCCCATCTTCATTTTGCAAATTGACTTCATTAAATTATACCCCTCCGTTAATGTCCCATTCCCCACAACGCTGTCATTCTTCCATTTAAATTAGAACTCTCAAGACAGCAAAGTCACAGAAATACCAGTTTGCAGGGAACCATCTCAAGTTTGCCAATATTCCAAACGTTCACTTACAGGAGCAACCTTTGGAAAAATTTGAGTTCTGTGGATAAACTTGCAAGTATTTGGAGAACAGATATGAAAAACTATGTATTACTGCTGTAGTAGGTGCAACAAAGCATGTCAGACAAGAAACAAGTAAGCAAAAACGTCCTAGTTTCTCTCTTTTAAGTCTGCAAAAGCTAAAGTATTAGCTCCCTTTGATCAGTTTTCACTCTCAGCTTAGAGAAAAGCAAAGTTTAACAACTAAAGCAACAGTTGTTACAGCAGACATAACTTACTGAACTGCTGTTAAGTATAGGACTCAGAACCTAACCCAACGAAGCACAGGTAGTCTTGCTTTAGACAACTGCAGCGCTGAAAATTTTAAAAAAATTTAAAAATGCCTACAACTAAATACACATCAGCACTAACAGACCACTTGGGTTCCTATGGTTTATCACAATTTTTAAGAACAAGTAAGCAGAAAGTCAAAGGAACTATTTAAAAAATCATCACCACCACCATTGCTTGCTAAATATGTGGGTACATAGGTATCATAAAGAGCAAGATACTGTTTAAAATTAAAAATACAGGGGTTAATATGAGCTAACCAGCCCAAATCTTTTTTTTTCTCCAACACGCAACTTTCCAATCTTTCAGACACACTGGAAAACTTAATGTCACCTGTTAAGTCACTTACCTTATCAACATGTTCCTCAGAATTGTGAAGTCACAGTGTTCACCGTTTTCAACTGCAGAAAGAGAGAGATTTTTGTTGAGATGCCGACCAACGTATGTACCTTACACAAAGGTAACTCGTCTCCTACGATCATTCAGATCACCGATTCACCAGATTACTTCCAGGCTTTCCTTACTCAAATAGTACGTGTGATACCAGCAGGAGAGCATTACCAATATAACTGTATCCATGGATCCTACCAGCAAGGTCCCCATGCTCCCCTAAGCCATACTGGGAGACTGCACTCCAAGGCAGCACAGCAGAATAACAGAAACACAGTTTGGCCAGTTTTAACGGACATTCCCATCCTTAGGAAGTCCCACCAGCAGAGCCGTATACGGATCAGATACCCACTGAAGACCTCAGTCAAGGTCCAGCTATATCCAAAATCTTTAGAAGGCAGACTTAACTATAATAGATTGGGTTACCGACCCCCACCAAACGAGTTGCGAAAGTTTTCATTGAAAATGAGAAACGAGACAACCCACCGGTGATATGGGATACGGCTCCGGTTTCTAAGGTTGCATCCGTGGCCAATCTAGGAATTGGACTTGGGATTCTTGGTTGCAGTTTCAGCCTTAAGGGCTGTCTAAGCATTTTACACAAAACAACTTTATACGCACGAGAAAATTGAAAATTACATTTTTGTATAATAGCAGCATACATTGGTTTGAGTACTTCAATAGCCAATTTGGACTTAGTTCTTTACTAACTAAGCAAAGAGAGGTCGTATTTAATTTGATGCACCTGTCTACAGATTAAAAGAAAGGGTTGGCAGATGTCATTAGATGCCACCTATTCCAGCCGTGCCTGTCATCCCATCACTGTAGAGCAGGTGATGCTGTGAGTGGTGTTTCCCTGACGGATAATGAAACGATGCTGGAGAGAAACGCACACCCCAGAACACCCTGGGGTGCAGATAGAGAAGGCAACACACAAAGCTCTCAGAGCACACAAAAGAAAAGCACAAAGCAGGTTCCAATGTGCCCATGAAATAGAGATTGCCATTTTAGAATCATAGAATGGTTAGAGTTGGAAGGAACCATAAAGATCATCGAGTTCCAACCCCCCTGCCCTGGGCAGGGACACCTCCCACCAGACCAGGTTGCTCAAAGCCCCATCCAGCCTGGTCTTTCATGGGAAGGAGGAAGAAGAACAGGATAAATGAATTAAAATAACCCAGGTAAGTGTATCGAATCCTCCAGAAAAATGAAGCGAGCAGCCTCTTCGTGTGTTCATCTTACATCTGCACTCCTGCATTATTTTATTCCATGGTTTTACACAAACTATTAAGTTCCCCTCAGATAGCACATGAGGTCATAGTCCCAAAAAAGCATAATCTCTGAGTATTCTGTCTGTAGCTGACAGACTCAAAGCCACTTAAAGAGGTTCCTTTTAGTCTGGCTGTAGTTCTTCCCTTCCCAAAGCTGTACAATCACATGAGCGTGAAACATTTTTGAAATCTGTTTTAAAGTAAAGAAAAGCAGCACCAACTTGTACATTTCCAAAAGCTAACACAAGAGCCTTAAAATAAAGCTCGATCCTCTCTGGTACAGCTGGTTTTTACTTTCTGCCAAACCTCATTTCCTGCCAGACACGCACTTCAAAGTGCTCCAGCATTTTTCTTTAAAGTATTGGTCCATACACTGCTTGTTGGTTGGTGATTTATTTTTTTTTTTGGTCTATTTTACACTGCGTCAAATGTACAGTCCGTTCCTCTTGGAAGGCAGAAGAATGAAAAGAGAAAAAGTAATCTTCTCTTTATGGAGACACTATAAAGTGCACACTATAAGGAAAAAAAGTTCAATGATCATGGGGAAAAAAAAAAAAGGTTTAGTAGCAATTGTGTCACTATACAGCCTGGTGCAAGCTTTATTTCTCATGTGCTGTTTGAAATAAGAGCATTAAAATCATAGAATGGTTAGAGTTGGAAGGGACCTTAAAGCACAAGCAATGGTTGCCAGCGGAACATACAGTTATATTCGAGTAGAGAATAAGTTTTTAAAGGAACTAAAAAAAAAAGACGAAATAAAAATTAAACAAGGGAAACTATCGGAAGTATTCAGTTCATGACCAGGTACTTTCCTTTTGCTACAGCCCAGCAATTAAGACTCGGATGTTTTGGGGAAAAAAAGAAATTCTTCAAGAAACTTTAAGTTGAATTTACACTAGTCAAGCTGATCAAATCAACGTTTATAATGTGAATGCTCTAGAAAGAAGAATTTAAGAAATACATGATTTTTATATGAAGAAAATTAAAATAAGAATGCTAGGATGTGGATGATGAGGCTTAAATTACATCAACTGCGGTAATTTACTACAGGTTTTATAATTCCTCAGTGAGGCTTCAACAAAAATCTACTTGCAAAGTTACACGTTGCTGAACCTTTACCTTGTTCCAAGACCATCAGAGTAACGAAACGGTATATTCAATGCATTTCCAGACCAAAGCACATTCAAATCCAGAATTTCAAACACGGACTAAAACCTAATCAGTTTGAAACGAATAAAAACCGTGAGAAAGCCTTACCTTCTGCGACACCCCATGGGTACTGCCTTCCTCTGACTCTCTTGCCGTTGACTTCAATGATCGTATTACTACCTACCACAGCAAGAGGTAAACGGTCCTACAAGATAAAGGGTTACTTTTCAAAGCTCAAAATTTCTACTGCCAAAAGACACTGAAAGAATGCCCATGTATAAACTCCACGGAAGCTAGTTTGGTGCCGGAACACTGCGATGCTGCTTACCCCAAGCGCGAGAAGAGTTATGTTTACTGACCTACGTCTAGCTTAATGACATATATATACACACACCCCCTCTGAAATTCCTTACACCGATATATTCTGTAAATCTAGTTAAGAAACAGACATTACTGTCACTTAGTAAGCTAAGCAACAGGCAAACAATTTTCTATTTAATCAATTGCACTAATTATGTATCAATTCCTGTTCCCACTGGCTACAAAGAATGTTGCTTTTGACTGGATCTTGTACCCAGTTTTCAAAGGTTTGGCAAAGAACTGCTTCAAGTTCTTGTTTTCAGCTGAACCAAAAATCCCTCCAGCGTCACAAGCAACGATGGAGCCAAGAGCAGCTTTAAGTAGCTGAAAGGAAGAGTGTATACAAAGCTTAGTATTTTGGACTTTTGTCTTTGCTTTTATTATGCTCTTCTCCTTTAGGCAGAGTCCCAGAGTATCTTCCATTTGTGCTATTTATGTTTAGCTATCCCTAGGCGATTCCCAGTCTAGCCGTCCTGGGCGATTCCCAGAGCAACAACAAAATTTAAAACCTCTTAAAGGCTGTTAAAGCTAAAGCAAACAGAAGCAAGGCTCAAGACACGTATACAAGACAGACTCCAACATAAGAACATGAGTAAACAAAGAAACTGAGGAACAGTGTCTCTTCGAACAGCTTTAAATCTAATTTTTATCTTCTAAAAATTTTGGTGGGCTCTTCATTACTGACAAGAAACTTCTCACTTTCTACCTTCCCTCCCCACCCACCTAGTAAGCAGTTATTCAAAAGAAAATTATTTACCTTTATCTTTTTAACGATCTTATTTTCTTCTTCATCATCTGTTTCCGGAAATTCATATATTTTAATTTTATGTTCTTGGATTTCTTTCATTATCTAAAATGAAAAAAAACATTACTTGTTTGAGGAATTCATACTATGTGACAACTCTATTTCTTGCTGCAATCTGATTCTCCCTCCTTTGGTTCGATATGCAAGATCCTTGCATATTAAGGTGACTAATTTACATCACAAAACTTGTATGTGCTAAACACCATCAGGTCACCCCAGGGATTACCAGCATGACCATCTCTCCTTAGCCAGGAGAAGACGGGATCGGAGCCAGAGCCTCACAGCTAACACAATACTAATTCCATCTATAGAAGGAAGCAAAAATGAACGTCGGTTTTCTGCAAGAGGGCAAAGAGAGATTTACACTAATGGGAATCGTAGCTGCATGTGCAAGAACTAATACAATAGAGCTTAAATTCTCAGAGTAGTCTTGCAATTGAGTACCTTAAAAAAAAAAAAAATCTATTTGAATAAATAACTGCAGGCATACTTCAGCCCTTTGGGTTCCCACAATAGCTACTGCTGTCACTCCTAGTCTTTTCTGTTTCTAGCTCACCTGAGCATCAGTTGCTTGAAGCAGGATCACCTGCCTATTTTAATAGAGCTTGTGACTGACGGACTGACTCTAGTGCTTAATTGTGTTAAAAGATATTTGCAAGCACTAATGAAAATTTAAGAATAACTGACAGTGTCATCAAAAATGAGACTGCACTGGTTTGGGTGCTCCATTTGTCTGAAGGGTATTTTTAAAAAACAAGTTGATTAGTTTTCCAGAATTTTAGAACGGAAAAATATCAGAGCATTTAGCTGAGAGCTGCACTGCAGAGCCTTGGGGAATACTGCTGATTCATGGGTTTGCAATCTTTTAAGAACATAAGTTTCCAATTCATGCAAGGCCTTATTTTCAAAATTTAACTGGGGAAAGCCTCCCCCTATTTAACATCAACTCATTGATAAAGCTGGTTAATATATTAAGAAATATCTTGCGTTCTATTATTTTTTCCCCTTTGTATAGAGTTACATCAAAAATAAAACAAAAAAATTTAAATGCAACCAAAACAGACTTCGGGTCTACAGCATCTTGCCTACTCAAACAGAAAACGTCCTTTAATTTTCAATAGTTTTGCACACAACTTAATGCCAACTTTTTTCAGAATCCGTGTTCTTTTAAACTAGGACCGAACACCATTCAATAAAACAAACTTCATGCCTTATTCTTGTCCTGTTCTAAGTCTCCTTATCCTTCTCGTACAATACAGTGAAGCTCCAATGTTCTTCTCTGATCACGCAGTTGAAATAAAACATAAACCACTCTAAGCCATTAATACCAAATTTATTCTACAAAGGTATCGCATCAGTTGTATCAATGTTAGATTTATCTCACCGTCTTTAAAACGTGTTGCCACAGCCCAAGACTGAATGCCAGGTATACAATGCCTCACTTAATACCTGAGGCATCTTTAATAAAAACAGATTAAAAGGGACACAAAAGGGAATGCCACAATCAATAGTACCGTAACACTGTTAAATACCTCTTTTTTTTTTTTATTTAAAAAACCCAAAACAACCAAACAACTTCTGTTAGGCACCTAAATCTTGAAAGCTCCCTTCCTCCCTTACTGATTTTTATCTCAGCAGTGAATTACTTTGCTTGCCAAGAGTCATACTAAACTTGAAACCTCTTCCCCTGAGGACAGAAACAAGATTATTTCACCAAGAAATATAATTAAATCTAGAGATATAAATTACTTAGCTTTGCTGTCTCAAGTTGTTGCTTCAGGGTTTAAACTTTGCATATAAGAAGTTAAATCTCACCATATCCATAGGGACCGGCTTACTAAATTATCCCATGTTGTAGATATTAATCTTTCATCTTACCTGTTTTTTAAACTGTTGGCATTCCTCGGGTGTAAGTGTGTCTGCTTTGGCAATGAGCGGAATGATATTCACTTTTTCATGCAGGCGCTTCATAAACTCTATATCCAAAGGTTTAAGTCTGAAAGACAGCATATTAAAGCTTTGCAATTTATAGGAATTAAACAAGAACATACCAATCATTTGAGATCTGTCCAGGCAACTACTCTTGAAGACATTGATTTATGAGTGATAGACGCTTGAATGAAATTCAAAAGGCTACCTGCAATAGGAAATCCCTTAGAGCTGCATAATACCAGAGGAATAAGTCAAAAGTTGGTATTACTACTAGCCATGAGCCTTTTGCTACCTGAAATTACACTCATTTAAGGAAGTGATAAGAACTCTCCTGCAAAGGAAGTAAACCTTGTGTCGTTAGCTGAAAGACAGTCCCATTTAAGGCCCGACTGGTCAGAGTTTACAGTTGTGAATCATGCTCTTTTCACACACCCAGATTCGGTTTCTTGAAAGTCACGTTTATTTGGCTGCTTCTTCCTGACAGTGGGCTGTGAGATGTTTTTTATAAACCAGACTGCTGAAGCCAGTTAACTGTGGCCTGTGTCCAAATGAAGTAGAAATATCCCATCTCTAAATTACTACGTAAAACAAAAAAGACCATTAGGAAAGCGAATGACAGTGACAAGAACTAAACCACTCACCGTATGGGTACATAAAACCATCGATTGAGGTCAAAGTGGTCAATATTTCCTGCTTGCTAAAGAAAAGCCACCGAGGTTTTGATGCATTAATGCTTCAGAATTACAGTAAGTTTAGTCAGGCTTAAAGGATTCGCTTACAGGATTTAACAAGATTATTTCTCATATAAAAGAAATTAGGATTAGGAACATTAAAACCAGATTCATTTGGTACTCAAATTTAGCTTCTTCTCCAAACCATACATAAAAGAATAAAGAAAACGTTAAAGAATGCATAATTAATTACATTTTAACATTTTCTACCTGCCACTGAGTTTCTCAGCTTCTCAATGTGTTTCCATTAAACAGCTAACATTAATGCATGTTTAGATTAAAAGCACTGGTTTGGCTACACATTTACCTTAACGTGCTTTCCCTCTCCTCACTTCAAAAAGCTACCTAGGGGCAACATCAGGTCGAAGGACAGTTGCCAAAGTGTAATAGTTCCGAACACCTCAGGTTCTTGAGTTTACAGTGGAGACCAAAGCAGGAAGCCCTTACATAAAAGATCCCAGAATTGCAGAAAGAGGCTGGAATTCATTATCCCCCCATTCACTTACCTGGAAGGCTCCCCCTGCCCCTTCACTCTCTCTCCTTACCCTCCCCTCCTCCAAACGAACAGTTCAGACATTGGTGGGGTTACTAGCTAAAAACAGTAGGATGCATGAAAAGGAAGGACCCAACCCGCAATTTTAAATTTTTAAATTTTATAAATCCTTGAATCATAGAATTGTCCAGGTTGGAGGGGGCCTTTCAGATCATCTCGTCCAACCATCAACCTCACTCTGATCAAAACCATCACTAAACCATGTCTCTAAGCACTAGG
>JAOXJK010000012.1:51214578-51225004 GCA_025774025.1 Xenus cinereus
AGAAGGTCTCCCCTCAGCCTTCTCTTCTCCAGGCTCAAGAGCCCCAGCTCTCTCAGCCTTTCCTCATCAGGGAGATGATCTCCAGAGGTCCCTTCCCACCCCATATCATTCTGTGATAAAGCTTAGCTTGCCTGTTAAAAAAAAAAAATTTGCCAGCCCTCAGAGCCAGCATACAATAGGCAAAGGCACGGCTGAGCAAACTGTGCACAGAGCCCAGCAGCTACACAAACACAGCCAGGGCTGCAACTCTTACAGCAGCCAAAGAAGTGCAAGAAAGCAGATAAATCTAGAATAATGAAGTCAGTTAACAGTCAGAAAAGCAAAACTAATTATAGATAGGTGGAGAAAAGGAGGAAAAAAGGTTGTCAAACTACCGAAGTAGGACTGTATACCTACAGCAAAAGTGTTCTACCCGTGATGACTCTATAAAGCATTAAGGCCATCTCCCGTTTTTATGTAATAGTTCATCCTTCACTAGAATTAACTAGACAACTAATTTCTTGAAGAAAAAGTAAGCCTTTTTTGTGCACTTTAAATATAATTTAAAACTCCAGGAATACAATTTTATAGCTTCTTATTCTTTTTCTGCATTTTTTTCCTTTATTTTAGCTCTTGGTCTGCCTGCAGAAAGCGGCAGGCAAACCACCGTCACAGAGCAACTTGCATCTAACTGAAATGACCAACTCGAAATCAAATTTGACAGTAAAGCGACCAATTATCTTCCACTCCATAAAGCAGGGGCCAAAATGGCTGCAGCAAGAAATGGCACAGAAGGTAGGGAAGCCTACAGAAAGAGGCCACCAAAACAGCAGCCGGGGAATTAGCCTCAGGAACAGGAGCAGATAAGATACACCAACTGAGGTGTGGTTGATGCTCAATCACCACTTTTAACCTTCCTTCCTAAGCCCTCCTCCTCAGTTTTGGTATCCTTCAATGTTTATTCCAAGACAAACAACACAAACGCTGAGACAAGGGTTGAAGATGAAAGATTCAAAGGAAAAACATTTGGGAAAAAAGCTAGGAAAGATTTCTTGATACAAAGCCTCCAAGGAAAAGCGAAAAAACCCAACCGAACGAAAGAACCCCAAACATACAAAACACAAAACCAACCCAAACAAACTTTTCAAAGTATCTGTGTTGCACTTCATACTTAACATGTCTCTTGTCTATTTAGTTTCCCAAATCGATGTAAATAAAAGATTTTAAAATAATTTTTTAAAAAAAGAAACCGATGGGAACTTTTGGGCAGTTTTATCTCGCGCTATTTTCATCTCCTATGAAATCAACTAAATCCCAGGATTGAAAAGAGCCATTTTTAAGGAAATAGAAATTCTCCACAAAGTAGATTAGTCCCTCAACCTAGACACCATTTCAAGGCTCTTATTCAGCACCGGAAAGATAGTATGAATCGGCAACAAAGCACAGCAAGTATTAAGAAATACACTGAAGTATCATGCTATGATGTATCATTAAGTTCCTTTGCCATTTCCTTTTAATCTAAATTACTGCTGAGCGTTTCGCGGTTCCCTCGGGTTCACCTTAACATTGCACTTTCCTTCAAAATTTGCACAGCAATTGGTCAGTTAACACAGAGACTCAGCAAATGGTGATAAACTACGGTTTATGGGTTTAGATCAATTAAAGAAAAAAAAAAAATAAACCCAAACCAAACAAACCCAACTAATTCCCTCCCTCACCCACCCTAAATCTCTGGATAAAGCAGCAGCAATAGCAAGGCCACGGTGCAAGCCCCTAAAGGGCTTGCTATCCTATCTAGTAAGATTTCTTGAATGTGTAGGTGCAGAAATGCTAATGAGCAGTGAATCATTCACGCAGAAATACTCAAGTACGTTCAACACGCTCTAAGTGAAGTGTGTTCCCCTTAAAATCATGAAAGAGATTAGTTTTTCACCTCTGGTGCTCCTGTTTAAATGAGAATTCATCATGTGAATCACTAGGGTGAAGGGCTTTTAGCACACCTTTCTGTAGGGTGGATGCAACTCCTTCCTCTATGGAAGCCATGTGTTTTTCTGTATAATCTCTTATTTTCCTACACGAGTTTCTATGCTGAACACCTCAAGCTCCGACTTACAGAAGCCTTCAGAAGCCCTGGAGGTTTCACCAAGAAAGACATTTTAAGAGACACGTCCATGTCACTTGTCTTTTAAAGTTTACTGTATTTTGGTGCTCTACCACCCCAAAACCGTGAAACCCAAGCTCTTCTGAAAGCACTGATCCTTTTGTCTCAGGCAAGTGATTTCTTTAGAAAAACTAAAATATATCTTGAAACTATCTCATCATTAACAAGCTGTTACCAACTAATCATTTAAAACATATTTTTATGAAAAAAACCATAGTGGTAGTTCAAAGTTAAGATGCTGTATTTTTTTATCACCTGCATATTTTAATGACAGTAAAAGACAGAAGTTAAGACTTTGAATTATAAACTGAATTTTCAGGGTACTCTGAAATCATGTTTATTTTTATGTTTTAATACTTCCACTACGAGGTTAACCAAACACTACCAGAAGTCCTTAGTAATTATTAAATTAGTAATACTTAGAGGATTTTAGTTTTTATCTATTTCCACACTGTCTGAGGAGTTCTGAATTTATAATATAAAGAACCCCAGTGAGACAAAGAAAATAAAAAAAAAAAGGAGACGCAGATGCTATTTTAAAGAATTATGACAACTAAGAAAACCTCTCCATGTGTTAAACTTGGATGTTTTGAAACACAGCTGGCTGGCTGCATGGTTTTTAATTGTCTTTATTTTTAAGCTAGAGAGATACCACAGAAAGATAGCTCCCATCATAATTACCGTGTAAGGAAGATAGTAAGTAAAACTGAAAATTGTTTCCCTGCAGGCTGTAATGGTAACAGATAGAAAAGAACTGTCCATATTGATAATAAAATGTATCATCCAGGTTTAACATTATTACAATTTAAAATTGGTAGAATTACAACCCCTTTCTAGTATAAGTTGGCAGTTAGAAACCTTAAGTTTTGGGTGCATGTATCCCATGTCAAATAATTAATTTTTAAGTTGGCATTTATTGCAGGTTTTTCAAAGAGGAAGGCAACCCATCTGAGAGCAGCCAGAGCACAAGCAGCCTAATTGCCTTGGGTGACAAAACTGAAGACTCTGAGGACTGAAGCCACAGCAGGACAATGAACCATCCTGGTGATCAACAGCACCAAACCTGTCACCTTCTCAACTTCCCAAGTACTTTTGGTATCATTAACAAAGTTGGCTGTGAGGCGCTTGCATTACGTCGTCCCAATATGTGTAACCAGCAGAGCAGCCATCCTGCAGGATCAGAAATTCGAGAGCGGGAGTTAACTCCTCTCCATACCCGGCTGCCACACCGGAGTACTTGATGGCCAAGATTCACAACTGGGAACACAATTCCAAAGAAACCCGGAATCGTTGTTACTACCCACGGTGACAAAGACTTGAAGATACCAAAAAATAGTCATCTTTCCCTAAGGGGATGCTGGCTGTGGTACAGGAATACCGGTAGGCAAGACAGAGACACAAAGCTCAGGCCAAGTGAAATGCATTCAGCGACCGGATTAGAGGCCATCCATTCAACGTTTCTTTGGAGAAGCTCTGTCTTAATCACTTTCAAAGTCTTCTCCAAAATCAGCTCTTGCCTACGTTTGGGCAAACAGGATGTCAGCGTCCCTTCATTGCTAAGGCATTAAACACTCAAGTAACTTCACTTGGTCTGCATAAACTACAGAGTACTGATGGAATTTTGAACTCACTTGCTGCAAATTTCAATTTTTTTAGGCTTCAAAACACAACAAAACATAAACACCTTTTACAGAGGAAATCACCTAAAAAAAAAAAAAAAAAAATCACTAACCAGCTCAAAAATTAACTTGCTAATTGCATTTGAAACTACTGGCAAGGAAAAAGTCCCTGCTGAAATTCCCAGCTTTCCTTGCAAATTTTTAGAGAGCAGGGGCTCATTACCCCTACCTTCTCCACCTTTCAAGTCTTCAGTATTGTTTTGAACTTGCAACATTAAGAATTTATTCCTTTAACTGATTAAAAAGGAGATTCCTTTTAATCAAAACCCATAACTTTACAAGATTTGAAAAAGGACTGAACAACCGTATCCTCTAGTTTTCACCCCAGTCTCTTTAAAGCCTCGTTCCTCGTTGCTTCAGTCTCTCGCTTACAAACTGCAGGTTCCTTCCACCGCTCTGAAAACGTACAGATTTGCAGATGCCCACGAAATTGCAAATGAAAGCACCGAAGGTCAATACTTGGCACAGCTGAACAGTAAGATGGAGAGCTTCAGTAACTAATACTGCAGCGGTTCGCAGGGTTCTCTCCTCTGCAAGTTCTTCCTCAACTGAGTGCTAGAAAAATAAAGGACACAGAAAGCAGCAACAGCACGGCTCCCCTTTACCCATCATCAAGAGATTACTCAGGCCCTGATTTTGCACCATCTGGCAAAGCCTCCCAAGAGGAAACTAATTTAATCTTGAATCTCTCGGTTTGTTAGTATACCTTTACTAACTATAATTAGGAAGCATTTGTCTCCAGAAGCAGGGAGTGGGAAGGAGAAATAAGAAGATGGGTGTCTTGGCCTCATTCTACTTTGGAAATTTTCACTATCCTGAACTTGAAACCATTCAATTACATTTAAGCCAGCATCTGGAACTCAGATTTTGAGTCGTATACCCTGAGTTTTGCATTCCTGTCAGTGAGTATTAGTAAGGCTGCACAGCCAGAAAAAACTTTGCTGTCAGAAAGCTTCCAGAAAAATTACATTTCTCCAGCATTAGGTTTTAATGCCTCACAACTGCTTTGTTTTTGACAATTCGGCTAAAACCGGTATCTCAACTGACTTAAGACAGCAGCACAGTTAGGATCTGGTCAGCACTGCAAAACCCTCTGCACCACCAGAGTTCTGCAGCCACCATTAATCAGCGCTTTAGTTTTGCAAATCACTCCAGAAAGCCCTAATGCTAATATTAGTATTACCATAAACATCTTAGGTAATGACACAACAGCAGGTAATAAATAGCAAGTCATCTCCCCCCATTCAGTGCTCGAGGAGTAAATGATAACAGCTGAAACCAGCCATCAAAATTTGCCCACTTGTGTTTATCCTCAGCAAAGTCAGCAGCTTAGCACCAAGGGGAGAACACTGCCTTCCTAACCACCAGCATTCCCTCCTCCAACAGGATAGGGTTTTTCCTCTTCCCTATCGTGGAAATAAACAAGTTGTACAACTAGATTAGCTACCACATATCTCTTCTGCCTTGGGCACGCCACCACAACTTCCAGCCTACGTTAAGATTCAGCGTTAGGGTAGGAAGAGAACATCAAGCTTGCTTCTCTTTGCAGCACTGCCACCTTACACCGGGCTAAACCAGGCACTAAACCAGGACTGGGCATACCTGTTTACTGCTGAAATGTTTGGCTGAACTTCCATCTCTTCCTGAACTTGCACCTCTTTTTTTCATGCCAACCCTTCCGTGATACCATGCCATGAAAGGTTTGGGGAGAGCTCAACTGACAGAAAAACAATCTCGAGGAAAGAAAAAGCAGGCAGTTCCTGTGAGCTGAACTCCATGAACTGACTGTCAGGTCAAAGAGGCACCGCTAAAAGCGTTGGGAGAGCAGCAGAATTGTCTCCTTTCAAGCAGCTGGCCAACAGATTCATCCAGCAACTGTACTGTCAGGGGTGAGCTCAGGCCTCCCTCATATCAGTTCTGGTCACTGTACACCTAGGAAACAAGCCAGATTAGCTCCAATATCCAGCTGAAAACTACCCTAAAGTTAACCTTCCGTCCCATCAGCAGGTTCATCTAATCATACAATAGAGGCAACGCAAAAGAGAAAAATAAAAACACACAATCAAGATAGTATTTTTCAGCTGCAGTCCGCTTATATCAGCCTGAGCTATGGAATCGCACGATAAGGTTCCTAATAAAGAACATAAAGGAACGCAGAGGATACCGTTTGAAAATACTGCTGGGCATAGTAAAACTTCCTGCAAACTGCGAAAGAATTACACATAAATGAGGTTAAAACACTTCAAGTGGCCAACACTGGGAAAGGCTTGATTTAAGCTTTATCTTAACATTAACTTAAGCATTCTTGGCAATTCTGACCACCTTAGGAGGTCAAATTTCATTTTATTTAAAGTTCAACTCGAATCGTTACAGAAATGGTCTTTTAACATATGAGATGTAAAAGAGGTAATATTTCATACATTTTTTCTTTTCATAATCTTCCTGCCTGCAACACAGTGACAACCACTGGCACCAGTATCAATATTCATGCCATCTTACATTTTTCTCAACATCAACTGCAACGACCTACAATGCTTTTTCAGACAAACGTCTCACCAGAAATTCTGCCACCAGTGACTTCGGCTGCCTTTCTGAAAGGTCTCTTTGTAATAACATTACCGTATGATCGACTGATTTCTATATATAATAAGACTGTTTTGATTGGAATTTGATAAACTGCTACTTTGGAGCTCAACACTCACCAACAACAATGAAGAGCACGCCTTATATATCTTATATATATATAGTTTGCATTTCTCTTTTGCTGGTCATTGTTCCTTTCATGCTTTATCCCAAAGCACTGGGAAAAGCTTAGTATGTGATATTCTCTCCTTTGAGGGCATGCTTTTAAGACCACTGTCACCCCTTGGTCTTTTTTGTGGTCAAATGAAAGATGAGTCTAAAAAGTAAAAAGTCTTTTCCTTTTTTAATTTTCTTTCTTCGGGTCTCGCATCTTTAGTGATTATGACGCAATCTTTCAATGTAAAAAAAAAAAAAAAAAGCTCTATTTTAAAAATGCTGACACCAAACCTAGGTGCCGCATCTTAACATTGATTCCCCCCTAAAGCTACAGTGAGTCAAAGGAGGGAAAAATCTCACTGTTATTTTAATCAGTCCTCCCCCTGATTGTAAGTCCTAACATCTTTTTATTCAGGTTAAAAAAAACAACCAAAGGAAAAAGTACATAACTGTGCATAAAACAGGAAAACAAAAAAACAAAAAACCAAAAAATCCTACATCTTGAGATGCAATTTTCAATGTTGAAAAAAAATGTAGGAAAAAAACTTGTCTTCTGTGCTACTAAGAAATAATTCAGTTCTATTTTAGTTGCTTAAGTGCTTCTGAATATAACACCCATAGCGTTATTGTTCTGTAATCCTGCATCCAAAATTATTTGCAAATGCATTCTGAACTATCATTGCGTTAAATGATAGAAATCTGGCATGAAAACGGCCACACAAAGAGCCCATTTGGAAATAAGACCCAGAGCTAGAGCCACTGGAGAAGAGACTCCCTGAAAGCAGCTTTAAGAAGGGCTCCCAGACCGGACGCCGAAGTCGGTGCGTGACCAGCAGGTTTCTGAGAGGCACGTTTAGAAGCACGGACCAGCACCGAGGCACGAAAAACAGAAGTAAGACGAAGTGGCTTTTGCGGGAAGGAAGTCCAGCGCCTACATCAGAACAAGGTGTAGCCAGCCATGTGTTTCGCTTACCTCCAGCTCAAACTTTGTGGAAAGGAAAGCGGATACATATTGTCTTCTGAAAGGGTTTTTCAGCCTACTGGTTACTTTTCCATTTTTAATGTAACACAAAGAAGGTCATAACTTACAGTAGCTTCCCAACCCAATACAGCGAATACCCGGTTTGGCAGGGTGGCTGCATTAAACTAAAGCAGAAGGCAAATGCTTCAAGTCATGGAAGTAAATATCGATTTGATTCTTTACTGTTAAAGAAAAAAAAAAAACCACCACAAATAGAAAGGAGCTACCTGATGCCATCACAGAGCTATCACGATATCAAACCAGGGCTGGAAAAAGTTCAATTTGACTCACCCCCGACACACGTGAAACTCACTCCGGCAAGGTGAGCAGGAAGTTTCTGTGAACTGAGTTTCTGGCCCTCGCAGTTGAGAAATGTCTTGGCCTCACCTATGCCACCATCCCCACCTCTGTAAAGCCATCTATTCTGTAAACAACAGCTCAAGAGGTTCCAAGGAACCCTCCTAGGGAATAGTTTGTGTCCGCCTACGGTTTAACACTACCCCGAATTTGAATTACTAATTCAAACGAGACTTAACTAAACTACTTAAACGATGACTAAATGCCATTCTAATTACAGAGAACACATTTGCAATTAACTAGCTTATTCCAGGAGCTAGGGCACCAACTTAGAGAGAAGAGAACATCGCTCATACATAGGCATTTCTGGTCTAGACAGGTAAAGTGAATAGTCTGGCAATAAATTAAAGCTAAACATGGACGTCACACACTACAGTCCCGAGTACAAACCTCTCCTACACCTTCTCAGAGGTAGATTTTCCTTTGCTGATTTTTTTGTTTAAAATGAGCTTTTGAATCTGTAGCCATTGTATAACTATTTGTTGTCTTAATGTGTATTTTAAGATAGTATTAAAACCACCACGACCACACCATTAGGTAAGCTACTAACACTAAAGAAATTTAAGTACAGGAAGTATGAGCCTGACCCATGGAAGAGAGTAATGAAAGTACCACTAAAATGCCAGCCAGCTGGAGGAGAAAAATAAAAAAAAAAGATAGTTCTACTCTGCACATTTAGACATTTCATGCAGAAAGCAACATCTATTACATTTTAGCTTACAAAGAAGACAACTCCAATCCTCTATTTCCATGTAAGATAAACAATCAAGTGTTTATTCTTATATACACAAACCCACATTTGTTTGTCACACTTAGGGTACATCTGAAGCACCATTTTAACTCGGACCAGTCGCTCGTCCTTGTGGGTAAACTGAAGGAAATGCTACGAGTTATTATCAGCAGCACAGACTGATACGCACAGCTCTGGGTGCATTCGCTTCGATTTCATAATGACCAAATAACAAGCCTTTCTTCCCCAGCAGCAAGCCCAGAACTGGTGATGCTTCTGCACTTCCATTCAGGTTTCAACACAGACAAGGCAGTAAGTGACAGTGAAAGCAATGGCTTTTTTGAAACCCGCTCTCCTAATTAAAATTTCTATTTATTGGGTTTTGCTATTCACGTATTAGCTTAAAAAAAAAAATAAATGCAGTCATCTGAAGGCAGTAGGAAAGAATGCTCTTATGTTCACAAGTCACCAGCCAAAGATGCTGGTAATCTCACAGAGCAAATAAGACTCAACCACGACAAACTAAGCA
Organism: Xenus cinereus; assembly: GCA_025774025.1. Taxonomy (NCBI): domain Eukaryota; kingdom Metazoa; phylum Chordata; class Aves; order Charadriiformes; family Scolopacidae; genus Xenus; species Xenus cinereus. The sequence continues at coordinate 51,223,774 of JAOXJK010000012.1, forward strand.
GGTGTGAAGTGAAAGATGTTAAACACTACACAAAAATACATCTTCCCCAATTTCCTAACGTTTCAGCAGGCGAGGACTTTAAAATACACGTAGACAGAATTATGAAGGAAAAATACTTCACAATAATACTAGTTTGATATCTCAGTAAAAACTCTAGTCAGAAATTAAGTTATCTCTAAGTACTGAAAAGCTACTACTACAAAAAAATCTTGCATGAGAAGGTATGGTCTACTGTTTTAGCCAATACAAGATACACAGCAGTAGCCCATCTAACTTTCATGGGAGCCGAGCCTACATATTGACACAAACTGGCATTTTTTTTGGTCCCGCTATTAATACAGATCGTAGGTGTTTCTACATACGGAAGCATTTCTTTCACTGAACATAAGCTAAAGGAACTGTCAATCAGAGGAAGATTCGGATGGCCAAGAAAAAAAAGAAAGCCCAAACATTTAGTGAATGAGTACTTCTGACAGTCTTCTTCTGCTCACTGACTTTTTCATCTGCAGGAGGCGGCACGCAAACTGCACGCAGAAGATTCTTGAACGCTGTCTTTCACATTGGTACCTAATGGGTTCAGCGTGAAGCCAGACAACTTCATCCTAAAATAAGTTTAGCCGCCTTTCCTTCAGCCGCCCACCTTAAGATATCTCCCGGCTCCATCGCGCCTTTCCCGGAGCACCCAACCGCCCTCCGATTCATGCTGCAGGAGGGGATCCCACACAAACCGCTCGTCAGGCTACTAAATTATAAATTTATTTTTTTTAAAAAAAAAAAAAAAGCTTTTATTTCTTTTAAAAACGACGGGCCGAAGGCCTTGGCCCTCTCGCTGCTGCAGGGAGCCCGGACCGGGCGCCCCGCGGAGGCGGCAAATAGAAGCCAGACCCGAGCGGTGTAAAACCCTAGGGGAGGGGAAAAAAGGAAAGAATGAAAAAAAAAAAAAAGAAAAAGGGGGAAAAAAAGAAGAAAATAAACGCAGCTACCGAAGCGGGCGGGCACGGCGCGGTGCCTCCGGCCTTCTCCCGCCCGCCCCGCACGCACAGGCGCCCCCGTCCTCCCCCGGCCTCCTCCTCCTCCTCCTCCCGCCCTCGCCGCCGTGATTTCGGTCCCACCCGCTCCTCTCCCGCATATTTGAAGGCTGCTTTAATTCCTGCAGCGAATTCCTCCCTCCCAAATTTGGGCCCAAAAGGAGAAAAGGGGGAGGAGGAACGGGGATGGCGGCGGGGGAAGT
>JAOXJK010000012.1:51263721-51286029 GCA_025774025.1 Xenus cinereus
GGGGGGCTGTGGGTGAAGGTGGGGAGCCCCCGCGGAGCCCCCGCGGAGCCCCCGTCGCTGTGGTGACAGGAGGGGGCTGAGGGCCTGTGTGTGACGTGCTCAGCCCCCCCCCCTTCTCTCCGCTTCTTCTCGGCGGGCAGAGCTCGGGCCGGTGCCGCCGCCGGTGTGAGGGCCAGCACGGGGATGGGCTCCCTCAGCTTCCCCGGGAAGTTCGCCCCCGGCCGCTGAGCCCGCCGCCCTGTGGAGGGGCTTCGTGTCTTCCCCCCCGCGGAGAAGAGGCGGCGGGGGGACAGGGCCGGCCGCCCCCGCCGGCAGCATGGACCAAAGCGTCGTGGATCACCCGGTGACCCTCATCATCAAGGCCCCCAACCAGAAGTACACCGACCAGACCATTAACTGCTTTCTGGACTGGACTGTGGGCAAGCTAAAATCTCACCTCTCTAATGTCTACCCCAGTAAGCCGGTGAGTTGTCGGCCCAGCCCTTTATTTTTTTTTTTTTTAATTTTTTTTTTTTCTCTTAGTCTTTTGGGTAAGACTGGTGTGTCAGGAACTTCTGGACAGTCCGTCGCGACTTCCCTTGGGTACTCTGCAAAAATAAACAAGGAAGAGCCCTGCTGCCAAACAGCTGTCTGTGCAAAGCCGACGGCTGGGTCCCTGCTTTCAGGGAAGTTGGCAATATAAATAGCCACTCTTGTATATGGTTTAAGAAGATCGCAGTATAGTGTCCCAAGAGGTGGTATCACTTAAGATGCTTGTTAATGCTCCGCATAACTTTTTTTTGGGAGCTGGAATTTAGGTAGCTCAATGTCAGACTAATTTCTGTAAGAGTTCTGTCTAAAGTAATTACAGTACTTAAGCAATAAAGTTCCTACAGTGTAGCAAATTCACTGAGGTGTGGAGCAGGTAGATGTTTATTCATAATATTGCTTGAAAACTGCAATTGAACAAGCTCCAGATTTATTTCCCTTTTTTTTTTTTTCCCTCTTTGATAGGCTGTTTTTGGGGGTTGTGCTGAAAACTCTGCCCTCAGATGTTCTACAAACTTGTATGACAGTTGTGACTGTATTTTGAAACTCAATATAAAGCCTTTTTTTTTTTTTGTTCACCGAGGAAAATATTTATTTTTAGATTCTTTTAAGTTCTAAATTTGCAAATTAAAAAGAGGCTATGAAAAAAAGTACAGGTGATAATAGAAAGATAAGACTGTGCCTGTGTAGGATGGCAGTCGTACAGACCAGTATATTTGAGAATTTGTTCCGGAAAACTGTATAAAGGGAGTGACTTTGCCTCCACATTGCAACAGCGTGTGCGGCCTAGGCCTTGCTGTATAAAACATCAGACAAAGGTTGCCTTTACACTGTAAGTGGTTAGGATTCACCTAGTTCAATAGAAGAATTATTGGCAATGTTGATGATTTCTTTTTTTTTTTTTGGGGGTGGTGGTGAAATAGTGGCTTTGTGTCTCAAAGGGGTTTTCTGCCCTTTGGAGAAAGCAGAAGCAAAGCAAGTCTGCAACTTAGGTGGTGTCACTAGCACACTGAGATCTGTCAAGCTGTTTTTGAGAGTTTGTGGGTTTAGTTATTGCTGTGAGTAATTCTCTGCTGAGAGAGCATATCTGCTGTGAAGGAAACAAATATATGACTTCAGCCGGTTGCTGCTTCTTCCTCCTCGCTAGAATCCCCTCCTGTGACGTATTTGTGTTTAAACACTACTTTTCTGATTCATCCTGTGGTCTTGCTAAATTGGGCTTCTAGGAAGAATCCTTAATGAACAACAAGTTTTGGTTTTTTATGCTGCACTGTAGGTTTTAACCAGGAGTATAATATTAAATTTCAGCTTCCTGCAACATCTGTCTTCTGTCAAAAGTCGATTCCTCAACATGTCTCTTATTATGGATTGACTAGTTCAGAATCCCCAAAATTGTTCTGGGGTAAAGAATGGGGAGGTTTTTTTGTGAAAATTATCTCAGTCATTCCAATTTAAGTTGCATTTACTCTTTTTGCAGTCAAACTAGTAACTGATCACAGTATTTTTATCTCATAGACCCCTTCAAATTAAAGTAACAATGTGGGAAGGGAGAAGGGCCTTTAGCAGGATGTCTACTGTGTGTAGTAAAATTGAAAAGTGTATTTTTGGCTTGATATGTTTTTGATGTTGAGTGTTACTGCTTTTTTTTTTCAAATTTGTTTAAAGCTTTGTGCTTTTAGGAGGGACTTTTTTTCCTTTTTTTTTTTTTTTTTCTTTTTAAACCAAATCAGTGTCAAAAGCTTGTCGATAGAATTTTTACGTTCCCTGAATGTGATAGGTCCTGGAAATAACTTCGATTACAATGTTATTTTAGGAGTGGAAGATTACATCAGAAGACAGGTGCTCTGTAAAGGTATTGCAGTGTTTTTGGAAGTGAAGGCTGCGATGCAGAGTCTTTCAAGTTTTCATGTGTGACTTGGGCTTCATTCTCCTGTACCCATCTCTAAATTAGTCAGTAAACTGATGGTAACTGTAAATGCTTTCCTTAAATTTACAGTTTATTAAAGGGTATGTCTTCAGAAAATGTATATTAAATGTATATGAAAGAGAGTATTTCCAGTATATTCCAAGTACAGGCAGATTTAAATTGGTTTAGTCGTTATTAAAGTTGGTATGTCACTGAATAAACTAAATGGGTTTAAAACAGTGTTAGATTAGTTTGTGGGTCCATACTGTGGTTTGCATTTGTCACTATTTTTGTTTTTCTCCTGTGACTGGACCAGTTTTTCATAGCTTGAGTACTGCAGTTAGTGTCCCTGAATGAAATACTTATTTAAGACAAGAAAACTTGGAAAATCAACCCGTATGTCTCCATCTGGCACGTCTTACATCAAGTGCATTAACTGCTGCATCGTTTACACCCACAAACATTAATTTAGAATTGCTGTTTCTCATTTCCTTTGGTACCTGTCATCTGGCATGTCCTTTGCCCACAGTTCTAACCTCAGCTGATGGGTTGGATTTTTATTTCCTATGGAAGAGAGGCTGAGGGACCGAAATAATGAAAGTCTTGTAGCTGAAACAGGATAGCTCAGATTGTCTATGTTTCTAGAGGAACTTGCTGCTTTTGCTTAGGTTTGGTGGTTTTTGGTAACGTGCTGGGTGTAGCTAACTTAGACTAAACATTGCAAAAGGAGTCTGGCTTGAAAAATAGAAGGAAAAAAAGAATGCTGGCTCATGAAGTCTTGAATTTTCAATACATACCTTTTGGTTTATGATCTGAAAACTGTCTTCCACCTCACTTCTAAAGTTTGGGTTCTAGAATCTTTTTATCTGGTGGAATGTGCTCGCTTCAGAAAATGGGGCCATTCTAATTATATATATATATATATATATATGTAAGGGGTTTTTGCATCACAGTTTGGGCTAGCAATGAGTTCCTTGAAGCAGAAGCGTGGTAGTGAACCTCGTCAGGCAGAGGATGAGTTAAATTCCTTTTCCGTTTACTTTGGCATATATGTGAATGACTGTGTTTTCACATTTATCACCTCTTCTTCCATCTGCGTTGAAAAAAGAATTCCACATCTCAGAATTTTAGGATGACTTTCACCTTGATAATCTCAAGTGGTAATCCTGTAGTGCGCAGTTAAGTGTTTAAGTTACGCAGGGAGGAGTATGGGGTTTAAGACCTCATCTTCTCCCATTAATGTCTCTAGCTTAATATAATTAACGATACTCGGTGTATGTGCAACCTATTCTTTTGTGGTTTGGTAGGGAGCTGAAATACATTACTGAAGGCTACACAGGAGTCACCTCTGAGGGGTCATTTAATCTAGCAGTTTCTCCTCTGTAAAGTATTAATATTAAAATATTTTGTACTGCTTGTATCGTGTTTGAGAAGGTACTTAATTAGATGGGGTTGAGGAGCGGTTCATGTATTAGGTACTGAAGAGAAGAAGCTGAATTTGGCCATGTAGAGAGCTGTATGAAGTGGGAGAGGCAGAACAGCATCCATTGCCATATTGGGTTTGGGTTTTTTTCTTGCTGTTGTGGTGTTTTGCTTGTTTTAACGGTTTATCTGTTCTAATTAATCTCCAGATAATCTCTCAGGACCCAGAAACAAGGTTTCTGAGACTTTTTTGCTGGCTCCCTTAATTGTTCTAAAGCAACAAGTTTTTAATTTACAGGAAATTAAAGTTTTCTGTAATTTTAGTGTGTGCTGCAAATTCTGGTTTTTCTAGGAAGGCCTGTCCCAAATACAAAATGCAAGTAGACTTGTATTCTGTTAGCAGCAAAATGGTGTAGTTCAAAAACAACTTAGTCTGATGTGAGAAGTACAGGCATTTTTTGTTGCTTTTTAAACATAACTAGAAGCAGTACAGACTTGATGTTCAATTCATTTGCAGCATCCATTGGAGCTGCAAATAACTAGTTCCCTCTGTTGGGGGACTTACAAAAAGAGTGTATTATATCACTGGCCTGACACTGTCCAAAACCACGGCAGTCACTAGTTAAAAATACAGAAAAATGCAGAAAAATATAGAAAATTATTCCACCAAAAAAGTGATAAACAGTTCTGTACTGTATGTGGCAGGTTATGCACTCGTTTAGTTTTTTTTTTTTAAGACATGCTTTTAATTATGAATAGCTAGTATGAGTTTGGGAAAACAGTTAAAACAAAAGCTTCCCAGATTTAATATGTGCTTTTTATAATTATTTGCTAAGTGTATCTATAATTTTTTCTAGTGATACGACCAGACTTTTTCAGGGAATAGACAAGTTCTACAACTTTTCTATGTTCTGCTGTTACGGTGAATCTGTAAAAGGCTATTGTAAGAAAAAAAAAAAAAGTGAAAACTTCTGTGAAAGCTTTTTCTAGTTGCAGAGGTGTGGATTTTAGGTATTTGTGTCTAAGTATAAGACTGCAGAGTGGGCAACAGGAGGCTGGGAGAGAAAGAGGAGAGATGTAAGGCTAGCTGTTTGCATGGTGGGGAAGTTCTTCAAATATTTCATGCTGATGATGCATGTCTGTTCCCCTGCTGTTAGGGTAGATTTCTTCATTTAGCATTTTCTGAAGTTAGTGCTCTCTTTCAAGTGACAAATGCTGTTGTCTTAATTTTAGTTAAACTGAACTGGGAAAAAAAAAAGAGCTGTTTATTCACGGAGTTACAGCATGTTAATGACCCACTACTCTTAAAACTATTTAAGACTGTCTGACAGCATAAACTGAATTGAGTGGGATTGGGGTTTTTGTTGTTTTGTTTTCTTGAACCAGTAAAGTGTTTATTCCTTCAGTGTGCTGGACATCTTAGGTACCTCAGATTCCTTTTAGAAAGAATTGCATCATTATCTCTTCCCTGTAGAATAGTTTAAAGTTATTACCTTATGAATAGCATGTTATTTGTGGTTTTGTTTGTTTGGTTTTTATTTTAAATCTTTATTTGCATTACTAAGGTATTTTAAACTGTGGAAGAACGAGAAAAAAGCTTACCAAAGTTAGAAGGCTATCTTAAAAAAAGTAAATAATTTTGCTGCTTCATGCTTTTTAATGCTTTCTTCCTCATTTCCTCTTGTGATTTTTTTTCTTTTAAATTTTTTGGGGGGGATGGGTATGTTGGCAGGGACTAATAACAAATTCTGTGTTGGAAAAGATAAAAATTTATGCCCTCCTTCTGCATATTTTAATTCTCATTCTATCATTCTGCTAACTATTTTATTTCTCTTTTGCTCCAGCTACGTTTCCATCTACTTTTTCAGCAAGTGCCTGTGAATGGGAGCAAAGAACAAATCTTTAAAAGAAAGCAGTTTTTTAATATACTTTCTAGTTTTCTTGAGCGGCATTTGCCAGTTAAGTGTCATTAATTGTTATGGCGCTCTTGCTGAGTGCGTAATAGCAGAATTCTTTTCCAGAATCAATTTGTGAGTTGGACTTGGGAAGCCTCCGAAATGTTTTTAAGGCTATCTGTTGGTGGTTGGCGTGATAAGGGGTTTTTTCATCTGCAAATGTTATCTCCAGCTGCATATCTGTACAGCAGGAAAAAGCTAAATTCCTTTCTTTGTCCCATCTCCTAGTCTACAAAGGATCAGAGACTGGTGTATTCTGGCAGACTGCTTCCTGATCATCTGCAGCTGAAAGATGTTCTCAGAAAAGTAAGCTTTATATCAACACCATATGATATTTGATCGAACCCCCCAAATTTGGGAATATAGATTTATGTCGTTTAGCTTCAAATTTTTATTGTTGTATCGAGAGATGTAACCGTATAATGTTGATATGTTCAGGAAAATGTATTTTTGAGTATCCCTTTTATGTAGGATCAAGATGCTTGTGGATTGAGGCATGTTAGCAGTTGGTGGGAGAGCAAGCAGGCTGTGTAAGTCCCGAACAAGTGATATGTGGTGTAGAGAGACTTCTTTGGGCAGTTCCCACTGTGACCTAAACAGAATCATTTAACAGATTTGTGTTGGTTTGGCACATGGTTTCATTTCTTGTCCCTACTTAAATTCAAGAACTTGCATTAAAAATGTCACTGCTATAAGCACATTAAAGGTAATATATTTATATGCAAACCCAGAATTCTAAATTCCTGAATGGTTTTGCTGGGAAACCTATTTGTTGCTCTGGTTTCATCAGCAGTTCCTGATGCTCTTTGAATATTCTTGCGGTTTTTATTTCTTTTTTTTTAATTTATTCTGCTGATTCATCTTGGAAAAAAAATAATTCTAATACTGACCTAACTTTGGATTCTCCAGTCAACATTTAAATTAAGTCCAAATCCTGAATACGTGTCACATGTGATGTAGGAAATCTTGAAATATGTGCAGTTGATTCTCGAAGTGGTTCAAGTACTTGGGATTGATACTACCAAGTAATAGGGACTTCATTAAGTTAATTAAGTTCTTAAAAATTTATAGAATCAGGTGATGCTTACAGCAGATTATCAAGAACTTTGTTTCAGTTTTGATGGTAACAGAAATCATAATGCATTATGTTGAGTAGTCTTTAAACTCCTTGTAAACAGATCAGGATGACTCAATAGCTATAATTGGAAAATGCTTCGGGTTATTAAACAACTGCACGGTTATTAATCCGATGAAATAGGTAAGCTTTGTAATACAGTACCTTGCTGTTGGTACTAATACCTTTTTTTTGTGATGTTTTCCAGTAAAAATCAATGTACAGACTGCAGGAGTGAGTTACATGCCAATATGTTAATTAAGTATAATGCTTTAGTCAAAGTCAGCAGCTGAACTTCCTTATTAAGTACGGAGAAGGCGAGCAGAGGAACCTTGAGTATTGCTTGAGTAGACTAACACCATTGTTACTTTATAATCTTCATTCTGAAATAGATTTTATTACATTGGATTTAACTGCTTATCAAAAAATGATTGAAATTTACTATGTATAGGTTTACTAGAAAACTGGAGCTGGAGCCAGCCAGTGAATATATATTGTACTACTTAAAAGTTCATGAAAATGCTTATATAACTTACCTCAAAGCTTAGTTTTGCTTGTTAAGGACAAAATGAAGTCTGAATCCCTTAAATTCCCTTGGCCTGCTTATAGCAGGCTAGTTTTAGCAAAGAGAATTTCAAACCTTGCATTAGTACTAGAGGAGAAACTTTGTGTAACTACCATCGTTTTTCAATATACAGGGGCTATATTTGACTTTAAAGACATTTTAGTAAGTATAGGCGTTGGATTTAGTTAAAGAAATTCAGTGAATTTAAAAACATACTCATCAGTCTTAACCACAAAGTTAAAAGTTGGTTTTTGAATAGGAGGTTTTTTTGTGTTCAAACTTTCAGGAGCTTTTGGGAAAAAGGTATGCTTGCTCCTAAGTTCAGTCTCATTCTCAGCTATAAATTTGTGATCATGTAGGAAAAATATGGCAAATGTTATCTGAGGATTTACCAAATCTCTCAAATTAGCTTTGAGATACTTGGTCTTTGATACTTAACAGTATCATTTTGCTGATAGAGAATACCTTGAGGCTGTAAGTGGTGGCACTCTTCAACTCCTTATCACAGAATCACATGGGGTTAGAAGGGACCTCTGGAGATCATCTAGTCCAACCCCCTGCCAAAGCAGGTCCACCCAGAGCAGGTTGCCCAAGAACACGTCCATAGAATCATAGAATTGTCTAGGTTAGAAGGGACCTTTAAGATCATCTAGTCCAACTGTCAACCTAACACTGACAAAACCAAAAAAAATCGTATCTCTAAACCATGTCTCTAAGCACTATGTCAACCTGTCTTTTAAATACCTCCAGGGATGGTGCCTCAGCAACTTCCCTGGGCAGCCCATTCCAAGGCTTAAGAACATTTTCAGTGGAAAAATTGTTCCTAATATCCGGTCTGAACTGGAGGTCCAGTCCAGGCAGGTTTTAAATGTCTCCGAAGACAGAGACTCCACCACTTCTCTGGACAGCCTCTTCCAGGGCTCTGCCACTCTCAAAGGGAAGAAGTTCCTCCTCAGGTTTAGATGGAACTTCTTATAGTCAAGTTTGTGCCCGTTCCCTCTTGTCCTGTCCCTGGGCACCACTATAAAAAGACTGGCCCCATCCTCCTGACACCCACGTTTATTTACAGGCGTTGATCAGATCCCCCCTCAGCCTTCTCTTCTCCAGACTAAAAAGACCCAAGTCCCTCAGCCTCATCTCGTAAGGGAGATGCTCCAGGCCCCTCATCATCTTTGTAGCCCTCTGCTGTCCCCTCTCCAGCAGTTCCCTGTCTTCCTTGAAATGGGGAGCCCAGAACTAAACACAATGGCAACTGTGTGGGCATGCTTGGCCTCTCCCAGGAGAGCAGCAGGCAGATATACTGGGTTGTCCCCCTGGATGTGCTGCTGCAAGGGATGGAGCCCTCTGATAGCCCCCTGTGGCAGCGGGACGGCTCCTTACAGCCAAGCAGACCCCTACTGTCCTGCCCTCCGAGGGCACTGGAGGTGGTCCCTCCCATCCCCACCCGGGCATCCCCCCTTTCTCCTGGTTTCCATGGTGCGTATTTGGGCGGTAATTATAAGGATGCTGATGATGTGCTCACTGCTCTATTCATTTGTCTGGGTGCTGAGGTCACCGTCTTCACACTGGCAATAATTATAGCGATGAACACACAATAAAATAAATCTCCAGTTGAAGCCCAAGTCTAGAGGGAAAAAATCCCAGGAGCTGTCTCTTTTGCAAGGATGTGAGATAAAGAAACGCTCGCTGCCAGGGATCTGCCATTTTTTCCCTGTGATCTGGAGAATGCAAGTGTCTAATGTGCTCCGGAACAGTGTCTGAAAGCAGCGGTGCGACAGGGTTTGAATCAGCCAGGGGTTCACGCTGCCAAAGCCAGCTGGGAAGCAGATCCCAGAGGAGGGATGCTGTGCCTGCCCTGGAGGTAGGGGCCGGGGGACAGCAGCCCTGCCGGCGCCGAAAGCCTTGGCTGCGCCCAAGCGCTGCGGGATTGCTGAGTCAGAAAAATAATAGCGGGGCGGCAGGCAGATATGCCGGGGGGGTGGCAATTGCTTCCCGCCCCCAGCTCCTAAAGCCTCTTGCTGGCAGCCCCTGCTCCCATTAGATCCCACAATTTCTTTGCTCACCCCATGACCTTGGACCAATAATCTTTCCTGTGGTGGCTGCTTCCCCACCTGCATCGGGGACAAGGATGCTCCCCCCCCATTTTCAATCAGGAGACGGAGGCACGCGGGGGTTTGCTCCCCCCAGGTGCAGGACTGGGCTGCTCCCTTGGGATTGCCACGGGTGGAAGCAGACGTGTGTCCATGGGCTGGTGAGGGGTCCTGCGTGTAGATACCAGCTTGGGCATGTGCAGCATCACACCAGCAAGATCTGCTGGCCCTTGGCCACTGCGAGCTGGGGCTGGGGCTGAGGAGCCTCTGCTCTGCCCCCCGGGAGCCAGGGGCAGGGTTTAAGGAGCGCTGGAGAGCAGAGCCCCCGAGACACCGCTCAGCCCTGCCCGATCATCTCCATGTCACTGACCAAGAATCAAAATTATTTCTATGCCATTCTGAGCTTAAAAAAAAAGTGGTTGGGAAGTGGGAGCAGAGTGTCAGCGGAGGGGTAAGTGTGTGTGGAAATAGCATAAGATTAATTACAGGAGCAACGACTACGATTGTTGATAAATCAGCTCCCGTTAGGAGCGTACCCGCGGTCCTGTAACTATCTACCATTCTCAAGCTGGGATGAATGAACTAGCTAATTGTTTGCTGTGCTGAAAAGCAATCTTCAGGGAGCAGCACATTACATTAAATGAGTCAGCTCCGTGCTGGCAGGACTATTATCAAATATTATAATATTTAGCTGGACGATTTCTACCCAAGCTCAGTGGCGACGGAGAAGGGTGTTGTTTTCGTCAATGTATAAAGAAAGAAAGACATCAGATACTGTTTGTTTCCTGATGAGCCGAGATCTGGCAAAAAATGGGATCATTTCACTTGTTAGTGCACTTTTGAAATGAGTCATGTGTGCTTCAGCGCCGCTTCCAGAAACTTAATTGAAAGTTCTGGTGTCTCTTGTTGTAAGGGGAGAACCATATGCTATCGAAAGACATGACTTGTTTTTTATAGTCCAGAAAGATTATAACAGCACCGAATCCCAACTGTTGTGGCAATGCATTCAGAGAGCAGGAATAAATCTAGGAGTTTCTACTGTAAGGAGATCAAAAACCTGACGACAACAACAAAAAAGGAGGGAGTGTTTGTGAAAACACCGCTGCGGCGTGCTGTTTGATGGTGCAGGCAATCATTGCTGAGGGATCTGCTTAAGGGCAAGGGGCTGCGGGAATGTCCCCCCCCTCCAGCGGGGGGTGGGATGGGTGACACAGACAGTTGTTTGCGAGGCGCTGGTGCCGCTGGCAATCCAGCCTGCTGGCCCGGCTCTGCAAACCCTGGTTAATCATCCCATGCCGTCCCATTCATCCTCTCTTATTATTATTATTTGCAAAGCTCTCTTGGCTGGAAAATGAAGCTGGTGAATAACACGCTGGGAAACAAACAAGGCTGGTGGTGCCAGTCCCTGCGGCGTGGGGAGTCCAGCTCCCGAGAGCCGCCTGGACCAGCTTCCTCGGGAAGAGCTGGGGTCCCTCCGTGGCCACCTCATCACAGCCTGCGTGTGGTTGCAGCCGGGGGGCTCGCTAAGGCAGCCTCTGCGAAGGGATTAATCGAGAGCAAAAAGCCTGACACGACAAGGCGGGTGATAGGAGTCGCATCGTCTGAGGAGAGCAACGTGGGTAGCCGAGGGTGTTCATGCAGCGTCATCCCAGGGAGACTAAGCCCTCTTTCATCTGCTGGAGATGTCCGCAAGGACACAGTCTGCCAAGCACAAGTGTCACGAGCCACAAGGAGCTCAATTTATTTGGCTGTGAAGTTGCCGAGTGTTAGCAGTGGGGTTACTGAGGTTTGCCCCTTCAGTTTTGGTGGGATTTCTGTTGGGACAGACTGTTAACGGCTCCGTCGCTTGCCTGATCCCAGCACAGCCCCACGTCCCTCCTGTGCCTCCCCCACCCACCATGTCGCATTTACTCCCTTCCTTCCACAGGTCAGCCTCAGCACAGCATGTGCATGTTTTTAGTTATCTGCTTAAACCCCAATGTAACAGACCTGTTTAAAACAAAACACTGGCGCAGTGTTCTGTGTGCTGGGGGGGAAAGGGGCAGTTGCCCAATCAGCTCTCCCTTGAGTCTGCATTTCCCTATTTTATAGCTACGCCATACGCTACAGCAGCATATGTCAGAAGATAAATTGCATGTGGCAGAATAATATATTATGTATAACTTGAACACGGGCTTCCTATTGTTGATAGATTTCTTCTTTCTTTTCATTTCTTTCTCTTTCTTTTCCTCCTTTTGCATGTTTATGAGTTCAGAAAACCTCATTTCCCACAGAGATAGCCAAGAGGCTTGCAGGGCTATTCACTGAAAATTTAGCCAAGGATCTAGGAAAATTAATACAATTAACGAGTAAAAGTGGGGGAAACTTGGCTGAAGTATTTCAACTTCAAAATCAAGTGATAAAATCGAATATAAGTTGCTCCTTTCAGAGGGCACAGGTGATATCCTCAGGTTAGTAACACAATGAAAAGCTAAACCAATGCTCAGCACTTCGTTATGATGGGAGGATGTTTCTGAGGGCCCAGCTTGGCACCTGAAGCGAAGGTACTGAGGTCATCTTAGATACAGGTTACCTGTGACCTTAAAGGGTTCCTGTGAGATCTTATGGGAACAAAAAGACTGCTGTTATTTCTAGTGCAGTAATGGGAGACCCAACTAGTAGGGAAAAAAAGCTGGGTTTTTTTCTACCTCTTTTTTGTCTCAGGCAGAGGAGTAAATTTTCACCTCTGAAAGACCGATCCTGCAAGATGCTGGGTCCCTGTGCTCCACGAAGCTGGTGGGGCCTCGGGACCTCCCTGGGATGTGCTTAGTGGATTGAGTGGTGACCAGAGTAGATTAAAGGTTGACATAAAGCCTGGTCTGACCTGAGGGGGACAGTGCAGCCACCCACGGGGCTGCTCTCCAGGCCTCAGAAGCTCAGCTGTCTGTTAAACCCGCAAATAAGGCGGCTGCTTTGGAAGCCGTTTGCTCTCTTGCACCGCAGACAATGTGCGAACGCATCCCAGGCACAATTCCCAGCAAAGAGACAGAAAGAGCATCTCTCGGAGAACTTTCCTCCTGGAGTGGCACTGAGCTTCAAAATTGGTGTTCAAGTACAGAAAAGTAAATGCCAGGGCAGGGCAGAGGTGACACCGCAGGCTGCCACCCTGTCCTGGGACCCATCTGCGAGGCAGCATCTGGGGGGCTGAGACGGCCCCTTCTCTCCTAGAGCTGGTGGTGGCAGAGGATGAGGCAGGGGGTCTCATCCAAGTCACCCCTGGAAGGCCCTGGGTACCATGCTGTCCCCTAGGCTACCAGAGGCTTCCACAAATCTATTGTTCTTCTTGGAAATCACACTCTTCCTCCTCCCATGCTGGCAAAGCAGGGCTGGGAGAGGCTTCTGCTCCCCGCTGCACACGTGAGAGCAGCAGGAGCACCAGCAAACTGTGGGCCGTGCAGAAAAAGCAGATTTTTAATGACTTGATGGGTCTTTGATTCCAAATTTATACGTATAAATATATATAGCATCATGAGTCATGACAGTGCTCTGGGAGCGCAGGAGGACGGTGAAAAGAGTATCTGACCACTAGTTAATTTGAAGATCTCCCCCTGTGTCAGTTGCTCACTGGTGCTGAGACGCTGCTGACCCAATGGATGGCGGTGAGTTTGGGGAGCTCAGCCTCATCGCTGCATGGATCAAACAGCAGCCTGCAAACCCCCAGATGCCCCGTCCGTGCCAGGCACTGAAGACTGCCCTGTTGCCTTTCATTATAAAGCACCACGTTGGTTTTAAGCTGCGGATACGGGAAATGACATTTCTGAAATGATGAAGTATCTGTTCCCTCCCTCTTTTCTCTGTCGAGTGAAATGCCCACCTTGCAGGGGGCTCACGCCACAGCCGTGTCCCTCTTTCTTCTCATCTTTACCCCTCTGCCTAGTAGACTTTTGGCAAAACCGCAGGGGATGTGGTAACCTTTATCTTAGGCACACCAGAGGATGCTCCTCCTGCCCCAGTGGCTTGAAAGCCCAACCGAGCTGCCCAGCGCAGCAGTGGCCGTGCTCCTGTGGAGACAAACACAGGGCTGGTGAAGCAAAGGCGGTGGGAGGAAGGCACACCAATCTGTGCTCCACCGGGAACGCGCAGAGAAGTGGGACCTCTTAAGGAAACGTCTGCAGGTGGCTGAATTGAAATTCCCAGGGAGTAGGACAAGCAAATAGCTCATGGGAGGCGTGTTTTGGAGGAGTCATCTTGTATCCACAAGCAAAGCAAATTGCAAACTGCAAAACTGCCAATGCCAAATATGCCTATTTCTGCCTTCGGCCAGACAGACAGACAGCTGTAGTGTGGCTGGGGTGGAGGAGGGAGCCTTAAACCCAACCTGAGCCTGTTGCCCCTTTTCCTGGGGTGCCTGTGCCTCCGGGAGCACCCGGTGAGGTGCAGAAGGTGAATTAGCTCCCATCCAAGGGCAAATGAGTGAAGTGGCCAAGCGCAGTCCCTCGCAGGCTATGGCCAGCAGTGCTCGGCGTGCTTAGCCAAACTAGACCAGCATGTTTGCTAGAGAACAATAATTTGCCCATGTTGCCAGGTCTCTTCCTCTTACTTCTCTGCAAGCACTCTGTAGTACTCACATTTTACAGTGCCCCAAAAGGAAGAATGAGCTCAAGTCTGCCAAGAAACTGCTGAGGAAAGAGATCTTGTGAAGGTCAGAGGTGATCATCTCCTTTGCTGTTTACTAGTTGTGTATCTCCCTAAGAGTTTCCAGATGCTTTTACTGTCCTTCGTTGTCTTTTGGGGTGAAACACTGTGAGAAAGTACAAGCTACAGTGGCTCCTTTCTCCTTAGTAATCATTTCCCTTGCTGCAGCTGATGTGCATACGGGCCAGGGGAAAGACTTAGTGGGCCATTTGCTGAAGGATCTATGGCCAGAAAGATCTCTGGGTCCTGCTGACATGACTGCTAGCTGAGTTTCTGTAGGAGACCTGGGGAGGCAGAGTCCCTGGGAGAAATCACCTGGAATGAAATTCCTGCCCATAGACAGCAGGACAAAAATAGAGTATTTTCAGAGTTGTTGAAGTAGGAGTTGATTAGGTGTGTCATGTAACACTATTTGGTAATCTACAGCAATGGCACACCCCATTTCTTCTAGCACGGCGGAGTATTGTCCTAATGGCAAAAGCAGGGCACACTGACTGCACCGCCTGCTGGGAGGGGGTGTGTGTGCCAGGCTGTGACACCCAACACACCTCTGGTGGCCTTCAGCCACCCCGAGGGCTGCGACTCAGTGTGTCTGGGACCCGGTGACTTGGGACGAGCTGGCTCCCAGAGACGACTGGCCCTGCCCTGCTGAAAGGCTTGGCGAGTGGCTCTCCTGCACGAGGGCTACCTGTGGCTCAATTGGGGGGTTATTGCAAAGAGCCCAAGGACAGGTGCCATCAGCTGGGGCTCCTAAGAGGAAGGTCAAGCCAGAGACTGAGCCAAGCTCCAACATATCTTAGCCCTGAGGCCGCGCAGGAAGGATGGCCGTGGCTGAGCAGAGAAGGCTAATGGCATTCCCAAGCTGGTGTGGGGCTACCTGGGTGTCTTGCTAAGCTGTTGGCATGAGCGTTGCCAAATCTCAAACAGCAGCAGCTTGTGGAGATGGAGCCTTGGAGAGGCAGCTCCATGGCACATCTTCACAAACAAGAGGACACGGGGCTTCTGCAAGAGCCTCCGGGCTCGGCCACTTCATCTTCATCACTGGGTATTCGCGCCTGTTTGCCGTCTCCTCTTCACAGCGCTTTGATTGTGTGAGCAATTAGCGTGTCTGGCGCTGGGACAAGGTGTGGTGGTGAGCGCTGTGGGACAGGAGAGCTGTTATTTTTAGGTCTGTAGAGCTGCTACTACAACCCAGCAGCACCCTCCCGTGGGGCAGGACAAAGCTTCGCCAAAGGGGGCAGAGGGCTGAGCCAGTGACCCCCACACCATGGAGACATCCCCTGCTCGCTGGCACCACTGTCATGCCACGGAGCTGGCACCCCCTGCCACCCTCAGTCCTCCTCTCACTCAAGGTAGATGAGGGGTCTGGAGCACGAGTCTTATGAGGAGCGGCTGAGGGAGCTGGGGGTGTTCAGCCTGGAGAAGAGGAGGCTGAGGGGAGACCTTCTCGCTCTCTCCAACTCCCTGAAAGGAGGGAGTAGCCGGGGGGAGTTGGTCTCTTCTCCCAAGTCACAGGCGATGAGACAAGAGGAAATGGCCTCAAGCTGCACCAGGGGAGGTTCAGATTGGATATGAGGAAAAATGAAAGGGTTATTAAGCATTGGAATGGGCTGCCCAGGGAAGTGGTTGAGGCACCATCCCTGCAGGGATTCAAAAGATGCGTTGACATAGTGCTTAGAGGCATGGTTTAGCGATGGTTTGTGGGTGGTTTTTTTTTATCAGAGTTAGGTTGATGGTTGGACCAGATGATCTTAAAGGTCCCTTCCAACCTAGACGATTCTATAATTCCATGATTTTAGTATCTTTGCTATTCCAGGTTATACTGAGACAAATCTGAAAGGTGTCTCAACAGTCCTGGTTGGAACATCAATGACATACTTCTGATGTCTGGTTCCAGTCTCCAGTTCTTGAAATTTCAGGTGTTGGTAGAGAATGTGTTCATTTATGAGATATTTGAAAGTATGGAAAAGATGGATGGGCCATCAAAGGTATAAATATAGAAAGAAATTCAAGAAAGACTGGAGTGTTCTGTTAGTGAAAGTGTGTGTTGCCAGTTTCTTTGACAAAGCAGATATTCAACTTTCAGTTGTTAAATATTTCCCTGATCACAATAAGGCCAATAGTTCACTATCAAGTATTGCTGTCTTGCTGTTTAACATGACCAGGAAAGGAACTTTCAGCCCAACAGGTTCATAACCAAATGAGAAGTCTCCAGATATACCTAGAAACTTCCACAAGTTCTTTCTGATGAATGTGATAATACATCGGTCAGTTCCACAGGTGGGTACCCTTAGCCAGACTCTAGGTTAGAAGAAAAAATTCTATCTTAAAGTGGTATACAAAGTTGGGGTTTTTTTAGGTTCTTTTCAGACAGCCAACCGATGTGGCATGAAAATACTGAAATGTGACAGATTTCTGTGTTTCAATGTGAGATACACAAATAACATTTTGAAGGCATTAATACCTCTTATTTTTGAGAAACTCATCTATGGAAACAAGCTCATCCCTCTAAAATTAAAAAAATATATGCTTTTATCAGAATCCATAACCAAGACATAAACTAACCAACTAAATCATGATGTCAAGCGATACATCTTATGCAACTCTATGCTATTTTAGTATTATTGTGTGCTGAATATCATAGCTAAGAGGATTCATAATTGTTAAGTTTAGCATTCTAAAAGTTTGGGCTACAAGTCTCACGCAGAATTTAATCAGCAAAGAGTGACAGAAACAACCAGAACACAAATTTTCCTACTGCCCCTTAGTCTTTGCCATCACAAATCCATGAGATACAGAGCTTTGTAAAATCAAAGTCTAGTCCTTAGGGATATGAAGCAATATGTATACGGCCCAGCAGGTCATTAGCAACCAAATACATACATCATGAAAATAAAGCCCAAGAACAAGTACGTTAAAATAGATCAAACTGTCAAAATTCTATATTTACTGCAGGAGATGAACAAAGGTCTTGAGCAGAATAAATTGTGATAGGTTGCTGGATTTGGAGATACCTTTCAAAAATTCCTGAGAATGTAGAAAAACATTCCAATATATCAAATATTATTACAAATCAAGAGTATATCTAATGTAGTCAAGACAAAAAGTATTATATATTGTTTTAAATCTGAGACAAAGGTAAAAAATATCAAACCAATCCTACATCAGCATTTGTAAGAAGTTAGCTGAAGGGTTAGTTGACTGACTTAAAATGATCACAGCAAGTTGTCTGCATATCTCAAAAATTGTTTATCTCTTTCCACACTTGCTGTGAATGTGTTTCTTATTAATCGCCTGTGTAAAAGTAAACTATAAAGTACATAAATAGCTACCAAAAGAAAACTATCCCATAAAAACATCTGTTAAGAAATTGGTAAGGATGCCTGAACTTTTTTAAATAAATGAGAAATGTTCATTCTTCTTGAACTAATATTATTGCAAGACACCTTAGAATCTATGGTGGTCTTTAGTCCACCCTTGCAAATTAAAAATTACTTTTAATGCAAAAAATTTGCATATGTCAGTAAAATGATAATCAGAAATATTTTCATTTGGAAAGCACTTACTAATTTGGATTTACCCCTGGAAAAGACAAACAGCGTAATTTTCTCAAGGTCTGATAGACTGCGTTCAAAATTATGCATAATCACATCAATCGCAAGATTGATAGTTACCGCTGTGAGAGACAACTAAAAGAGCAAATATTTACATTTGGTGTAAATTGGCTTATTAAAAGGAAGATAGCAAAGCCATTTACACCATCCAGGGATTTTTTTGTCAAACAGCGCTATCTAAGTAATACTGTATTTTTCTTGTGCAAAAACCTATGTTTCCGAAACCCAGTAGAGGCAAGAACCTAATAGCTTCTAACTAAATCCTATGAATATGTTGCCGTTTGTCAGTTATTCACAACATTAAATTTTAGGTATATCAATAGTTAAAATGGTCCACCTGCCCTGTATATCTGTAATCTAAACAACTCCCAGTATATTTGTATTTAAGGAACTATTGGAAAGAACTGTTCATTCCATTGAAACAAGTGATGGGATCCTGCTTCTTTACGTTGTATTTAAATGCAGGGTGGGGATTTGTCAGCGGAGCATTTTAGAAAAAGAATCTGCAAGAAACTAGAAATAATAAATTTATTTTTGCTAAAACACTTATTAAAATGCTTTCTATAATATCATATGAACAAAAAAGCTGTTTTAATCCTTACAGTCTCCCAGCAACCAAAAAAAATAATATCTGGCATTTCTGTGAATTATTTTCTCCCACTTCACCTAAAGAGCAAAGGGAATGAAGCAATGATGTATATTCAAGAAAGATTCCTGAGGGAATTCTGTCTTTTATTATCACTTTAATCACATCATCTGTGTCTAATACTATCAGTAGGCAATGTTAAACTTTTTAATGTTTTCCTATACATTATCTCCCAAATTCTCCATTCCCAGAGTCGTTCAAAGTGTTCTGCTTGCTCTGTTCTTGGGCAGGAGTTCTTTTCTGTGGTTCACTGATTCCACTGTATAATGCTATGACTTTTGGACAGTCTTTTTTTTTCCCTTTGAGTCTATTCCCACAGCTGCTTTACTAAGGTCTGTTCGTATCTTTTCAGAGTGCCTAGAGGAGTTTGTTCATTAGCATTCAAATCTCTGGAGACAAACTCAGTCAGCACAGTTCTGGCAGGGAACATGTCCCTCAGCTGAGGGACGTGATGTTTCACAGACAAACATTACAGAATTTTCCATACACTTCATAGAACAAGTAGATAGGACAGTATCAAAGATGTGTGTTTCAGTAGCTTCTGGAGATACTTTTGTAGAATCAAAAGTCTTTGTAGTTCATACCGACATATGTCAACTTTCCCTAGCATCTCCCACTTTCTTTCAAAACAATGGCAAGTATAAGCTGTTCTCTATCAGTGATAAAACTGTGGAATATAAGGTGGGAAAGTGAATAATGTGGATGTCAGAAAAATTTAGCTAGGCATAATTCCTGCAAAATATTTACATATAATATTTATTATTATTTTTCATTTTTTTTAGCCATGGCCTTGCTAGCCAGTTACAAAGCTATTCATATCAAAACATTTTACACTCCTCCATCTGCAATTTCTCATTCCTAATTCTAAAAGAGAGCCTATAAAATATCCTTGTAAGACATACTTGGCAATTAAAGCACACAATTCCTCTGAATATTCAATGTCATGGAATCAGTAAGTGGCACACTGCAATTGTCTTGTATTCCACTACATCTAATCTAACTTCCTACTCACACATTAATATTTTGGCATATGACAAGGTTCCTTGATGAGAGTATATGGAGATTTAATTCAAAAAATGAAATGGATAGGATTTTTCCTCTTGTCAAAGGGAAAGTCGTTTAAGTTAAAAGTATAGATGATATAATAAAAGAGATGCAGAGAACAGAAAACTAAAGGAATATAAAATTGATTACTGTCATGGAAGATTGTAACAGTTTTAAAAAATGTTTCAATATGTCCTTTTAAGTTAATAACACAGACAGTAAAATTATATTATGTTGTATTGTGTTAAGTAATGTTATAAAAGAGCTGCTGCCTCCTTTTTTATAATAGACAGTCTTACGTTTTATGGTCTTTAAACAATTAAAAAGCTGTAAGGGGATAAAACTGATAAAAATATTTATGAACAGGAAATGAAGTTTTAAGCAATACTGTGCTTCAGAAGTTCATTTTAAAACGTGCCCCAAGTCTTTAAGCTCGTTGCAAATGATGTTTGACCATATTTATGACTTTAACAGTGATATTTTCAATAGAAATCATAGGAAACTGAATAGCATCTGCACAAGAGGAATATCTAAGAGCTGAGACCAAAGAGGATTTACTGTTCCAGTCTACCGGTGTGGGAAGTTATTGGGTCTTTTGCCACAATCTCAATAAAAAATCCACAAGATAAAGCCATAGTTGTGAATTATTTTCTGCGATTACGTTGAGAGCAAGATAAGGCTATATCTTCATGTTATTTTCTGCAGTCATGGTGATTTTGATTTTCATGCTAAAACATGGGCCTTATTATGCTGCCGTTGTTTAATGTGTTTTAATGGCATTGTCAGTACACTGGAGCCCTCCTGAGGAGCACCAGCTGAACCAGTCCTAATGACTTGCATTCCTAGTGGAAGCAGTTGCCTATAAGTAAAGCAGTTCAGGACGTGCTCACATTTAAGAAAGTAAATGGTAATGCTGCTTTACTTTGCATGTAGCTTTCACATAATGAAGTTTTAGCTGCACAAAGTCTTTTGAGTTTTATCTACAGCCTGTAGAGAGGAGGGGCATTCCAGAAGGCAATATTCCTCACGTGTTTCAGACAGGGTTGCAGGGTAAACCCTCAGGAAGAAAGCAGTACCAGAGCTAAAGTTATTACACATAGTGGCATGCTGTGCTCCTCAAAGAGAAGCCAACCACAGTTGTATTAGTGATAGACATATGGTAAGTATCATAGCTGTTGGTGACACACCAGACTTCGTCTTCCTTGAAGAATTGGGAATGACTGCAAACGGGATTGGGAAGGGTTCAGTGATGTGGACATGTCTGTAAAGGTCCTGGGTATTTTTGTATTTTTAGTTTTTTCCATTGTTTTTGTTTTTTTGGAATGCTATCAATAACCATCCCCCAGTATAGATGGATTTCTAGAGCTTCTGTCACATCAATTTTCATGCACCAAATTGTACTCTGTTGTTTTGATACAGAGTTGCATGGCATTACTTCCCCTGCGAAGATTTGACTAGTGTCAGCAAGAGATCTTTTTAGATTTATCATGCCAGCTGTTTTTTGACAGACAATTTGCTCCCTGTCTTTGTTTTACCTCAAAAGGATTAAAGGTTCTATTTATACAGGAGCTTTTTAGATTGTGCTTTTTCTTACTGGTTGTGTGCCATCCAATAAGTCAGATGCTTAGTCAATCTTAACTGAAATTTGTGAGAAACCTGGGCTTACTTAAGGACACATTTGGGCCAATGCAACACAAAATGTCTGCATGCACTATCACATTATATTTATTGGGTGGCCTGTCTTGATGTACTTCAGCACATTTTCCCTGTCTATAACAGGAAAAACTGAGGACATGCAATGACAGGGAAGAAAGCTCAGCATTTACCTGGCTGTTTGTAAATCTAAACAAAGGTTTAAATTTAGACTGAAAATCTGGATCAATACTTATTTATCCCATTGTGATTGTCCATTCCTTATAGATTTGCAAAATAAAATGAAAAGATAAATTGTCCTGCTTCAGCGATTCCAACATATTTCGAATACAAAGACGAGCCTTCTTATTCTGCTCAGCAAGGCAATCTACAGAATAATCTGGATAGAAATTCTTGAAGTGGTTTCATCTCAAACAACAAAGAATCAGATTGTACCTTGTCTATAGGTATATGCCTGCAAGAAACATTTTACATTACAAAGGAGGACTTCTGCGAACAGGGACTTCTCTCTTACCCACCTTCAGTTATCTGCCATTCGGAAAGGAGATGGGGACATTGTCTAAGCTCACAGGCAGAAGTCAGGCTACTATGTGATTTCAATGAACTAGGCAAGTTTACTGGATGCTTCAGAATCTGTTCCCTTCCAAGCAAGGAAGACCTTGCAGGCAGCAGTTCCTCACACAGACGAAGCTGACAGTGGATGACTGAACTGCAAGGATGTCAGAATGGGATCCTTTATTTGGAACACCTTTCCTGCCTTCTGCCAAATAATCTGACACAATGCTAATTGTCATCCACAGCTCAGACCCTTTTCTGCTTACAAGACGGGAAAGCAAAACCTGTATCTGTTTTTCACAAATTCTGGAATTGTCCAATTTTGCTTGAGAAGTGATTTTTTTCTTTTTCTGGTGCTTCACCGCAGTTCCAAAACAAATTAGGCAAAACGTTTTAAAATATTCATCAGTGAAATAATGGTCACTTGTGAATCTAAAGTCTTTTTTGAGAGGATGAGATGTCTTTGGTGTCTTTCAAATAGCTTCTCTACTTGTTTGTTAGCTGTCTAGGACAGGAAGTATTTGTAAGACGGAATTTGTATG
>JAOXJK010000012.1:51360905-51372767 GCA_025774025.1 Xenus cinereus
ATTGGTTTGTGGTGGGGTGTTGTGTGTGGTGTTGTTGGTATGGGGTTTGGCTGGTGGGTGCTTTTTTTGCATGGTTTTTTTTGGGGTTTTTTTTGGTGGGTTTTTTTATGTGGTTGGACTTGATCTCAGAGGTGCCTTCCAACCACGGAGATTCTGTGATTCTGTATGTGGGCTTGTCGTGGAGAGGCAGTAAAGGTTGTCCTCGGTAGCTTCCTCCACCACTGACAACCTTCCCTAAGTGCATTGAGAGATGATCCCCCCCACCCCCAGCACAAGCAGGGAGAGCATTACATGGAGTTACTGACCTCAGGGAGAAGGAAGGGTGGTAGTTTAGGGTGAAAGAGGGGCGGCCCTCTTCACCACAGGTTTCCTTATGTGACTCCTACTCTTCACACTGGAAGAGCCTGGGAGAAAATTTTATATGAGGTAAACATCAATTTTTGCCCTGTCCGTGGGCTCCACGATGTTTTCTTGGAGATGAGCTGTTAATAGGCATGGGAGTTTATCCGAGCGCTTTTATCTGGTACAGATAATCCCTTAGATTACTCCTTCCCTCTTTTCCTGTTACTAGAAAGCAGATATCTTTGAGAGAAGCCCCTTTCCCTGCACTTATCCCAAATGGAGCCGTATGTTCTCATAAACACAATGTGCCTGCCGTACGACTAACTTCCAGTTTTACATTTTTTCTTCTTTGTTCTCTCCTTTAGCTGATTAACTGGATACCTGGTCTGTCTCCCCATTACCTGAAGGAGTTGCCCGTTCGTTTTGCAGAAAATCAGAGGCGAGTATCAAGCCCATCTACCCTGAGTCTGTCCCTGAAGGAATATTTTACAATCAGCTAAAATTACACAGTGTCCTGTAAAAAATAGAAATGTAAGTTAGATCTATGCTTATCCCTTTAGGAAAAAAGTAGCAGTTATGGGAAAGTTGTATGTTTTAACCCAGTTTAGGATACTGAGTACAACAGCTGTTGGTATTTAATATTGCTTTCTTGACCTCTTTCACGTATTTGCGCCTTTGGAAGCCAACTGACCTTTTTTCAGCAGAGGTTTCTGGGAGCCAAGTGCTGTCGTGGCGGTTAAAATAGATGCTGCTCACTTTTATCAGAGAACAGGCACAAAAAGGGCATTAACCCGTGTGTAAAAATCTCGGCAATGATCTCATTTGCTAAACTTTTACTACTCAAGCACCTTTCTTTTATCTTTCTGTAAAATCTGATCTTGCACCACGTTTCAACAAAATATCTATTCTTCTGTAAAATCTGATCTTGCATCCCATTTCCACAAAATATCTATTCTAGACTGTTTTTTGATGGCACCTTGAAAAGGAGAAAAGAAGATATAACGCTTTAGTTGTGCAGCTGGTTGGAAGCCATACACTCCATAGAGTTGTCAGTGAGTCACCGCTGCGCTGGGAACAGGTATTAAAGGGCTCTACCCTGGGTCTGGTGGTATTTGGTGTTTTCACTAGTGACTTGGGTGACGGAGTAGAAAGAGCGCTCGTTGAATTCCTGGGCAACATGGAGCAGAGAATGGCTGCAGACATGCTGGAAAAAGAGCTGCACGACCTGCCTGAAGATCGAGCTCTAGAGATTTCTCCTTTGCTTCCAGGTCCAACTTCCCTTTTAGAGATACTGGTTTGACTTCTACCGTCTGCACCGTCCTTGCTTGCACACCTCATGCCTCCGGTGGTGTCACCCTCTGGGGAACAGAGCTCCACCTCCACAGCTCAGTCCTGTTTTTGGGCCTCCCAGAGGCTCTCTTCCCCCAGGGTGGACTGATTTTAACCAAGCAGGGTAGTAGCAGGAACGCAAAAGTGCCCATCCTGACAGAGGAGGTCCCCTCCTCTCCACCTAAGGAGGCTATGAGTGACTGGAGCTGGACGGGTGGCAAGGCAAGGAGATGGGGTTAAACCAGCATTTTTGCTCATATGAGGCAATGTATAAACATGAATCAGTGCAAAGCCTTTCCATAGTCCTAAAATATATGTCATCAAAGATAGATGGGGTGGATTGCTTATGGAAGGACTCTGCAAAGAGTTCAGCGGAAGCCTGGAAAACTGCTGTGGACTAGATGCAACTCCTGGATAGCTAAAATTAACAGCAACATATCTCACCCTGTATGTATACACAGAAAGAGCAGCCCTCGCCTGGGAGATCTTACAGTCTACATCAAACTGATTGCCACGTGTTTTTCATTTAAACTCATTGTTAAAACAGAAAAGTGAGTGGCGAAATCCTTTCAAAAAGGTTTCCAAAATATCTTTCACCAGTTTTTGTCTTCAGGTATAATTGTCCAAGGAGAGTGGTGGACCCAAGTTGTCCTGTGCTAGCAAGGCTCCAGACACCCCATATACATGGTCCTCCTTTCTAACCCTCCCTTGAGCTCCCATCCAGCTCCCACTGAAGCCAGTAGCCACCTCATGAGGGGTCATTGTTTGGTATCTCTGTGTGTGATATCTGAACCAGAGGGACGCTATAAAGGTTGAGGCACAGCCATTGTTCTTTTTGACACAGAACTTGAGACTATCTAGGCCAAGGGAAATCTTTTCTACCCACAAAAGTCCTAGTTTCCTATATTATGACCTATATCAGCAACATTAAAGCTCAAAGCTATACTGTTACACTGATGACTTTGTTCCATTGACTGTACTGCTCAGTCAGTACATATAAAATTGCAGGATGCATTTAATGTAATTCAATTAGATTTAATTGAATTAAAACTACTATTAAATTCAGGCAAAGGTAAGTCTATGGAATTTTTTTCTAATAACTCAAAAAGCTCAAGTCTGGATGAGTTTAAAATAATAATCCTACAAGAGAATATGATTGAATAAGTAAGAACATACAAACATTTAGAAGTCCAGCTAGATACAAAACTGAACTTTATATATCACATAAATCAGTCATTACAGAAATGGAAATCAATTTGGGAGGGTTTGCTCAACCTAATTTTTGCTCTGCTTTTAAGTATTTAAAGAAAGATTGATTTCGTGCCATTTTAATTGGCTTAATCCAGCTAAATATGGAGGCCCCTGTACTAACGTAACAAAACATCCTTTATCATCTGGCCATGGGGAAACTCTTAGAGCTGTTCCCCTAAGTTGTAGCAGCCCCTGACACTGAAGACCTTATATCTTGTGTTTCCTAACATGGCATTTTAAGCAGCTGCTCCACTACAGTTCTTTAAGACTTCCAGATACCCTGGTCTAAACAGTCGCTGTGATCAGCCAGCTCTTCTTTTCCTTCCTTTCTCCCTCCTTTAATGTCTTCTCTGTTGAAGATATGTAGCGGGACAGTCAAACAAGAGGAAAATGAATTAAGGAGACTTCAACCCGGAGACTTTTTCCATGGAGGCAGAAAGGTGATTAGGAGTCATTCCTGATGTACCACTGGGGAGACTGCAAATTTTTGTCTACTGGTTGTTACAGTCACCAGCGTGGAACTGAGCACACACTATTAAATACCAAAAAAGTGCCAAACGTGGCCTTTTGAGGTAATGGACATTGTATAGCAGGCAGGATGAGTTGGTTTACGTCTTCTGTAGCCACGTGTATTAGGTACAGCTTTGCCAGCCTGCATGTCTCTGATACGCCGTGGGCATGCCCAGGTAACCAAGGGGCAGAGGGTTGATGGAAAGGACCTGGGTGTGAAAAGGTGGGGTGGGACCACAGCCTCAGGTGGAGCCTGGCTGCTGGGTACGTGTACAAGGTGGGTACGTGTACAAGGTGGGTACCTGTAAAAGTGTCTTTCAGCAATTACTAGTAACTGTCGTGTGAGGATGTCGTGATTGGGAAACTAAAAGTTAGTCGCTGCTTTGGTGGGATGCTCATGGAAATGTTTTGCTAAAACTATAGAAGAAAAGAGTCTGAGAGACTCTAAACCTGATTCACAAAACTTCCATTATACAGAATTAATTTGTGTAACTTCATCATTCTGCTGGTAACACGGGGTTTGGCCGGTCCTGCCCTTGTGCTGGTTGCACAAGATCATGCATTGCTTCATCAGATCCGTTTTCTTGCCAAACCTGATTTTTTTTTCCCTGTAGATGGCTCTGTTTTCCTACACAATTTCTGGAGTGCTATCGCTTTAGAAACACCACGGAAACAAGATCGCGCTAGGGCTTTCTCTTCCCCTTCCAGTGGGTGTTATGTTCAGAAAGCAATCGTTGGGATTAGACACTCTTTAAGGTGGCAGCTCTGGAGACAGGTGAAATGTGAATTGTCAGTCACTTCCCACAAAAAATGGTTTTTTTGTGCTTGATTTGGGACTAAAGTTTCAGAGAAAGGCTCAGCCTGAGTGCCTAAAAATTGCTGTTTGAGATGCCTTGGGCTGCAGCTGTTGGTATCAAGGTGCTGATCAGAAGGATGAGGGTCTCCCATAGTTTCCGTGCTGCATCTCCCAACCTGCCGTACGGCATCTCCAGTGGTACTAGGTGCCTGCGTTTAGGCAACTGGAGTGAACCCAGAGCTTCAACTTTCTGCATGTGTCTAAAACGGATGTCTTACTGCATAAGAAAAAGAAGAAAGGGAGTTTATTCTTCACTCCTTTTCTTCTTAGCACCTGCAGCCAGGAGCTGTTGGTGTGGGATGAACTGGCATCGTGACCGCTCACCCTTAGTAAAACTTCAATTTCCAGTGGGGTGCTGCATCCCTCTCTGGGCCCAGCTGCTTGGGTGCCCCGGGATGACGTGGCTCCCGGGCCCTGAGAAGGCAGGTCCCTGTCGGGGAAGTTTAAGGAAGAGGACAGAGGGAAATTCCCTTTGTGAGTCAATTGGACGGTGGGATTACGGTGTTTAAATGATGGCGCTCAAGAATTGAATCTGAACCCCGAACCAGATGTGCTGCTAGCAGTGAGACGTTTCTGAGGTGCAGAACAGACACTGTCCAAATGCAGACCAGGAGCTCTAATACCTGGAGATAATTCCTCCTAAACCACGGTTGAGTTACATCAGGAGAACACCTTTGTTTTGTGCTGCTGTGTGCTGGTGGTAGAAATTATCCTGTGCTAGGGCTAGCAACCCACCCGACCTCACCTAGCCCTGCCTGTGAAAAAAGAAACTGTGAACCCAAAAAGGGTTTGGGAGAGATGAGAAAGCTCTGATGACTCTCAAGCTCCTGATCCGTGTGCTGCATTTTGGCACTGGCACGACACCGAGCTATCTACTCAATGCTTGCATGAATTTCTATCTGTCCAGCAAATGGGATAACTCAGAGATAACGAAACTGGAGATTATCTCTTCTAGTTTTCCATCAACGGCAGGAGCCCGAGCTGCTGGTGCTGGGTGAGCTGCCGGTGCTGAGTTGCCGGGACTCCCCGTCGCGAGCTGCTGGCTGGGACCTACCTCCGTGGAGAGGAAATGAAATCACCAACCCGCAGCCCTCGAGAGGAAACTTGGCAGAAAGTGCTACGGGAAGGTCTGGTAAGGTCACCTGAAGTGCACTCCGGGCACCGGTGTCGGAGGGGTGCACGTGGGGTGGGTTTGACTGCGGTTTCAAAGTAATTGTGGAGGTAAAACCAGCCCCGAGCTGGGATACACCCCGAAGCGTTGCCCCAAATACGTAATGCATTTGAGACTGAGCTTGGGCTCTCTCGTTTGCAAATATTGCTACCAACAAAGCACCGTGTTGCTGGTAAATTTGCACCACTATAGAAAGGACAGATAATAGACGGAACCTAGTCGTCTAAACAATGCAAGACTTTCTAAAGATTACATTATTGTAAATGATATGTTACTTTTAAATGAATGCCTAGAGAGACCTGAATGCCCAGTAACTTTTCAGAAAGGGCAAAGCAAATGATTAGAGGTTGGAGAGTATCCCATAATAGGAGAGATTAAGAAGATTACAGCTATTTAGTTTAGCAAAGAGACTAATAAGGAGTGACATGGCAAAGGTATATAAAATAATGTATGGCACAAAGAAAGTCAGCAGGTGCTCCTATTTATCCTGTCTTGTGAAAGAGGCATAGGAGGATACCTAATGAAATTAAAAGGCAATAAATTTAAAACCGGTAAAGAAAATACCCTTTTATGTCACATTTAGTTATTCTGCGGAACTCACTGCCACAATAAGTTATGGAAGTAAAGACTTTTAGTTGAGTTCAAAAGTATATTAGACAGATAAAAAAAGACGGAATTGTCAAAAACATCCAAGTTCTGTTTTCAGAAGTAACTTAAGATCTTGTGCAGAAAGAAATGTAAGCACCACGCTGAACTCTTTACGTTAAAACCCTTGCTGGATAATGCATAGACCATCCTTACAGCGGGGGTCAGACTGCCAAGTCTGCTCTTGCATTTTTCAGTTAAAGAATTAGGATTTTTTAAGCAGAACATCTGAAGCAACAAAAATGTCCCCTTTTGTGGTAACTGGGAGGCTTTGGGGTGAGGTGTGCTATGGGGGGCAGAAAATCCCCTCAGTCAGAAGAGGGATTTGGGCTTAGGTCTATGATATCTTTACTGTGTTCTTGAGTTGCCATCCTGCTCGTTGCAATCCCTAGGCTGCCATGGGACTTCTTTATTTCTTGGTTAGCCTCCTACTGCTGATGTCTATAGGTGGGATCTGGACATCTCACACCTCCTCTTCTCCCTTCCTCGTAGCCCCGGGGGACAAATACCTAACTTCTGAAGCCCAGCTGAGTGTAGGTACGTGGCGGACATCAAGCCAATATTGTGGTCCTTCGGTATGGGTCCATGAAACTAGAGAACCTGAAAATAAGCCACAGGTGACGAGGGAAGGCAGGTAGGGGATGAAGAGGGATGGGAGTGTTTGGCTCTGGTTTTGTATTGCATTTTTGCTGTTTAGAATAATGTTTTCCATATCTTGATTCTTCCCTGGAGGTAGTCATATATGCCTTGCTTCTGAAAATAAGATTTGAGCTCTTAAGTAGACTTTTTAGAAAATGCTACCCTAAACGAGACTTTCATCGTCATATCCAAGCTATTCTAATGGGATAATGAGGAAACTGGGGAATAGCAGGAAACGTGAGAATACAGGAGACAGCTTCCTCAGGTCTGTTCTTGTTTTCGGTGTCTGCTTTATGCAACGGAGATTGACTGCCGTGGAGCCAAGTGGTTTCAGATCTAAATGGGAAATGCATTTCCTGATTCAGCCTTCTCTGACTTACTCAACAGTAGAAGCGCAGTGCAGGAAGGGAGATGTCCACGCAGTGAGGACTGGAAGAGGTGAGAGGAGTTTCTGGCTTTTGCAACTGAACAGAGTTTCTAAGCTCTCCTTTGGTTTTTCATTTCTGCCTGTTTAAAACATGGCTACTCCTTTTGTTTTACAACTTTCTGTCATGGTCATTTGGTGTATTAATGCCAGGAAATGAGAACTTTCTGTGTAAATATAATTCTGTAACCACCACTGGAAATGGAAATAAGTGTAATTAAAAAGCATCTGGGATTTCTATATGGCCTGAACGGACTTAGGTACTTAGCTCGTTCTTGCTTTTCAAAATTCCACCTAAAATGATATTGGTGTGTGAGTGATTAGCTAGATATTTTTAGTGACTCTGCCGTATATTATATTTAGTAATTCTGGACTCAGGATAGGGAAGGTCCTCATGGATCACGCAGTCCAGACTGCTGATATTTCAGGCAGTCACATCATATATTCCCGTTCATTTATCAGACTGAGTTTTAAAATAAGTTTAGATTTTTGCTCCCCACCCCATCATAGGAGTTGAATCTGTTGCAGAACTGATAAACCTCAGTTTCCTCTCTTCTAGCACATGCTGTTACGCTGTAGTTATTGAGGGGAACAGTTATCTCCCCTCTTAGACTGTGTTCTGCCAACCTAAAATACTGTTTATAAGACAGGCTTACTGTATCCAAACCACCTGTTCTGGGAACCTGGATAGTCTGAATGGCTATTTCTTGACTATATGGATAGCCAGGACAATTTTTTTTTTTTACTCTTATGTAGAGCAAAATTTTGTTCTGGTTTTGTTTGTAGCCACCCTCATTTCAACTCTCTGAATTTGAGTAAGTGGAGATCAGATTCAGTTAAAAATACAATTAACGTATATGAGTTGATACATTCTGTGTTGGGGCTGGCTCTAACACCAGGGACAATAACAGCTTAATTCTAGTTTATCTTCAGTACTCTGGCTCGAAATGACAGATCTCTGGCAGGGCTGATGGGCGCTCTAATAATATGCATTTCACCAGTTATCTCTTTAAAAAAAGAAACTTTCATGATTAGGGAGCCTTCTCATTTTATATGAAGTCTTGTCCCTTGGTCTGAGATAATTCTGAGTTTTGGGAGGTAAAGAAACGTGTTTAGGATTTGAACGCAGCCAATGGAAAAAAAGAAGAATTTGTTTCCATAAAGTTCTGTCCCTCTCATACATGAGTGGCTTCTGTTTGGCATCCACAGCATGCAGGTGATTGCAGGTGACACGGCCAGGGCAGCCACTACCCACCAGTACACAGCAACTTAGGGAGAGGTGGAAAAAGATGTGTTTTGTTAAGGACCGCACTCCAGCTTTCCAGGAAGGTGTCCCCACCCCAGTGGGACACAATGCTGAGTTCTGTGCCCTCGTGACCAAAGTCTGGGAAACATCAGAACAACAAGCCAGATGGATGCAAGTCCTGAGCCAGAAGCCTCCTTCCTGAGATGATGAAAGAGGTAAAACTTTACCTTCTTCACACAGACTTGAGTTCTGCAAGAACGTACCGTGGAAAGAGGTGTTTTCCTACACCACATGAGGAGAAGAGCTATTGAAGTGCAAGGAAAATTATGGTAAAGAACACAAAACAATTCAGGACTTCTTTCCAAGAGGAAGACCTCACCATAAACAGCATGTTCTGCAAAGCTCATGCAGAGGGAACCAAATCCCTTTCTTTCACCTCTGGCATCACCACAACCAAATGAATGTATATGGTGTAAATGCCCTTATTTTCCTAGTCTGAATGTACATACCAATTTTGGCAGAAATGTACAAAATGACAAGAACGGTGCCTTTGTTACTCTTTCAGTGCTCAAAATACTAAATCCTAAACAAAAAGGAGATTTGCTTTCAAAAGCCGCACTTCACACATGCTTTTTTCAAACGTGTTCAGGTGATCCAATTATCTCGAGATGATCCGCAGCTGTCATCCCCATCAGAAGGTCCGTACCTCCTTCCCACAAAGTGACTGAGGCAACGCTGAGGCTGGGGAATGGTGACCCATTCAATCCCTTCTGCTAGTGCAGGGCTGGGAAGAACTGTCATCAGAGATTTCTTCGGCATGGACTGCTGGGGAAAGGAGGAAGCAGGAAGAAGAATAGCATAGAA
Organism: Xenus cinereus; assembly: GCA_025774025.1. Taxonomy (NCBI): domain Eukaryota; kingdom Metazoa; phylum Chordata; class Aves; order Charadriiformes; family Scolopacidae; genus Xenus; species Xenus cinereus. The sequence goes on from JAOXJK010000012.1 coordinate 51,370,183, forward strand.
TAGTTCAGCTAGAAGGGACCTACAACAACCATCATTTAGTCCAGCTGCCTGACAACCTCAGGGCTGACCAAAAGTTAAAGTGTGGTATGAAGGACATTGCTCAAATGGCTCTTAAATGCTGACAGGCGTGGGGCATTCCTGTAGAGCTTCTCTGGAAAACCCATGACTGGCCTGGATGGGATTATGTCTCCCAAGGTCTAGTGCTATTTGCTGTGCGGTGAGTCTTGGTGGAGCTCGGTGACTGCGGTCAGGGCTGCTCTAAGGAGACACACGGGAAATGGAGGAAGGTTGGAAATGGGTGATTTTGCACTGGACACTCCTGGGCTCTCCCTGGGCATCCATCTGCTCCTGACCTTTGGATCATAGGATTTGGGATTCAGGTCTACAGCCTGGGTGCAAAGACAGGGGAGAAAGCAAGGGAAAGGCCATGACAAGAACTTAGGATCTTGTCTTTCTCATGAGTATCCCAGCATGCAGGAGAGAGGACGGATGCTTGGGCATTCCTCACTAACCAACCGAGTCCAAGGTACCTTCAGGGAAAGCCCAGTCTCCAGTTGTGCTCTGAGTGTGCACACCCCATACAAGCTCCGTGCAAACCTCTCAGGGAGTGCAATGCTCTGCAATAGAAGGGCCCCTTTAGCAACACCAGAATTTCTCAGGATGGGACTGTTTGAAGGAGGCTGCGGGGAGGACACAGTCCTAGAAAGGCAAGAAATGGGCACACCTGAGGTTCCACATCTTTGGGAAGGGGGCAGGAAGGGCTGTTTTCCCTCACAGAGCTCCCCCAGAGCACAGCTGCAGAGAAGGAGAGAGGAAAGAAGAGCTCAGTCCTTGGGCCAGGGAGGGAGCAGATTCTCTGGAAGGAGACGTTCAACTGGGCTTAACAGGAACATTGGGAACTCTAGAGCTGCAGGTGTTCAGGAGAGAAGTGGAAGTCATCAGCTCCCCTCCTTTCGGAGTGAGCTGAAATACTGCGAGTGCTAAGGAGACTCCTTCCTGGGAAGCAAAAGCATCAGGATCCAAACTAGGGAGTTTGGCCATCTTTGTCACTTGGCTTTCTTTTGGGGAATCAATATTCAGCTCCTGAGCAAATCTTGTCCCGTGATGAAGCTGGCTGAGTGCCCTGATGTACACCAAAGTGCTGCACTCCAGTCACAGCCTTTGAAACGTGGGGTCTTGGACTACCTTCTCTCCCTGCCCAGACGCCTGCAGCACGTTCAGGGCACCCAGAAAGCATCCCATACCTTTCCTTCAAGCTGCTTTAGTCTTTGTATATGGCAGTAACAGAAATCTGTGTGGGAGATGCATTTTGGGGGACCATCAGGTGCACACGGTAAAGTGGTGGGGAATCCCAAACTCTCCAAGTCCTCATGACGGGCAGCATTTGTACTTAGAGACCTAAGAGCGGAGGCTACTAAGTGTGGCCTGTGGGCCACGCTGAATTTCTGGGGGACTCTGTCTTTCCGCATTTGCAGGGTCAAGTCAAAACTCTGAATTTTTGACCTTTAAAAATGAAATGGAAATGAAAATGAATTTCCAGGACTGCTGATCAGTGACAAAAATGGCTCTCAAAGTTTTCATTGAAAACCTTTCTGGAAAAACCTGCTTGAAAGAAATCAGACTGTAGCAATTTGCTTAGCTATACCCTCGATGCACAGAGGTTTAGACTTAGTATATACTTAGCAGAGATGGAAAAGACCTCCTTCACCATGTGCCTTCTGAAGGACGCAGTGATAGCTGTAATGGAGTTGAGGATACTGGGATCCCACCTGCACCAGAGCTGTGTGGCTCTGGGTTTTGGGAGGCAAAGAAATGTGTTTAGGATTTGAATGCAGCCAGTGGAAAAAAGAGTTAATCTCAATAAATTTCTGCCTCTCTCATAGATATGTGGCTTCTGTGATCCACAGCATGGATGTAGCCACTGATCCACAGACCAGGGTAGCCACTATCCACCAGTACAGAGTGACTTAGGGAGTGATGGGAAAAGATGTCATTTTTTTAAGAACCATACCCCAGCTTTCCAGGAAGGTTTCCACACCCCAGTGGGGCACAATGGTGAGCTCTGTGCCCTCATGACCAAAATTTGGGAAACATGCATGCATCAGGACAACAAGCCAGGTGGATCTAAGTCCTGAGACAGAAAACTCATTCCTGAGAATGGAAGAGAGTTTCTCCTTCACAGAGACTTGAGTTTTGCTAGGACATGCCATGAAAAGAGGTGTTTTCCTACACTGCATGAGGAAAAGAGCTATTGAAGTGCAAGGGAAAATATAGCAAAGACCACAAAACAATGCAGGTCTTCTTTCCAAGAAGACGACCTCACCATACACAGCATGTTCTCTACATCTCTATAAAGTTCATGCAGAGGGAACTAAACCCCTTTCTTTCACCTCTGGCATCACCACAAAAAAATCATAGAATCATAGAATCATAGAATGGTTTGGGTTGGAAGGGACCTTAAAGATCACTGAGTTCCAACCCCCCTGACATGGACAGGGACACCTCCCCCTAGAGCAGGTTGCTCAAGGCCCCATCCAGCCTTGTCTTGAACACTTCCAGGGATGGGGCATCCACAGCCTCCCTGG
>JAOXJK010000012.1:51430867-51474209 GCA_025774025.1 Xenus cinereus
ACTGGAAGGGGCTCTAAGGTCTCCCTGGAGCCTTCTCTTCTCCAGGCTGAACAACCCCAGCTCTCTCAGCCTGTCCTCACAGGAGAGGGGCTCCAGCCCTCTGATCATCTTTGTGGCCTCCTCTGGACCTGCTCAACATCTCCTCCATATCATGGGGGCCCCAGAGCTGGACACAGGACTCCAGGTGGTGTCTCACCGGGTCAGAGCAGAGGGGGAGAACCACCTCCCTCAACCTGCTGGCCACGCTGCCTTTTGATGCATCCCAGGATGCGGGGGGCTTTCTGGGCTGTGAGCACACGTTGCACCTGTCAGACACCAACACCCCCAAGCCCTTCTCCTCAGAGCTCTCTCCATCATTTTCCTTTTGAAAAGCGCTTTTCATGGAATCACAGAATGCTATGGGGTTGGAAGGGACCTCTGGAGATCATCTAGTCCAACCCCCTGCCAAAGCAGGTCTAACTAGAGAAAGGAAAGGTCCACCTATTTTCATAAGCTGCCTGTACCCTATGTTTACCCTAGGGTGGGTTGTTGTTTTTTTGAGTTCTGGTGGTGCTTTCTGAGTTGTTCTCATTTCTGATTTTGTGGCTTATATTGCCACATCCTCCAAAAATGTATACAATAGACAAACCAACACACACACACACACCCGCCTTGGAAGCCATTTATTTTCCCTCCGTATTGCACATCCCCACACTTACTCACACATCTATTTAATGTAAATAGAGTAGGTAGGAAGATAGCTGTGCGGGAGAATGTTGTGTTTTAAAATCTTCAGAGACAGCAAAGTTATGCTCCCTCTCTTTAATAATAACAAACCAGCGCTTATAACTCTTATCAAGCAGCCTGTGCAGCGTCTGCATCCTTTCACTAATTTCAACAAACCGTCCCGAGGAGTGGGAAGATTAGCCGTGGGGTTGTTTATTCTCGGTGGAGTTATGTCCATGTCCTCCTTGAGTGAGAAGGAGAGGGAGGAAAATAAAATCTTGTTTGCATCCATCTCATCTGTCCTGGGTTCCTGCAGCGGGAGAGGATAACGCCAAGGGATTTAAGATGCAGGCAGATGGTGCTCCCATTTTAGGGGGAAGCTCTTCGCAGCCTTTCGGGCTGGCTCCTGGACCCCAGTGGGCTCGGCTTGAGGGTGAGCACACCCTGCTTCGGAGCAACCCTCACCCACAGCTAAATATTTTTCCTCTTGCTAGAAAGGATTAATTAAGGAGGAGAACATCGTGCGGGTTGCCAGCTTGCCTCCAGCAGCCCAAGCCCGAGCTCTGGCTCCGGTTCTCGCTCTTGTAAGGAGGCAAAGAGAAAAGCTGTGGCCGCCCAGTCCTGGATCCAAAACTGCTTCGCTCTCTGCAGCCAGAGAAATTGCGGGATGAGGAATGTTATGGCGACCCAGCAACCACTTCATTAAACATCTCACCAAACCCCACAGCACCCCCTACGAAGCGCGCGGCAATTAATGCTCGTTGTTAACGCTTAGGCATTAATCACACAGTCGGCATTAACAGAGGAGAACCTCTGTTATTCTTCTCGTTTTGTTTTTTGGGTGGTTTTTTTTTTTGCTTTTAGGCTCAAAAATTTACTATTTCCTGTGTTTCGTAGATACAGTCTTAGAACTCAGAGCCTGGATGTTCATTGTGGGTTTTTCAGCAGGGGAGGAAGTAAAGAATATTGTGTGTAAGCATTAGGAGTGAGTAGTTGACCTCTATTTTTATTTTTTTTTTCGTTTGATATCTGAACTAAGGAACCAGAAAGAAAAATTGTTTGGGCTTAGCTTTGACTTAAATAAAAAGGAGGTAATTTTCTTTGTGGGTTCTCTCCCTCTTTCTCTGTGTCTCTCTCTGCATGCTTATATGTGTGTATGTGTACAAATATACTTATTTTGGGTAATATTGCATGATTTGGGGGGGGGAATTCTTTTATAACTGAAAAAGAGTGTTAGACTTCAAAAGAAAACGGTATTTTGAATTGAAACCCAACTTTTTTTAAAACTAAAATTCCTTTTGTAAAATACACGATTTAGAAAAGAAAACTTTTCAGATATTTGGATACATTTTTTCTGACAGAGTTGCTAAATCCTGCAGGGTTTCATAGGTGAACTCAGTCAGTATGTAATGGCAGTAATTTCATTTGTGTGAAAATTTTGCTAAGACCCACAACAGATAAGGACGATAAAGAATTCACAGCTGTCTTTTTCATGACATCTATAGACGAGATGGTGAAGGATAACTTTGAATTCAGCATTCAAGTCATGGGGGAGGTTACAGTCCAAAAAGGTTATTGTAAACTATATATCGAGGGGGCCAATGTTGGGAGGCAGTCTCAAATCAAAAGCTACAAATAAAAAAATAAGAAAATGGCTTTTTTTTTTGCTGCTAAACATACTTGCACATAATTTTCCCTGTGTGCAACCTTTTTTTCCAGTTCTGCCTTAGGTGCAGTGCACATTTCACCAAACTTATTGTGAACTTAACTATAGTCCCACCGAGTTATGGCAGATTTTTGCCAGTTTTAGCCCGATGGTCTCATTCGGTCACGTACTTGACCCCACGGAAACACCGCTGACAAGTGTGTGCTTGTACAAGCGAGAGGAACCTTGGTGTTTGTGCCTGGAAGTTCTAACAGAAACCTTGGCGTTGTTGAGCGTTTTCCCCTCTTTGGATTTTGCCAAAGCGGGAAACCAACCGCGGGAGCCTAGAGGCCACCGCAAATGGGCTCCACATCCAAGCCCTTGGGCTAGCAGCTCTCACCCGCAACCTGGGCAGGAAGCTCAGGGCCTGGGGCAGGGGCTGCAGAAAGTCAGGGAGTTTTTTTTATTTTGGGTTTTTATTTTTTTATTATTTTTTTTTTCCTTGTGTTGCTGAGGGAGCTTGTCTCGGTCACGTTTATCTGGGGTGGAAGAGGAAGGTCGCAGGCAGCATGATGCATGGGCGGCGAGCGGCGGCATGATGTCATGGCAAGAGGGAACGGAGCCCGGCCGCATCGCACGAGCCGGGGAGGGAGCTGCTGCGGCGCGGGGCGGCCACTTTATCAATTAGGTAATGTCTGGGGGAGATTGGGGGCTGGTGGGGTGGAATTTCATTACATTGTGTTGGCCGTGCCGTCGATGTGTTACCCAGCATCTGGGAGGGACCTTGCAGTTTCTCTCGGGGAGCACGGGCTCCAGCCCAAATGGCACCGCCGCAACCGAGCAGAGGGAAGAGGTGGGGAAGGGGGAGAGAAATAACTTCCCTACAAAAGAAACCCCCACAAACTCCGGGAGGGCTTTGCCTTCAGTGGAGTTCCCGTTGAGGGAGAGGTGCTGCTCTGTGCGTTGTGCAGTGGGATAAAGTGTTATTTCCACATGCCTGGCTACCTCGGGCTGGTGGTGAAGGACCACTGGTCCTGTTGAGCATTATGTCTTTGGAAAGCCCACTATGACCCTTTGTACAGCCTTAGGAATTTTTCTCCTGTGCTCTTCTCTTTAGGAAAAGGCCAAAAGCAATGAAAAAAAAACCCAAAACAACCCAGCATGGAAACACTGGTGCCAGCCTTCTCTTTGTAAATGGAAAATTAGTGGTTTGAAAGCAAACATATTGCTAAGGGCCAGCTCCACACTCCGTTATCTCTCCTCCGAGCATCTCGGAACTGCCATGAATAAATGACCTCGTTCTCTCAATACTCCCACCAGGAAGGTATGTGAGCTCTGCAAGATGCCATGCATCTCAGGGATGGTGCAGCCACCCCCAGCCACCTCACCAGCAGAAAGGTGTGTTGTGTGGGTTTGTTTTTTTTGGTTTTTGGTTTTTTTTAATGCGGTTGGACTCGATGATCTCAGAGGTCCCTTCCAACCACGGAGATTCTGTGATTCTGTGAAAGTGCCAGGTGTCCGCTCACCAAAGAGCATCCCCTCTAGATGTTCCTAGCCAGGCGTGCTTCAAAATCATGGCTGATTTTGCTAACCTAACCTCGAGGGGAAGCAGCAGATGAGCAGAGCTCCCTCTCACCGCTCCCATCCCCAGCGAGCACTGGGATTGCCATGTGCGTTGAGTCCCAGCAGAGCTCAACGATGCCTCACAAACACATCCGAAGCCACGTCCTCCCACCCTAGAAGCTAGAAAATTGCTTTAATTAACACGTTTTGCTCCTACCGGCGCGAGGAGGACACGGTTTTCCCTCCTCCGGAGCGCCAGTGAGTGCCCGGGCGAGGGGGAGCAGGGTGCCTTGGCGGGGGCGTGGGCTATTCAGGGGCTGGTCAGGCGCCTCCCCCCTCACCCCCAAGCTCAGCATAAATCAGGATTAGTGCCGTGGCATCTGGGGAGCTGCGCCAGCGGCGAGCCAACGCGAGAGGGAAATCAGGCCCCACGGAGCAGGCTCCTCGGGTGACATGTTTATTCCTGCCAAGCTCCCATCTTTTATCCCCTAACCAGAGCAGCCTGGTAAGCCCCTCTAAGTCTCTGGTATGCTAAACTGATACGGGAGCCTTGCCCTCCCCTCGCTGGAAGGAAGCGTGGTGGAAAGGGACCAGCGCTCCGCGTTTTGGCGTCGTCGGCCCTTTCCACCCACCCCAAGGTGCCTCGCCGCGGGGGACAGTTCTTTATTTTTTTTTGGCCCTGGGTGCTGCCGGCGACTTGCTGGTGGGGAGGGGAGGGAGGAGGGAAGGGCAATGGGAAACTGCTGAGCGGAGAAAACGCAGCCCCTCGTCCTCCCTCCTCCCTCCTCCCCTCGCCTGGGAGCAATTGATTTAGGAGCTTTTCTTAAGTAAAAATTTCATCATGAAAGAGCTTTCTTCCCGGAGCCGCTGTGAAATTGTCTCACCCTCTCTCTTTTATTTATGTATATGTATCTGTAGGTTTGTATATAGGAGGATGCAGCTTTCCTGACCCAGGTGGCAGGTACTTGAACTAATGGGTTTATTTGCTATCCTTGCCTGGAAAACAATATGCAGTTGTAGGGCTTAAGGTGGCACAAAAAATGACGAAAGCGTCATTGACGAATGTCTGAAAATTCCCCATGATGGATTATAAGGGATAATAACCTTGACCTTTCCTCCAAGGCTGGAGGGAGCACTTAGGAGACAGCAAGTAGGTTTCCTAATGTTTTGAGCATTAGAATTTCAATAAAAATCAAGTAAATCCACAAGCTAAAGGCTACCCTTGAAATCCTTGGTATTACTGAGATAAGTTCAGGGTTGCTTCTCAATCTACCCTCATCTTTCTAGACTTTAGGCACAGGGCATAGGCACTGTGTCCCAAATCTTGCTCCTATGCACAGACACCTGAGCAGGGCCCTTCTCAAACACTCAGCTGTCCCACCAAGGTCCTGGGGGACCCTGTGTCCTCTCCAGTGGAGTGCTTTGTAGGGTCTAGGCCTCCACGCTCTGTGTTGCACCATGATATTTAAAATGTATTTCTAAAAATCCCTTAGAAAAAGGTGAATTCTATCTGAAAAGAAAATGCCAAAACTGTAAGTGGGCGCAGGTCTACAAAATGTGAAGACATACAATCTTCCTACAGAGTGATTGGGGAGGTCTTGCAAAACACAGAAATCTACCCACTGGGACATAAATGGAGACGCTCAATATTCAAAATCATAATAACAAATTATAGTCACCCTACCCTGAACTAGACCCAGTAGAGTGCGTTAGAAAAATGGGAGTTTTCGTTAGAAAAATGGGAATTTTCATTAGAGAAATCCCCATTTGGAACATTTGAAAAAATGTATGTTTTTCTCTTTGGTCCCAAGGGAAAATTAAGACAATTTAGACTGTGGAAAATTCTTCTTTCTCTTACCTTCTTGTGGTTTTTCAGCATTAGCCTAGCAGACAAGAGTAAAGAAGTATGAAAAATATTTTTTCCCTGTTTCATTTTATTCTGTCGTTCTTTTCTTGCTTGAAAGAAATCTCAAGGTATTAATTCTTATTCCTTGAAGAGAAAATGTTTTAACTGTTCAAAGAAGGTGTTTAAACCGGAAATATTAGTCTCTTTGTTAAAACCTTACATTATAAATTCATGTAATTATCTGCTTTTCTACATAAAAAGAAAAGAATCAGAGCAAAAACCTGCAAAAAGGCAGGCGTGCCACCAGTACTGTGGAATGAACATCTTCCAAAATACCAAGTAATTTCAGAGCTTTTGGAAGATGAACTGTTTAACTGAACAAAGAATATTTCCTCAAAGAATTCATTGTCACTTAAGCCAGATTTGTAAGGAAAGCATGCCATTGAAAATGGCTTACCTCCAAGGTCTGTGCACAAAACACAGAAATAAAATGCACCACTTTGTCAGTAATTGCTGGTTTAAGACAAAACGGTAGTGGCTAATTTATCCAAATCGTTCTGCCTTTGCAGATGATCGTGAAAATGGATTCCGCTCTTTGTGCGAGTTTTAAGGAAGATGAGATTTAAATCGACGCGTAACGTCGGCAAGTAGTATCTACCCTGCAGCTCTCCTAGGAATGAACTATTAATAACTCTTTACAAATGCCTGCATGTTGGTACCGAAAGGCAGCTGGGAGTGAAGCGGAGCACCCCCAAATAACAAGCAGGGATTTACTGAAGCTTGGAGCCCTACTTTCGCTTGGCTGGCACGGAAATAGCGGCAGCAGCCACCCCCCTGCGTAGCTCTTGCCCGCTGGGGTGAGCCCATGCAGGTTCCGAGTGCACTTAGTGACTACTTACTTAGGGAATATTTATTTAAAATCACCATCTTTTGTAAACTTTCCTGGCAGTAAATTCATTATTTGACCTAATTGAGGAGATTAAACATCAAAGGACGGCGATACAGCAATTCACTGGGGAAGACTCATGTTAGGGGGAAGAGCCCGGTCTTCTTTCATGGTGAAGCACCCACTCTGTGGGATATCAGCTCCTACAGAACAAGCCAAAACGGAGCACAGAGCAGCTCACCCAGGCAGATGTTGCCTGAGACCCTGGGGACGAGCAGGACCAGAAAGAGGCATGTTGGAGGGCAGTAATAACATTTAGAAATGGCAGTTTGTGAGGCATCTCAGAAGAGATGGATGATGGTCTGAAAGACTGCCTCAAAAACATCCAGGAGTAGACACACATGACTCTGGCATGGTCGCACGGGCAGGGAAAATAATTGAGCCAAGGAGAAAACTGTAGTGATTTTTTTTCCCAAAGAATTGGCCTCTGTCCTATCAAATTGACAATCAGCATTGATACCTGGATTCAAATACTAGGTTTAAACCTTGAAATGAGTGTAAATAATGAAGCTTTCTAAGGTTGTAGAAAGAAAAAAAATCATAAAACTGAGGGGCTTTTTCCAGATTTTTCCAAGTGATGGACCAAGAGTCATAGAATCATAGAATCATTCAGGTTGGAAAAGGCCCTTGGGATCATCTGTTCGCTTCACAATAAATTTGGTTCTGTTTCATTCTCTCTATCTTTAAAAGCCCTATCAGCAAACCAGAATCAGCAAGATTTTCCCTCTCTCTGCCCTCCTGGAGCCTGCGTTGCCTGATCATTCTGTTCCACTCACGGGACTCTCATGTTCCACTGCAAACTCTCAAGTTTGTGTTCTCCTCCAAGACCATAGGAGCCATGCAGACTCCAGAAATGCTGCTCACGATAACAAAGCTGAGCCACAGAAGGGTTTTTCCAGAGCCTGGATCAAAATTAAGTGTGGTCTTCGTTTAAGAACGGTTAATATAGACAGCTCAGAACAAATATTGCTTAATCTTATTGCACAACACTCAACATGTAAACAGTTTGCACACACATAAAGAAAGAGATATAGGAGCGGCTGATAAACAATCCTTTCCTGCCCGCTGTGAGGGAAGAGCTTGCACAAGCCCAAAGACTTTCCTAGAACTGTTTTCTTGACACGATTGCTCCTTCTTCTCACCCTGTGCTGCCCATTAGGAAGCGGATGGAGATTCTCCTCTATCTGGGGTCAAGAACTGCAAGCCAGGAGATACCAAAATGCCATGTGAAATCCCTGTCTTGCCTGAGCAGGAGAAAGAGCACCTGCTCCAGGTGTCTGATTGCACCAATAGCCATCACCTGTGGGAAATCTCCCACCCAAAGAGGAGAGGAGGGCTCAAGAACCCTCCCTTCTCTACCCAGAGTTGGCCAGGAGGAGAGCAAGGATTTCAGAAGCTTTTGGTGACCACCTTGGCTCTTTCCTGAGAAAAGCTTCCGGACTTTGGGGTTCTACGTGCTGAGGTGAGGAATGTTGCTTATTGTGGTGAGGTCATTTGCTGCTTTGGAGCATTAGCATAATGAATGACAGTGGTGTCTCAGTCTTCCTCTTCAACAGGACACCCAAAGTATTCGGCATGCCTGCCTGGGGTAGGTTGTTCTGTTGTGTTGTTACCGTAGCTGAACACAAATGGTAATAGCAATGTGTTATGCTCCTTGGCCCTGATCTTGATTCAAGTGCTGATGGCTGCAAAAGGTGTAGAAAAGTGATAAATGGATCATGAAACATGTCTTGCCTGCTGCCTTCAGGAATGGGGAGCTCTCTTGCATACTCCCCCCTTAGTAGTATTGAGCACTTGGGTTAAGCTGGTCCTTTGTCAGCCTTACTTGGGTCAGAATTAGGTCTCCTTGATTTAAATTATAATGTACTCAATGCAGGCTTGAAATCATGGCTGGCCCCTTGCAACTTGTGTGAAGCTTGCTGGTGGTAGGTAGGAGAGCTCTGAAGTTTTTCATTTTCCAAGGTGGTTGGTGGTGGTTTTTTTAACCCTTAAGAAAGGCTAAAACTTGAGGATAAAAATAAAATAAAATCTCCCTTACTTTCCTCCTTGTCCCAGAATTTCCATAAGTCCTTTGCCTTCCTGGCCATATCCGCTCCATGCCTTGAACTGCTTTTGCCTTGTTGGCTTGTGTGTGTGCGTGCACACATGCCTGCTGCAAATTTTTGTGTGTGCATATTTATATCTTGGTGGCTGTGTTGCCAAGGAGCTCTGAAAGAAAGCAGAGCTGAGATAACTTCTAATCCACCTTTCTGTGATAATGTGGCGCAAGTGAAAAAAGCCAGGGGTCTTTCTCCACTCTAGCTATGCTCCAGGCTTGGTACACTGGGGCCTTTAACAGGCACTTGGGACTTTGCTCTCTCTCTTTCTGCTTGGCAGGGGAGAAAGCAAATACCGGGGTGATTGGAAACTGTAGGTCTTTGCTTGAGGAAGACTTAGGAACTGAATATTTCTGGTTGGGTCTGGGCAGACGGCCACTGTCTTGAGTCATCTGTGCCTGCTATCAAAGTGCTCTGTTTAGTTTTCCTTGTCCATCCTCGTGGAAAGGGGGTCACGGAGTTGGAGGGGTACGAGCCCTGCCTGAGCTGCTGCGGCGGCTTTCCTGGTTGAGAAAATTGATGGACACAAAATGACTGTACCATTCTTCAGTAGTTCCTGAGATGTGAAAGTCCTTTTCCTTGGTTTCTGTTCCCCTGGAGGGTCTCTGGACCGTTCACAGAGGCAGCAGGAATCCAAAACAGACAATGACCTCACGCTATTTCCTTTCTGCATAGATTTTTGTTGCTTTTACTCAAAGCAGGGCCTCAGTTTTCCTTAGCTGGGAGAGTGCCTGGGCTGTTGTAGTTCTGCAATGATCCTTCCTGCCTCTCAGAAACTTTCCTCTTGAGTAGAATCATAGAATCATCTAGGTTGGAAGGGACCTTTAAGATCATCTAGTCCAACCTAGAGACAGCCGTGCTCAAGCTGCAATGTCTGATGCTTTTCCCATACCCTCCTAAAACAGATTTGGTTTTGGAGTAGGCATTTTCTGATGAAATTGTTCCTCATCGCAGAATTCCTGACTTGGCTCCTTCTGCATGTGTTACTTGTACATAATATAATATCCTTGCTCATAGCAGGGACTTGCAGAGCTATTTTGCTGATATTACCCCTGTGTAGCAAATAGAAAGAGACAGGGAATCTTTGGAGGATAATTAATTTTTCATTTTGACAAGGGTTTCAATTAAGCGTGTTATTCTTCTTCATCTTCTGGATATTATGAATAATGGGCCAAATGTTTCCATTGTGTAACTGCATTAATGGCCTCAAACAAGATGTAAACATATGCAGCATCTCTTGAAGCTTTGTCATCTATAGGCTTTTTAGGATGTTCAGTGCTTTTGCCTTTTCCATCTGCATTCATTATCTGGTGGAGTTGCCTTGGCTTTTTGGAGTCCTATTGGACTCCAAAGGTAGATCTAGAATATGGAATGGCCACTTGGCATCTAATGTGTAACCTTACTGATGGGTTGGTAGTGTCTTGTAAGTTTTTTAATGTTTTTTGAATGAACAAGTGTCAATACAAAGACAAAGCATCCATTAGTGGTCACTTCATTCTCAACAAAGATGCAAAGCAATGAACAAGCCCAGGTGACTGTTTCATTGCAGGGGCTATGGTGAGGCTTGGGTCAAAAGACATCAGCAAGCCATGAAAGGGATTCCCTGTTTTGCCACTATATAGTACTATTCTTGACATAAAGGATATTGCTTTCCTGAAAACATCATGGCTTTTTCAGATTGCGAAAGCATTGGTTATTTGTCATAAACATGAGGGACTGATTCTGCCTCTTTCTAAGGCCGGAGTCTTCAGCTTTGCAGCCTTTCCTTCCCGTCACCGTGTCTTTTGGGTTGTAATGTCCTACCCGTATAGCATTTAAAGCATATGGAGAATAGTGAAAGGGGACCATGTACCATTGCACTGGTTCCCCTGCCCGCTCCCCGCACGACAGGAGTGGGACCTCTAAGCCCGTGCGACGGCTCTGGCAGGAGCTGAGCTCATGGTGTGACTTGTAAGGGGTCAGAGCTCTGGTTTTGCCATTAGGCTGCTGAGGGCAGTAAGGTGCTGGCAGGCATCCTCTGAGAGGGGAAGGAAGGCAACGCTTTGGGGTGCGGACTTCAGGCTCCAGCAGGCCAGCGTGGCATGTCCTTACCCCTCCTGTTCCAAAATTGTTCCTCCCAGCCGCTGCCCTGGCTGCACGTGTCTAGATATGCCTCTGTCTTTCTCGTATCTCCTCTCCTGTGTGCTTTTCCTCATTCGTCTGAGCTTCGCCTTCCCCTCTTCTTCCTCCTCTCTGCTTATTCACCCCTCCCCACCTTTGTCGGTCTGCTCTCATTCTTCTCTGCCAGAGCATTAACAAGGGAAGCGGAGGGCATGGCACAGGCAGCTTCCCCGCTGTCAGCTCTCCTGTCTGGCTCCACAGAGGCCCCAGATAGACAGGAGCAAAGACTGCAGGAAGAATGATTGCAAGAAACATTTCACTTGGCCCTTTAGCCCTGGGATGTTCTGTGGAGACAGACTAATCCAGTTGAACACAAGAACTGAGGGAGGTTAGAGCAAGGGACCATGAGGGATCTTTGCAGTCAAGCTAATAGCTTCCAGCTGAGCATTTGTGAAAGATAATTTATTTTTGCGGAGGCTTCGAATATGGACAGAGGCAGAAGGCACATCCTTGACAAGATGACAAGCTACTTCCCAAATGCTAAGCCTCCACTCCCAAGCGCAGGAGATCTCAGAGCTCCGCACGTGGCTGAGCGATACCCCCTTGCCAGCTCTCCATCACCAAATTACAAAGTTAAGGGAAGTCTTACCTGAGGTGGGTGCCCAGAAATGCTTCAGGATGGCACGCGAGTCAAAACCGCTAGCAAAGTGAGCCTCCCGCTAGAAAGACGCCTTCTGATATTGCCTACAGAAGAATAGGAGGAGAATTATTACCATTTTTGTTTTAATTCTCTCTGCCTCTTGATGGTTTCAGCAACGGTCCATCTCCGTCGTACACACTCGTTGAATTTTCTGCTTGTTTCTCTTTTGAAACCTATTTCTAAGATATCTTCCAGTGCCCCAGCTTCAGGCCTTCAGATACTAAGGCAACTGCTTTGTGTCCCTTCACAAGACTGTAGTGCTGCTCACCTGCAGGCTGTTGGGCTCCCTTTCTCCTCTGGCAGGTGTGTAACTCTTGGTACATGGCCAGCACCTCCCAGCCCATGCCTGTCTCCCTGATCTCAGGTGAAGCAGCTGTGGTGAGTGGTGTCTTGAGTCCCACACTGCTGCTCCTTCCAGATCTCAAGGTCTCTGCTCAAGCCTGATACCCAAAATTATCTGTTCATGCTGCTCTGCCAGTTGACGTGCTCCCAGAATGAGTGACTTTCTGTGGTGGATATTACAAGGTAATGAGAAAAGGTGGTGTTATGTGCTATCTGAGCTGGGTCTTCTGCTAGCCATGATATTGTCTTGGAGGTATGTTGAGGGTCTGGCAGACTCTTACTTTTCTGGTTGGGAGTTTCAGTCCTGTTTCTGAAACAAGTGGCCTTCTCAGGGATTCCCATGGATAGCTAAAGTCACCATGGTCTTTGTAGGGCTGTGAATCATTGGTTTTACCCAAATATCCAAGTCAAGGAAGCTGTGACACTGCAGGGTCAGATCTGGAACCAGGGTTCTCCCCCGGCATCTCTTTCTCCAAATCTGCTCACTTCACTTATGGTTTATGGGATGGATTCTAGACCACAACGATTTTCTGAATGGAAATCCTGTGTGTATGAATATCTCTTCTGTTGTGATGCTGAGCCTTTTGTACTGGATTGGTGTCTGAGCCTGCTCCGTGTCTGTTCATCAGAGAAGGCTTTTTATTTAAATGATTGTCCCCTGCATCTGTCTTAAGTGAGTAGAAATAAGCACGTGCAAAGTTAGTAGGGGAACCTATAGCTGTGTTGAATGTGCCGTGCTGGGTGTTACAAAAGGAAGAGCAGAGCCTGCAGAATGCCAGATCTCCACTGTCTTCCTCCAGGCTCATGTTCTGATGATGCCAAAAATATGTCATTAAAGATTAATGAGTGGGTAACTATGAAACGTGAGGTATTCAAACATTAAGAAAACAACAGTGAGAAAGTGGTGTTTGACTTTGTCATAACTGTATTACAAAGTAAGGCAAACAAAATTTGTATGCTTGAGGAGAGTGCTTTAATATGAAGAGATACTGCCTTCAACCGTGTGATGCTCAAGTCCATTTGGTAAGACAAAACCCTTAGATGTGCAAGAATGAAAAATTGAGTGTGTGTGGCTATATAATAGGTTTTTGTTGCAGCTGAGTAGTTGTAATAGAGTATCATGAAGTGGAAAATGGAGAAGGTGTTACATCTTTTAGACGAGGATGGGAGAACAGTGCAATATTTATTAGAGGCTGGACACTGGATCTATTTAGTAAAGAAAAAAAAAGCTCTCCTTGGAATTTGCTTGACATCTGCCTGGTAGCTGGATCCATTCCTGCTTTAACAGCCCACACAGAGTGACACTCTGCAAACACAACATTGTCACCTGAACAATTCACTCAACAGCTCGCTCTGCTGTCAATCAGAGCAGACTCATTTCTCTTCCAAAAAAAAAAAAATTTTTTTTTTATACCCCCTCATTTTTTTTTCTTTTGTCTCCAAGCCTTTGTTGATGTTGACAGCTCATCCTTTGGCCATCATTCATCCTGGCTACTGCAAACTTTGGAGAAAATAAAAACCCTGCTCCCCTAATCAGATTAGAGGGCCTGCAAATTGAATTCAGCCCCTCTCAGTGTCCCCTCAGCTGGCTGTCATTAGGAGCAAAGGCTGGCCCTTGGCGGAGGTCCAAACACCAGCTAACTGAATTTGAGATGCTGGAGTCTTGACAGGCCAACGAAGGTAATTGAAGAGCTGTGGGGATCTTGTAAAATTTCAGGCAGTGGGGATTACACCGGGGGGATCTTTGGGACCCATCTGTAAAAAGGGACAGGGCACTGAAAAGCATCTCTCGTCATTGTTAAGACTGGCACAGACTAATAAAGGAAAAATATTGAAATGCAAAAATGAGGTTTTCAACACACTGACTTCTTTGCCCCCTTCTTCCGCCTCTGTCTTGACTGAACGCCCAAGTCCAAATCTCATTGCATGGTTGTAGTCCAGAAGTGTCCAGAGGCCTTGGACATTGTGTAAACATGCTGAATTAGTAAATGCTGTGTTTGAATAATGTTAGTTCTTAAAATATTAAGAATGAAAAAGCAAGCCTACAAACTCCTGTCTGGATTTATATTTGCTTGAGTATCTTATCTTGGGGTCCTATTAACTCTTCCCTCCGTATAACTTTGCCTTTCAAGTCAAGTTGTCTTGCTTCAGCTGGGACCAGCTAACTCCCAACAAAACTCTGTCTTGCCTTGCTCACTGATTTCTCTCCTGCCATCACAATTTATTAAATATCCCAAGGCAGAGGGGGAAACCTCTTAGCTAGCCTTCCAGCACTTGCAAATATCTAGCTTGGTAAAAATGTTTTGGGTTTTATCTGCGTGCAAGGAGGTTCTGATGAGGAGAATATTAGTGTTCTGGTCTGTCAATACTTGTGGATTTGGGGTGTTTTTAGAAAATTGTCCCACCAGAGGACAGACACCACAGTTCCTGTAGATATGTGGGGGAAATATATACATTGAAATAATGAGTTAGGTACTGAGAAATAATGCTGTTGCGCTGAGCTGCAATGGCTGCAGCAGACAGGATCCTCTGGGAGACCTGATCCAAGCCCTGAGAAATCAAGACTGACTTTAGAAGAGTAAAGCTGGACCTAACCAGGCTCCTGAGCCTTTTTTCATCCAGTTGCAGCTTGCAGAGCGTGGAAGAGAAGAAGCCCATTGTAAAAATGTCAGGTCTTTGTGAAAAATATCTAAATTCCTGCTGAAACGTATAGGTGGACCTACACTGGGCACAAGAAAACAGCACAAAGTAGGGAAGCAGATGCCCTCCCTCTCTGTGCAGCTTCCCTTTCCAGAGAGGAGCAAGCTGGTCTGGTTGCATGTCCTTCTGATCTGTTTGGTATCACTTCAGATATCGATATATTAATGGCATCCTTGGTTAAAAGTCATAATGTTCATAGCTTTTAGAAGTCCCTCTCTTTCCCTCCATCCGTCGCCCCCCCACTCCCAGAAGAAAGATGTTTTGCAAAAGAAAACTCTGTTTCTAGGACTCCAGGGCTGACACACTCTCAGGACACTTCATCTGTTTCTCAGCCCAAGCCCAGCTCTATGCCAGCTACACAATTTCAGCCGAGCTACTGGTGCATATTTGGTCTCTCACCATTTAGCATTGTTATCAGCTCCTTCAGCCTCCTATCCATCATTCAAAGTACAGTCCAGGAAACCAGAATAACACAACATACATTTTAGACAGTCTTCAGCTTCTGTAGGCTTGCGTAGCCCCTAGGGAAAGCAAAGGAACTATGCTGATTTAAAAAAAATAAAATAAAATTCTAAGATCTTGTTCTCTTCATGTGGCAGCAGTATTATAAGTAGGGCCAGAATTGTAACCTATTGCTGAAATTGTTGACTAAGGTCCAAGTCTCAGTTGCCCATAACTTTGCCAGGTTATATCCCCTTCCAGTACTAAATGTTTGCTTTGGAGTGGTTTAAAATGATAATGGGGAATCTAAGACTTTTAGCTCTTCTGATCATCTGTGTGGAAGACTGCGTGATGCCACATGAATATTCCTGGTGTGCACTTCCTCGGCTCTCCCTGTGATTTATAAGAATTTAGCAATGTTCTACTGATCATTGCTTCATAGCTGGGCAAAACTCCTGTGTACTAGGTGGGATCTGTGTGAGTCCACAGAGTTAAAGACCATATAACGTATTCTCACCCATGGGCTGATCTAAATGTTGCAGAGTAGTCATGGTTCCAGCACTTCCCAACTTGTGGATGTTTAACTCCATGATCCTCCTTATATGTCTGCTCCTTCTATTTTTTACTTTAAGATATGGGGTTGTCTGTCATAGTGAGGGGCTGAAGGGAGGAAAGAAATACGGTGGTTATCAGCTGGAGAAGGTAACTCTAAATGAAAACATTGGAAGTGCTGAAGTTTGCTCTCTTCTATAGGGAAAATGAGTCTTTTTGGAATATCTCCATCTATTGTAGGACACCTGAATATCCTAGGTAAAAGGTTTCGGGTTAGATTTTTATTCTATTTTGAATTTATTCCCTGACAGAGTAATTAAGAATGTGAAGTCTTGCTTTTTTTTTTTTTTGGCAGGGAGGGTGTGGAAAACTGTGGCTCTTTGCCATGGGTCTTGCTTTGGGGGAAATATCTTTAACACGGTATATGCAGAAGCAATATGACCTTCCTCGGTAGTAGAAACCAAGAAGGGGCTTTTTGGGCGGCTTTTAAAGACCTGGTAAGACGGAGAAGTGAAGTCTTCAGGGCTTACCATGCCTCTCTGGGTTATGTGGAAGCTGAATTCTGCTAAACATCTTCAGTTATAGCCACTGAAGTCTCTAGATAGTCCCAACAACTCAGTGATTCCTCTTTGTTCTGATAGACCTGAAATCACTTCAGGATGACCATAAAGGTCTCAAAGTAAGTTCAGGTGATCTTTTCTGATGAAGGACAGCTGTGTCCTTAAATTTACCAAACTTGACAGCCTGAGAAATAGCGTTGTACTGAGTGTTTTTCAATACTCAAATATGAGGATTTACTCCCAAATAGCAACATGCAGTAACATCCCTGAGCTTATCCCTGTACTTGAATGCACTGTATTAACAAAACAAACAACAACAACACCACCCCATAGCTTTTAAATCCTCTGGTGCTCAGACTCAAAGGAGAGACTTCTGATAAACTAAATATGGTTAGAGTACCCTTTCGTGCTGTTGAGGCCAGACTGTGTGTCTTCAAACTATCAGATTGCCTGCATCCATGTTCCCCTTAACGCTGCCTTCTGTAGATTGCACTCTACGTCCAAATGACCACTGTTTATCTATTGCACCATATAACTAATACTTAGAAAAAAAAAAAATCTTTTAGTCTCTTAAGGTTGTATGTAATAGGCCGCCTATAACTGTAAAATATTATTTGGGAAGATCAGTACTCATAGGATAGAGCAAAAGAGTCTGATGGGTTTTTTTTTGTTAAACATCGATATTTTTCCCTTTCAACCTTCTCCAGCCTGCTACGTTTAGGACAGCAAAGAGCAATAGCTCTTTGAATGATACGAATCTATTTCTCTCCACCCGATCTATTACTACCGCAAAAAAAAAACAACCCAATGCTTTCTGAGATGAAACTGGTGGTCATAATGGCCAAACTTGAAAAGGGTGAACGGATGTGAAGGAACTCTGGGAGGGTTATGGCTTGGGTGCAATTGCAGTGCCCCTATGGAGCAAAGGGCTCCTGCTAAGCAGGATTCAAATGTGGCTGCCCCCAGTTCCTCTTGGCCAATGCATATGCATCAGCTGGTGTGTATTTAGGTGCGTTTTTCTTTGGCCTGGTTGTGTGTGATGTGAGCTCTCTAGCTCAGGTGAGGTGAGTGCAGAGGGTGTGGGGATTTGTGTGCTTCTGACTCTGCTTGTGAAGTTGCTTGTTGTCCTGAAGGGCTCCTTCTTTAAGATTTACTCCACAAACAGAGTTGTCAGGAAGCTGATCTGTCATGAAACTACCTCTTCAGCAGAAGCTACCCTACAGAGGAAACCAGAAGTCCCTTCTGCAAGGGTTGTCCTTGTTTTCTAATCCCTCCTGAAGTTTGCGTCTTCCGCCTGCGTTTTTCGTCTTCTAAAACTTCAGGGATACCCCATCTTCTTGTGCTGCATTTCTGATAAGTGACCTCTCCAAAGTGGCCTCCCCTGTGTTTGCTGTACAGCTGAGAGGGAGGCCTCACTTTGTGTAATGCTTTAATTACAATGTCAATGTGGATTCATTAGCATGACAGCTGTCACTGTAAATGGGTGAGTGGGAGGCTTTTGGACCCCCTGGGGTTAGGGTAATTGATGTAGTGAACAGAATACTGTATTCACTGAACAATGGGCCAGGTCTCCCTTCTGACCCGGGAAGGGCAATCAGCGTAAGCAGGGAATCGATAGCAGCTGAATTTTCATCCATGATCAGATTGATTCAACCATGTTAACCTCCACGTGCAGATGATGTTCCGCTGGAGCTGGGGTGGCTCTCGCACACCCCCCAAGGAGGACGGGCAAATGCTGACGCTTTCATTTTTAATATAAATCTTGAGCAGACACAGGAGCAGCTGCAGTTTTGCTCCATGACTCCGATCAGAGGAAAAGAGGATCTGCCCAAACATCTGGAGGCAGTTCTTCATGTTTGTTTTGCCATTGCTTCCCCAGCTCTTAGTCTTCTTGACGTCTACTCCACAGCTAGCCTTCCCTTTGCCAAGCCTGCTTTTGGAAAATGAGCTAATAGCATGGTATTGCTAATTTTCCTTAAAGGATTTTGCCCCATGGAGTAATACACTGTTCTTGCTGCCTTGGTGGGAGCCCTGATAAAGGTCTGTGCTCTTTGGTGTCTGCTGCAGGTTTGCTCCTCTGCAGGTCGATCGCAGATCTTCTGTTGATGTTTCTCCAAATGGAGTTTGTCTCACGCTGACAATTGCTTCCTGTTACGTTTGCTCGACTAATTCTTCTTGTCTTTTCAGTGTTACTTGCATATTTGACCAAATGTATAAGCAAAGAAATATTGCTGGAGACTGCAAGGGTTAAGAAAAATAAGGTGTTACTATATAATCTGTAGGTGTTTTCTGTAATACATTTGTAAGATAACCTGAATACTAAATTCGTTAATACTAAAATACTGTTTGGGTCAGGAAAAAATTAGTTGTAGAGAAGAATTATGCTTAAAGGCTGCAGTGACATCACTGTTCTGGGGTATCCTTTTTTTTTTTTATTCCTTCCTTGACAGGATAAGTGCTCGCTGCCTTTTCTTCTTTCACTGAGAACAGGGAGAGGTGTACAGAGACCTTCTTCTGTCTTTCTTACATTAAAAAAAAAAAAAAAATCCATAATTTCCCCTAAAAATAGAATATTCTGGTTTGAAATCATGCTGAACAGTAAAAGTTAGCGGACACATGGCAAGGTTTTTAGACAGCTGACAGTCTCCTTTGCCCTCCAGCAGCCACAGCTCTTCCCACAGCAGGGAATCCCAGAATGCTATGGGGTTGAAAGGGACCTCTGGAGATCATCTAGTCCAACCCCCCCTGCCAGAGCAGGTCCACCCAGAGCAGGTCCCACAGGAACGTGTCCGGTGGGGGTTTGAATGTCTCCAGAGAAGGAGACTTCACCACCTCTCTGGGCAGCCTCTTCCAGGGCTCTGCCACCCTCAAAGTGAAGAAGTTCCTCCTCATGTTTAGGTGCAACTTCTTATATTCAAGTTTGTGCCCATTCTCTCTTGTCCTGTCACTGGCCACCACTGAAAAAAGACTAGCCCCGTGAAGCCAAGTGCATATGGGGGGAAATGCAGAGTCCAGCATGATTCATCGCCCTGGCTGTTCGCTGGGTCTGCTGATAGTCAAGCTTGAGTTTTGGTCTCCTGAGGCCTGACCCTTCCAGAACTGGTTGACAACCCAATGATGGGGAGCCCTGCCCCTTGCTGCTCCCTGCCTCTTCCAGGAGCCTGGGAGGTTCAGATGTGCTTGAAGGTAGTTCGGGCTACATGTCTGGAAATACAGAACAAGGATGATGGGTGTAGGAGGACTGGAGGAAAAGAGGAAGCCCAAATACTTGGGAGTACGCGAAGACAACCAACACCAGTACTGGGGAGGGGTGGTTAAAGCAGAAACTCTGAGGCCAGTGGAACAGGACTTGCTTAGCCCTTAATGGCCATTTCAGTGCATAATGAGATGGGGAGGGGAGAGCATGTATGCTAGGGTGTGCTGAATGAGGAGGGTGTCACTGACTCTTTCCTCACACTTAGAGAGACCGTCTACCAAGTAGCCCAAGGCCCTTGCTCTTGGAGGAGCTTTGCTCAGCTCCATGCAGTGCAGGGCTGCGAAGCAGGGAGGGGAGATCTGTGGTTAGGGACTTCTACAGAGCTCTTCTAGCAACCTGCTTCTAAACAAACCCCAGAGCAGGAATTGCAGGAGGAATGCTTTTAAAACGTTTTTCCTCTGTTAAATGACGAGAAACTCTTACATTCCAAAAAAATCCTGATTTTTGTATCTTCATCATTTTCCGGATATCTTTGTAATTTCTTTGGCGAAGCTCAAGTGTTGCTGGATGCTGACATGTAGGGCACAGCTCTTTCTTTGCCCCTTTTTGAATGTTGTCACCATGTGCCAAGATCTTTCTGCTCTGCAGGGACATGAGGAGTTTTGATTAGGGATTGTTGATGTCTAGGGAGGGGAGGGGATGGACAACAGACTTCTTCCTTCCCGTAGCCTGCCAGACAAAGGTGGGATTGCCGAATACCACACCTTCCTTTTCTGCCTGTTGCACTATTCCTGTTAAGCCTGTACATTTAAGTACAACTGTTTTAAACGCAAGAAAGGCTGCACAAAAAAAATTCCCTTTCCAAAGTTGGGATTGTTTGATTCCTTGACAGAAGTCACTGAGAAGGGACAAAAAAAAAACCAAAAACAAACTCATAGCCTTTCCCACCTAGAGATGCCTAATTTTTCAGAGGATGGGAGGGCAAATGGATTGTCTGAGATACAGTAATCCCATTTCAATACTTGGTTATCTGGAATGACTGTCTCAGTCCAGCCTCTCTGATAGACTGCCCTGGCTCGGTGATAGCGGGGGCTGTTTCACTTTGTTTACATCAACATTGTCTCTAACTGCTTGTTATGCTGGCTTTCAGGGCACATATAACGCGAGTAATTTCTTTTGCTAGTTGGAAGTGTATTAGTAGAACTAGATTTCAGAAAAAGTAATTAATGGGCAAGAATATAGATACCTTCAGTTGAAAGTGACGTTATGTGAGACGTGCTGAATTCAAACCGAACAAACAGCAAGTATAATTGCCCTCTAATTGCAGAGAGGGGGGGAAAAAAAAGAAAAAGGAACAAAGCAAACGTGTGTGTCCCTGCCTTCTTCCCACTCGAAAGCAGTCCCAAACCAAAAGCCAGCAAACAGCTTTTCCAAACGCTGGGAAGAAGTGACAGTGTAGTTAATTTGCTACTGTGTCAGGGGAACCACTGCAGTAAATGAAGATCCCCAAAGGTGCACAGGGAATGGGGGTGTTCAGAGTTAAGCCAGTGGTCGGAGGATCATGATCTGCTAAAAGGAAGCATCTTCCACAGTGACCTTGTATAACTCATCAAAAGGGCGTTTTCTGTGCCTTTTCCTCTCAAGATAGCGACCTGCTCGGGTTTAACACTATATGTTGGAAATTTATGTATAAGTTAGACATAGTGGATCTAGTTAAAATGTAAAAGAATATTATTAATATTTGTAAAAGGTAGAGAAAGGATAAAGTAAGAAGAGGGCACAATCGTATTGACTCCTGAGGAGGTTTCTGTATGCGCACACGCATGGTGTCGCCTCTGTTGGTTGCATAAGTGCTTTTAAAATAATGAAATTACTTCCATCAGAAGGAGGAGAGAGATGCTTGCATGATATGGGTTTTGGGGAGGAGGGAAGGGGAGTAGGAAGGCTTGCTTTTGTGATTTAAAAATATCCATGGCTGTATTTATACCAGCCAGGGAAGTTGTGTTGCCAAGTCTTTCAAGGCTCACAGAGGAAATGCAACACAAAGCAAGAAAAATATCTGTGGAACAGCTTTAGAATGAGCTCCAGAAGAAAAAAAAAAAAATAAAAAAAAAATTCCAAACGCTGCATACTGTGTGGTCTTTAGAGGACTGCTTTGAGGGAAGGAAGAAGAAAGGCTGTATAAAATAAAAATATACACACATACACCTCCTGGTAAACTGGCCTGAAGGTTGTGACCAAAAGCAAGAGACTTTTGAACTTTTCATTTTATTTGTTTCTGGAAAAAAGGACTCTGCTCCTGTTTCTGTTCTGAATAGTGTCAGGATTAAAGAGCATATAG
Source organism: Xenus cinereus (assembly GCA_025774025.1). Taxonomy (NCBI): domain Eukaryota; kingdom Metazoa; phylum Chordata; class Aves; order Charadriiformes; family Scolopacidae; genus Xenus; species Xenus cinereus. The sequence goes on from JAOXJK010000012.1 coordinate 51,452,601, forward strand.
CAGGGGATGTTCCATTTGGGGAAGAAAAGGGAGGAAGGGAGAACCCTCCTGTGAATAATTTCCACTTCAATTAGTGTTTGAGTAAGTTACTAAGAAGCCTGGGGACAGGTGCAGTGGGTTTGGTGACAAATGGCTCAGCTAGAGCCCTCACGTAAGTAGAGGTGATAGAAGCAGCCCAGACTTGGGTTATGGAGGTTTACAAGTTGACCATAGACTAGGTAGCATGAGTAGTACTGAGGAGAGAGCAGTGGTGCACTTAGTGATAGAGTAGTTTCTTCCAAGTTTCAGTCTGGGAAATGGGGGGCTACAAAGCCAGGTAGAGACCTGTGTCTTCTGTGCGACCAGGACTGTGCACCATAATGGGGTCTGTCCCTCTGACAGACCTCCTGCCATTTCCCGTCTCCACCAAACCCTTTTGTGATTCATAACCCCTTTCTTCTGCTGATTTTGGTGCCAATCCAGAGAATGGTCTGGATATGGATGAACCTGCCCAGGGAAGTGGTTGAGGCACCATCCCTGGAGGTATTCAAGAGAGGAGTTGACATGGTGCTCGGGGATATGGATTAGTGTTGGGTGGTGTTTTTGTGTGTGTTTTTTGTTTGTCTTTGTTGGGTTTGGGGTTTGTGGGTTTTTTGGTGTGGTGTGTTTTTTTTGTTGTTGTTGTTGTTTTGTTTAATTGGTTGGACTAGATGATCTTTAAAGGTCCCTTCCAACCTAGGTGATTCTGTGTTTCTCTGGGTACTCCTGGCAGTAGATGTGTGTTTTAGAGAACAGTGACCATCTCAACCAGTCAAGAACAACTGGGCAAGTGAAACTTCTGGGCTAGAAGGTCCTAACTAAAACATTTTTCCCTCCACAATGGAATAAGGTACCATTTCCAATATCTAGATGTGGGCTACGAAGTATTTTTGTAGCCTCCTGAGAAGCTGGAGTGGGACAGTTGTTTCTTCAGTGACACGTGCTTGTACGTGAATTTGCGCTGCAGAAAAGAACGGATATCGAGTGAGTTTCTCCTCTGCTCACAACCGTTCATGGACTAGCACCTCTCCGCTCCTCCTCCATGCAGCGAGCCACCAGCAACAGAGCCCCTCACAGCTGATGGAGCTGCAGTTTGGCCTTTGGCACTTGGTATCCAGGGCTCTACCCTGTTGCTGATCTGCCGGCGAGGTTCATGTGAGCCTCCAAAGCATGCCTAGCAAACCAGTCCTGTGGACAGACCGCCTCGTTCCTACCGCTTCAGTGTCCACATACCAAGTTGAAGGTACAGCTGACAGAATTACTCCCAATCTGTTTTCTTCTGATGGAAGCTGTGAATTTAATGTAGCATGCGGCCTTTTTTTTCTACATAAAGCATCTAGGAATATGTGTTTCCAATGGGATGATGGCCAATATAATTGCACTTGAGGCATAGACAGTTTAGGAAGAAATTCTAATTAAAAAGGAAAAAAAAGGATGTTATTCAAGTAACTACTGAACAGTACAAAAAATAAACTTTCTTCCTTTCTATTCAGGCTGCTTCTTATACTGTGACCTTTATGTAAGGGTCTCTTGCAACAGCAAAATCTGTTACATCAATACATAGTAGTCTCCTTGCCCAAGGATCTGGAGATGACATACCTAACCTCACTCGGAGCTGGTGTAGGCTCCCTGTGAAAAATGAAGCGAAGACCTTCTCTCCTAAAGGCCTTCATTCTTCCTTAAGAGTCCTGTTTTCATTTCCCCCTTTCTCCTGTGGCTGCTAGGCAATCTCCCTGAAATCCTGGGGACTGTCAAGAGAAATGATGACATGTCTTCTCTTGCAAGTAGACCAGAAGTCTGCAGTGGCAGAGTCAGAGCTGATTGCCTATCTTATCTCAAGTCGCTAGTCTCTAATTCAGGCTTTTGCAAACAACTACCAGTCCTGTTTTTTTTTTTTTTTTCTGGAGCTACAGGTTAGTGTTTAATGTACTACTTTTCTGGGGCTTTGCCTGTCAAGCCTGAGAAAAAGCCTTTTGCCTTTTCAATCCTAGCTGGGAATGGTTTCAAATCAAAATTCAAGGTCTAGAGAGCCTGGAAGGTGAGAGGGTGAAGGACAGGGGGACATCATCTGTCACTCAGGACTTCCTTTTCTTGTACCCACTCCTGAAGCATGACAGACCATGATTTGTCAAATAGTAGATAAACTTCAAATCAAACAGAATTATGTTAAATTAACTTGGGAGGTTCACTTTGTCCTTGACCAGGGAGCTGGCAGTGATTATTTTAAAATTTGCTTATTTTTTTGACATATAAAGTTGAAGTGAGATCCATGCAAAAAATACCCCAAAGAACCACCCTACTAAAGGAAGTCTTCCGTTCACACTGACCAATTTTCCTTCATCACTGTGTTATGAAAGAGGTTTCAGAGCAGTCCAGTATCAAGACCTACCCATCCTCCATGACCCATAGGCCACCACCCAAGGATGACAGGCAAATAGTGTCTGTCTACATAAAGCAGTACCATTTTACAGACATTCAGACAGTTTAGTTCAGCATTATAGCTTTTCAGTTCCACAGGATGAGCAAGTTGCTCTAAAACTTGTAAGAGAGCTAAGTGTAGCTTGCGTGGTCTCATGTTCAGAAATTCATAGTTAGGGGTTTAGACTTCTTGGTGTGGTCACAGCCTGGCTGCTTAGAGAAAATGGTGTGACAAGCTACGTTTCTTGATAGCATCTACCTGAAACATAGAAGTTGGTATGAAACAACAGGTTGTATGGTGGTCTACAAACCCATTGTATGAACCCATGGGCTCCAACGCTAGATTTGGCCCAGTGTATCTTGGTATCTACTTTACTCAAAAGGAACAGTCCCTTCCTAGAAAAAGACTGGGAGGGGAAACTGCTGGTGGAGAGTGGAATAACTTTTCTTACCGGGAGGTGATCACAGATATTTCCTGCTGCTGGTCCTAGATTATTTCCTTATATGCTGGTAATAAGAATGCTATAACCTCTCCGGGTGGTGAGTCGTGGACACATGCATCCATGCTGCTGTAGTCAGAACAGTGTTGCAGCAGCTCACTTTGTACTGCCTTGCTCATGCACCAGTCCAGCTCCCATATGTAGGGCTACAAAGATGATGAGGGGCCTGGAGCATCTATCTTATGAGGAAAGCCTGAGGGACTTGGGTCTTTTTAGTCTGGAGAAGACAAGACCAAGGGAGGATCTGATCAACTCCTATAAATACTTGAAGGGGGGGTGTCAGGAGGATGGGGCCAGTCTTTTCGCAGTGGTCCCCAGGGACAGGACAAGAGGGAACGGGCACAAACTTGAACATAAGAAGTTGCACCTAAACGTGAGGAGGAACTTCTTTCCTGTGAGGGTGGCAGAGCCCTGGGAGAGGCTGCCCAGAGAGGTGGTGGAGTCTCCTTCTCTGGAGACATTCAAAAACCACCTGGACACGTTTCTGTGCAACGTGCTCTAGGTGGACCTGCTTTGGCAAGGGGGTTGGACTAGATGATCTCCAGAGGTCCCTGCCAAACCCTTGTGATTCTGTGAAAGCACGAGTTTAAACTTTTAAGCAGTATTTTTTGCATGTACACACACACACACACACATGTAGATATGCACATTTTAAAATACATTTCAAATTTCAGGGAAAAAAATACGAATCTTCATTCAGGGCAATTCTGTATCCAGCCACTCTGACCCTACCCTGTTGTCTCTGCACAACAGCCGTTTCTAGCACCTGGGAGATGAGTTAGAGATGTCAGCCCAGGCTGCAGCAAATACGTGCAGCAAATAGTCTGACTGAGACTCTCAGCAAAGCCTTGGACAACGTTAACGAGTGAACAGTGGGAACAAGCAGGTTTCATGCAATACATACCCCACAGGCACAGTGGGATCCTCTGAAGGGCTTCAGAGAGAGCAGGGAACTGAACCTGGACCTCATCATCACGGTTTACATCTTCACCAATGCTAAGTTCCCAACCTCTGCACCCTTTCTTCTTCCTTCTCAGAGACAGGAGCTGTCAAATTGTGATGTCTACATCAATGCCTATCTGCAGCTCAACCAGAGATCTGGCCAACGGCGCAAGGCGGAGGTGAGACAAGGCTGAGGTGATTTTGGACACAGATACGGCTGCAGGATGGTGAGGGGGATAGAGTGGAGGATGCTGAAAGGAAGAGACGGATGCACAGTGCCTTATCAGGGACTTGCTGTTCTTTCAACTGGCTCCCTGATAACATATGGAGCTTAATCAAATATGCAAATGATGTCCTATCTAGAGACAAGGGAAATAGAGAAATAAACCCAGAGACCATGCATGAAAACAAGATGATAAAATGAGGGAGTGGGTAGAAGGTTTCCTCTTTTTGATAAAATTATTTCAAAAGATTAAATTAAAGCAAAACTAATTAGGAGAACCGCACTTAAGCCGACTTCCCGTAAGAAGGGTCAGCAGGCAAGAGGCGTTCAAATCAAAGGCAGATGCAAGAGGCACTTCAAGGGCTCCCTGAAAAGTCATTATCCCAGTCAAAAGGGAAGGCATAGAGTGGAGGAAGGAATGACAAGAGCCATTTTGGCTGGGCATCCGTCCGGGCATTAGATGGAGTGTGTGGGGAGTTAAATAGCCTCTCTTTGTCACCCTGGAGAGCAGAAGTTGCAGGTGAAGGCTCAAGCTGACCACCTAACGTCCCATCCAGAGCACTTCTCAGAGAACAGAGGGACAGAGACCAACAGAATCACACAGACATGGGGGGCACAAGGATGTATCTGCTTTTCCTTGTACCCCAGCCCTGCATGGTTTCCATCAACAGCACAGCCACGCCAGGTGCTGCAGCCTGAATACTCCACGTCTTGCACAGAGCTACTGACACCACGCAGAAAATCCCCCGCCGCGACAAGGCAAGTGACAGCCAGCATCACTGCAAACTGTCCCCCGGGAGGCTGCAGGACCCATGGGTTTCAGCATGCAGGTAAGCAGGAGGACGTTGTTATCTGTCCCTTTGTGTCTGCTTTTGTCACTAACGTCCCCCTGCCTGCACAGCACGAGTCCTCATCCCACTGGGGGGAAATCCAGCTCAGCTGCTTTGCGGCTGGAAACCTGTCAAATTCAAGCTGCATTTTCCTAAAGGAAGAGTTCAAAGACATGATGGTACAACCTGCTGCCTTCCCTGCTGCCATGGCTCTGCTAGTGCCTGCTATTTCTCCTGGAATTGGAAATAAAAACGCACAGGAGCAGCCAGCGAGCGCCTCCAGACTCTGAAGTACAGATTGCATCTGGAGGGATTAGATGATCATTTGCAAATCTCGTTGCACGGTCGCAAGATCCCATCTCCGACAAGACTCTGAGGCACTGTTAAACCAGAATCCCCCCCCCAAAAAAACCCAAACCAGAGCAGCACTCCAGGCATGTATGCAAGGCACCCAGCAAAAGTGCAGCTCAGCCAAGCCCTGCGCAGCAGCACGGAGACTGCTGAGTAGTCAGAAAGCAGAGAGGGGGTACTTGTGGGAGAGACACGGAAAATTAATCGCTCTCTGCCAAAAAAGCAGGCTCTAGCTCTTGCTGGGAATAGCAACCTTCCTAGCAGAATGAAAAAAAAAAAAAAAAGGGAGTTTTCCTACTGCAGTGAGATACTGCAAGGAGCTACCTGCGGTGTGCTACGCTGACGACGGGTTGTAGCTGGAAGCTCTGAAGCGATGGAATCGAGGGGTGTGAGAGGCGAAGCACCCACCTGCAGTGACAGAGCAGTTAGTGGGTATTTAAAACAAATATCAGCTGTGTCAGTTACGGATACGGGTCCTCTGATGTGGTTTCGGGCCTGGGGTTTTGCAGCAGAGGATGGATCACAGGGTAACCCAGGCTGGAAGGGACCTCAGGAGGTCTCTAGTCCAACCTCCTGTTCAAAGCAGGGTCAGCTGCGAGATCAGACCAGGTTGTTTTGTCCGTTCAGGCCTTGAAAATCTCCAAAGATAGAAACTGCACAACCTCCATGAACATCTTGCTTCAATGCTTGCCTGTCCTCATGGGAAAAAGCTTTTCCTTATAACCGGTTGGAAGTGCTCTCACGTCAGCTTATGCCTGCTGTCTCACATCCTCCCACCACTCACTAATGGGAAGTGCCTGTTTCCATCTTCTCAATAACCTCCTTGTAGAAATGGGAATGCTGCTGTTAGGTTCCTCCAAGTTTTCTCTTCCCCAGTCTGCATAAGCTTGTTTCTCTCATCCTCTCCTCTCCGAGTAGGTTCTCCAGCTCCTGGCCAATCTCTTCACCCTCTCCTGAATTTTCTCTGGTTGATCAACATCTTTTTTGTACTGAGGGGCCTAAAAGTGAGCACATTATCTCGATATGGTCTAGCAATTGAGTTAAAGATGATCGCCTTCACCTGAATCTACCAGCAGTGCCCCCATTTTTATAGCTGAGGATGTCGTTGGCCTCTTTTACTGTATAGGCACAATGGTGGGTCACGTGCAACTTGCTGTCTACCAGGGTCCCCAGGTCCTTTTCAGGAGAGCTACTTCCCAGCCAGGCAATCCTCAGCCTGAATCGTTGTAAGAGGTGGCTCCTTTCCAGGTGTGGAACTTCACACTTCTCCTTAAATGAGTTCCTGTCAACCCCATTGCTCCATCCTGTCTAAATGCCTCTGGGTGGCAGCCCTGCTGTTCAGCCAGATCCTCCCAACGGACTGGAAGCTGCACTAGATGATCTCCAAAAGTCCCTTCCAATCTCTACCATTCTGGGATTCGGTGACTGCAGCTCTGTGACGGAACAGATGCACAGGGCAACCTGCTTCCCACCTCATCCGACCTCTAGCTGGTGAAAGGTGAAGTGTAGCAGAAAGATGCCCACCCACCCGCAGGGCTTCAGGGCAGCAGGGGAAAAGAGACAGCACATCACAGCAGCCTATGACCGGACTTGTAGTCCTGCATTTTTGATTTCACCCATGGAGACAGTATCCAAACACTCAACACTTCGAGGTCATGTCGGACTCCATTATCACCAGCCAATGACTTTTGCATGACCCAGCATAAATGGGTGTCACCGCCCAATGTCCACATAAACTCTCATCACCCTTCCTTTCAGGGCTGCCTGCTGGTACACCCAGCACGGGCATTTGGTAGCCACAGCTACCAAAATCACAGCTTTCTGGATGCTGAGGCCAGAAAACCGAACTACTCCTTAAGCATCTAAGCTGGGAATGACCTCTCAAAGAGGGACTGTATATCAGTGAAGGACACAGACAACTGCAGCCTTCACAGACGTCAAATTCAGACGGGAAGCGGTATCGCTCCATCACAAGTGAGTGAAGCACTAGGACTCCTGCTGATTTAGGAAGCTGTGAGGAGAGGCCAGGGTGAACGAGCCCTTCTCGCAGAAACCAGCTTCCCAGCAGGAGCCAGAGCCTCTACAGCATGTTTTCAGAGCAGTCAAGTCCACTTGCCAAACAGTTGGGGAAAAAAAATAAAATTAAAAAAAAAAAACCCTGACTCTTTCAAATCGGCAGAGGGAAGGAGAAGGAAGCCGAGTTTCCCTGCTGACATTCGCACAGAGCTGTCAGCAGCAGAATATCCTCCAGGGAACATCAAAACCGAGCAGGGTTTCTCGTCTTGTGCGTATTCAGAAACCCCCCCTTGCCTGGAGGAACAGTGAGGATTCTCTGGCTTTGCCTTCAGTAATCACGAGACTGCAACTCCTTGCATGGTAAACCCAGGGCTCTCTCATTAGCTCCATCTCCTTAGATGGAAGGTGAGGTGTTAGAGAAGAAACAGGAGATACCCCTCTCCACGTGGGTACATGACGGTGTCACCAACCCACTCAGAGCTCTATCGCCTGTGGGTCTCTGCCCATCTCTTCCACCCTTTTACCTTGCTCAAACCGTTTTGCATGAAAAACTCCATTTCATTTCTCTGTTGCCCACTCGTGGCACTTGAGAGCAATCCTGCTGTGTGGAAGGACCTCACAAACTGCCAGTCCCACCAGGATTCAGCTGCTCTCTCCTGCTAAAGGGGATGAACCCTGCTCTCGGGAATGGATCTCAACACACATGTGAAGGGGGTACCAAGAAGACCCATCATAGCAGACAGCTGCAGGTTTGGGTGTCCTTCAGAGTTCCCTTAATGAAGCAGTCCTGGCACTGCTGTAGACCAAGGTGCATCTTCTCCAAACTACAGGCTGACTCCTTCAATAGCTGTCAGCGCTTCCCACTCGCTCTTTGAAGCGGGCGGGCTGTAAACAGCACCGTAGCATCCAACCAGGAGAGCTGGCAGCCAGCTGATGGGATGGGATGGCCACGGCTACGTGGCCAGAAACCAGCAGGAGCTCAGATTTGTGCCTATTTTTCCAATCCAATTATCTATCCGAGAAAGCCAGCCTTCCCCAACGCAACTGTGAGATGGGCCAAAATGAGAACTGTAAATCCGAGCTCTCAGATCTAAAAATCTCCCTACGGTGTTTTGTCTCTGGATCCAAAGAAAACAGGGTCTCGAGGGTTCAGGGTAATCCGGAGGGTGGTTCATGAAACTGGTCGATACTGAGAATTTTCTACTAAATAGAAGGTGATTCCTGGTGGGAAGTGCTGGCCAGATTTCAGAGCTTTCTGATCTGAATGAAAACCGTCACCCCGAATGGCAGTCCAAACCTAAAAAGCCCTTCAAAGACCTCAAACTGGTGGGATTTTACGAAAGATGAAATACAGGCCACAGAGTGACAGAATTGGTTTTTAAGCCAAATTTCTTTCTCTGCAAGGAATTTAGCATAGAAAAGGCTTTGTGTGAAATATTTTGATGGAATTAAAAAAAAATTATTTCTTAAGGGGAAGTTTCAAATAAATGTAAATTACTTCTACTCCATTTTCAAATAAACATTTCAAAATGGACAGAGAGCTTTGTTTTGTTAGAAGTGCAATTCCTAGGGCTGTTCCTGGGTTGACATTTGTAAACTTAAATTGCCCTTTACACCTGCATCTACACACAGAATAATTGCAGGTAAGTTGTATCTCTTTGACTGGAAACTATCTGCACAAAAGCAATGACCCATAAATTAAATGCCTAGGGAAGGAATTCAAGGAATACTGAATACTGCTACAGTCCCTTAGTGGTGACAGGTATTAGTGGCATGTAATTTGGCCAGACACACCGGAAAAAAAAAAAAAAAAATCCAAAACAAGCATACAAAACTGTGCAAAGCATCTCCATGGGTACATCTCTAGCTTTCTCCTGCTGCCGGAGCGACGAGTTAAGCGTGTAATGAGAGAGTGTGCAAAGGAGAGGAAAACCAGCGGATTTTGGCACCTGGCTGTTTTACAGCAGAGCGGTTTGTAGGAAGCACATACCCAGGAATAACTCCCCGTTCCCGATGGCTGGCTGCGCCGCTGCTCGCAGCGAGACAAAACAGCCCTTCGTTAAACCCAAGTGGGGCTTTCGTATCTCCTGGTGAAAAAAAAAAAAGAAATCACTAAAAATTCACGGAGGCGCAGACTGACTTTCAGCCACAGGTTTTGTTCAAAGCACTTCCCATCGTACGCAGGAACTCACTGTGCCAACGAAGCCCACCAGGCACCCTGGAGTACACTAAAGCTGCGGCAACGCTTACCGATGTGGTACGGAAGCACAGGGAACACCGGGGGCCAGCCGGAACAGGAGGTAATTACAGATACGGGGATCTGACCAAAGCACTGCAAGACGAAATATTTCTCATTAAAGAGTTCCGCAGGATCTTTAATGCCCGCAAGCGGTCAGGAGCTGGTTTTCCATCCCATCCGATTTGTCTATAGTTAGATACGATCACACACCTCACAACCTTCAGCGCGTTAATTTTCTTCAGCTCTTCTTTGAGCAAGCAAAATATTTCCTACCCTTTGCAGGAGAGAAGATGAGAGAGACGGAGGCACACCAGAAGTTTCTGGTAGAGCAAAGAACTGAACCCAGCTGTCTCCCAGCCCACTCATCCCCAGGCCACCCTCCTCCATCCCCAAGATGCCAGCAGCACCCATCAGGCCTTTAATCCAAAGGCACCGGTTTCTACACATGAGATACGGACAGGGGAATTTTTCTTTTCCATAGCTCCGCATTTTTATCCTATTTATATCTTCATTCTGCAGGGCCAGGCTGTGCTGTGGACAAGCCAGCAGAATTGGAGGGGATATTTCTACAGCACATTATTCAGTTGCCTTCCACATAGCTACATGTGCAGACCAACTGAACGAGCAAGGGTTGCACAATGTATTTTGCCTGAGGCAGTGAAATAGCTGGGGCCAACCCTGTCTCTCTGTTTCACTCACTTTTTTTCCTACCCTATCTCTATCTTGGTTTTTCCTTGTCTTTCTCTTTGTTGTCTTGGTTACATGGGCAGATTCCTGATATGCTGCTAGTTTTCATTTTAATGATATGTTCCTGTAAAGCACAATATTTTACTTCAGTTTTGTGTGCCACTGGATAAAATCCTTTGACATATGTGACATTTGTATATCAACTAACAGATATTGCTTTATGACTGTGGGTATTTTGCAGAGTATTCACGGATTACATACATCAAAACCTCATATACAGTCTGCATCTTGCATATAAAAATACACACACAGAGAAAAAGACTGAAACTGCAGGAAAAATACGGAAAGTTTCTCCAAAACCATCTTGTCATTACTTGCAGCGAGTCTTCCAACAACTGAGTAGATCCTGCAGTCTTGAATTTAGTAACTCCTCTCGTCACGCCAGCCAAAATACTTCACTGTGGCTTGACCGAGTAGCTGCACTGCACCGGTAGAAAGAGCAGTACGTATCATGCATGGCAGGACTCAGTAAGCAGGAAAAAGGCAGCTCCTGGGCTTTGTCCACTAGTATATATAGTTTCATCTAATTCTACAAAGCTTATTCCAATTTACCCATAGGCCTTTTTTTAAAAAAAAAAAAAAAACATAAATCAAATTTTACGCTAATGTAATGAATTATGCTGGAGTTGCAATACCAGTGCAGTATTTCCTGGGCTTCCTATTCCAAAGCACCTGATTGATGAGCCAAGATGGAAAACAAAGCTTCAAAAGGTCCACGAAGTCTTGGCAGGGACCAAGGAGCGTCAAGTGAAAGTCCTGAGTGCCAAACTGGCCTCATGTGGCACCCAGAGGAGAAAACTGGCTGGTGCCCTGAGCTCAGATACCCTCAGGAGCCCTGGAGGAGGACAGTGTGTAGAGGAGAGACAGTGACTGTAGAAGGCACAGCAAGGATGGGGCTGAACCTGCAGGAACTGAAGGTTTCAACTGGTCCAGAAAAACCACACGTGCTCAGGGCAGCCCTCTTTTGCTTTTCATTCTGCCTCTCTGGTGGAGACTTATTCAGCTGAGGAAGATCTCAACCCAAGACTCCAGCTCTGCTCCAGGGGACTCATGGACCAAATGCAGTAACTACCGCAGGCAGAACATTCAGCACATTAGGAAAAAGTGAATATAATGAAGCTTTCTCAAATTACATCAGCCAGTTCAGTTCCCCTCCTCTCATTCTTTACCCTATAAGGCTGTCCCCGCTTTCCACCACACTCCTTAAAGCACTAAAAGCTTTCTCTCCTATTTTCCCCTATTAAAAGGAATCAGATCTTGGATTCTGCAATGCGACCTGCAAAGGCAAAGACAGCGCTGTGTCTGATTTTGCTTCTCCTGAAGCCAAAAGAAAAAACCAAAAGCTTGCGAGCGCAGGGAAGCAGCAGTCATTCTTAACTGTTTAGGTCTGTTGGATATTTACCATTCAGATCTCAGCTACCCCATTTCCCCCACCCCAAGAGACTGACTGGAGAACTAAACAGTTTATTATGATATCACAGATGACAGAGAAGCAAAATCTAATTAGTCAGGGGAGGAGATTATTTTTATTACAACTGTTTAAAAAACAATTTGGCTCCTTTTCCACATGCCTGAATAGACTGTTTATAAAAAAAAAAATAAATAAAATTCTCTTTTCAAAAGCATTAGCAACCTTTCCTCTGTCAAACAAAGCCAGAGATATTTGCCAGCGGGCAGGTTCCCGTTCCCCTTGCAGACCTGCCTGAGCACGGGAGCAATGTCATCTGAATTTACAACTCTGATTTTCTTTTTAAGTGAAGAAACAGGTAGAGGACCAAAACCAGAGACTTCAGACCTTCCTTAAGCTTCCCTGAACAAATGACTCTCTCCCTTCCCCTTGTCTGCTCTGTCCATCCTATATATAGACCATAGCAGGTCACCTTTTCATAGCACCTTCCTCTCCCCAACTTGGAAGTTATTATTTGCAGAAGGAATTCAAAGAGGGATCAACACCCAACCCAGCCCCCAAGGCTCTGCCCAGCCTCCATTCCCAGCTTCTCATCCATTTCCATTATTATGACAAAGCCACAATCTCCTCTCACGTATAATATTTCGCAACACCCCTGGGCTGAGCATTCAGACAAACATTGCCAGATTGGCACAGAGCAGTTGAAATGGATGCAGTGCCCACCGTTAGCGTGAGAAGGTCCCTTCTAATACCTCTTCTTGCCTTGAGAAAACCACAGGTAGGTAATTCCCAGCTTCCACCTCTCAAGCCTCTCTACTATTGCCTTACATGGCAAGCTGCAGAGCTACAGCCATGCAACAAGCGTATTTTTAGTGAGAATGCACAGTGAGAAACACAAATACACTCTTTATTGTATTTTGGTTTACGTGGCGTCAACCATAAACATAATGCTCATTATCGTTCAAGACACAGCTTTCTTTTGATGAAAAAGCTCTTCCTTCAGTACGAGCACCCAGCCTGACCTACACAGGGCAACCGCTAATCCCATGCTGGGCTCGTGGTGAAATCACAGTCCAGTCACATTGCTCTGAAGAAAGATCTCCAGAGCACCAATCCTCTTTCTTAACACTTCAGCTGCAGCCAGTTTTTCTCCAGCATGTGCAGATACCCTGTGATCAACTACTTAATTAGAGACGGTCTGAACACAAAAATATTCCGTTGGATGTAAACTGCATCAAGTCTGTCTGTGGCTGGGTCTGTGGTTTGACTTTAGAAACATTCATTTGCTGATGAACAACAATTTGGAAGAAGGATTTTATCCTTTCTCAGCTCTATTGCTCAAGGGTGAAACACAGCTTTTTGCCAACCGAAACATTTTCTGTCCTCGAGATAGGTCATGCACCTTAGGATAAGGACAGAGCTCACACTCAACTGCAAATCTCCATAAGAACATGAAAATTGGAATTAGAGAACCACGTTAGGTCTTACCTTCTTGAGCTTCCCACTCTTGGTGCCCACAAAAGCCAGGGAGTGGTTCTTGTAGACGTAGGCAATCACAGATGTCATTCTGTCTCCATCCTCAGTGAAAATGGGGAGTCCTCGCACCATGGATGATACTCCCAAGGGGGCATTCATATCCAGGCCACAGAAATTGTCATCAATTGTTAACAGCTATAAACAAAAAGAGAGAGAGTGCAAAAAAAATGAATTCCTTAGCCATTTGGCAAGTCCCCTACAAGCAGGGACACCATTGCATAACATGTCTATAATTTATGCAGGCAGATAATTCAATGACAAAGGCAGAGCTGGAGAAATACAGAGGTGGAAAAAAAAATTGTCCAAAGTTGCATGATGAGTTACAGACAGAAGGAAAACTGGGAACTTGCTTCTCTTGAATGACAGCCCAGCAGGATACATTACGTTAAGCCTTTTTCCTACTGCTTTACCAGTCAGTTTTACCAGTCAAGACCCAGCAATCAAAGACAAAGTCTGCTGAAAATGTCTTAAACATACCTAGTTCTGTCAAAAAAAAGTATGCACATCATTCCCATGGGACCCAAGAATAAGAACCACCGAGATAAATCTGCACTGGCAAATAAAATAGACCCTCTGGTCCTGATGAGCAAGGCTCACATCTATGAGACCTCCCACCTCCAAATTCTGTAGCATCACTCACACTACATCTTGGAAATTATACTCCCCCAAGGCATGTTGAAGAACTGTCTGGGAGAGAACTGGTCAGCCCAGGTCAAATCTGCAGTAGGGACCGTGATAAGGATTAAACCCTGTAGATGGTGCCTGCACATGCTCCCCATTCTTGGGGTTAGTTTAATCACATAGTCCTGCATCCTCCTCACACATTGTTTAGCCTGGGCAGTTCATCCTTCTGGCTCTCCATTTCTTCCCCATAAATTGAGATTTATCTTCATTTATCCATTTTTTTCCAGGGTACTGTAACTCACTGGAGTTCTTTGGAGAGGAGGGGAAGGTTTCACAGCTATTACAGGAGCTTTCCAGCATTTGTTGGAGATACCCATGAACTCCTAACAACCAGAGTCCTGTTCATTATTGCTGCTGCCTAAGCTCTAACACCTATTGTGTTTGAACTCGACAGGCTTGTCATCACACAAATGCTTCACTGAGATCTTTGTGTACAGATGCACATTATCTCTGAGGGTGTTTCTTGGGACCTCAGATAGTTACAGAAGTGCAGCAGCAGAACGGTACGGACAACTCTTCTACTCTACGGCACCATCTGGACAGTAGGTGAGGCTAATACAGGTTACCAAAATGAAGATCACCACAGAATAAGTCAACCAAAGATGAAGCTCCAAATACCACAGTACACAATTGCCAAAGCAGTTAAGACTTTATTAACTTCATTGGGACCACTCACGGATTGAAATTAAACACCCGCTTAAGATGTTTAGCTGGACTAAGGCCTAGAAAGGCAATAATTAATTGTACAGGAAGGTTGCTTAGTTTTCATATATCAGTAATAAAGGACCATGACTATTTTCTTTGTCTGATCTCACACCTTCCTGGAAGCATGGATAGAACATGTGCTGCTCCTTACTTGAGTTCACGAGCAGTAAAAGCCTGATAGTTGACTCATTTTATCCTCACCCAGCAATTACAAGGAGTAATTACAGATGAATTTACTGAATGGAAGAATAATGTGTCTTAAATGTATTTATAAACACACAAAACCTATGAGGAATTCAAACAGCCATTAGTAAGGAGCAGCTAGCCTGAGCTCTGGCCTACAAGAGTCATTAGCGTTTGTGGACTGCCCTTTCAGAGCTAAAATACCAGCTCAAACAGCAATTACAGATCAGATCAACAGCCTCCATGAGCAGCAGACAGGATGTTGCTGGTCTACAATGCCCGCACAAAGCGTAGGATAAATCTGCATCCCCGATCCAAAGGGCCAAATTCATCCAAGGCCTGGTACCACCATGCTGATGGCCACATTTCAGAGAGGCAGGACAACCCCACCGACAGCATAACTTGCAAAAAATGAGTGTTTCTGTGGCTAATGAGAACACCAACAGATTCATTACATAGGTCAGGATGGAAAAGCTGCAGCTTGATTACTCGGGAAGCACAAACGTGTGTGAAGCAGTGACACTACCCAGATCCTTCTGCGAGACATGAGACACTGACTGTCAGAGACGAGCAGTATGTTGGTCTGATGCAGCGTGACAAGCCTTCTGTTCACCATTTCAGTACCCAACACGTCACCTGGTGTAGGATCCATCTCACCTTGCTTTAGTCACATGAAACCTTAGTAAGTAGCCTACAGTGGTCATACAAACTACCTCCACAATCAACAGAGGAAAGGACGTATGTCAGAGACCAAGCCATCCAACCAAACCACTTCATCACCTTCTGAAAGAGGCAGCTGATTGCAAAAGGTATCCAGATGATTCGCTCAGTCTAAGCATCTAACATCAAGATGTATCATGCTTTGAACAGGAGGCTGGACTACATGACCTCTTGAGGTGCTTCCAACCTGAATCATCCTATGGATGTAGGATCTAAGAAGAATCCAGGTCTGGAAATCAGGCCTAGTTTGACTGGAAACTTTTAAGCTCTCAAATTTACATGATCTGTGTTTCAAGGTGATAATAAAACTGTGCATGTGTCTCACTCAAACTGATGGCCTGACAAGCTGAGAGGAGAATCAATTCAGACTGAAAGCAGAAATTCCCAAACCTTCTACAAAGGGCAGAAAAAAGGGCAAGAGAAGAAAGCCCTGCTTTGCCATGGTTTTAGAGGAAAACAGGAAAAGGGAAGCAGCTTTCTTCACTACCCAGAAGATAAAAAAACTTAAGAGGACCAGAAGACTTCTTACCGGTGGATGAAACTCCATGTCAAACCACAGGAAATCGCACCAACAAGCAGTGAAATGCCAGCAATCAAGCAGAGCTGGCATGGTCTCCTCCGATGCCTCCTCCTTGGTGTAGCACAGCCTCCCACACAATCCTCTCCCTGCTGCACAGCCAAACCCAACTACTCCCACTGAAGCGCTTGGAGACCAGCAAGGACCCATCATGCAATCAACCAGGCTTCCTGCATGACCCAGGAATATCAGACAGGAGCAGCCCATGGTGTTTTGCAGGGAGATAGAACCTGCTTTTATTTGCTCCCCAGGCAGATCTGAGTCTGTGTGGCTGTAAGGATACAGCACTGAGCCCTCCATAACCCACTCTATCAACAGCCAGGAGGTATCAGCCAGAGTATACGATTGCTGTAGATGTATATCACAGCTCACATAACACCAGTAAACCCTCATCTACTTGCAAAACCCTAAGAGGATACAGACCCAGAGATCCCAGCATCAAATACAATAACCTGTGGCTGATCTGCAGCCCATCTCCCACCTGTGGGGCTTAATTAGTCCAACGGCCACAGGGTTGGCTCCTCCTCCATCAGGCTGGGCCCAGCTCCAGCTGAACTCAGACTTACCCTTAATGGGGCTGATACCACGGTTTTCCCCTGCGTGGACACAAAACTAACTTTAAACTCATTTATTACATTTTATTTCTCCGAGATTATTTACAGGAGGACACATCCTCATAAAAAGGGCATATAAGAAAGACGGGGACAGACTTTTTAGCAGCGCCTGTTGTGATAGGACAAGGGGTAATGGTTTTAAACTAAAAGTGGGAAGAATTAGACTAGATATAAGGAAGAAAACTTTTATGCTGAAAACATGGTGAAACACTGGCATAAGTTGCCCAGAAAGGTGGTAGATGCCCCATCCCTTAAAACATTCAAGGCCAGGTTGGACGGGGCTCTGAGCAACCTCATCTAGTTGAAGATGTCCCTGCTCATTGCTGGGGGGTTGGACTAGGTGGCCTTTAAAGGTCTCTTCCAACCCAAACCATTCCATGATTCTATGTTCCAAGCACCAGGGCAAGGTTGAAGAGTGAAATCTCTTACATGGCACAGTTCAGATGAGATCTAGGACCACCACAGCACACTCAGGCCTCTGACACATGCAAACTGGTGTGTGAGGGCAGATGAGGCCATGGTGTTCACCCACGGGCTGTTGCGTGGGTGCCGGAGAAGCAATAGCAGAGTTGTGGTTTGTAATGTGGAGAACCATCCTCCGAGAAACAGGAGCAAGGCCAGCAAGCCACGCACCACATGAAAACTATTTTCATTTAACACATTTGGGTTATTTCCTCTGGGGATCATCTGCAAAAAATTGCCAGCAAGCGAAAAACCTACATATAAACATCACCCGGCTTCTGTGCAGCTGTGGCTCTCAGCTGCACACACGCCTTTGTAAAGACAGAAATACAGTCATCTTCTTCAGCAAAGAGAAACACGTAAGGAAGTTTGGATTTATGATGAAAGGGTCAGGAGTTGCAAGCACAGGTTTATTTTCAATTCCAGACACTCCTAGCAGCAATATAAAGTAGCCACGTTAAACTCTCTGGAGCTTCTCTGCTCAGCAATCTCACGTTAACGACTTTCCAGAATGAAAGCGGAGGTGAGGACATGAATTCACTCTGCTTGCAACGCTGCCGCCGCACCAGCTGGGATATCAGGGAGGGGCAAAGGGAAGATCTGAAGAGGCAGGAATAGGATCAGCAGTTCTCGCATCCTGAGTGGTTAAAATCTCACCCAGAAATCCACGGCACTGTGAATCTGTAGGTGTCTCATAAGGGAAGGGGAGGGGGGGGAGTCTTGCGGTTGAGATGTTGGACTGGAGTCAATCAGTTCCTCATCCCACACCAGGTTCCCACCTGCGGAAGAGGGAATATTGCTCACCGCCCCTCTGCCCCAGGAAAGCTGCTAAACACGGGTTTATAAGGTGCTCTACATATCCGAAATATCTTCATGTGAGAATGATTGGCAGCTCCCAGGGCATAAATGCCCTCCCGAGTCCCACCAGCTGCCTCTCCACCTTGGGCTGATGTGCCGGGGGGGGAACCAGCTGGTGAGAGGCTACAGTCTGCTCTTGCCACCACTCCCCGCACGGGCAACCAGGGGGGTTCATCTGCAGCCGTGACACCGTGGCCAAGTGTCACATTCACCAGTGAAATAGGAAGGATGTGCAAAAGAATGGGCCTGATTTACGGGAGGATTCTGGCAGGCGTTTGCCTTCTCCAGGATTAAGCCTATCAAGTAAATAATTAACACATCCAAGCCCTCCTGGAGAGGATGGTTTTACAAGGCTGGTGCTGGCTCAGTCCCTTAGGGATTCGCTGAGCCCCAAAAACCCCCAAACTCAGCAGAAGGGTTAGAGCTCTGATTACAGCACCTCCTTCCCTGTCCTCATCCGATTCCCCAGCAGAAGCGAGCACTTTGGCACTGCACGGAGGGCTGAAGCACCAGATATTAGGGAGCCAGTACAAACAGTGCTCATAATAAACCCCAATTGTCCCTTAAACATCTGCTTTAGCTATTTTGCTCTGAAACAGCCCCTGATAATCAAATACAGCCTAATCCATATTTTGGGAAAAGCTTCGATAAAAGATTAGCCATCCCTCCGTTCCTCCATGCTTTCACTCCGGTAAAATCTTCCTCCCTAATCAAAGCACCGGGGCCTTTTTTCCAAATATCTCAGCAGGCTCCAAAGCAATTCCACAGATTCACTGGGGATAAAGGCTGTCCCAATGGCCAAGTCTCACCTTTGATTTACAGCTAATACCTAACAGCCCTGTCTTCACACAGTGGCAGGTACTTGGCTTCTCACTCTTGTTATCTCAGGCTTGGCTACACCAGACGATGGAGGGAACGCATACATTACGGCTGTCTGTGCTGCCAGCAGGGCCAGGGAGCCAACAGCAATAAGAAATCAACAGTAATATGCATTTGAGTCTTTGCAAGGAGATATCCAAGGTCTTTTCCATCACCTGACTGCAAGACATTCTTTCCTTTCTGACTGCGAGGATTGAGTGAGGGGAGGGTGGGCATGGATCCTACTCAATAGGATATTTAAAAATCCTGAGATACGGAAGCCTTAGGAAAAATCTGTCACCAAGAACTTCATGGTACCTGAAGAGACACAAGCTGGGAAATTTAGGGTCTAGATCACCTGGTGCAGGGGTCAACCATAAATCTCCACCCAGCGGAGCTGAGAATGATGGAAACCATTTCCCTGCAAACCACAGGTCTTTAAACTCCAACAGCAGCAGTGTGGTAGCCAAGGCTTGTGTTTCTCCTGTTTGCCCGTGCGTGCCTTCTTGACGGTATCAGCATGGGCTTCACTGCCTGGTGCACTTCTGGTTAGATGCTGGTTTGCCCTACCCCTGGCATTAGTACATTGCCTTTCTTAATCTGGATTTTCTCTGCCTTTCAGTCTCTTTTCTGACTCCTCTGAGACCAATGGACTTTGGTTCATCTGACCTTCTCCCTGCGATCTGTGCTGTGAACTTCGGCAGAAACATCAAATTTCAGTCTAGCTGTGTCTGGCTATGAGGTCCTCGTACAGGATGGAGGCAACCCCTCTGACTTTCACCCCGTGCCACGTCATTCACATAATTTGATGCCTGTTGCTGCCCTCCCCATCACATGCATTCCTGAGAGAGGGTCAGGAGAAGGTTGCGGGCTCACCCAGTGAGCATCAACGGCTGTAGGCCTTTGCCATCTGCAATTCAAAGGCACGGGGAAATTTTGCGGACAGAAAGATGGGAACCCTGGGCCACCAACCCAAGATAGCACAGATCACCAACCAAGCCACTCTCAGTGGTTAGCCTGCAGTCTGATGACACACAAAAATAACCAGTACCGTGTCCCCAGGGTGCTCTGTGATATAATGGAAGCTGGATAAAGAGCCAGCATTTGGAAATACATTATAATTGCACGCTGCTTTTCACTCGTGCAACCACAGCAATGGTTACCATGCAATTACATGTCACCATATACAAATGACAGTGCAGTTACAGTAACTTTACCAATTACAGGGAAATTGTACCCACTATGCTAAGAGGTGTTCATTCAAACATAATTCAGGAACGCAGGAACAAGGAGGGGGGGAAAGTTGCTCAAATTGAGTAGATCTGGTGCAGGCGTTTGGTTTTTAGGTCTGTAGTTTAAGCATCAGTTCAAGGACTGGTGTCAAGTTTCCAGAGCGCTGCAGAATCTTAATGTAGTACAGACTTTTTATGCCCACATTTATGTTCCTGCTGTACTGCGAGCATAAGGCTTCCCAACAGTCTACACCATGTACCTCCACATCGTAAAATTTGCAATTTCCTGAAGAGGAGGCTGCCTTTCTTACAGAGAGCAACAGGTTTCTTTAGTCTTCAGGCCTTTCGCTCAGCAGAGCTGGTTGATTATTAGTGAGAAGTAGTTGTTGCTATAAATTTATCATCCTCTTAAGTCCCGACTTTCTGAATGATTAGTGTGGCATAAGATACATACGACATAATTTTCTAGATTTTCTAAACTGCAACAATTTAAGCAATCCTGGCAGTTAAGTTTGCTTTTCTAATTTTGTGCCGCAGACCCTGGAGATGCAGACCACAGCTTTCAGGGTCTGCTGACCCCGTGTCACAGCCACAGAGCTAGTGAGCAGCAACTGCAAATGCTTTTCAGCCCATGGTTTGTTCTCAAACTCTTGTTTCCACCTTCGCTAGTCACGTTGCTGTACTACTGGCATGGGACTGGTCAGCAGCAGCATTTCTGCTCTGGAAGCAGCACTGGGCTATCGGAGAGAAACAGTTCCATGCCCCTGTGAAGGAAAGTCCAAGACCGACTATCCAGAGAAGCACCTCATGGATAACAAGTGTGCAAAACCATCCTCAGCAAAACAACATTCTTGCTTCTTGGTCACTTGCCTAGAAGACCCTTCTACCATTACAAGTGAAGGTTCAATTAAGGTTGGGTGGGGCTTTGAGCAACCTGGGTCTAGTGGGAGGCGTCCCTGCCCCGTCCCTGGCAGGGAGGTTAGAACTACATGATTTTTAAGGTCCCTTCCACCCCAAATCATTCTCTGATTCTATGATCCAGCCTGAAACACCAGCAGGTTAATGAATCTGGCAGATGGTGTACTGATCCCAGCTTTACCATATCCCTCAGCTCCTATGTCAACTTCACCTCCAAGCATCTGCCAGAAGAAACAGTCACACTATGTCAAGATAAACAAGGCAAGGTGCAGAACAGACTCAGATACCTGGCAATATTTTTCAGCGGGATATTTACACTCTCCGTGTTTGGAAATTTAAACTTCAGTGATATTTCAAGTGCCTTGGTTAGACCCCGAGAGTACAATATAGGCAGGGAAGACGGCCAGGACCTCCAGAAGCAATGCAGAGACCGAGGCAGTACAAACACTCCCATTTATGGAGGTCTTCATATCCTACGTAGAATCACAGAATGGTTTGGGTTGGAAAGGACCTTAGAGACCATCCAGTCCCAACCCCCCCTGTCATGGGCCGGAACACCTCCCACTAGAC